>CAWVQI010000363.1:0-600000 GCA_963932335.1 Andrena marginata
AAAATTTCGTTCATAAAAATTAAAATTTGTAAAAAAATCCAAAAAACTCGAAGATAGTTTCAATGAAATTTGCCAAAATTTCGTTCATAAAAATAAAAATTTGTAAAAAATCCAAAAATATCGAAGATAGTTTCAATTAAATTTGCTAAAATTTCGTTCATAAAAATTAAAAATTGTAAAATAATCCAAAAAATCGAAGATAGTTTGAATTAAATTTGCTAAAATTTAGTTCATAAAAATAAAAATTTGTAAGAAAATCCAAAAAAATCGAAGATAGTTTCAATTAAATTTGCTAAAATTTCGTTCATAAAAATAAAAATTTTAAAAAAATCCAAAAAAATCGAAGATAGTTTCAATTAAATTTGCTAAAATTTCGTTCATAAAAATAAAAATTTGTAAAAAAATCGAATATAGTTTCAATTAAATTTGCTAAAATTTCGTTCAGAAAAATTACAATTTGTAAAAAAATCCAAAAAAATCGAAGATAGTTTCAATTAAATTTGCTAAAATTTCGTTCATAAAAATTAAAAATTTTAAGAGAATCTAAAAAAATCAAAGATAGTTTCAATTAAATTTGCTAAAATTTCGTTCATAAAAATAAAAATTTTAAAAAAATCCAAAAAAATAGAAGATAGTTTCAATTAAAGCTGCTAAAATTTCGTTCATAAAAATAAAAATTTGTGAAAAAATCGAATATAGTTTCAATTAAATTTGCTAAAATTTCTTTCATAAAAATTAAAATTTGTAAAAAAATCCAAAAAAATCGAAGATAGTTTCAATGAAATTTGCCAAAATTTCGTTCATAAAAATAAAAATTTGTAAAAAATCCAAAAAAATCGAAGATAGTTTCAATTAAATTTGCTAAAATTTAGTTCATAAAAATTAAAAATTTTAAGAAAATCCAAAAAAATCAAAGATAGTTTCAATTAAATTTGCTAAAATTTCGTTCATAAAAATTAAAATTTGTAAGAAAATCCAAAAAAATCGAAGATAGCTTAAATTAAATTTGCTAAAATTTAGTTCATAAAAATTAAAAATTTTAAGAGAATCCAAAAAAATCAAAGATAGTTTCAATTAAATTTGCTAAAATTTCGTTCATAAAAATAAAAATTTTAAAAAAATCCAAAAAAATCGAAGATAGTTTCAATTAAATCTGCTAAAATTTCGTTCATATAAATAAAAATTTGTAAAAAAATCGAATATAGTTTCAATTAAATTTGCTAAAATTTCTTTCATAAAAATTAAAATTTGTAAAAAAATCCAAAACAATCGAAGATAGTTTCAATGAAATTTGCCAAAATTTCGTTCATAAAAATAAAAATTTGTAAAAAATCCAAAAAAATCGAAGATAGTTTCAATGAAATTTGCCAAAATTTCGTTCATAAAAATAAAAATTTGTAAAAAATTCAAAAAAATCGAAGATAGTTTCAATTAAATTTGCTAAAATTTCGTTCATAAAAATAAAAATTTGTAAAAAAATCGAATATTGTTTCAATTAAATTTGCTAAAATTTCGTTCAGAAAAATTACAATTTGTAAGAAAATCCAAAAAAATCGAAGATAGCTTAAATTAAATTTGCTAAAATTTCGTTCATAAAAATTAAAATTTGTAAAAAAATCCAAAAAAATCGAAGATAGTTTCAATCAAATTTGATAAAATTTAGTTCATAAAACTAAAAAATTTTAAGAAAATCCAAAAAAATCAAAGATAGTTTCAATTAAAATTGCTAAAATTTCGTTCATAAAAATAAGAATTTTAAAAAAATCCTAAAAAATCGAAGATAGTTTCAATTAAATTTGCTAAAATTTCATTCATAAAAATTAAAATTTGTAAAAAAATCGAATATAGTTTCAATTAAATTTGCTAAAATTTCTTTCATAAAAATTAAAATTTGTAAAAAAATCCAAAAAAATCGAAGATAGTTTCAATGAAATTTGCCAAAATTTCGTTCATAAAAATAAAAATTTGTAAAAAATCCAAAAAAATCGAAGATAGTTTCAATTAAATTTGCTAAAATTTAGTTCATAAAAATTAAAAATTTTAAGAAAATCCAAAAAAATCAAAGATAGTTTCAATTAAATTTGCTAAAATTTCGTTCATAAAAATTAAAATTTGTAAAAAAATCCAAAAAACTCGAAGATAGTTTCAATGAAATTTGCCAAAATTTCGTTCATAAAAATAAAAATTTGTAAAAAATCCAAAAAAATCGAAGATAGTTTCAATTAAATTTGCTAAAATTTCGTTCATAAAAATTAAAAATTGTAAAATAATCCAAAAAATCGAAGATAGTTTGAATTAAATTTGCTAAAATTTAGTTCATAAAAATAAAAATTTGTAAGAAAATCCAAAAAAATCGAAGATAGTTTCAATTAAATTTGCTAAAATTTCGTTCATAAAAATAAAAATTTTAAAAAAATCCAAAAAAATCGAAGATAGTTTCAATTAAATTTGCTAAAATTTCGTTCATAAAAATAAAAATTTGTAAAAAAATCGAATATAGTTTCAATTAAATTTGCTAAAATTTCGTTCAGAAAAATTACAATTTGTAAAAAAATCCAAAAAAATCGAAGATAGTTTCAATTAAATTTGCTAAAATTTCGTTCATAAAAATTAAAAATTTTAAGAGAATCTAAAAAAATCAAAGATAGTTTCAATTAAATTTGCTAAAATTTCGTTCATAAAAATAAAAATTTTAAAAAAATCCAAAAAAATAGAAGATAGTTTCAATTAAAGCTGCTAAAATTTCGTTCATAAAAATAAAAATTTGTGAAAAAATCGAATATAGTTTCAATTAAATTTGCTAAAATTTCTTTCATAAAAATTAAAATTTGTAAAAAAATCCAAAAAAATCGAAGATAGTTTCAATGAAATTTGCCAAAATTTCGTTCATAAAAATAAAAATTTGTAAAAAATCCAAAAAAATCGAAGATAGTTTCAATTAAATTTGCTAAAATTTAGTTCATAAAAATTAAAAATTTTAAGAAAATCCAAAAAAATCAAAGATAGTTTCAATTAAATTTGCTAAAATTTCGTTCATAAAAATTAAAATTTGTAAGAAAATCCAAAAAAATCGAAGATAGCTTAAATTAAATTTGCTAAAATTTAGTTCATAAAAATTAAAAATTTTAAGAGAATCCAAAAAAATCAAAGATAGTTTCAATTAAATTTGCTAAAATTTCGTTCATAAAAATAAAAATTTTAAAAAAATCCAAAAAAATCGAAGATAGTTTCAATTAAATCTGCTAAAATTTCGTTCATATAAATAAAAATTTGTAAAAAAATCGAATATAGTTTCAATTAAATTTGCTAAAATTTCTTTCATAAAAATTAAAATTTGTAAAAAAATCCAAAACAATCGAAGATAGTTTCAATGAAATTTGCCAAAATTTCGTTCATAAAAATAAAAATTTGTAAAAAATCCAAAAAAATCGAAGATAGTTTCAATGAAATTTGCCAAAATTTCGTTCATAAAAATAAAAATTTGTAAAAAATTCAAAAAAATCGAAGATAGTTTCAATTAAATTTGCTAAAATTTCGTTCATAAAAATAAAAATTTGTAAAAAAATCGAATATTGTTTCAATTAAATTTGCTAAAATTTCGTTCAGAAAAATTACAATTTGTAAGAAAATCCAAAAAAATCGAAGATAGCTTAAATTAAATTTGCTAAAATTTCGTTCATAAAAATTAAAATTTGTAAAAAAATCCAAAAAAATCGAAGATAGTTTCAATCAAATTTGATAAAATTTAGTTCATAAAACTAAAAAATTTTAAGAAAATCCAAAAAAATCAAAGATAGTTTCAATTAAAATTGCTAAAATTTCGTTCATAAAAATAAGAATTTTAAAAAAATCCTAAAAAATCGAAGATAGTTTCAATTAAATTTGCTAAAATTTCATTCATAAAAATTAAAATTTGTAAAAAAATCGAATATAGTTTCAATTAAATTTGCTAAAATTTCTTTCATAAAAATTAAAATTTGTAAAAAAATCCAAAAAAATCGAAGATAGTTTCAATGAAATTTGCCAAAATTTCGTTCATAAAAATAAAAATTTGTAAAAAATCCAAAAAAATCGAAGATAGTTTCAATTAAATTTGCTAAAATTTAGTTCATAAAAATTAAAAATTTTAAGAAAATCCAAAAAAATCAAAGATAGTTTCAATTAAATTTGCTAAAATTTCGTTCATAAAAATTAAAATTTGTAAAAAAATCCAAAAAACTCGAAGATAGTTTCAATGAAATTTGCCAAAATTTCGTTCATAAAAATAAAAATTTGTAAAAAATCCAAAAAAATCGAAGATAGTTTCAATTAAATTTGCTAAAATTTCGTTCATAAAAATTAAAAATTGTAAAATAATCCAAAAAATCGAAGATAGTTTGAATTAAATTTGCTAAAATTTAGTTCATAAAAATAAAAATTTGTAAGAAAATCCAAAAAAATCGAAGATAGTTTCAATTAAATTTGCTAAAATTTCGTTCATAAAAATAAAAATTTTAAAAAAATCCAAAAAAATCGAAGATAGTTTCAATTAAATTTGCTAAAATTTCGTTCATAAAAATAAAAATTTGTAAAAAAATCGAATATAGTTTCAATTAAATTTGCTAAAATTTCGTTCAGAAAAATTACAATTTGTAAAAAAATCCAAAAAAATCGAAGATAGTTTCAATTAAATTTGCTAAAATTTCTTTCATAAAAATTAAAATTTGTAAAAAAATCCAAAAAAATCGAAGATAGTTTCAATGAAATTTGCCAAAATTTCGTTCATAAAAATAAAAATTTGTAAAAAATCCAAAAAAATCGAAGATAGTTTCAATTAAATTTGCTAAAATTTAGTTCATAAAAATTAAAAATTTTAAGAAAATCCAAAAAAATCAAAGATAGTTTCAATTAAATTTGCTAAAATTTCGTTCATAAAAATTAAAATTTGTAAGAAAATCCAAAAAAATCGAAGATAGCTTAAATTAAATTTGCTAAAATTTAGTTCATAAAAATTAAAAATTTTAAGAGAATCCAAAAAAATCAAAGATAGTTTCAATTAAATTTGCTAAAATTTCGTTCATAAAAATAAAAATTTTAAAAAAATCCAAAAAAATCGAAGATAGTTTCAATTAAATCTGCTAAAATTTCGTTCATATAAATAAAAATTTGTAAAAAAATCGAATATAGTTTCAATTAAATTTGCTAAAATTTCTTTCATAAAAATTAAAATTTGTAAAAAAATCCAAAACAATCGAAGATAGTTTCAATGAAATTTGCCAAAATTTCGTTCATAAAAATAAAAATTTGTAAAAAATCCAAAAAAATCGAAGATAGTTTCAATGAAATTTGCCAAAATTTCGTTCATAAAAATAAAAATTTGTAAAAAATTCAAAAAAATCGAAGATAGTTTCAATTAAATTTGCTAAAATTTCGTTCATAAAAATAAAAATTTGTAAAAAAATCGAATATTGTTTCAATTAAATTTGCTAAAATTTCGTTCAGAAAAATTACAATTTGTAAAAAAATCCAAAAAAATCGAAGATAGTTTCAATTAAATTTGCCAAAATTTCGTTCATAAAAATAAAAATTTGTAAAAAATCCAAAAAAATCGAAGATAGTTTCAATTAAATTTGCTAAAATTTAGTTCATAAAAATTAAAAATTTTAAGAAAATCCAAAAAAATCAAAGATAGTTTCAATTAAATTTTGCTAAAATTTCGTTCATAAAAATTAAAATTTGTAAGAAAATCCAAAAAAATCGAAGATAGCTTAAATTAAATTTGCTAAAATTTAGTTCATAAAAATTAAAAATTTTAAGAGAATCCAAAAAAATCAATGATAGTTTCAATTAAATTTGCTATAATTTCGTTCATAAAAATAAAAATTTTAAAAAAATCCAAAAAAATCGAAGATAGTTTCAATTAAATCTGCTAAAATTTCGTTCATAAAAATTATAATTTTAAAAAAATCTAAAAAAATCGAAGATAGTTTCAATTAAATTTGCTATAATTTCGTTCATAAAAATAAAAATTTGTAAAAAAATCGAATATAGTTTCAATTAAATTTGCTAAAATTTCGTTCAGAAAAATTACAATTTGTAAAAAAATCCAAAAAAATCGAAGATAGTTTCAATTAAATTTGCCAAAATTTCGTTCATAAAAATTAAAATTTGTAAAAAATCCAAAAAAATCGAAGATATTTTCAATTAAGTTTGCTAAAATATCGTTCATAAAAATTAAAATTTGTAAAAAAATCCAAAAAAATTGAACATAGTTTCAATTAAATTTGCTAAAATGTAGTCGATAAAAATTAATATTTGTAAAAAAATCCAAAAAAATCGAAGATAGTTTCAATTAAATTTGCTAAAATTTCGTTCATAAAAATTAAAATTTGTAAAAAAATCCAAAATAATCGAAGATAGTTTGAATTAAATTTGCTAAAATTTCGTTCATAAAAATAAAAATTAGTAAAAAAATCAAAAAAAGTCGAAGATAGTTTCTTTTAAATTTGCTAAAATTTCGTTCATAAAAATTAAAATTTGTAAAAAAATCCAAAAAAATCGAAGTTAGTTTCAATTAAATTTGATAAAATTTCGTTCATAAAAATAAAAATTTGGAAGAAAATCCAAAAAAATAGAAGATAGCTTAAATTAAATTTGCTAAAATTTAGTTCATAAAACTAAAAAATTTTAAGAAAATCCAAAAAAATCAAAGATAGTTTCAATTAAAATTGCTAAAATTTCGTTCATAAAAATAAAAATTTTAAAAAAATCCTAAAAAATCGAAGATAGTTTCAATTAAATTTGCTAAAATTGCGTTCATAAAAATAAAAATTTGTAAAAAATCCAAAAAAATCGAAGACAGTTTCAATTAAATTTGCTACAATTTCGTTCATAAAAATTAAAAATTGTAAAATAATCCAAAAAATCGAAGATAGTTTGAATTAAATTTGCTAAAATTTAGTTCATAAAAATAAAAATTTGTAAGAAAATCCAAAAAAAATCGAAGATAGCTTAATTTAAATTTGCTACAATGTAGTTCATAAAACTTAAAAATTTGGAAGAAAACCCAAAAAATCGAAGATAGTTTCAATTAAATTTGCTAAAATTTGGTTCATAAAAATTAAAATTTCGAAGAAAATCAAAAAAAAATAGAAGATAGCTTAAATTAAATTTGCTAAAATTCCGTTCATAAAAATTAAAATTTGTAAAAGAATCGAAGATAGTTTCAATTAAATTTGCTAAAATGTCGTCCATAAAAATTAATATTTGTAAAAAAATCCAAAAAAATCGAAGATCCTTGATCAAACGACCACTGATCCTTGCGTGTTGCGACATTGCGATCAATTCATATTAAGGTTTCGACCCCGGTCGTGGTGCTCGGTTTCGAGATAATCGCGAATAACCCCAATCGGTCCGAAAAATTTTCAAAGTACCGCGTGTTTTCAGAGTCTTTCCGCACCATCGTCCGAACACAAAGTCGTCCGATCTTCGAAAACGACCACTGATCCTTGCGTGTCGCGACATTGCGATCAATTCCTAGTAAGGTTGCGACCCTGGCCCTCGCGCTGGTTTTCGAGATAATCGCGAATAACCCCAATCGCTCCCAAAATTTTCAAAGTTCCGCGTGTTGTCAGAGTCCTTCCGCACCTTCGTCCGAACACAAAGTCGTCCGAACTTCGGAAACGACCACTGATCCTTGCGTGTCGCGACATTGGGATCAATTCCTATTGAGGTTTCGACCCCGGTCGTCGCGCTGGTTTTCGAGATAATCGCGTATAACCGCAATTGCTCCGAAAATTTTCAATGTACCGCGAGTTGTCAGAGTCCTTCCGCACCTTCGTCCGAACACAAAGTCGCCCGATCGTCGAAAACGACCACTGATCCTTGCGTGTCGCGACATTGCGATCAATTTATATTAAGGTTTCGACCCCGGTCGTCACGCTGGTTTTCGAGATAATCGCGAATAACCGCAATCGCTCCGAAAATTTTCAAAGTCCCGCGAGTTTTCAGAGTCCTTCCGCACCATCGTCCGAACACAAAGTCGTCCGATCTTCGAAAACGACAACTGATCCTTGCGTGTCCCGACATTGCGATCAATTCATATTAAGGTTTCGACACCGGTCGTCGCGCTGGTTTTCGAGATAATCGCGAATAACCGCAATCGCTCCCAAAATTTTCAAAGTACCGCGAGTTTTCAGAGTCCTTCCGCACCATCGTCCGAACACAAAGTCTTCCGATTGTAGAAAACGACCACTGATCCTTGCGTGTCGCGGCATTGCGATCAATTCATATTAAGGTTTCGACCACGGCCCTCGCGCTGGTTTTCGAGAAAATCGCGAATAACCCTAATCTATATAACCCGATTTATATATGTTTTAGCGCATTGTTTTCCTCACTTGATTTTTCGGGTGGCATTGTTGAATATTATGATTACAGGCTGGGAGATTATCGAAGCGTGTTAACGTATCTGAACAGTGTTGATTGGGATTCGGAGACCGGTGATCACGACCCGCATGTTGCCCTCAATAGACTATACGATCATATTAGACATGTCATCAGTATTTGTGTGCCAGTGCGAACTGTTAGACGTTCTCGTATCCGCGGTGGTTCTCACCACGACTAATACGCTTGATTCGTGATAAGAAGAAAGCGCATAGATTGTATAAGAGATCGAATGCTCTGGGTGATTATATAGATTTTTCCTCCCTCAGATCTTTGTGCAAACATGTATTGGAAGTAGATTACCGGGCGTACATTGATGGTGTCGAGGACTCCGTTTCAACTAACGTAAAGAGCTTTTGGAATTATCTTAATGCGAAGCGTGGTTGTCCTGGTGTCCCTAGAAACATGCATCTAGATCTCGTTACTGCGTCGACGTACTCTGAGGGCGCTGACTTGCTTGCCTCTTTCTTTGGTTCCGTATATGCGCCGGTATCCGCTGTGGCGCCTGCGTTAAATCCGCTGCCGACATCGGCTGGTAGAGTTAACATACACGAGCTAAATATTTCAATTGGGGAGATCTATTCCAAGTTGAACTTGCTAGACGTGAAGAAAGGTCCGGGATTTGATGGGATACCACCTCTCTTCTTTAAACAGTGTTGTTTTATCCTTGCGAGGCCCCTCTGGCATATCTTCAACTCTTCGCTAAAAAGTGGGCGCTTTCCAGCACTCTGGAAAACTAGTATAGTCACCCCAGTTTTTAAGTCGGGTGATCGCGCTGATGTTAGAAATTATATGCCTATCTGTAAGCTTTCTACCCTGCCGAAATTGTTCGAAGAAATCGTAACTGACATACTTACGCCGTCGCTAGTCAATGTTATCTGTGACGAACAACATGGATTTGTTCCGCGGCGATCGACCACAACTAATTTGGCTGTGTATCACAAAGCGGTCTCCGTTGCACTTGATCTGGGTCTACAAGTTGACACCGTTTATACGGACTTTCGAAAAGCATTTGATTCTGTGGATCATCAGGTCCTTCTTGGTAAATTAGACTCATATGGCTTTTGTGGTCCATTCCTATCCTGGATTGGGAGTTATCTGACTGGGCGTACTCAGGTTGTCAGGGTAGAAAACCATCTGTCCACTCCTGTTCCAGTCGGCTCTGGAGTACCCCAAGGGTCGCATCTTGGCCCTTTGCTCTTCATCCTCTTTATTAATGACCTTAAGGATGTAGTTAGGAATAGCAGATTTTTAATGTACGCGGATGACGTAAAAATCTTCCGTACCATTGGGAATCAACGCGATGTTGACTTGCTGCAGGATGACCTTAGGAGGTTCGAGCATTGGTATACTAAAAATAAGATGTGGTTGAATACGGCCAAGTGTGTCCTCGTTAGGGCACATAGGGCTGGAAGATATACAGGGTGTCCCAAAAATGCTGCGGGTCCTTAAAGGGGGTGATTCGGGGGGTGATAACAAACAACTTTTTCCTTTGCGAAATTGTTCTCCGAGGTTTCGTTAACGAGATATTAACAAAAAGCACCGACCAATCAGAGCCCGAGATTGGCGGCCGAGTTCCCGCGGTAGCGTGGCCGCGCGCCGCGCTGCGACTTCGAACAAGCAACTCGGCATGCATCGAAGGAAATTGCACAGAATGGCAAATGAAAAAGACGTAACAAATAAAATCGAACATGTTGTCATGGTTTGTTCGTCATTTAAAGTGAATAATGAATAAAGGATAAATGGGTGAAAATCGCGTGCAACGTAAAAAGACGAATACGCAGTTTTTTTTTTAGAAGATTCGAAAATAATAATTATTTGAAGTGGGAGGATAAGGAATACGTCAATTTTCTTGTGTTAATAACGTAGCCACGAAAAGGTAATGTAACAGGAAATTTACGAAAAATAATAGTAGTTCGTTATTGTGATAAAAATCCGTAATTCAATAACGGCCAGCACTGTTGGTGATAACGAATAAGTCTGTTTAAAAAGCCCGAATAAATATTTTCGTACGGGAATTTGGAGAATTATCGCCGGAAATAAGCCATCGTTTGCGTTAAATTTAAAAATGAATGATCACCAATAAAGTAACTAAAACTCACCCTTGTTGGAAATTCACCTGCAGCTTGAAAATCTGTGTCACAGGGTCACTGAACCGATCCTGGTCATCGATGGACGAGCTCAGTGCACAGCTGGTCCCAGGTATACGACACTACCGAAAGTTAAGGGTCGCAATGTCAGGTGCGTCCAGGTCAACGTACCGAATATTCACTTCACTGCACGGCTACTAACACTGATCACTTAATTTATTTTTCATGGAACGTGTTGTTCCTACGTTATAAAAATTGGTGGAAATGAATTTTTACTTGGCGTTCGGAGCCGTGGGTATTTCCGCGCAAATTCTCACGCTGCAGCACTTGCGTCCTCGTTGTTCGGGGGGTGCAACCAGAACATCGCGTAATACTCTTGAGCAGAGAACATTTCTGCGCCGTGATTGCTTGCTGACTGACAAGATTTTAACGAAGCGACTTCTTCTACCCTCAAATAGTTTCTCTCGTTCCATTATGAGTTGACCCCCCACCAGACCAAGAGGCTTCAGGTAGAAAGAAGCCAGCACATTTTCGAAACACACGTGCTTCGCAGAAGTGCAACGAACGGACTATCGTGCACTTTTACAAAACTCCGCGTTCCGTCCTTTTACTGCTAATGTACCCATTGCTTCGAGGTAGGCAGCAAACACCACGTGCATCCCTCCCAAACGGCCACTGTCCTAAAGAGGTCCTCTTCACAGCAGTATCTCCTCCCCAAGGCTTCACTCGCACGGAATTCGTCGCCGCAGAGCATTTCGCTAGGGTCGCGGTTTATGACCGTACTGTCCCACTAGTCGACGGTAGACAACGGTTTCCTACAGTTTTGGGTAATTTATGGCTTAATTGGTTCCGCCTCGTAGCAGACGTGAACTCAGAGTATCGGAAAATGGAAACTGGAAACAGGATTTTTTTCTTTATAGCAACTCGAAGACTTTCTGTTTCTCTTCTCTTCCGTCCCTTTCGAACCGAAACACGTGGTGTCTGCTGCCTACCTCGAAGCAATGGGTACATTAGCAGTAAAAGGACGGAACGCGGAGTTTTGTAAAAGTGCACGATAGTCCGTTCGTTGCACTTCTGCGAAGCACGTGTGTTTCGAAAATGTGCTGGCTTCTTTCTTCCTGAAGCCTCTTGGTCTGGTGGGGGGTCAACTCATAATGGAACGAGAGAAACTATTTGAGGGTAGAAGAAGTCGCTGCTTAAAAATCTTGTCAGTCAGCAAGCAATCACGTCGCAGAAATGTTCTCTGATCAAGAGTATTACGCGATGTTCTGGTTGCACCCCCCCGAACAACGAGGACGCAAGTGCTGCAGCGTGAGAATTTGCGCGGAAATACCCACGGCTCCGAACGCCAAGTAAAAATTCATTTCCACCAATTTTTATAACGTAGGAACAACACGTTCCATGAAAAATAAATTAAGTGATCAGTGTTAGTAGCCGTGCAGTGAAGTGAATATTCGGTACATTAACCCGGACGCACTTGACGTTGCGACCTTTAACTTTGGATGGCGTCGTGTACCTGAGATCAGCTGTGCATTCGGCGCGTCTGTCGATGACCAGGATCGGTTCAGTGACCTAGTGACACAGATTTTCAAGCTGCAGGTGAATTTCCGAAAGGGTGAGTTTTAGGTACATTATTGGCGACTATTATTTTTTAAATTTAACGCAGGTTATGGCTAATTTCCGGTGATAATTCTCCAAATTTCCGTACGTAAATTTTTTTCGCAGTTTTTAAACGGAGTTATTCATTATCAACAACAGTGTTGGACGTTATTGAACTATGGATTTTTATCACAATAACGAACTACGATCACTTTTCGCTCGTTCCCTGTTGCATTACCTTTTCGTTTGTACGTTATTAAAAAAGGAAATTTACGTGTTCCTTATCCTCTCACTCCAAGTAATTATTATTTTCGATTCTTCTAAAAAAAAACCTTTGTATTTGTCTTTTTACGTTACGCATGATTTTCATCCATTTATCCTTTATTCATTTTTCACTTTAAATGACAAACAAACCATGACAAAATGTTCGATTTTATTTGTTACGTCTTTTTCATTTGCCATTCTCTGCAATTTCCTTCGATGCATGCCGAGTTGCTTGTTCGTAGTCGCAGCGCGGCGCGCGGCCACGCTACCGCGGGAACTCGGCCTCCAATCTCGGGCTCTGATTGGTCGGTGCTTTTTGTTAATATCTCGTTAACGAAACCTCGGAGAACATTTTCGCAAAGGAAAAAGTTGTTTCCAATCACCCCCTGAATCACCCCCTTCAAGGAACCGCAGCATTTTTGGGACACCCTGTATAACTTCTTCGTACATTCTTTGTGATGCCCCTTGTTGAGGTAGCTGAGATAAGGGACCTAGGTGTAACAATTTCGGCAGGGCTTGATTTCCGCAAGCATTATCAAAACATTACGTGTAAGGCAATGCAAATCCTTGGTTTTATAGCTAGATTCGGGAAACATTTCAGGAGGCTTAAGTCTTGGAAGCTTTTGTATGTTGCTTTGGTGAGGCCTCAGCTAGAATACGCTTCTGTCATCTGGAACCCCAGACATAAGCCCTACATTAACTTGATAGAGAGGGTTCAGCATAAGTTCTTAAGGATTGCCTCCAGGGCTATGGGAATGCCGATGCATTTTACTGACCACGATTACGACCCGGCCTTGCGACTATTTGGTATTGCCACGCTTAGTGATAGGAGACTGTCTTCGGACATAATCTTCCTCTATAAGGTCATACACAGTCTCGTAAACTGTGCGGAGCTCGTGGCTGCGTTACAGTTCCGAGCTCCTGAGCGAGTTTTACGACCTAGGCCCCTTTTCGTGAGCAGGGCTCCGGGTTATCGTAATTATACAACTGACCCCTTAAGCAGAGCAATGAACTGTGCCAACCAATGTTTTCCTGACATTGACTTGTTTTGTGTCTCCCTTAGTGGCCTCCGATCGCTGTTGTGCGTGCGTGCGTCAATGTAATTGTTGCATGATCTGATGCGTTTATGTTAACTCAAGTAGTCATAACGATTTTGTACTTAATTTACTTTATTTATTTTATTTTATTGTATTTTATTTTATTTTATTTTTTTTATGTTACTTTGTATATCTTTACATTCACCATGGTCCGAACACAAAGTCGTCCGATCTACGAAAACGACCACTGATATTTGCGTGTCGCGACATTGCGGTAAATTCATATTAAGGTTTCGACCTCGGCCCTCGCGCTGGTTTTCGAGATAATCGCGAATAACCCTAATCGCTTCCAAAATTTTCAAAGTACCGCGAGTGTTCAGAGTCCTTCCGCACCATCGGCGAACACAAAGTCGTCCGATCTTCGAAAACGACAACTGATCCTTGCGTGTCCCGACATTGCGATCATTTCATATTAAGGTTTCGCCAAAGGTCGTCGCGCTGGTTTTCGAGATAATCGGGAATAACCGCAATCGCTCCGATAATTTTCAAAGTCCCGCGAGTTTTCAGAGTCCTTCCGCACCATCGTCCGAACACAAAGACGCCCGATCGTCGAAAACGACCACAGATCCTTGCGTGTTGCGACATTGCGATCAATTCATATTAAGGTTTCGAGCCCGGTCGTCGCGCTGATATTCGAGATAATCGCGAATAACCGCAATCGCTCCCAAAATTTTCAAAGTACCGCGAGTTTTCAGAGTCCTTCCGCACCTTCGTCCGAACACAAAGACGCCCGATCGTCGAAAACGACCACTGATCCTTGCGTGTCGCGACATTTCGATCAATTCATATTAAGGATTCGACCCCGGTCGTGGTGCTCGGTTTCGAGATAATCGCGAATAACCCCAATCGGTCCGAAAAATTTTCTAAGTACCGCGAGTTGTCAGAGTCCTTCCGAACATTCGTCCGAACACAAAGTCGCCCGATCGTCGAAAACGACCACTGATCCTTGCGTTTTGCGACATTGCGATCAATTCATATTAAGGTTTCGACCCCGGTCGTCGCACTGGTGTTCGAGAAAATCGCGAATAACCCTAATCGCTCCCAAAATTTTCAAAGTACCGCGAGTTTTCAGAGTCGTTCCGCACCATCGTCCGAACACAAAGTCGTCCGATTTTCGAAAACGACCACTGATCCTTGCGTGTTGCGACATTGCGATCAATTCATATTAAGGTTTCGACCCCGGTCGTCGCGCTGGTTTTCGAGATAATCGCGAATAACCGCAATCGCTCCCAAAATTTTCAAAGTACCGCGAGTTTTCAGAGTCCTTCCGCACCAACGTCCGAACACAAAGTCGTCCGATCTTCGAAAACGACCACTGATCCTTGCGTGTCGCGACATTTCGATCAATTCATATTAAGGTTTCGACCCCGGTCGTGGTGCTCGGTTTCGAGATAATCGCGAATAACCCCAATCGGTCCGAAAAATTTTCTAAGTACCGCGAGTTGTCAGAGTCCTTCCGAACATTCGTCCGAACACAAAGTCGCCCGATCGTCGAAAACGACCACTGATCCTTGCGTGTTGCGACATTGCGATCAATTCATATTAAGGTTTCGACCACGACCCTCGCGCTTGTTTTCGAGAAAATCGCGAATAACCCTAGTCGCTCCCAAAATTTTCAATGTACCGCGAGTTGTCAGAGTCCTTCCGAACCTTCGTCCGAACACAAAGTGGTCCGATCTTCGAAAACGACAACTGAGCCTTGCGTGTCGTGGCATTGTGATCAATTCATTTTAAAGTTTCGACCCCGGTTGTCGCGCTGGTGTTCGAGAAAATCGCGAATAACACTAATCGCTCCCAAAATTTTCAAAGTACCGCGAGTTTTCAGAGTCGTTCCGCACCATCGTCCGAACACAAAGTCGTCCCATTGCAGAAAGCAACCACTGATCCTTGCGTGTCCCGACATTGCGATCAATTCATATTAAGGTTTCGACCCCGGTCGTCGCGCTGGATTTCGAGATAATCGCGAATAACCGCAATCGCTCCGAAAATTTTCAAAGTCCCGCGAGTTTTCAGTGTCTTTCCGCACCATCTGCCGAACACAATGTCGTCCGATCTTCGAAAACGACCACTGATATTTGCGGGTCGCGACATTGCGAACAATTCATATTAAGGTTTGGACCTCGGCCCTCGCGCTGGTTTTCGAGATAATCGCGAATAACCCTAATCGCTCCCAAAATTTTCATAGTACCGCGAGTGTTCAGAGTCCTTCCGCACCATCGGCGAACACAAAGTCGTCCGATCTTCGAAAACGACAACTGATCCTTGCGTGTCCCGACATTGCGATCATTTCATATTAAGGTTTCGCCAACGGTCGTCGCGCTGGTTTTCGAGATAATCGGGAATAACCGCAATCGCTCCGAAAATTTTCAAAGTCCCGCGAGTTTTCAGAGTCTTTCCGCACCATCTGCCGAACACAATGTCGTCCGATCTTCGAAAACGACCACTGATATTTGCGGGTCGCGACATTGCGAACAATTCATATTAAGGTTTGGACCTCGGCCCTCGCGCTGGTTTTCGAGATAATCGCGAATAACCCTAATCGCTCCCAAAATTTTCATAGTACCGCGAGTGTTCAGAGTCCTTCCGCACCATCGGCGAACACAAAGTCGTCCGATCTTCGAAAACGACAACTGATCCTTGCGTGTCCCGACATTGCGATCATTTCATATTAAGGTTTCGCCAACGGTCGTCGCGCTGGTTTTCGAGATAATCGGGAATAACCGCAATCGCTCCGAAAATTTTCAAAGTCCCGCGAGTTTTCAGAGTCCTTCCGCACCATCGTCCGAACACAAAGTCGTCCGATTTTCGAAAACGACCACTGATCCTTGCGTGTTGCGACATTGCGATCAATTCATATTAAGGTTTCGACCCCGGTCGTCGCGCTGGTTTTCGAGATAATCGCGAATAACCGCAATCGCTCCCAAAATTTTCAAAGTACCGCGAGTTTTCAGACTCCTTCCGCACCATCGTCCGAACACAAAGTCGTCCGATCTTCGAAAACGACCACTGATCCTTGCGTGTCGCGACATTTCGATCAATTCATATTAAGGTTTCGACCCCGGTCGTGGTGCTCGGTTTCGAGATAATCGCGAATAACCCCAATCGGTCCGAAAAATTTTCTAAGTACCGCGAGTTGTCAGAGTCCTTCCGAACATTCGTCCGAACACAAAGTCGCCCGATCGTCGAAAACGACCACTGATCCTTGCGTGTTGCGACATTGCGATCAATTCATATTAAGGTTTCGACCACGACCCTCGCGCTTGTTTTCGAGAAAATCGCGAATAACCCTAGTCGCTCCCAAAATTTTCAATGTACCGCGAGTTGTCAGAGTCCTTCCGAACCTTCGTCCGAACACAAAGTCGTCCGATCTTCGAAAACGACAACTGAGCCTTGCGTGTCGTGGCATTGTGATCAATTCATTTTAAAGTTTCGACCCCGGTTGTCGCGCTGGTTTTCGAGGTAATAGCGAATATCCACAATCGCTCCAAATATTTTCAAAGTACCGCGAGTTGTCAGAGTCCTTCCGCACCTTCGTCCGAACACAAAGACGCCCGATCGTCGAAAACGACCACAGACCCTTGCGTGTTGCGACATTGCGATCAATTCATATTAAGGTTTCGACCCCGGTCGTCGCGCTGGTATTCGAGATAATCGCGAATAACCGCAATCGCTCCCGAAATTTGCAAAGTACCGCGAGTTTTCAGAGTCATTCCGCACCATCGGCGAACACAAAGTCGTCCGATCTTCGAAAACGACAACTGATCCTTGCGTGTCCCGACATTGCGATCATTTCATATTAAGGTTTCGCCAAAGGTCGTCGCGCTGGTTTTCGAGATAATCGGGAATAACCGCAATCGCTCCGATAATTTTCAAAGTCCCGCGAGTTTTCAGAGTCCTTCCGCACCATCGTCCGAACACAAAGTCGTCCGATTTTCGAAAACGACCACTGATCCTTGCGAGTTGCGACATTGCGATCAATTCATATTAAGGTTTCGACCCCGGTTGTCGCGCTGGTTTTCGAGGTAATCGCGAATATCCACAATCGCTCCCATTATTTTCTAAGTACCGCGAGTTGTCAGAGTCCTTCCGCACCTTCGTCCGAACACAAAGACGCCCGATCGTCGAAAACGACCACAGATCCTTGCGTGTTGCGACATTGCGATCAATTCATATTAAGGTTTCGAGCCCGGTCGTCGCGCTGATATTCGAGATAATCGCGAATAACCGCAATCGCTCCCAAAATTTTCAAAGTACCGCGAGTTTTCAGAGTCCTTCCGCACCTTCGTCCGAACACAAAGACGCCCGATCGTCGAAAACGACCACTGATCCTTGCGTGTCGCGACATTTCGATCAATTCATATTAAGGATTCGACCCCGGTCGTGGTGCTCGGTTTCGAGATAATCGCGAATAACCCCAATCGGTCCGAAAAATTTTCTAAGTACCGCGAGTTGTCAGAGTCCTTCCGAACATTCGTCCGAACACAAAGTCGCCCGATCGTCGAAAACGACCACTGATCCTTGCGTTTTGCGACATTGCGATCAATTCATATTAAGGTTTCGACCCCGGTCGTCGCACTGGTGTTCGAGAAAATCGCGAATAACCCTAATCGCTCCCAAAATTTTCAAAGTACCGCGAGTTTTCAGAGTCGTTCCGCACCATCGTCCGAACACAAAGTCGTCCGATTTTCGAAAACGACCACTGATCCTTGCGTGTTGCGACATTGCGATCAATTCATATTAAGGTTTCGACCCCGGTCGTCGCGCTGGTTTTCGAGATAATCGCGAATAACCGCAATCGCTCCCAAAATTTTCAAAGTACCGCGAGTTTTCAGAGTCCTTCCGCACCAACGTCCGAACACGAAGTCGTCCGATCTTCGAAAACGACCACTGATCCTTGCGTGTCGCGACATTTCGATCAATTCATATTAAGGTTTCGACCCCGGTCGTGGTGCTCGGTTTCGAGATAATCGCGAATAACCCCAATCGGTCCGAAAAATTTTCTAAGTACCGCGAGTTGTCAGAGTCCTTCCGAACATTCGTCCGAACACAAAGTCGCCCGATCGTCGAAAACGACCACTGATCCTTGCGTGTTGCGACATTGCGATCAATTCATATTAAGGTTTCGACCACGACCCTCGCGCTTGTTTTCGAGAAAATCGCGAATAACCCTAGTCGCTCCCAAAATTTTCAATGTACCGCGAGTTGTCAGAGTCCTTCCGAATCTTCGTCCGAACACAAAGTGGTCCGATCTTCGAAAACGACAACTGAGCCTTGCGTGTCGTGGCATTGTGATCAATTCATTTTAAAGTTTCGACCCCGGTTGTCGCGCTGGTGTTCGAGAAAATCGCGAATAACACTAATCGCTCCCAAAATTTTCAAAGTACCGCGAGTTTTCAGAGTCGTTCCGCACCATCGTCCGAACACAAAGTCGTCCCATTGCAGAAAGCAACCACTGATCCTTGCGTGTCCCGACATTGCGATCAATTCATATTAAGGTTTCGACCCCGGTCGTCGCGCTGGATTTCGAGATAATCGCGAATAACCGCAATCGCTCCGAAAATTTTCAAAGTCCCGCGAGTTTTCAGTGTCTTTCCGCACCATCTGCCGAACACAATGTCGTCCGATCTTCGAAAACGACCACTGATATTTGCGGGTCGCGACATTGCGAACAATTCATATTAAGGTTTGGACCTCGGCCCTCGCGCTGGTTTTCGAGATAATCGCGAATAACCCTAATCGCTCCCAAAATTTTCATAGTACCGCGAGTGTTCAGAGTCCTTCCGCACCATCGGCGAACACAAAGTCGTCCGATCTTCGAAAACGACAACTGATCCTTGCGTGTCCCGACATTGCGATCATTTCATATTAAGGTTTCGCCAACGGTCGTCGCGCTGGTTTTCGAGATAATCGGGAATAACCGCAATCGCTCCGAAAATTTTCAAAGTCCCGCGAGTTTTCAGAGTCTTTCCGCACCATCTGCCGAACACAATGTCGTCCGATCTTCGAAAACGACCACTGATATTTGCGGGTCGCGACATTGCGAACAATTCATATTAAGGTTTGGACCTCGGCCCTCGCGCTGGTTTTCGAGATAATCGCGAATAACCCTAATCGCTCCCAAAATTTTCATAGTACCGCGAGTGTTCAGAGTCCTTCCGCACCATCGGCGAACACAAAGTCGTCCGATCTTCGAAAACGACAACTGATCCTTGCGTGTCCCGACATTGCGATCATTTCATATTAAGGTTTCGCCAACGGTCGTCGCGCTGGTTTTCGAGATAATCGGGAATAACCGCAATCGCTCCTAAAATTTTCAAAGTCCCGCGAGTTTTCAGAGTCCTTCCGCACCATCGTCCGAACACAAAGTCGTCCGATTTTCGAAAACGACCACTGATCCTTGCGTGTTGCGACATTGCGATCAATTCATATTAAGGTTTCGACCCCGGTCGTCGCGCTGGTTTTCGAGATAATCGCGAATAACCGCAATCGCTCCCAAAATTTTCAAAGTACCGCGAGTTTTCAGACTCCTTCCGCACCATCGTCCGAACACAAAGTCGTCCGATCTTCGAAAACGACCACTGATCCTTGCGTGTCGCGACATTTCGATCAATTCATATTAAGGTTTCGACCCCGGTCGTGGTGCTCGGTTTCGAGATAATCGCGAATAACCCCAATCGGTCCGAAAAATTTTCTAAGTACCGCGAGTTGTCAGAGTCCTTCCGAACATTCGTCCGAACACAAAGTCGCCCGATCGTCGAAAACGACCACTGATCCTTGCGTGTTGCGACATTGCGATCAATTCATATTAAGGTTTCGACCACGACCCTCGCGCTTGTTTTCGAGAAAATCGCGAATAACCCTAGTCGCTCCCAAAATTTTCAATGTACCGCGAGTTGTCAGAGTCCTTCCGAACCTTCGTCCGAACACAAAGTCGTCCGATCTTCGAAAACGACAACTGAGCCTTGCGTGTCGTGGCATTGTGATCAATTCATTTTAAAGTTTCGACCCCGGTTGTCGCGCTGGTTTTCGAGGTAATAGCGAATATCCACAATCGCTCCAAATATTTTCAAAGTACCGCGAGTTGTCAGAGTCCTTCCGCACCTTCGTCCGAACACAAAGACGCCCGATCGTCGAAAACGACCACAGATCCTTGCGTGTTGCGACATTGCGATCAATTCATATTAAGGTTTCGACCCCGGTCGTCGCGCTGGTATTCGAGATAATCGCGAATAACCGCAATCGCTCCCGAAATTTGCAAAGTACCGCGAGTTTTCAGAGTCATTCCGCACCATCGGCGAACACAAAGTCGTCCGATCTTCGAAAACGACAACTGATCCTTGCGTGTCCCGACATTGCGATCATTTCATATTAAGGTTTCGCCAAAGGTCGTCGCGCTGGTTTTCGAGATAATCGGGAATAACCGCAATCGCTCCGATAATTTTCAAAGTCCCGCGAGTTTTCAGAGTCCTTCCGCACCATCGTCCGAACACAAAGTCGTCCGATTTTCGAAAACGACCACTGATCCTTGCGTGTTGCGACATTGCGATCAATTCATATTAAGGTTTCGACCCCGGTTGTCGCGCTGGTTTTCGAGGTAATCGCGAATATCCACAATCGCTCCCATTATTTTCTAAGTACCGCGAGTTGTCAGAGTCCTTCCGCACCTTCGTCCGAACACAAAGACGCCCGATCGTCGAAAACGACCACAGATCCTTGCGTGTTGCGACATTGCGATCAATTCATATTAAGGTTTCGAGCCCGGTCGTCGCGCTGATATTCGAGATAATCGCGAATAACCGCAATCGCTCCCAAAATTTTCAAAGTACCGCGAGTTTTCAGAGTCCTTCCGCACCTTCGTCCGAACACAAAGACGCCCGATCGTCGAAAACGACCACTGATCCTTGCGTGTCGCGACATTTCGATCAATTCATATTAAGGATTCGACCCCGGTCGTGGTGCTCGGTTTCGAGATAATCGCGAATAACCCCAATCGGTCCGAAAAATTTTCTAAGTACCGCGAGTTGTCAGAGTCCTTCCGAACATTCGTCCGAACACAAAGTCGCCCGATCGTCGAAAACGACCACTGATCCTTGCGTTTTGCGACATTGCGATCAATTCATATTAAGGTTTCGACCCCGGTCGTCGCACTGGTGTTCGAGAAAATCGCGAATAACCCTAATCGCTCCCAAAATTTTCAAAGTACCGCGAGTTTTCAGAGTCCTTCCGCACCATCGTCCGAACACAAAGTCGTCCGATTGTAGAAAACGACCACTGATCCTTGCGTGTCCCGACATTGCGATCAATTCATATTAAGGTTTCGACCCCGGTCGTCGCGCTGGTTTTCGAGATAATCGCGAATAACCCCAATCGGTCCGAAAAATTTTCATAGTACCGCGTGTTTTCAGAGTCTTTCCGCACCATCTGCCGAACACAATGTCGTCCGATCTTCGAAAACGACCACTGATATTTGCGTGTCGCGACATTGCGATCAATTCATATTAAAGTTTTGACCTCGGCCCTCGCGCTGGTTTTCGAGATAATCGCGAATAACCCTAATCGCTCCCGAAATTTTCATAGTACCGCGAGTGTTCAGAGTCCTTCCGCACCATCGGCGAACACAAAGTCGTCCGATCTTCGAAAACGGCAACTGATCCTTGCGTTTCCCGACATTGCGATCATTTCATATTAAGGTTTCGCCAACGGTCGTCGCGCTGGTTTTCGAGATAATCGGGAATAACCGCAATCGCTCACAAAATTTTCAAAGACCCGCGAGTTTTCAGAGTCCTTCCGAACCATCGGCCGAACACAAAGTCGTCCGATTTTCGAAAACGACCACTGATCCTTGCGTGTTGCGACATTGCGATCAATTCATATTAAGGTTTCGACCCCGGTCGTCGCGCTGGTATTCGAGATAATCGCGCATAACCGCAATCGCTCCCAAAATTTTCAAAGTACCGCGAGTTTTCAGAGTCATTCCGCACCATCGTCCGAACACAAAGTCGTCCGATTGTAGAAAACTACCACTGATCCTTGCGTGTCGCGGCATTGCGATCAATTCATATTAAGGTTTCGACCACGGCCCTCGCGCTGGTTTTCGAGAAAATCGCGAATAACCTTAATCGCTCCCAAAATTTTCAAAGTACCGCGAGTTATCAGAGTCCTTCCGCACCATCGGCGAACACAAAGTCGTCCGATCATCGAAAACGACAACTGACCCTTGCGTGTCGCGGTATTGCGATCAATTCATTTTAAAGTTTCGACCCCGGTTGTCGCGCTGGTTTTCGAGGTAATCGCGAATATCCACAATCGCTCACAATATTTTCAAAGTACCGCGAGTTGTCAGAGTCATTCCGCACCTTCGTCCGAACACAAAGACGCCCGATCGTCGAAAACGACCACAGATCCTTGCGTATTGCGACATTGCGATCAATTCATATTAAGGTTTCGACCCCGGTCGTCGCGCTGGTATTCGAGATAATCGCGAAAAACCGCAATCGCTTCCAAAATTTTCAAAGTACCGCGAGTTTTCAGAGTCATTCCGCACCATCGGCGAACACAAAGTCGTCCGATCTTCGAAAACGACAACTGACCCTTGCGTGTCGCGGCATTGCGATCAATTCATTTTAAAGTTTCGACCCCGGTTGTCGCGCTGGTTTTCGAGGTAATCGCGAATATCTACAATCGCTCCCAATATTTTCAAAGTACCGCGAGTTGTCAGAGTCCTTCCGCACCTTCGTCCGAACACAAAGTCGCCCGATCGTCGAAAACGACCACTGAACCTTGCGTGTTGCGACATTGCGATCTATTCATATTAAGGTTTCGACCACGGCCCTCGCGCTGGTTTTCGAGATAATCGCGAAAAACCGCAATCGCTTCCAAAATTTTCAAAGTACCGCGAGTTTTCAGAGTCCTTCCGCACCATCGGCGAACACAAAGTCGTCCGATCTTCGAAAACGACCACTGACCCTTGCGTGTCGCGACATTGCGATCAATTCATATTAAGGTTTCGACCCCGGTCGTCGCGCTGGTATTCGAGATAATCGCGCATAACCGCAATCGCTCCCAAAATTTTCAAAGTACCGCGAGTTTTCAGAGTCATTCCGCACCATCGTCCGAACACAAAGTCGTCCGATTGTAGAAAACTACCACTGATCCTTGCGTGTCGCGGCATTGCGATCAATTCATATTAAGGTTTCGACCACGGCCCTCGCGCTGGTTTTCGAGAAAATCGCGAATAACCTTAATCGCTCCCAAAATTTTCAAAGTACCGCGAGTTATCAGAGTCCTTCCGCACCATCGGCGAACACAAAGTCGTCCGATCATCGAAAACGACAACTGACCCTTGCGTGTCGCGGTATTGCGATCAATTCATTTTAAAGTTTCGACCCCGGTTGTCGCGCTGGTTTTCGAGGTAATCGCGAATATCCACAATCGCTCACAATATTTTCAAAGTACCGCGAGTTGTCAGAGTCATTCCGCACCTTCGTCCGAACACAAAGACGCCCGATCGTCGAAAACGACCACAGATCCTTGCGTATTGCGACATTGCGATCAATTCATATTAAGGTTTCGACCCCGGTCGTCGCGCTGGTATTCGAGATAATCGCGAAAAACCGCAATCGCTTCCAAAATTTTCAAAGTACCGCGAGTTTTCAGAGTCATTCCGCACCATCGGCGAACACAAAGTCGTCCGATCTTCGAAAACGACAACTGACCCTTGCGTGTCGCGGCATTGCGATCAATTCATTTTAAAGTTTCGACCCCGGTTGTCGCGCTGGTTTTCGAGGTAATCGCGAATATCTACAATCGCTCCCAATATTTTCAAAGTACCGCGAGTTGTCAGAGTCCTTCCGCACCTTCGTCCGAACACAAAGTCGCCCGATCGTCGAAAACGACCACTGAACCTTGCGTGTTGCGACATTGCGATCAATTCATATTAAGGTTTCGACCACGGCCCTCGCGCTGGTTTTCGAGATAATCGCGAAAAACCGCAATCGCTTCCAAAATTTTCAAAGTACCGCGAGTTTTCAGAGTCCTTCCGCACCATCGGCGAACACAAAGTCGTCCGATCTTCGAAAACGACCACTGACCCTTGCGTGTCGCGACATTGCGATCAATTCATATTAAGGTTTCGACCCCGGTCGTCGCGCTGGTTTTCGAGATAATCGCGAATAACCGCAATCGGTCCGCAAAATTTTCAATGTACCGCGAGTAGTCAGAGTCCTTCCGCACCATCGGCGAACACATAGTCGTCCCATCTTCGAAAACGACCACTGATCCTTGCGTGTCGCGACATTGCGATCAATTCATTTTAAGGTTTCGACCCCGGTTGTCGCGCTGGTTTTCGAGATAATCGCGAATGACCGCAATCGCTCCCAAAATTTTCATAGTACCGCGAGTGTTCAGAGTCCTTCCGCACCATCGGCGAACACAAAGTCGTCCGATCATCGAAAACGACCACTGATATTTGCGTGTCGCGACATTGCGATCAATTCATATTAAGGTTTGGATCTCGGCCCTCGCGCTGGTTTTCGAGATAATCGCGAATAACCCTAATCGCTCCCAAAATTTTCAAAGAACCGCGAGTTTTCAGAGTCTTTCCGCACCATCTGCCGTACACAATGTCGTCCGATCTTCGAAAACGACCACTGATATTTGCGTGTCGCGACATTGCGATCAATTCATATTAAGGTTTGGACCTCGGCCCTCGCGCTGGTTTTCGAGATAATCGCGAATAACCCTAATCGCTCCCAAAATTTTCATAGTACCGCGAGTGTTCAGAGTCCTTCCACACCATCGGGCGAACACAAAGTCGTCCGATCATCGAAAACGACAACTGACCCTTGCGTATTGCGACATTGCTATCAATTCATATTAAGGTTTCGACCCCGGTCGTCGCGCTGGTATTCGAGATAATCGCGAATAACCGCAATCGCTCCCAAAATTTTCAAAGTACCGCGAGTTTTCAGAGTCATTCCGCACCATCGGCGAACACAAAGTCGTCCGATCTTCGAAAACGACCACTGATCCTTGCGTGTCGCGACATTGCGATCAATTCATAATAAAGTTTCGACCCCGGTCGTGGCGCTGGTTTTCGAGGTAATCGCGAATATCCACAATCGCTACCAATATTTTCAAAGTACCGCGAGTTGTCAGAGTCCTTCCGCACCTTCGTCCGAACACAAAGACACCCGATCGTCGAAAACGACCACAGATCCTTGCGTGTTGCGACATTGCGATCAATTCATATTAAGGTTTCGACCCCGGTCGTCGCGCTGGTATTCGAGATAATCGCGAATATCCACAATCGCTCCCAAAATTTTCAAAGTACCGCGAGTTGTCAGAGTCCTTCCGCACCTTCGTCCGAACACAAAGACGCCCGATCGTCGAAAACGACCACAGATCCTTGCGTGTTGCGACATTGCGATCAATTCATATTAAGGTTTCGAGCCCGGTCGTCGCGCTGATATTCGAGATAATCGCGAATAACCGCAATCGCTCCCAAAATTTTCAAAGTACCGCGAGTTTTCAGAGTCCTTCCGCACCTTCGTCCGAACACAAAGACGCCCGATCGTCGAAAACGACCACTGATCCTTGCGTGTCGCGACATTTCGATCAATTCATATTAAGGATTCGACCCCGGTCGTGGTGCTCGGTTTCGAGATAATCGCGAATAACCCCAATCGGTCCGAAAAATTTTCTAAGTACCGCGAGTTGTCAGAGTCCTTCTGAACATTCGTCCGAACACAAAGTCGCCCGATCGTCGAAAACGACCACTGATCCTTGCGTTTTGCGACATTGCGATCAATTCATATTAAGGTTTCGACCCCGGTCGTCGCACTGGTGTTCGAGAAAATCGCGAATAACCCTAATCGCTCCCAAAATTTTCAAAGTACCGCGAGTTTTCAGAGTCGTTCCGCACCATCGTCCGAACACAAAGTCGTCCGATTTTCGAAAACGACCACTGATCCTTGCGTGTTGCGACATTGCGATCAATTCATATTAAGGTTTCGACCCCGGTCGTCGCGCTGGTTTTCGAGATAATCGCGAATAACCCTAATCACTCCCAAAATTTCCAAAGTACAGCGAGTTTTCAGAGTCCTTCCGCACCATCGTCCGAACACAAAGTCGTCCGATTGTAGAAAACGACCACTGATCCTTGCGTGTCCCGACATTGCGATCAATTCATATTAAGGTTTCGACCCCGGTCGTCGCGCTGGTTTTCGAGATAATCGCGAATAACCCCAATCGGTCCGAAAAATTTTCATAGTACCGCGAGTTTTCAGAGTCCTTCCGAACCATCGTCCGAACACAAAGTCGTCCGATTTTCGAAAACGACCACCGATCCTTGCGTGTTGCGACATTGCGATCAATTCATATTAAGGTTTCGACCACGACCCTCGCGCTTGTTTTCGAGAAAATCGCGAATAACCCTAGTCGCTCCCAAAATTTTCAATGTACCGCGAGTTGTCAGAGTCCTTCCGAACCTTCGTCCGAACACAAAGTCGTCCGATCTTCGAAAACGACAACTGAGCCTTGCGTGTCGTGGCATTGTGATCAATTCATTTTAAAGTTTCGACCCCGGTTGTCGCGCTGGTTTTCGAGGTAATCGCGAATATCCACAATCGCTCCCAATATTTTCAAAGTACCGCGAGTTGTCAGAGTCATTCCGCACCTTCGTCCGAACACAAAGACGCCCGATCGTCGAAAACGACCACAGATCCTTGCGTGTTGCGACATTGCGATCAATTCATATTAAGGTTTCGACCCCGGTCGTCGCGCTGGTATTCGAGATAATCGCGCATAACCGCAATCGCTCCCAAAATTTTCAAAGTACCGCGAGTTTTCAGAGTCATTCCGCACCATCGTCCGAACACAAAGTCGTCCGATTGTAGAAAACTACCACTGATCCTTGCGTGTCGCGGCATTGCGATCAATTCATATTAAGGTTTCGACCACGGCCCTCGCGCTGGTTTTCGAGAAAATCGCGAATAACCTTAATCGCTCCCAAAATTTTCAAAGTACCGCGAGTTATCAGAGTCCTTCCGCACCATCGGCGAACACAAAGTCGTCCGATCATCGAAAACGACAACTGACCCTTGCGTGTCGCGGTATTGCGATCAATTCATTTTAAAGTTTCGACCCCGGTCGTCGCGCTGGTATTCGAGATAATCGCGAAAAACCGCAATCGCTTCCAAAATTTTCAAAGTACCGCGAGTTTTCAGAGTCATTCCGCACCATCGGCGAACACAAAGTCGTCCGATCTTCGAAAACGACAACTGACCCTTGCGTGTCGCGGCATTGCGATCAATTCATTTTAAAGTTTCGACCCCGGTTGTCGCGCTGGTTTTCGAGGTAATCGCGAATATCTACAATCGCTCCCAATATTTTCAAAGTACCGCGAGTTGTCAGAGTCCTTCCGCACCTTCGTCCGAACACAAAGTCGCCCGATCGTCGAAAACGACCACTGATCCTTGCGTGTTGCGACATTGCGATCAATTCATATTAAGGTTTCGACCACGGCCCTCGCGCTGGTTTTCGAGATAATCGCGAATAACCCTAATCGCTCCCAAAATTTTCAAAGTACCGCGAGTTTTCAGAGTCCTTCCGCACCATCGGCGAACACAAAGTCGTCCGATCTTCGAAAACGACCACTGACCCTTGCGTGTCGCGACATTGCGATCAATTCATATTAAGGTTTCGACCCCGGTCGTCGCGCTGGTTTTCGAGATAATCGCGAATAACCGCAATCGGTCCGCAAAATTTTCAATGTACCGCGAGTAGTCAGAGTCCTTCCGCACCATCGGCGAACACATAGTCGTCCCATCTTCGAAAACGACCACTGATCCTTGCGTGTCGCGACATTGCGATCAATTCATTTTAAGGTTTCGACCCCGGTTGTCGCGCTGGTTTTCGAGATAATCGCGAATGACCGCAATCGCTCCCAAAATTTTCATAGTACCGCGAGTGTTCAGAGTCCTTCCGCACCATCGGCGAACACAAAGTCGTCCGATCATCGAAAACGACCACTGATATTTGCGTGTCGCGACATTGCGATCAATTCATATTAAGGTTTGGATCTCGGCCCTCGCGCTGGTTTTCGAGATAATCGCGAATAACCCTAATCGCTCCCAAAATTTTCAAAGAACCGCGAGTTTTCAGAGTCTTTCCGCACCATCTGCCGTACACAATGTCGTCCGATCTTCGAAAACGACCACTGATATTTGCGTGTCGCGACATTGCGATCAATTCATATTAAGGTTTGGACCTCGGCCCTCGCGCTGGTTTTCGAGATAATCGCGAATAACCCTAATCGCTCCCAAAATTTTCATAGTACCGCGAGTGTTCAGAGTCCTTCCACACCATCGGGCGAACACAAAGTCGTCCGATCATCGAAAACGACAACTGACCCTTGCGTATTGCGACATTGCTATCAATTCATATTAAGGTTTCGACCCCGGTCGTCGCGCTGGTATTCGAGATAATCGCGAATAACCGCAATCGCTCCCAAAATTTTCAAAGTACCGCGAGTTTTCAGAGTCATTCCGCACCATCGGCGAACACAAAGTCGTCCGATCTTCGAAAACGACCACTGATCCTTGCGTGTCGCGACATTGCGATCAATTCATAATAAAGTTTCGACCCCGGTCGTGGCGCTGGTTTTCGAGGTAATCGCGAATATCCACAATCGCTACCAATATTTTCAAAGTACCGCGAGTTGTCAGAGTCCTTCCGCACCTTCGTCCGAACACAAAGACACCCGATCGTCGAAAACGACCACAGATCCTTGCGTGTTGCGACATTGCGATCAATTCATATTAAGGTTTCGACCCCGGTCGTCGCGCTGGTATTCGAGATAATCGCGAATATCCACAATCGCTCCCAAAATTTTCAAAGTACCGCGAGTTGTCAGAGTCCTTCCGCACCTTCGTCCGAACACAAAGACGCCCGATCGTCGAAAACGACCACAGATCCTTGCGTGTTGCGACATTGCGATCAATTCATATTAAGGTTTCGAGCCCGGTCGTCGCGCTGATATTCGAGATAATCGCGAATAACCGCAATCGCTCCCAAAATTTTCAAAGTACCGCGAGTTTTCAGAGTCCTTCCGCACCTTCGTCCGAACACAAAGACGCCCGATCGTCGAAAACGACCACTGATCCTTGCGTGTCGCGACATTTCGATCAATTCATATTAAGGATTCGACCCCGGTCGTGGTGCTCGGTTTCGAGATAATCGCGAATAACCCCAATCGGTCCGAAAAATTTTCTAAGTACCGCGAGTTGTCAGAGTCCTTCTGAACATTCGTCCGAACACAAAGTCGCCCGATCGTCGAAAACGACCACTGATCCTTGCGTTTTGCGACATTGCGATCAATTCATATTAAGGTTTCGACCCCGGTCGTCGCACTGGTGTTCGAGAAAATCGCGAATAACCCTAATCGCTCCCAAAATTTTCAAAGTACCGCGAGTTTTCAGAGTCGTTCCGCACCATCGTCCGAACACAAAGTCGTCCGATTTTCGAAAACGACCACTGATCCTTGCGTGTTGCGACATTGCGATCAATTCATATTAAGGTTTCGACCCCGGTCGTCGCGCTGGTTTTCGAGATAATCGCGAATAACCCTAATCACTCCCAAAATTTCCAAAGTACAGCGAGTTTTCAGAGTCCTTCCGCACCATCGTCCGAACACAAAGTCGTCCGATTGTAGAAAACGACCACTGATCCTTGCGTGTCCCGACATTGCGATCAATTCATATTAAGGTTTCGACCCCGGTCGTCGCGCTGGTTTTCGAGATAATCGCGAATAACCCCAATCGGTCCGAAAAATTTTCATAGTACCGCGTGTTTTCAGAGTCTTTTCGCACCATCTGCCGAACACAATGTCGTCCGATCTTCGAAAACGACCACTGATATTTGCGTGTCGCGACATTGCGATCAATTCATATTAAAGTTTTGACCTCGGCCCTCGCGCTGGTTTTCGAGATAATCGCGAATAACCCTAATCGCTCCCGAAATTTTCATAGTACCGCGAGTGTTCAGAGTCCTTCCGCACCATCGGCGAACACAAAGTCGTCCGATCTTCGAAAACGACAACTGATCCTTGCGTTTCCCGACATTGCGATCATTTCATATTAAGGTTTCGCCAACGGTCGTCGCGCTGGTTTTCGAGATAATCGGGAATAACCGCAATCGCTCACAAAATTTTCAAAGACCCGCGAGTTTTCAGAGTCCTTCCGAACCATCGTCCGAACACAAAGTCGTCCGATTTTCGAAAACGACCACTGATCCTTGCGTGTTGCGACATTGCGATCAATTCATATTAAGGTTTCGACCCCGGTCGTCGCGCTGGTTTTCGAGATAATCGCGAATAACCGCAATCGCTCCCAAAATTTTCAAAGTACCGCGAGTTTTCAGAGTCCTTCCGCACCATCGTCCGAACACAAAGTCGTCCGATCTTCGAAAACGACCACTGATCCTTGCGTGTCGCGACATTTCGATCAATTCATATTAAGGTTTCCACCCCGGTCGTGGTGCTCGGTTTCGAGATAATCGCGAATAACCCCCATCGGTCCGAAAAATTTTCTAAGTACCGCGAGTTGTCAGAGTCCTTCCGAACATTCGTCCGAACACAAAGTCGCCCGATCGTCGAAAACGACCACTGATCCTTGCGTGTTGCGACATTGCGATCAATTCATATTAAGGTTTCGACCACGACCCTCGCGCTGGTTTTCGAGATAATCGCGAATAACCCTAATCGCTCCCAAAATTTTCAAAGTACCGCGAGTTTTCAGAGTCCTTCCGCACCATCGGCGAACACAAAGTCGTCCGATCTTCGAAAACGACCACTGACCCTTGCGTGTCGCGACATTGCGATCAATTCATATTAAGGTTTCGACCCCGGTCGTCGCGCTGGTTTTCGAGATAATCGCGAATAACCGCAATCGGTCCGCAAAATTTTCAATGTACCGCGAGTAGTCAGAGTCCTTCCGCACCATCGGCGAACACATAGTCGTCCCATCTTCGAAAACGACCACTGATCCTTGCGTGTCGCGACATTGCGATCAATTCATTTTAAGGTTTCGACCCCGGTTGTCGCGCTGGTTTTCGAGATAATCGCGAATGACCGCAATCGCTCCCAAAATTTTCATAGTACCGCGAGTGTTCAGAGTCCTTCCGCACCATCGGCGAACACAAAGTCGTCCGATCATCGAAAACGACCACTGATATTTGCGTGTCGCGACATTGCGATCAATTCATATTAAGGTTTGGATCTCGGCCCTCGCGCTGGTTTTCGAGATAATCGCGAATAACCCTAATCGCTCCCAAAATTTTCAAAGAACCGCGAGTTTTCAGAGTCTTTCCGCACCATCTGCCGTACACAATGTCGTCCGATCTTCGAAAACGACCACTGATATTTGCGTGTCGCGACATTGCGATCAATTCATATTAAGGTTTGGACCTCGGCCCTCGCGCTGGTTTTCGAGATAATCGCGAATAACCCTAATCGCTCCCAAAATTTTCATAGTACCGCGAGTGTTCAGAGTCCTTCCACACCATCGGGCGAACACAAAGTCGTCCGATCATCGAAAACGACAACTGACCCTTGCGTATTGCGACATTGCTATCAATTCATATTAAGGTTTCGACCCCGGTCGTCGCGCTGGTATTCGAGATAATCGCGAATAACCGCAATCGCTCCCAAAATTTTCAAAGTACCGCGAGTTTTCAGAGTCATTCCGCACCATCGGCGAACACAAAGTCGTCCGATCTTCGAAAACGACCACTGATCCTTGCGTGTCGCGACATTGCGATCAATTCATAATAAAGTTTCGACCCCGGTCGTGGCGCTGGTTTTCGAGGTAATCGCGAATATCCACAATCGCTACCAATATTTTCAAAGTACCGCGAGTTGTCAGAGTCCTTCCGCACCTTCGTCCGAACACAAAGACACCCGATCGTCGAAAACGACCACAGATCCTTGCGTGTTGCGACATTGCGATCAATTCATATTAAGGTTTCGACCCCGGTCGTCGCGCTGGTATTCGAGATAATCGCGAATATCCACAATCGCTCCCAAAATTTTCAAAGTACCGCGAGTTGTCAGAGTCCTTCCGCACCTTCGTCCGAACACAAAGACGCCCGATCGTCGAAAACGACCACAGATCCTTGCGTGTTGCGACATTGCGATCAATTCATATTAAGGTTTCGAGCCCGGTCGTCGCGCTGATATTCGAGATAATCGCGAATAACCGCAATCGCTCCCAAAATTTTCAAAGTACCGCGAGTTTTCAGAGTCCTTCCGCACCTTCGTCCGAACACAAAGACGCCCGATCGTCGAAAACGACCACTGATCCTTGCGTGTCGCGACATTTCGATCAATTCATATTAAGGATTCGACCCCGGTCGTGGTGCTCGGTTTCGAGATAATCGCGAATAACCCCAATCGGTCCGAAAAATTTTCTAAGTACCGCGAGTTGTCAGAGTCCTTCCGCACCTTCGTCCGAACACAAAGACGCCCGATCGTCGAAAACGACCACAGATCCTTGCGTGTTGCGACATTGCGATCAATTCATATTAAGGTTTCGAGCCCGGTCGTCGCGCTGATATTCGAGATAATCGCGAATAACCGCAATCGCTCCCAAAATTTTCAAAGTACCGCGAGTTTTCAGAGTCCTTCCGCACCTTCGTCCGAACACAAAGACGCCCGATCGTCGAAAACGACCACTGATCCTTGCGTGTCGCGACATTTCGATCAATTCATATTAAGGATTCGACCCCGGTCGTGGTGCTCGGTTTCGAGATAATCGCGAATAACCCCAATCGGTCCGAAAAATTTTCTAAGTACCGCGAGTTGTCAGAGTCCTTCTGAACATTCGTCCGAACACAAAGTCGCCCGATCGTCGAAAACGACCACTGATCCTTGCGTTTTGCGACATTGCGATCAATTCATATTAAGGTTTCGACCCCGGTCGTCGCACTGGTGTTCGAGAAAATCGCGAATAACCCTAATCGCTCCCAAAATTTTCAAAGTACCGCGAGTTTTCAGAGTCGTTCCGCACCATCGTCCGAACACAAAGTCGTCCGATTTTCGAAAACGACCACTGATCCTTGCGTGTTGCGACATTGCGATCAATTCATATTAAGGTTTCGACCCCGGTCGTCGCGCTGGTTTTCGAGATAATCGCGAATAACCCTAATCACTCCCAAAATTTCCAAAGTACAGCGAGTTTTCAGAGTCCTTCCGCACCATCGTCCGAACACAAAGTCGTCCGATTGTAGAAAACGACCACTGATCCTTGCGTGTCCCGACATTGCGATCAATTCATATTAAGGTTTCGACCCCGGTCGTCGCGCTGGTTTTCGAGATAATCGCGAATAACCCCAATCGGTCCGAAAAATTTTCATAGTACCGCGTGTTTTCAGAGTCTTTCCGCACCATCTGCCGAACACAATGTCGTCCGATCTTCGAAAACGACCACTGATATTTGCGTGTCGCGACATTGCGATCAATTCATATTAAAGTTTTGACCTCGGCCCTCGCGCTGGTTTTCGAGATAATCGCGAATAACCCTAATCGCTCCCGAAATTTTCATAGTACCGCGAGTGTTCAGAGTCCTTCCGCACCATCGGCGAACACAAAGTCGTCCGATCTTCGAAAACGACAACTGATCCTTGCGTTTCCCGACATTGCGATCATTTCATATTAAGGTTTCGACCCCGGTCGTCGCGCTGGTTTTCGAGATAATCGCGAATAACCGCAATCGCTCCCAAAATTTTCAAAGTACCGCGAGTTTTCAGAGTCCTTCCGCACCATCGTCCGAACACAAAGTCGTCCGATCTTCGAAAACGACCACTGATCCTTGCGTGTCGCGACATTTCGATCAATTCATATTAAGGTTTCCACCCCGGTCGTGGTGCTCGGTTTCGAGATAATCGCGAATAACCCCCATCGGTCCGAAAAATTTTCTAAGTACCGCGAGTTGTCAGAGTCCTTCCGAACATTCGTCCGAACACAAAGTCGCCCGATCGTCGAAAACGACCACTGATCCTTGCGTGTTGCGACATTGCGATCAATTCATATTAAGGTTTCGACCACGACCCTCGCGCTTGTTTTCGAGAAAATCGCGAATAACCCTAGTCGCTCCCAAAATTTTCAATGTACCGCGAGTTGTCAGAGTCCTTCCGAACCTTCGTCCGAACACAAAGTCGTCCGATCTTCGAAAACGACAACTGAGCCTTGCGTGTCGTGGCATTGTGATCAATTCATTTTAAAGTTTCGACCCCGGTTGTCGCGCTGGTTTTCGAGGTAATCGCGAATATCCACAATCGCTCCCAATATTTTCAAAGTACCGCGAGTTGTCAGAGTCATTCCGCACCTTCGTCCGAACACAAAGACGCCCGATCGTCGAAAACGACCACAGATCCTTGCGTGTTGCGACATTGCGATCAATTCATATTAAGGTTTCGACCCCGGTCGTCGCGCTGGTATTCGAGATAATCGCGCATAACCGCAATCGCTCCCAAAATTTTCAAAGTACCGCGAGTTTTCAGAGTCATTCCGCACCATCGTCCGAACACAAAGTCGTCCGATTGTAGAAAACTACCACTGATCCTTGCGTGTCGCGGCATTGCGATCAATTCATATTAAGGTTTCGACCACGGCCCTCGCGCTGGTTTTCGAGAAAATCGCGAATAACCTTAATCGCTCCCAAAATTTTCAAAGTACCGCGAGTTATCAGAGTCCTTCCGCACCATCGGCGAACACAAAGTCGTCCGATCATCGAAAACGACAACTGACCCTTGCGTGTCGCGGTATTGCGATCAATTCATTTTAAAGTTTCGACCCCGGTCGTCGCGCTGGTATTCGAGATAATCGCGAAAAACCGCAATCGCTTCCAAAATTTTCAAAGTACCGCGAGTTTTCAGAGTCATTCCGCACCATCGGCGAACACAAAGTCGTCCGATCTTCGAAAACGACAACTGACCCTTGCGTGTCGCGGCATTGCGATCAATTCATTTTAAAGTTTCGACCCCGGTTGTCGCGCTGGTTTTCGAGGTAATCGCGAATATCTACAATCGCTCCCAATATTTTCAAAGTACCGCGAGTTGTCAGAGTCCTTCCGCACCTTCGTCCGAACACAAAGTCGCCCGATCGTCGAAAACGACCACTGATCCTTGCGTGTTGCGACATTGCGATCAATTCATATTAAGGTTTCGACCACGGCCCTCGCGCTGGTTTTCGAGATAATCGCGAATAACCCTAATCGCTCCCAAAATTTTCAAAGTACCGCGAGTTTTCAGAGTCCTTCCGCACCATCGGCGAACACAAAGTCGTCCGATCTTCGAAAACGACCACTGACCCTTGCGTGTCGCGACATTTGGTGCCTTTACACGGACGTTCTTTTGGGACACTTTTGCGCGCCACACGCCAGCGCGGCACGCATTTGGCGTGGCGTGCCGGAACGTCGCAGGCCAGAAGATCGTACCCGTCACTACTTAGAGACAGCGAGTTCGGGCTCCCATTTCTACGTCGACTCCACGTGCTTTTTCCAGGAACCACCGCAGTCTTGTATTGTGTACTACCTGTTTCATGTATATTATCGATCTGCGAAACAATCGGCAAGACACGATCGCGATACACGTAGGTTCGCGAAAAGTATACGAATTCCTCGATATACCTGGCTTATAGAGGATATCATAAATGCTTTTACTGTAGGGCATACTGAAACATCTGTTTTTACGAAGCTACATTTGGTTTACCTGAAGGTGCTATAAATTATGAAAATGGTTTATTACTCAGTTATAACGACTGTATTGCGATCTGCATTCTTCTTGCAGACGAAAAGTTTCCACCTCATCGGAAGTTCTTGCTAGCATCTTGTGCGTAGTTAGAAGTGTGGCGCGCCGGATTTCCACGTTCTTGCGTGCGAGTAGAACCGTTGTCAGGCGTGGCGCGTCCAAAAAAGTGTGGCGCGCTTGAATTTTCGTCCCACGCAAACCTCGACTCAAGAGGCAACCCTACCGATAAGCCGTGCCTCGATGGGTTTCAAGGACTTCGACCCTCGAGCCCAGGGGGGCCGTACAATGTTGCCCCCTAAAAAGTGACGAATCAAAAATTCTACATTTTTCATCGGATCTTGGCGAAAGTGGTGTGAATCGTTTCCTTATGCTTTCCCGATGAAAATGGTCCAAAAACGACACAAATCGGATCGTAATTAAGGAATCTTCATAATAAATTGATTTCCAAAATTTCGTTAAAAATAGTTCGATTTACATGAAATTTGGTATAATTTTCATTTGAAAAACATAAGAAATGCATCGGTATCACTTCCATATCGATACGCGGGTACACGTGCATCGAAATTCACGGATCGTAGTATCCGTGTACTGAAATTCACGCGTATACATGTATCGAAATATACGGTCTCACGTGTATTAAGATATCCATATTTAATTTTTTAACTAACTATCCGAATGTTTAGATTTTACGCAAATACTTTGCGATAGGTAGGTACAGACATAATTTACTAGGTTGCAGATGAAAATAAATAACATCATGATTTTGGTTAATAAAGTTTAATCTATTAATCGTATATTAATCTATTTGAGACAACTACAACAACTGATTTTATGCTAACAGTGCGCATATGAGTTTTGTAAGGCGCTCTATTTGAAGTACTATAACTCCGGATATAACCACTATTTTTGCATACAATTTTTTTTCATATTCCCTAAAGATTGACAAATGAAGCCACAAAGCTGGAAGTAAATATATTTAATTCTTTGGTTTGAAAAAATTCTCTTTCACTTCCTACCGCCTGTAGCGGCTCGAAGAGTCTTGGCTGCCAGGCGCGCCGCGCGCCTCAGAATTTTCCGCACTGTCGGAAATTCCACGCGCCACGCCAAACCCTTGGTTTCAAGTGCCGCTTTCCTTTTCTAACTACCTTTTCTGTCTCTTATGTAAACTTTTCTGAAGTCGAGGTTAGCGCGCCACACTTTTTTGGACGCGCCACGCCTGACAACGGTTCTACTCGCATGCAAGAACGTGGAATTCCGGCGCGCCACACTTCTAACTGCACACAAGATGCTAGCAAGAACTTCCGATGAGGTGGAAACTTTTCGTCTGCAAGAAGAATGCAGATCGCAATACAGTCGTTATAACTGAGTAATAAACCATTTCCATAATTTATAGCACCTTCAGGTAAACCAAATGTAGCTTCGTAAAAACAGATGTTTCAATGTGCCCTACAGTAAAAGCATTTATGATATCCTCTATAAGCCAGGTATATCGAGGAATTCGTATACTTTTCGCGAACCTACGTGTATCGCGATCGTGTCTTGCCGATTGTTTCGCAGATCGATAATATACATGGAACAGGTAGTACACAATACAAGACTGCGCTGGTTCCTGGAAAAAGCACGTGGAGTCGACGTAGAAATGGGAGCCCGAACTCGCTGTCTCTAAGTAGTGACGGGTACGATCTTCTGGCCTGCGACGTTCCGGCACGCCACGCCAAATGCGTGCCGCGCTGGCGTGTGGCGCGCAAAAGTGTCCCAAAAGAACGTCCGTGTAAAGGCACCAATTGCGATCAATTCATATTAAGGTTTCGACCCCGGTCGTCGCGCTGGTTTTCGAGATAATCGCGAATAACCGCAATCGGTCCGCAAAATTTTCAATGTACCGCGAGTAGTCAGAGTCCTTCCGCACCATCGGCGAACACATAGTCGTCCCATCTTCGAAAACGACCACTGATCCTTGCGTGTCGCGACATTGCGATCAATTCATTTTAAGGTTTCGACCCCGGTTGTCGCGCTGGTTTTCGAGATAATCGCGAATGACCGCAATCGCTCCCAAAATTTTCATAGTACCGCGAGTGTTCAGAGTCCTTCCGCACCATCGGCGAACACAAAGTCGTCCGATCATCGAAAACGACCACTGATATTTGCGTGTCGCGACATTGCGATCAATTCATATTAAGGTTTGGATCTCGGCCCTCGCGCTGGTTTTCGAGATAATCGCGAATAACCCTAATCGCTCCCAAAATTTTCAAAGAACCGCGAGTTTTCAGAGTCTTTCCGCACCATCTGCCGTACACAATGTCGTCCGATCTTCGAAAACGACCACTGATATTTGCGTGTCGCGACATTGCGATCAATTCATATTAAGGTTTGGACCTCGGCCCTCGCGCTGGTTTTCGAGATAATCGCGAATAACCCTAATCGCTCCCAAAATTTTCATAGTACCGCGAGTGTTCAGAGTCCTTCCACACCATCGGGCGAACACAAAGTCGTCCGATCATCGAAAACGACAACTGACCCTTGCGTATTGCGACATTGCTATCAATTCATATTAAGGTTTCGACCCCGGTCGTCGCGCTGGTATTCGAGATAATCGCGAATAACCGCAATCGCTCCCAAAATTTTCAAAGTACCGCGAGTTTTCAGAGTCATTCCGCACCATCGGCGAACACAAAGTCGTCCGATCTTCGAAAACGACCACTGATCCTTGCGTGTCGCGACATTGCGATCAATTCATAATAAAGTTTCGACCCCGGTCGTGGCGCTGGTTTTCGAGGTAATCGCGAATATCCACAATCGCTACCAATATTTTCAAAGTACCGCGAGTTGTCAGAGTCCTTCCGCACCTTCGTCCGAACACAAAGACACCCGATCGTCGAAAACGACCACAGATCCTTGCGTGTTGCGACATTGCGATCAATTCATATTAAGGTTTCGACCCCGGTCGTCGCGCTGGTATTCGAGATAATCGCGAATATCCACAATCGCTCCCAAAATTTTCAAAGTACCGCGAGTTGTCAGAGTCCTTCCGCACCTTCGTCCGAACACAAAGACGCCCGATCGTCGAAAACGACCACAGATCCTTGCGTGTTGCGACATTGCGATCAATTCATATTAAGGTTTCGAGCCCGGTCGTCGCGCTGATATTCGAGATAATCGCGAATAACCGCAATCGCTCCCAAAATTTTCAAAGTACCGCGAGTTTTCAGAGTCGTTCCGCACCATCGTCCGAACACAAAGTCGTCCGATTTTCGAAAACGACCACTGATCCTTGCGTGTTGCGACATTGCGATCAATTCATATTAAGGTTTCGACCCCGGTCGTCGCGCTGGTTTTCGAGATAATCGCGAATAACCCTAATCACTCCCAAAATTTCCAAAGTACAGCGAGTTTTCAGAGTCCTTCCGCACCATCGTCCGAACACAAAGTCGTCCGATTGTAGAAAACGACCACTGATCCTTGCGTGTCCCGACATTGCGATCAATTCATATTAAGGTTTCGACCCCGGTCGTCGCGCTGGTTTTCGAGATAATCGCGAATAACCCCAATCGGTCCGAAAAATTTTCATAGTACCGCGTATTTTCAGAGTCTTTCCGCACCATCTGCCGAACACAATGTCGTCCGATCTTCGAAAACGACCACTGATATTTGCGTGTCGCGACATTGCGATCAATTTATATTAAAGTTTTGACCTCGGCCCTCGCGCTGGTTTTCGAGATAATCGCGAATAACCCTAATCGCTCCCGAAATTTTCATAGTACCGCGAGTGTTCAGAGTCCTTCCGCACCATCGGCGAACACAAAGTCGTCCGATCTTCGAAAACGACAACTGATCCTTGCGTTTCCCGACATTGCGATCATTTCATATTAAGGTTTCGCCAACGGTCGACGCGCTGGTTTTCGAGATAATCGGGAATAACCGCAATCGCTCACAAAATTTTCAAAGACCCGCGAGTTTTCAGAGTCCTTCCGAACCATCGTCCGAACACAAAGTCGTCCGATTTTCGAAAACGACCACTGATCCTTGCGTGTTGCGACATTGCGATCAATTCATATTAAGGTTTCGACCCCGGTCGTCGCGCTGGTTTTCGAGATAATCGCGAATAACCGCAATCGCTCCCAAAATTTTCAAAGTACCGCGAGTTTTCAGAGTCCTTCCGCACCATCGTCCGAACACAAAGTCGTCCGATCTTCGAAAGCGACCACTGATCCTTGCGTGTCGCGACATTTCGATCAATTCATATTAAGGTTTCCACCCCGGTCGTGGTGCTCGGTTTCGAGATAATCGCGAATAACCCCCATCGGTCCGAAAAATTTTCTAAGTACCGCGAGTTGTCAGAGTCCTTCCGAACATTCGTCCGAACACAAAGTCGCCCGATCGTCGAAAACGACCACTGATCCTTGCGTGTTGCGACATTGCGATCAATTCATATTAAGGTTTCGACCACGACCCTCGCGCTGGTTTTCGAGATAATCGCGAATAACCCTAATCGCTCCCAAAATTTTCAAAGTACCGCGAGTTTTCAGAGTCCTTCCGCACCATCGGCGAACACAAAGTCGTCCGATCTTCGAAAACGACCACTGACCCTTGCGTGTCGCGACATTGCGATCAATTCATATTAAGGTTTCGACCCCGGTCGTCGCGCTGGTTTTCGAGATAATCGCGAATAACCGCAATCGGTCCGCAAAATTTTCAATGTACCGCGAGTAGTCAGAGTCCTTCCGCACCATCGGCGAACACATAGTCGTCCCATCTTCGAAAACGACCACTGATCCTTGCGTGTCGCGACATTGCGATCAATTCATTTTAAGGTTTCGACCCCGGTTGTCGCGCTGGTTTTCGAGATAATCGCGAATGACCGCAATCGCTCCCAAAATTTTCATAGTACCGCGAGTGTTCAGAGTCCTTCCGCACCATCGGCGAACACAAAGTCGTCCGATCATCGAAAACGACCACTGATATTTGCGTGTCGCGACATTGCGATCAATTCATATTAAGGTTTGGATCTCGGCCCTCGCGCTGGTTTTCGAGATAATCGCGAATAACCCTAATCGCTCCCAAAATTTTCAAAGAACCGCGAGTTTTCAGAGTCTTTCCGCACCATCTGCCGTACACAATGTCGTCCGATCTTCGAAAACGACCACTGATATTTGCGTGTCGCGACATTGCGATCAATTCATATTAAGGTTTGGACCTCGGCCCTCGCGCTGGTTATCGAGATAATCGCGAATAACCCTAATCGCTCCCAAAATTTTCATAGTACCGCGAGTGTTCAGAGTCCTTCCACACCATCGGGCGAACACAAAGTCGTCCGATCATCGAAAACGACAACTGACCCTTGCGTATTGCGACATTGCTATCAATTCATATTAAGGTTTCGACCCCGGTCGTCGCGCTGGTATTCGAGATAATCGCGAATAACCGCAATCGCTCCCAAAATTTTCAAAGTACCGCGAGTTTTCAGAGTCATTCCGCACCATCGGCGAACACAAAGTCGTCCGATCTTCGAAAACGACCACTGATCCTTGCGTGTCGCGACATTGCGATCAATTCATAATAAAGTTTCGACCCCGGTCGTGGCGCTGGTTTTCGAGGTAATCGCGAATATCCACAATCGCTACCAATATTTTCAAAGTACCGCGAGTTGTCAGAGTCCTTCCGCACCTTCGTCCGAACACAAAGACACCCGATCGTCGAAAACGACCACAGATCCTTGCGTGTTGCGACATTGCGATCAATTCATATTAAGGTTTCGACCCCGGTCGTCGCGCTGGTATTCGAGATAATCGCGAATATCCACAATCGCTCCCAAAATTTTCAAAGTACCGCGAGTTGTCAGAGTCCTTCCGCACCTTCGTCCGAACACAAAGACGCCCGATCGTCGAAAACGACCACAGATCTTTGCGTGTTGCGACATTGCGATCAATTCATATTAAGGTTTCGAGCCCGGTCGTCGCGCTGATATTCGAGATAATCGCGAATAACCGCAATCGCTCCCAAAATTTTCTAAGTACCGCGAGTTGTCAGAGTCCTTCTGAACATTCGTCCGAACACAAAGTCGCCCGATCGTCGAAAACGACCACTGATCCTTGCGTTTTGCGACATTGCGATCAATTCATATTAAGGTTTCGACCCCGGTCGTCGCACTGGTGTTCGAGAAAATCGCGAATAACCCTAATCGCTCCCAAAATTTTCAAAGTACCGCGAGTTTTCAGAGTCGTTCCGCACCATCGTCCGAACACAAAGTCGTCCGATTTTCGAAAACGACCACTGATCCTTGCGTGTTGCGACATTGCGATCAATTCATATTAAGGTTTCGACCCCGGTCGTCGCGCTGGTTTTCGAGATAATCGCGAATAACCCTAATCACTCCCAAAATTTCCAAAGTACAGCGAGTTTTCAGAGTCATTCCGCACCATCGGCGAACACAAAGTCGTCCGATCTTCGAAAACGACCACTGATCCTTGCGTGTCGCGACATTGCGATCAATTCATAATAAAGTTTCGACCCCGGTCGTGGCGCTGGTTTTCGAGGTAATCGCGAATATCCACAATCGCTACCAATATTTTCAAAGTACCGCGAGTTGTCAGAGTCCTTCCGCACCTTCGTCCGAACACAAAGACACCCGATCGTCGAAAACGACCACAGATCCTTGCGTGTTGCGACATTGCGATCAATTCATATTAAGGTTTCGACCCCGGTCGTCGCGCTGGTATTCGAGATAATCGCGAATATCCACAATCGCTCCCAAAATTTTCAAAGTACCGCGAGTTGTCAGAGTCCTTCCGCACCTTCGTCCGAACACAAAGACGCCCGATCGTCGAAAACGACCACAGATCCTTGCGTGTTGCGACATTGCGATCAATTCATATTAAGGTTTCGAGCCCGGTCGTCGCGCTGATATTCGAGATAATCGCGAATAACCGCAATCGCTCCCAAAATTTTCAAAGTACCGCGAGTTTTCAGAGTCCTTCCGCACCTTCGTCCGAACACAAAGACGCCCGATCGTCGAAAACGACCACTGATCCTTGCGTGTCGCGACATTTCGATCAATTCATATTAAGGATTCGACCCCGGTCGTGGTGCTCGGTTTCGAGATAATCGCGAATAACCCCAATCGGTCCGAAAAATTTTCTAAGTACCGCGAGTTGTCAGAGTCCTTCTGAACATTCGTCCGAACACAAAGTCGCCCGATCGTCGAAAACGACCACTGATCCTTGCGTTTTGCGACATTGCGATCAATTCATATTAAGGTTTCGACCCCGGTCGTCGCACTGGTGTTCGAGAAATTCGCGAATAACCCTAATCGCTCCCAAAATTTTCAAAGTACCGCGAGTTTTCAGAGTCGTTCCGCACCATCGTCCGAACACAAAGTCGTCCGATTTTCGAAAACGACCACTGATCCTTGCGTGTTGCGACATTGCGATCAATTCATATTAAGGTTTCGACCCCGGTCGTCGCGCTGGTTTTCGAGATAATCGCGAATAACCCTAATCACTCCCAAAATTTCCAAAGTACAGCGAGTTTTCAGAGTCCTTCCGCACCATCGTCCGAACACAAAGTCGTCCGATTGTAGAAAACGACCACTGATCCTTGCGTGTCCCGACATTGCGATCAATTCATATTAAGGTTTCGACCCCGGTCGTCGCGCTGGTTTTCGAGATAATCGCGAATAACCTCAATCGGTCCGAAAAATTTTCATAGTACCGCGTGTTTTCAGAGTCTTTCCGCACCATCTGCCGAACACAATGTCGTCCGATCTTCGAAAACGACCACTGATATTTGCGTGTCGCGACATTGCGATCAATTCATATTAAAGTTTTGACCTCGGCCCTCGCGCTGGTTTTCGAGATAATCGCGAATAACCCTAATCGCTCCCGAAATTTTCATAGTACCGCGAGTGTTCAGAGTCCTTCCGCACCATCGGCGAACACAAAGTCGTCCGATCTTCGAAAACGACAACTGATCCTTGCGTTTCCCGACATTGCGATCATTTCATATTAAGGTTTCGCCAACGGTCGACGCGCTGGTTTTCGAGATAATCGGGAATAACCGCAATCGCTCACAAAATTTTCAAAGACCCGCGAGTTTTCAGAGTCCTTCCGAACCATCGTCCGAACACAAAGTCGTCCGATTTTCGAAAACGACCACTGATCCTTGCGTGTTGCGACATTGCGATCAATTCATATTAAGGTTTCGACCCCGGTCGTCGCGCTGGTTTTCGAGATAATCGCGAATAACCGCAATCGCTCCCAAAATTTTCAAAGTACCGCGAGTTTTCAGAGTCCTTCCGCACCATCGTCCGAACACAAAGTCGTCCGATCTTCGAAAACGACCACTGATCCTTGCGTGTCGCGACATTTCGATCAATTCATATTAAGGTTTCCACCCCGGTCGTGGTGCTCGGTTTCGAGATAATCGCGAATAACCCCCATCGGTCCGAAAAATTTTCTAAGTACCGCGAGTTGTCAGAGTCCTTCCGAACATTCGTCCGAACACAAAGTCGCCCGATCGTCGAAAACGACCACTGATCCTTGCGTGTTGCGACATTGCGATCAATTCATATTAAGGTTTCGACCACGACCCTCGCGCTGGTTTTCGAGATAATCGCGAATAACCCTAATCGCTCCCAAAATTTTCAAAGTACCGCGAGTTTTCAGAGTCCTTCCGCACCATCGGCGAACACAAAGTCGTCCGATCTTCGAAAACGACCACTGACCCTTGCGTGTCGCGACATTGCGATCAATTCATATTAAGGTTTCGACCCCGGTCGTCGCGCTGGTTTTCGAGATAATCGCGAATAACCGCAATCGGTCCGCAAAATTTTCAATGTACCGCGAGTAGTCAGAGTCCTTCCGCACCATCGGCGAACACATAGTCGTCCCATCTTCGAAAACGACCACTGATCCTTGCGTGTCGCGACATTGCGATCAATTCATTTTAAGGTTTCGACCCCGGTTGTCGCGCTGGTTTTCGAGATAATCGCGAATGACCGCAATCGCTCCCAAAATTTTCATAGTACCGCGAGTGTTCAGAGTCCTTCCGCACCATCGGCGAACACAAAGTCGTCCGATCATCGAAAACGACCACTGATATTTGCGTGTCGCGACATTGCGATCAATTCATATTAAGGTTTGGATCTCGGCCCTCGCGCTGGTTTTCGAGATAATCGCGAATAACCCTAATCGCTCCCAAAATTTTCAAAGAACCGCGAGTTTTCAGAGTCTTTCCGCACCATCTGCCGTACACAATGTCGTCCGATCTTCGAAAACGACCACTGATATTTGCGTGTCGCGACATTGCGATCAATTCATATTAAGGTTTGGACCTCGGCCCTCGCGCTGGTTTTCGAGATAATCGCGAATAACCCTAATCGCTCCCAAAATTTTCATAGTACCGCGAGTGTTCAGAGTCCTTCCACACCATCGGGCGAACACAAAGTCGTCCGATCATCGAAAACGACAACTGACCCTTGCGTATTGCGACATTGCTATCAATTCATATTAAGGTTTCGACCCCGGTCGTCGCGCTGGTATTCGAGATAATCGCGAATATCCACAATCGCTACCAATATTTTCAAAGTACCGCGAGTTGTCAGAGTCCTTCCGCACCTTCGTCCGAACACAAAGACACCCGATCGTCGAAAACGACCACAGATCCTTGCGTGTTGCGACATTGCGATCAATTCATATTAAGGTTTCGACCCCGGTCGTCGCGCTGGTATTCGAGATAATCGCGAATATCCACAATCGCTCCCAAAATTTTCAAAGTACCGCGAGTTGTCAGAGTCCTTCCGCACCTTCGTCCGAACACAAAGACGCCCGATCGTCGAAAACGACCACAGATCCTTGCGTGTTGCGACATTGCGATCAATTCATATTAAGGTTTCGAGCCCGGTCGTCGCGCTGATATTCGAGATAATCGCGAATAACCGCAATCGCTCCCAAAATTTTCAAAGTACCGCGAGTTTTCAGAGTCCTTCCGCACCTTCGTCCGAACACAAAGACGCCCGATCGTCGAAAACGACCACTGATCCTTGCGTGTCGCGACATTTCGATCAATTCATATTAAGGATTCGACCCCGGTCGTGGTGCTCGGTTTCGAGATAATCGCGAATAACCCCAATCGGTCCGAAAAATTTTCTAAGTACCGCGAGTTGTCAGAGTCCTTCTGAACATTCGTCCGAACACAAAGTCGCCCGATCGTCGAAAACGACCACTGATCCTTGCGTTTTGCGACATTGCGATCAATTCATATTAAGGTTTCGACCCCGGTCGTCGCACTGGTGTTCGAGAAAATCGCGAATAACCCTAATCGCTCCCAAAATTTTCAAAGTACCGCGAGTTTTCAGAGTCGTTCCGCACCATCGTCCGAACACAAAGTCGTCCGATTTTCGAAAACGACCACTGATCCTTGCGTGTTGCGACATTGCGATCAATTCATATTAAGGTTTCGACCCCGGTCGTCGCGCTGGTTTTCGAGATAATCGCGAATAACCCTAATCACTCCCAAAATTTCCAAAGTACAGCGAGTTTTCAGAGTCCTTCCGCACCATCGTCCGAACACAAAGTCGTCCGATTGTAGAAAACGACCACTGATCCTTGCGTGTCCCGACATTGCGATCAATTCATATTAAGGTTTCGACCCCGGTCGTCGCGCTGGTTTTCGAGATAATCGCGAATAACCCCAATCGGTCCGAAAAATTTTCATAGTACCGCGTGTTTTCAGAGTCTTTCCGCACCATCTGCCGAACACAATGTCGTCCGATCTTCGAAAACGACCACTGATATTTGCGTGTCGCGACATTGCGATCAATTCATATTAAAGTTTTGACCTCGGCCCTCGCGCTGGTTTTCGAGATAATCGCGAATAACCCTAATCGCTCCCGAAATTTTCATAGTACCGCGAGTGTTCAGAGTCCTTCCGCACCATCGGCGAACACAAAGTCGTCCGATCTTCGAAAACGACAACTGATCCTTGCGTTTCCCGACATTGCGATCATTTCATATTAAGGTTTCGCCAACGGTCGTCGCGCTGGTTTTCGAGATAATCGGGAATAACCGCAATCGCTCACAAAATTTTCAAAGACCCGCGAGTTTTCAGAGTCCTTCCGAACCATCGTCCGAACACAAAGTCGTCCGATTTTCGAAAACGACCACTGATCCTTGCGTGTTGCGACATTGCGATCAATTCATATTAAGGTTTCGACCCCGGTCGTCGCGCTGGTTTTCGAGATAATCGCGAATAACCGCAATCGCTCCCAAAATTTTCAAAGTACCGCGAGTTTTCAGAGTCCTTCCGCACCATCGTCCGAACACAAAGTCGTCCGATCTTCGAAAACGACCACTGATCCTTGCGTGTCGCGACATTTCGATCAATTCATATTAAGGTTTCCACCCCGGTCGTGGTGCTCGGTTTCGAGATAATCGCGAATAACCCCCATCGGTCCGAAAAATTTTCTAAGTACCGCGAGTTGTCAGAGTCCTTCCGAACATTCGTCCGAACACAAAGTCGCCCGATCGTCGAAAACGACCACTGATCCTTGCGTGTTGCGACATTGCGATCAATTCATATTAAGGTTTCGACCACGACCCTCGCGCTTGTTTTCGAGAAAATCGCGAATAACCCTAGTCGCTCCCAAAATTTTCAATGTACCGCGAGTTGTCAGAGTCCTTCCGAACCTTCGTCCGAACACAAAGTCGTCCGATCTTCGAAAACGACAACTGAGCCTTGCGTGTCGTGGCATTGTGATCAATTCATTTTAAAGTTTCGACCCCGGTTGTCGCGCTGGTTTTCGAGGTAATCGCGAATATCCACAATCGCTCCCAATATTTTCAAAGTACCGCGAGTTGTCAGAGTCATTCCGCACCTTCGTCCGAACACAAAGACGCCCGATCGTCGAAAACGACCACAGATCCTTGCGTGTTGCGACATTGCGATCAATTCATATTAATGTTTCGACCCCGGTCGTCGCGCTGGTATTCGAGATAATCGCGCATAACCGCAATCGCTCCCAAAATTTTCAAAGTACCGCGAGTTTTCAGAGTCATTCCGCACCATCGTCCGAACACAAAGTCGTCCGATTGTAGAAAACTACCACTGATCCTTGCGTGTCGCGGCATTGCGATCAATTCATATTAAGGTTTCGACCACGGCCCTCGCGCTGGTTTTCGAGAAAATCGCGAATAACCTTAATCGCTCCCAAAATTTTCAAAGTACCGCGAGTTATCAGAGTCCTTCCGCACCATCGGCGAACACAAAGTCGTCCGATCATCGAAAACGACAACTGACCCTTGCGTGTCGCGGTATTGCGATCAATTCATTTTAAAGTTTCGACCCCGGTTGTCGCGCTGGTTTTCGAGGTAATCGCGAATATCCACAATCGCTCACAATATTTTCAAAGTACCGCGAGTTGTCAGAGTCATTCCGCACCTTCGTCCGAACACAAAGACGCCCGATCGTCGAAAACGACCACAGATCCTTGCGTATTGCGACATTGCGATCAATTCATATTAAGGTTTCGACCCCGGTCGTAGCGCTGGTATTCGAGATAATCGCGAAAAACCGCAATCGCTTCCAAAATTTTCAAAGTACCGCGAGTTTTCAGAGTCATTCCGCACCATCGGCGAACACAAAGTCGTCCGATCTTCGAAAACGACAACTGACCCTTGCGTGTCGCGGCATTGCGATCAATTCATTTTAATGTTTCGACCCCGGTTGTCGCGCTGGTTTTCGAGGTAATCGCGAATATCTACAATCGCTCCCAATATTTTCAAAGTACCGCGAGTTGTCAGAGTCCTTCCGCACCTTCGTCCGAACACAAAGTCGCCCGATCGTCGAAAACGACCACTGATCCTTGCGTGTTGCGACATTGCGATCAATTCATATTAAGGTTTCGACCACGGCCCTCGCGCTGGTTTTCGAGATAATCGCGAATAACCCTAATCGCTCCCAAAATTTTCAAAGTACCGCGAGTTTTCAGAGTCCTTCCGCACCATCGGCGAACACAAAGTCGTCCGATCTTCGAAAACGACCACTGACCCTTGCGTGTCGCGACATTGCGATCAATTCATATTAAGGTTTCGACCCCGGTCGTCGCGCTGGTTTTCGAGATAATCGCGAATAACCGCAATCGGTCCGCAAAATTTTCAATGTACCGCGAGTAGTCAGAGTCCTTCCGCACCATCGGCGAACACATAGTCGTCCCATCTTCGAAAACGACCACTGATCCTTGCGTGTCGCGACATTGCGATCAATTCATTTTAAGGTTTCGACCCCGGTTGTCGCGCTGGTTTTCGAGATAATCGCGAATGACCGCAATCGCTCCCAAAATTTTCATAGTACCGCGAGTGTTCAGAGTCCTTCCGCACCATCGGCGAACACAAAGTCGTCCGATCATCGAAAACGACCACTGATATTTGCGTGTCGCGACATTGCGATCAATTCATATTAAGGTTTGGATCTCGGCCCTCGCGCTGGTTTTCGAGATAATCGCGAATAACCCTAATCGCTCCCAAAATTTTCAAAGAACCGCGAGTTTTCAGAGTCTTTCCGCACCATCTGCCGTACACAATGTCGTCCGATCTTCGAAAACGACCACTGATATTTGCGTGTCGCGACATTGCGATCAATTCATATTAAGGTTTGGACCTCGGCCCTCGCGCTGGTTTTCGAGATAATCGCGAATAACCCTAATCGCTCCCAAAATTTTCATAGTACCGCGAGTGTTCAGAGTCCTTCCACACCATCGGGCGAACACAAAGTCGCCCGATCATCGAAAACGACAACTGACCCTTGCGTATTGCGACATTGCTATCAATTCATATTAAGGTTTCGACCCCGGTCGTCGCGCTGGTATTCGAGATAATCGCGAATAACCGCAATCGCTCCCAAAATTTTCAAAGTACCGCGAGTTTTCAGAGTCATTCCGCACCATCGGCGAACACAAAGTCGTCCGATCTTCGAAAACGACCACTGATCCTTGCGTGTCGCGACATTGCGATCAATTCATAATAAAGTTTCGACCCCGGTCGTGGCGCTGGTTTTCGAGGTAATCGCGAATATCCACAATCGCTACCAATATTTTCAAAGTACCGCGAGTTGTCAGAGTCCTTCCGCACCTTCGTCCGAACACAAAGACACCCGATCGTCGAAAACGACCACAGATCCTTGCGTGTTGCGACATTGCGATCAATTCATATTAAGGTTTCGACCCCGGTCGTCGCGCTGGTATTCGAGTTAATCGCGAATATCCACAATCGCTCCCAAAATTTTCAAAGTACCGCGAGTTGTCAGAGTCCTTCCGCACCTTCGTCCGAACACAAAGACGCCCGATCGTCGAAAACGACCACAGATCCTTGCGTGTTGCGACATTGCGATCAATTCATATTAAGGTTTCGAGCCCGGTCGTCGCGCTGATATTCGAGATAATCGCGAATAACCGCAATCGCTCCCAAAATTTTCAAAGTACCGCGAGTTTTCAGAGTCCTTCCGCACCTTCGTCCGAACACAAAGACGCCCGATCGTCGAAAACGACCACTGATCCTTGCGTGTCGCGACATTTCGATCAATTCATATTAAGGATTCGACCCCGGTCGTGGTGCTCGGTTTCGAGATAATCGCGAATAACCCCAATCGGTCCGAAAAATTTTCTAAGTACCGCGAGTTGTCAGAGTCCTTCTGAACATTCGTCCGAACACAAAGTCGCCCGATCGTCGAAAACGACCACTGATCCTTGCGTTTTGCGACATTGCGATCAATTCATATTAAGGTTTCGACCCCGGTCGTCGCACTGGTGTTCGAGAAAATCGCGAATAACCCTAATCGCTCCCAAAATTTTCAAAGTACCGCGAGTTGTCAGAGTCCTTCCGCACCTTCGTCCGAACACAAAGACGCCCGATCGTCGAAAACGACCACAGATCCTTGCGTTTTGCGACATTGCGATCAATTCATATTAAGGTTTCGACCCCGGTCGTCGCGCTGGTTTTCGAGATAATCGCGAATAACCCTAATCACTCCCAAAATTTCCAAAGTACAGCGAGTTTTCAGAGTCCTTCCGCACCATCGTCCGAACACAAAGTCGTCCGATTGTAGAAAACGACCACTGATCCTTGCGTGTCCCGACATTGCGATCAATTCATATTAAGGTTTCGACCCCGGTCGTCGCGCTGGTTTTCGAGATAATCGCGAATAACCCCAATCGGTCCGAAAAATTTTCATAGTACCGCGTGTTTTCAGAGTCTTTCCGCACCATCTGCCGAACACAATGTCGTCCGATCTTCGAAAACGACCACTGATATTTGCGTGTCGCGACATTGCGATCAATTCATATTAAAGTTTTGACCTCGGCCCTCGCGCTGGTTTTCGAGATAATCGCGAATAACCCTAATCGCTCCCGAAATTTTCATAGTACCGCGAGTGTTCAGAGTCCTTCCGCACCATCGGCGAACACAAAGTCGTCCGATCTTCGAAAACGACAACTGATCCTTGCGTTTCCCGACATTGCGATCATTTCATATTAAGGTTTCGCCAACGGTCGTCGCGCTGGTTTTCGAGATAATCGGGAATAACCGCAATCGCTCACAAAATTTTCAAAGACCCGCGTGTTTTCAGAGTCCTTCCGAACCATCGTCCGAACACAAAGTCGTCCGATTTTCGAAAACGACCACTGATCCTTGTGTGTTGCGACATTGCGATCAATTCATATTAAGGTTTCGACCCCGGTCGTCGCGCTGGTTTTCGAGATAATCGCGAATAACCGCAATCGCTCCCAAAATTTTCAAAGTACCGCGAGTTTTCAGAGTCCTTCCGCACCATCGTCCGAACACAAAGTCGTCCGATCTTCGAAAACGACCACTGATCCTTGCGTGTCGCGACATTTCGATCAATTCATATTAAGGTTTCCACCCCGGTCGTGGTGCTCGGTTTCGAGATAATCGCGAATAACCCCCATCGGTCCGAAAAATTTTCTAAGTACCGCGAGTTGTCAGAGTCCTTCCGAACATTCGTCCGAACACAAAGTCGCCCGATCGTCGAAAACGACCACTGATCCTTGCGTGTTGCGACATTGCGATCAATTCATATTAAGGTTTCGACCACGACCCTCGCGCTGGTTTTCGAGATAATCGCGAATAACCGCAATCGGTCCGCAAAATTTTCAATGTACCGCGAGTAGTCAGAGTCCTTCCGCACCATCGGCGAACACATAGTCGTCCCATCTTCGAAAACGACCACTGATCCTTGCGTGTCGCGACATTGCGATCAATTCATTTTAAGGTTTCGACCCCGGTTGTCGCGCTGGTTTTCGAGATAATCGCGAATGACCGCAATCGCTCCCAAAATTTTCATAGTACCGCGAGTGTTCAGAGTCCTTCCGCACCATCGGCGAACACAAAGTCGTCCGATCATCGAAAACGACCACTGATATTTGCGTGTCGCGACATTGCGATCAATTCATATTAAGGTTTGGATCTCGGCCCTCGCGCTGGTTTTCGAGATAATCGCGAATAACCCTAATCGCTCCCAAAATTTTCAAAGAACCGCGAGTTTTCAGAGTCTTTCCGCACCATCTGCCGTACACAATGTCGTCCGATCTTCGAAAACGACCACTGATATTTGCGTGTCGCGACATTGCGATCAATTCATATTAAGGTTTGGACCTCGGCCCTCGCGCTGGTTTTCGAGATAATCGCGAATAACCCTAATCGCTCCCAAAATTTTCATAGTACCGCGAGTGTTCAGAGTCCTTCCACACCATCGGGCGAACACAAAGTCGTCCGATCATCGAAAACGACAACTGACCCTTGCGTATTGCGACATTGCTATCAATTCATATTAAGGTTTCGACCCCGGTCGTCGCGCTGGTATTCGAGATAATCGCGAATAACCGCAATCGCTCCCAAAATTTTCAAAGTACCGCGAGTTTTCAGAGTCATTCCGCACCATCGGCGAACACAAAGTCGTCCGATCTTCGAAAACGACCACTGATCCTTGCGTGTCGCGACATTGCGATCAATTCATAATAAAGTTTCGACCCCGGTCGTGGCGCTGGTTTTCGAGGTAATCGCGAATATCCACAATCGCTACCAATATTTTCAAAGTACCGCGAGTTGTCAGAGTCCTTCCGCACCTTCGTCCGAACACAAAGACACCCGATCGTCGAAAACGACCACAGATCCTTGCGTGTTGCGACATTGCGATCAATTCATATTAAGGTTTCGACCCCGGTCGTCGCGCTGGTATTCGAGATAATCGCGAATATCCACAATCGCTCCCAAAATTTTCAAAGTACCGCGAGTTGTCAGAGTCCTTCCGCACCTTCGTCCGAACACAAAGACGCCCGATCGTCGAAAACGACCACAGATCCTTGCGTGTTGCGACATTGCGATCAATTCATATTAAGGTTTCGAGCCCGGTCGTCGCGCTGATATTCGAGATAATCGCGAATAACCGCAATCGCTCCCAAAATTTTCAAAGTACCGCGAGTTTTCAGAGTCCTTCCGCACCTTCGTCCGAACACAAAGACGCCCGATCGTCGAAAACGACCACTGATCCTTGCGTGTCGCGACATTTCGATCAATTCATATTAAGGATTCGACCCCGGTCGTGGTGCTCGGTTTCGAGATAATCGCGAATAACCCCAATCGGTCCGAAAAATTTTCTAAGTACCGCGAGTTGTCAGAGTCCTTCTGAACATTCGTCCGAACACAAAGTCGCCCGATCGTCGAAAACGACCACTGATCCTTGCGTTTTGCGACATTGCGATCAATTCATATTAAGGTTTCGACCCCGGTCGTCGCACTGGTGTTCGAGAAAATCGCGAATAACCCTAATCGCTCCCAAAATTTTCAAAGTACCGCGAGTTTTCAGAGTCGTTCCGCACCATCGTCCGAACACAAAGTCGTCCGATTTTCGAAAACGACCACTGATCCTTGCGTGTTGCGACATTGCGATCAATTCATATTAAGGTTTCGACTCCGGTCGTCGCGCTGGTTTTCGAGATAATCGCGAATAACCCTAATCACTCCCAAAATTTCCAAAGTACAGCGAGTTTTCAGAGTCCTTCCGCACCATCGTCCGAACACAAAGTCGTCCGATTGTAGAAAACGACCACTGATCCTTGCGTGTCCCGACATTGCGATCAATTCATATTAAGGTTTCGACCCCGGTCGTCGCGCTGGTTTTCGAGATAATCGCGAATAACCCCAATCGGTCCGAAAAATTTTCATAGTACCGCGTGTTTTCAGAGTCTTTCCGCACCATCTGCCGAACACAATGTCGTCCGATCTTCGAAAACGACCACTGATATTTGCGTGTCGCGACATTGCGATCAATTCATATTAAAGTTTTGACCTCGGCCCTCGCGCTGGTTTTCGAGATAATCGCGAATAACCCTAATCGCTCCCGAAATTTTCATAGTACCGCGAGTGTTCAGAGTCCTTCCGCACCATCGGCGAACACAAAGTCGTCCGATCTTCGAAAACGACAACTGATCCTTGCGTTTCCCGACATTGCGATCATTTCATATTAAGGTTTCGCCAACGGTCGTCGCGCTGGTTTTCGAGATAATCGGGAATAACCGCAATCGCTCACAAAATTTTCAAAGACCCGCGAGTTTTCAGAGTCCTTCCGAACCATCGTCCGAACACAAAGTCGTCCGATTTTCGAAAACGACCACTGATCCTTGCGTGTTGCGACATTGCGATCAATTCATATTAAGGTTTCGACCCCGGTCGTCGCGCTGGTTTTCGAGATAATCGCGAATAACCGCAATCGCTCCCAAAATTTTCAAAGTACCGCGAGTTTTCAGAGTCCTTCCGCACCATCGTCCGAACACAAAGTCGTCCGATCTTCGAAAACGACCACTGATCCTTGCGTGTCGCGACATTTCGATCAATTCATATTAAGGTTTCCACCCCGGTCGTGGTGCTCGGTTTCGAGATAATCGCGAATAACCCCCATCGGTCCGAAAAATTTTCTAAGTACCGCGAGTTGTCAGAGTCCTTCCGAACATTCGTCCGAACACAAAGTCGCCCGATCGTCGAAAACGACCACTGATCCTTGCGTGTTGCGACAATGCGATCAATTCATATTAAGGTTTCGACCACGACCCTCGCGCTTGTTTTCGAGAAAATCGCGAATAACCCTAGTCGCTCCCAAAATTTTCAATGTACCGCGAGTTGTCAGAGTCCTTCCGAACCTTCGTCCGAACACAAAGTCGTCCGATCTTCGAAAACGACAACTGAGCCTTGCGTGTCGTGGCATTGTGATCAATTCATTTTAAAGTTTCGACCCCGGTTGTCGCGCTGGTTTTCGAGGTAATCGCGAATATCCACAATCGCTCCCAATATTTTCAAAGTACCGCGAGTTGTCAGAGTCATTCCGCACCTTCGTCCGAACACAAAGACGCCCGATCGTCGAAAACGACCACAGATCCTTGCGTGTTGCGACATTGCGATCAATTCATATTAAGGTTTCGACCCCGGTCGTCGCGCTGGTATTCGAGATAATCGCGCATAACCGCAATCGCTCCCAAAATTTTCAAAGTACCGCGAGTTTTCAGAGTCATTCCGCACCATCGTCCGAACACAAAGTCGTCCGATTGTAGAAAACTACCACTGATCCTTGCGTGTCGCGGCATTGCGATCAATTCATATTAAGGTTTCGACCACGGCCCTCGCGCTGGTTTTCGAGAAAATCGCGAATAACCTTAATCGCTCCCAAAATTTTTAAAGTACCGCGAGTTATCAGAGTCCTTCCGCACCATCGGCGAACACAAAGTCGTCCGATCATCGAAAACGACAACTGACCCTTGCGTGTCGCGGTATTGCGATCAATTCATTTTAAAGTTTCGACCCCGGTTGTCGCGCTGGTTTTCGAGGTAATCGCGAATATCCACAATCGCTCACAATATTTTCAAAGTACCGCGAGTTGTCAGAGTCATTCCGCACCTTCGTCCGAACACAAAGACGCCCGATCGTCGAAAACGACCACAGATCCTTGCGTATTGCGACATTGCGATCAATTCATATTAAGGTTTCGACCCCGGTCGTCGCGCTGGTATTCGAGATAATCGCGAAAAACCGCAATCGCTTCCAAAATTTTCAAAGTACCGCGAGTTTTCAGAGTCATTCCGCACCATCGGCGAACACAAAGTCGTCCGATCTTCGAAAACGACAACTGACCCTTGCGTGTCGCGGCATTGCGATCAATTCATTTTAAAGTTTCGACCCCGGTTGTCGCGCTGGTTTTCGAGGTAATCGCGAATATCTACAATCGCTCCCAATATTTTCAAAGTACCGCGAGTTGTCAGAGTCCTTCCGCACCTTCGTCCGAACACAAAGTCGCCCGATCGTCGAAAACGACCACTGATCCTTGCGTGTTGCGACATTGCGATCAATTCATATTAAGGTTTCGACCACGGCCCTCGCGCTGGTTTTCGAGATAATCGCGAATAACCCTAATCGCTCCCAAAATTTTCAAAGTACCGCGAGTTTTCAGAGTCCTTCCGCACCATCGGCGAACACAAAGTCGTCCGATCTTCGAAAACGACCACTGACCCTTGCGTGTCGCGACATTGCGATAAATTCATATTAAGGTTTCGACCCCGGTCGTCGCGCTGGTTTTCGAGATAATCGCGAATAACCGCAATCGGTCCGCAAAATTTTCAATGTACCGCGAGTAGTCAGAGTCCTTCCGCACCATCGGCGAACACATAGTCGTCCCATCTTCGAAAACGACCACTGATCCTTGCGTGTCGCGACATTGCGATCAATTCATTTTAAGGTTTCGACCCCGGTTGTCGCGCTGGTTTTCGAGATAATCGCGAATGACCGCAATCGCTCCCAAAATTTTCATAGTACCGCGAGTGTTCAGAGTCCTTCCGCACCATCGGCGAACACAAAGTCGTCCGATCATCGAAAACGACCACTGATATTTGCGTGTCGCGACATTGCGATCAATTCATATTAAGGTTTGGATCTCGGCCCTCGCGCTGGTTTTCGAGATAATCGCGAATAACCCTAATCGCTCCCAAAATTTTCAAAGAACCGCGAGTTTTCAGAGTCTTTCCGCACCATCTGCCGTACACAATGTCGTCCGATCTTCGAAAACGACCACTGATATTTGCGTGTCGCGACATTGCGATCAATTCATATTAAGGTTTGGACCTCGGCCCTCGCGCTGGTTTTCGAGATAATCGCGAATAACCCTAATCGCTCCCAAAATTTTCATAGTACCGCGAGTGTTCAGAGTCCTTCCACACCATCGGGCGAACACAAAGTCGTCCGATCATCGAAAACGACAACTGACCCTTGCGTATTGCGACATTGCTATCAATTCATATTAAGGTTTCGACCCCGGTCGTCGCGCTGGTATTCGAGATAATCGCGAATAACCGCAATCGCTCCCAAAATTTTCAAAGTACCGCGAGTTTTCAGAGTCATTCCGCACCATCGGCGAACACAAAGTCGTCCGATCTTCGAAAACGACCACTGATCCTTGCGTGTCGCGACATTGCGATCAATTCATAATAAAGTTTCGACCCCGGTCGTGGCGCTGGTTTTCGAGGTAATCGCGAATATCCACAATCGCTACCAATATTTTCAAAGTACCGCGAGTTGTCAGAGTCCTTCCGCACCTTCGTCCGAACACAAAGACACCCGATCGTCGAAAACGACCACAGATCCTTGCGTGTTGCGACATTGCGATCAATTCATATTAAGGTTTCGACCCCGGTCGTCGCGCTGGTATTCGAGATAATCGCGAATATCCACAATCGCTCCCAAAATTTTCAAAGTACCGCGAGTTGTCAGAGTCCTTCCGCACCTTCGTCCGAACACAAAGACGCCCGATCGTCGAAAACGACCACAGATCCTTGCGTGTTGCGACATTGCGATCAATTCATATTAAGGTTTCGAGCCCGGTCGTCGCGCTGATATTCGAGATAATCGCGAATAACCGCAATCGCTCCCAAAATTTTCAAAGTACCGCGAGTTTTCAGAGTCCTTCCGCACCTTCGTCCGAACACAAAGACGCCCGATCGTCGAAAGCGACCACTGATCCTTGCGTGTCGCGACATTTCGATCAATTCATATTAAGGATTCGACCCCGGTCGTGGTGCTCGGTTTCGAGATAATCGCGAATAACCCCAATCGGTCCGAAAAATTTTCTAAGTACCGCGAGTTGTCAGAGTCCTTCCGAACATTCGTCCGAACACAAAGTCGCCCGATCGTCGAAAACGACCACTGATCCTTGCGTGTTGCGACATTGCGATCAATTCATATTAAGGTTTCGACCACGACCCTCGCGCTTGTTTTCGAGAAAATCGCGAATAACCCTAGTCGCTCCCAAAATTTTCAATGTACCGCGAGTTGTCAGAGTCCTTCCGAACCTTCGTCCGAACACAAAGTCGTCCGATCTTCGAAAACGACAACTGAGCCTTGCGTGTCGTGGCATTGTGATCAATTCATTTTAAAGTTTCGACCCCGGTTGTCGCGCTGGTTTTCGTGGTAATCGCGAATATCCACAATCGCTCCCAATATTTTCAAAGTACAGCGAGTTTTCAGAGTCATTCCGCAGCATCGTCCGAACACAAAGTCGTCCGATCTTCGAAAACGACCACTGATCCTTGCGTGTTGCGACATTGCGATCAATTCATATTAAGGTTTCGACCACGACCCTCGCGCTTGTTTTCGAGAAAATCGCGAATAACCCTAGTCGCTCCCAAAATTTTCAATGTACCGCGAGTTGTCAGAGTCCTTCCGAACCTTCGTCCGAACACAAAGACACCCGATCGTCGAAAACGACCACAGATCCTTGCGTGTTGCGACATTGCGATCAATTCATATTAAGGTTTCGACCCCGGTCGTCGCGCTGGTATTCGAGATAATCGCGAATAACCCTAATCGCTCCCAAAATTTTCAAAGAACCGCGAGTTTTCAGAGTCTTTCCGCACCATCTGCCGAACACAATGTCGTCCGATCTTCGAAAACGACCACTGATATTTGCGTGTCGCGACATTGCGATCAATTCATTTTAAGGTTTCGACCCCGGTTGTCGCGCTGGTTTTCGAGATAATCGCGAATGACCGCAATCGCTCCCAAAATTTTCAAAGTACCGCGAGTTTTCAGAGTCATTCCGCACCATCGGCGAACACAAAGTCGTCCGATCTTCGAAAACGACCACTGATCCTTGCGTGTTGCGACATTGCGATCAATTCATATTAAGGTTTCGACCCCGGTCGTCGCGCTGGTTTTCGAGATAATCGCGAATAACCGCAATCAGTCCGCAAAATTTTCATAGTACCGCGTGGTTTCAGAGTCTTTCCGCACCATCTGCCGAACACAATGTCGTCCGATCTTCGAAAACGACCACTGATATTTGCGTGTCGCGACATTGCGATCAATTCATATTAAAGTTTCGACCTCGGCCCTCGCGCTGTTTTTCGAGATAATCGCGAATAAACCTAATCGCTCCCGAAATTTTCATAGTACCGCGAATGTTCAGAGTCCTTCCGCACCATCGGCGAACACAAACTCGTCCGATCTTCGAAAACGACAACTGATCCTTGCGTGTCCCGACATTGCGATCATTTCATATTAAGGTTTCGCCAACGGTCGTCGCGCTGGTTTTCGAGATAATCGGGAATAACCGCAATCGCTCCGAAAATTTTCAAAGACCCGCGAGTTTTCAGAGTCCTTCCGAACCATCGTCCGAACACAAAGTCGTCCGATTTTCGAAAACGACCACTGATCCTTGCGTGTTGCGACATTGCGATCAATTCATATTAAGGTTTCGACCCCGGTCGTCGCGCTGGTTTTCGAGATAATCGCGAATAACCGCAATCGCTCCCAAAATTTTCAAAGTACCGCGAGTTTTCAGAGTCCTTCCGCACCATCGTCCGAACACAAAGTCGTCCGATCTTCGAAAACGACCACTGATCCTTGCGTGTCGCGACATTTCGATCAATTCATATTAAGGTTTCCACCCCGGTCGTGGTGCTCGGTTTCGAGATAATCGCGAATAACCCCCATCGGTCCGAAAAATTTTCTAAGTACCGCGAGTTGTCAGAGTCCTTCCGAACATTCGTCCGAACACAAAGTCGCCCGATCGTCGAAAACGACCACTGATCCTTGCGTGTTGCGACAATGCGATCAATTCATATTAAGGTTTCGACCACGACCCTCGCGCTTGTTTTCGAGAAAATCGCGAATAACCCTAGTCGCTCCCAAAATTTTCAAAGTACCGCGAGTTGTCAGAGTCCTTCCGAACCTTCGTCCGAACACAAAGTCGTCCGATCTTCGAAAACGACAACTGAGCCTTGCGTGTCGTGGCATTGTGATCAATTCATTTTAAAGTTTCGACCCCGGTTGTCGCGCTGGTTTTCGAGGTAATCGCGAATATCCACAATCGCTCCCAATATTTTCAAAGTACCGCGAGTTGTCAGAGTCATTCCGCACCTTCGTCCGAACACAAAGACGCCCGATCGTCGAAAACGACCACAGATCCTTGCGTGTTGCGACATTGCGATCAATTCATATTAAGGTTTCGACCCCGGTCGTCGCGCTGGTATTCGAGATAATCGCGCATAACCGCAATCGCTCCCAAAATTTTCAAAGTACCGCGAGTTTTCAGAGTCATTCCGCACCATCGTCCGAACACAAAGTCGTCCGATTGTAGAAAACTACCACTGATCCTTGCGTGTCGCGGCATTGCGATCAATTCATATTAAGGTTTCGACCACGGCCCTCGCGCTGGTTTTCGAGAAAATCGCGAATAACCTTAATCGCTCCCAAAATTTTTAAAGTACCGCGAGTTATCAGAGTCCTTCCGCACCATCGGCGAACACAAAGTCGTCCGATCATCGAAAACGACAACTGACCCTTGCGTGTCGCGGTATTGCGATCAATTCATTTTAAAGTTTCGACCCCGGTTGTCGCGCTGGTTTTCGAGGTAATCGCGAATATCCACAATCGCTCACAATATTTTCAAAGTACCGCGAGTTGTCAGAGTCATTCCGCACCTTCGTCCGAACACAAAGACGCCCGATCGTCGAAAACGACCACAGATCCTTGCGTATTGCGACATTGCGATCAATTCATATTAAGGTTTCGACCCCGGTCGTCGCGCTGGTATTCGAGATAATCGCGAAAAACCGCAATCGCTTCCAAAATTTTCAAAGTACCGCGAGTTTTCAGAGTCATTCCGCACCATCGGCGAACACAAAGTCGTCCGATCTTCGAAAACGACAACTGACCCTTGCGTGTCGCGGCATTGCGATCAATTCATTTTAAAGTTTCGACCCCGGTTGTCGCGCTGGTTTTCGAGGTAATCGCGAATATCTACAATCGCTCCCAATATTTTCAAAGTACCGCGAGTTGTCAGAGTCCTTCCGCACCTTCGTCCGAACACAAAGTCGCCCGATCGTCGAAAACGACCACTGATCCTTGCGTGTTGCGACATTGCGATCAATTCATATTAAGGTTTCGACCACGGCCCTCGCGCTGGTTTTCGAGATAATCGCGAATAACCCTAATCGCTCCCAAAATTTTCAAAGTACCGCGAGTTTTCAGAGTCCTTCCGCACCATCGGCGAACACAAAGTCGTCCGATCTTCGAAAACGACCACTGACCCTTGCGTGTCGCGACATTGCGATAAATTCATATTAAGGTTTCGACCCCGGTCGTCGCGCTGGTTTTCGAGATAATCGCGAATAACCGCAATCGGTCCGCAAAATTTTCAATGTACCGCGAGTAGTCAGAGTCCTTCCGCACCATCGGCGAACACATAGTCGTCCCATCTTCGAAAACGACCACTGATCCTTGCGTGTCGCGACATTGCGATCAATTCATTTTAAGGTTTCGACCCCGGTTGTCGCGCTGGTTTTCGAGATAATCGCGAATGACCGCAATCGCTCCCAAAATTTTCATAGTACCGCGAGTGTTCAGAGTCCTTCCGCACCATCGGCGAACACAAAGTCGTCCGATCATCGAAAACGACCACTGATATTTGCGTGTCGCGACATTGCGATCAATTCATATTAAGGTTTGGATCTCGGCCCTCGCGCTGGTTTTCGAGATAATCGCGAATAACCCTAATCGCTCCCAAAATTTTCAAAGAACCGCGAGTTTTCAGAGTCTTTCCGCACCATCTGCCGTACACAATGTCGTCCGATCTTCGAAAACGACCACTGATATTTGCGTGTCGCGACATTGCGATCAATTCATATTAAGGTTTGGACCTCGGCCCTCGCGCTGGTTTTCGAGATAATCGCGAATAACCCTAATCGCTCCCAAAATTTTCATAGTACCGCGAGTGTTCAGAGTCCTTCCACACCATCGGGCGAACACAAAGTCGTCCGATCATCGAAAACGACAACTGACCCTTGCGTATTGCGACATTGCTATCAATTCATATTAAGGTTTCGACCCCGGTCGTCGCGCTGGTATTCGAGATAATCGCGAATAACCGCAATCGCTCCCAAAATTTTCAAAGTACCGCGAGTTTTCAGAGTCATTCCGCACCATCGGCGAACACAAAGTCGTCCGATCTTCGAAAACGACCACTGATCCTTGCGTGTCGCGACATTGCGATCAATTCATAATAAAGTTTCGACCCCGGTCGTGGCGCTGGTTTTCGAGGTAATCGCGAATATCCACAATCGCTACCAATATTTTCAAAGTACCGCGAGTTGTCAGAGTCCTTCCGCACCTTCGTCCGAACACAAAGACACCCGATCGTCGAAAACGACCACAGATCCTTGCGTGTTGCGACATTGCGATCAATTCATATTAAGGTTTCGACCCCGGTCGTCGCGCTGGTATTCGAGATAATCGCGAATATCCACAATCGCTCCCAAAATTTTCAAAGTACCGCGAGTTGTCAGAGTCCTTCCGCACCTTCGTCCGAACACAAAGACGCCCGATCGTCGAAAACGACCACAGATCCTTGCGTGTTGCGACATTGCGATCAATTCATATTAAGGTTTCGAGCCCGGTCGTCGCGCTGATATTCGAGATAATCGCGAATAACCGCAATCGCTCCCAAAATTTTCAAAGTACCGCGAGTTTTCAGAGTCCTTCCGCACCTTCGTCCGAACACAAAGACGCCCGATCGTCGAAAGCGACCACTGATCCTTGCGTGTCGCGACATTTCGATCAATTCATATTAAGGATTCGACCCCGGTCGTGGTGCTCGGTTTCGAGATAATCGCGAATAACCCCAATCGGTCCGAAAAATTTTCTAAGTACCGCGAGTTGTCAGAGTCCTTCCGAACATTCGTCCGAACACAAAGTCGCCCGATCGTCGAAAACGACCACTGATCCTTGCGTGTTGCGACATTGCGATCAATTCATATTAAGGTTTCGACCACGACCCTCGCGCTTGTTTTCGAGAAAATCGCGAATAACCCTAGTCGCTCCCAAAATTTTCAATGTACCGCGAGTTGTCAGAGTCCTTCCGAACCTTCGTCCGAACACAAAGTCGTCCGATCTTCGAAAACGACAACTGAGCCTTGCGTGTCGTGGCATTGTGATCAATTCATTTTAAAGTTTCGACCCCGGTTGTCGCGCTGGTTTTCGAGGTAATCGCGAATATCCACAATCGCTCCCAATATTTTCAAAGTACAGCGAGTTTTCAGAGTCATTCCGCACCATCGTCCGAACACAAAGTCGTCCGATCTTCGAAAACGACCACTGATCCTTGCGTGTTGCGACATTGCGATCAATTCATATTAAGGTTTCGACCACGACCCTCGCGCTTGTTTTCGAGAAAATCGCGAATAACCCTAGTCGCTCCCAAAATTTTCAATGTACCGCGAGTTGTCAGAGTCCTTCCGAACCTTCGTCCGAACACAAAGACACCCGATCGTCGAAAACGACCACAGATCCTTGCGTGTTGCGACATTGCGATCAATTCATATTAAGGTTTCGACCCCGGTCGTCGCGCTGGTATTCGAGATAATCGCGAATAACCCTAATCGCTCCCAAAATTTTCAAAGAACCGCGAGTTTTCAGAGTCTTTCCGCACCATCTGCCGAACACAATGTCGTCCGATCTTCGAAAACGACCACTGATATTTGCGTGTCGCGACATTGCGATCAATTCATTTTAAGGTTTCGACCCCGGTTGTCGCGCTGGTTTTCGAGATAATCGCGAATGACCGCAATCGCTCCCAAAATTTTCAAAGTACCGCGAGTTTTCAGAGTCATTCCGCACCATCGGCGAACACAAAGTCGTCCGATCTTCGAAAACGACCACTGATATTTGCGTGTCGCGACATTGCGATCAATTCATTTTAAGGTTTCGACCCCGGTTGTCGCGCTGGTTTTCGAGATAATCGCGAATGACCGCAATCGCTCCCAAAATTTTCAAAGTACCGCGAGTTTTCAGAGTCATTCCGCACCATCGGCGAACACAAAGTCGTCCGATCTTCGAAAACGACCACAGATCCTTGCGTGTTGCGACATTGCGATCAATTCATATTAAGGTTTCGACCCCGGTCGTCGCGCTGGTTTTCGAGATAATCGCGAATAACCGCAATCAGTCCGCAAAATTTTCATAGTACCGCGTGGTTTCAGAGTCTTTCCGCACCATCTGCCGAACACAATGTCGTCCGATCTTCGAAAACGACCACTGATATTTGCGTGTCGCGACATTGCGATCAATTCATATTAAAGTTTCGACCTCGGCCCTCGCGCTGTTTTTCGAGATAATCGCGAATAAACCTAATCGCTCCCGAAATTTTCATAGTACCGCGAATGTTCAGAGTCCTTCCGCACCATCGGCGAACACAAACTCGTCCGATCTTCGAAAACGACAACTGATCCTTGCGTGTCCCGACATTGCGATCATTTCATATTAAGGTTTCGCCAACGGTCGTCGCGCTGGTTTTCGAGATAATCGGGAATAACCGCAATCGCTCCGAAAATTTTCAAAGTCCCGCGAGTTTTCAGAGTCCTTCCGCACCATCGTCCGAACACAAAGTCGTCCGATTTTCGAAAACGACCACTGATCCTTGCGTGTTGCGACATTTCGATCAATTCATATTAAGGTTTCGACCCCGGTCGTGGTGCTCGGTTTCGAGATAATCGCGAATAACCCCAAACGGTCCGAAAAATTTTCTAAGTACCGCGAGTTGTCAGAGTCCTTCCGAACATTCGTCCGAACACAAAGTCGCCCGATCGTCGAAAACGACCACTGATCCTTGCGTGTTGCGACATTGCGATCAATTCATATTAAGGTTTCGACCACGACCCTCGCGCTTGTTTTCGAGAAAATCGCGAATAACCCTAGTCGCTCCCAAAATTTTCAATGTACCGCGAGTTGTCAGAGTCCTTCCGAACCTTCGTCCGAACACAAAGTCGTCCGATCTTCGAAAACGACAACTGAGCCTTGCGTGTCGTGGCATTGTGATCAATTCATTTTAAAGTTTCGACCCCGGTTGTCGCGCTGGTTTTCGAGGTAATCGCGAATATCCACAATCGCTCCCAATATTTTCAAAGTACAGCGAGTTTTCAGAGTCATTCCGCACCATCGTCCGAACACAAAGTCGTCCGATCTTCGAAAACGACCACTGATCCTTGCGTGTTGCGACATTGCGATCAATTCATATTAAGGTTTCGACCACGACCCTCGCGCTTGTTTTCGAGAAAATCGCGAATAACCCTAATCGCTCCCAATATTTTCAAAGTACCGCGAGTTGTCAGAGTCCTTCCGCACCTTCGTCCGAACACAAAGACACCCGATCGTCGACAACGACCACAGATCCTTGCGTGTTGCGACATTGCGATCAATTCATATTAAGGTTTCGACCCCGGTCGTCGCGCTGGTTTTCGAGATAATCGCGAATAACCCTAATAACTCCCAAAATTTTCAAAGTACAGCGAGTTTTCAGAGTCCTTCCGCACCATCGTCCGAACACAAAGTCGTCCGATTGTTGAAAACGACCACTGATCCTTGCGTGTCCCGACATTGCGATCAATTCATATTAAGGTTTCGACCCCGGTCGTCGCGCTGGTTTTCGAGATAATCGCGAATAACCGCAATCGGTCCGCAAAATTTTCATAGTACCGCGTGTTTTCAGAGTCTTTCCGCACCATCTGCCGAACACAATGTCGTCCGATCTTCGAAAACGACCACTGATATTTGCGTGTCGCGACATTGCGATCAATTCATATTAAAGTTTCGACTTCGGCCCTCGCGCTGTTTTTCGAGATAATCGCGAATAAACCTAATCGCTCCCGAAATTTTCATAGTACCGCGAATGTTCAGAGTCCTTCCGCACCATCGGCGAACACAAAGTCGTCCGATCTTCGAAAACGACAACTGATCCTTGCGTGTCCCGACATTGCGATCATTTCATATTAAGGTTTCGCCAACGGTCGTCGCGCTGGTTTTCGAGATAATCGGGAATAACCGCAATCGCTCCGAAAATTTTCAAAGTCCCGCGAGTTTTCAGAGTCCTTCCGCACCATCGTCCGAACACAAAGTCGTCCGATTTTCGAAAACGACCACTGATCCTTGCGTGTTGCGACATTGCGATCAATTCATATTAAGGTTTCGACCCCGGTCGTCGCGCTGGTTTTCGAGATAATCGCGAATAACCCTAGTCGCTCCCAAAATTTTCAATGTACCGCGAGTTGTCAGAGTCCTTCCGCACCTTCGTCCGAACACAAAGACACCCGATCGTCGAAAACGACCACAGATCCTTGCGTGTTGCGACATTGCGATCAATTCATATTAAGGTTTCGACCCCGGTCGTCGCGCTGGTTTTCGAGATAATCGCGAATAACCCTAATAACTCCCAAAATTTTCAAAGTACAGCGAGTTTTCAGAGTCCTTCCGCACCATCGTCCGAACACAAAGTCGTCCGATTGTAGAAAACGACCACTGATCCTTGCGTGTCCCGACATTGCGATCAATTCATATTAAGGTTTCGACCCCGGTCGTCGCGCTGGTTTTCGAGATAATCGCGAATAACCGCAATCAGTCCGCAAAACTTTCATAGTACCGCGTGTTTTCAGAGTCTTTCCGCACCATCTGCCGAACACAATGTCGTCCGATCTTCGAAAACGACCACTGATATTTGCGTGTCGCGACATTGCGATCAATTCATATTAAAGTTTCGACCTCGGCCCTCGCGCTGTTTTTCGAGATAATCGCGAATAAACCTAATCGCTCCCGAAATTTTCATAGTACCGCGAATGTTCAGAGTCCTTCCGCACCATCGGCGAACACAAACTCGTCCGATCTTCGAAAACGACAACTGATCCTTGCGTGTCCCGACATTGCGATCATTTCATATTAAGGTTTCGCCAACGGTCGTCGCGCTGGTTTTCGAGATAATCGGGAATAACCGCAATCGCTCCGAAAATTTTCAAAGTCCCGCGAGTTTTCAGAGTCCTTCCGCACCATCGTCCGAACACAAAGTCGTCCGATTTTCGAAAACGACCACTGATCCTTGCGTGTTGCGACATTTCGATCAATTCATATTAAGGTTTCGACCCCGGTCGTGGTGCTCGGTTTCGAGATAATCGCGAATAACCCCAACCGGTCCGAAAAATTTTCTAAGTACCGCGAGTTGTCAGAGTCCTTCCGAACATTCGTCCGAACACAAAGTCGCCCGATCGTCGAAAACGACCACTGATCCTTGCGTGTTGCGACATTGCGATCAATTCATATTAAGGTTTCGACCACGACGCTTGCGCTTGTTTTCGAGAAAATCGCGAATAACCCTAGTCGCTCCCAAAATTTTCAATGTACCGCGAGTTGTCAGAGTCCTTCCGCACCTTCGTCCGAACACAAAGACGCCCGATCGTCGAAAACGACCACTGATCCTTGCGTGTCGCGACATTTCGATCAATTCATATTAAGGTTTCGACCCCGGTCGTGGTGCTCGGTTTCGAGATAATCGCGAATAACCGCAATCGCTCCCAAAATTTTCAAAGTACCGCGAGTTTTCAGAGTCATTCCGCACCATCGGCGAACACAAAGTCGTCCGATCTTCGAAAACGACCACTGATCCTTGCGTGTCGCGACATTGCGATCAATTCATAATAAAGTTTCGACCCCGGTCGTGGCGCTGGTTTTCGAGGTAATCGCGAATATCCACAATCGCTCCCAATATTTTCAAAGTACCGCGAGTTGTCAGAGTCCTTCCGCACCTTCGTCCGAACACAAAGACACCCGATCGTCGACAACGACCACAGATCCTTGCGTGTTGCGACATTGCGATCAATTCATATTAAGGTTTCGACCCCGGTCGTCGCGCTGGTATTCGAGATAATCGCGAATATCCACAATCGCTCCCAAAATTTTCAAAGTACCGCGAGTTGTCAGAGTCCTTCCGCACCTTCGTCCGAACACAAAGACGCCCGATCGTCGAAAACGACCACAGATCCTTGCGTGTTGCGACATTGCGATCAATTCATATTAAGGTTTCGAGCCCGGTCGTCGCGCTGATATTCGAGATAATCTCGAATAACCGCAATCGCTCCCAAAATTTTCAAAGTACCGCGAGTTTTCAGAGTCCTTCCGCACCTTCGTCCGAACACAAAGACGCCCGATCGTCGAAAGCGACCACTGATCCTTGCGTGTCGCGACATTTCGATCAATTCATATTAAGGATTCGACCCCGGTCGTGGTGCTCGGTTTCGAGATAATCGCGAATAACCCCAATCGGTCCGAAAAATTTTCTAAGTACCGCGAGTTGTCAGAGTCCTTCCGAACATTCGTCCGAACACAAAGTCGCCCGATCGTCGAAAACGACCACTGATCCTTGCGTGTTGCGACATTGCGATCAATTCATATTAAGGTTTCGACCACGACCCTCGCGCTTGTTTTCGAGAAAATCGCGAATAACCCTAGTCGCTCCCAAAATTTTCAATGTACCGCGAGTTGTCAGAGTCCTTCCGAACCTTCGTCCGAACACAAAGTCGTCCGATCTTCGAAAACGACAACTGAGCCTTGCGTGTCGTGGCATTGTGATCAATTCATTTTAAAGTTTCGACCCCGGTTGTCGCGCTGGTTTTCGAGGTAATCGCGAATATCCACAATCGCTCCCAATATTTTCAAAGTACAGCGAGTTTTCAGAGTCATTCCGCACCATCGTCCGAACACAAAGTCGTCCGATCTTCGAAAACGACCACTGATCCTTGCGTGTTGCGACATTGCGATCAATTCATATTAAGGTTTCGACCACGACCCTCGCGCTTGTTTTCGAGAAAATCGCGAATAACCCTAGTCGCTCCCAAAATTTTCAATGTACCGCGAGTTGTCAGAGTCCTTCCGAACCTTCGTCCGAACACAAAGACACCCGATCGTCGAAAACGACCACAGATCCTTGCGTGTTGCGACATTGCGATCAATTCATATTAAGGTTTCGACCCCGGTCGTCGCGCTGGTATTCGAGATAATCGCGAATAACCCTAATCGCTCCCAAAATTTTCAAAGAACCGCGAGTTTTCAGAGTCTTTCCGCACCATCTGCCGAACACAATGTCGTCCGATCTTCGAAAACGACCACTGATATTTGCGTGTCGCGACATTGCGATCAATTCATTTTAAGGTTTCGACCCCGGTTGTCGCGCTGGTTTTCGAGATAATCGCGAATGACCGCAATCGCTCCCAAAATTTTCAAAGTACCGCGAGTTTTCAGAGTCATTCCGCACCATCGGCGAACACAAAGTCGTCCGATCTTCGAAAACGACCACTGATATTTGCGTGTCGCGACATTGCGATCAATTCATTTTAAGGTTTCGACCCCGGTTGTCGCGCTGGTTTTCGAGATAATCGCGAATGACCGCAATCGCTCCCAAAATTTTCAAAGTACCGCGAGTTTTCAGAGTCATTCCGCACCATCGGCGAACACAAAGTCGTCCGATCTTCGAAAACGACCACAGATCCTTGCGTGTTGCGACATTGCGATCAATTCATATTAAGGTTTCGACCCCGGTCGTCGCGCTGGTTTTCGAGATAATCGCGAATAACCGCAATCAGTCCGCAAAATTTTCATAGTACCGCGTGGTTTCAGAGTCTTTCCGCACCATCTGCCGAACACAATGTCGTCCGATCTTCGAAAACGACCACTGATATTTGCGTGTCGCGACATTGCGATCAATTCATATTAAAGTTTCGACCTCGGCCCTCGCGCTGTTTTTCGAGATAATCGCGAATAAACCTAATCGCTCCCGAAATTTTCATAGTACCGCGAATGTTCAGAGTCCTTCCGCACCATCGGCGAACACAAACTCGTCCGATCTTCGAAAACGACAACTGATCCTTGCGTGTCCCGACATTGCGATCATTTCATATTAAGGTTTCGCCAACGGTCGTCGCGCTGGTTTTCGAGATAATCGGGAATAACCGCAATCGCTCCGAAAATTTTCAAAGTCCCGCGAGTTTTCAGAGTCCTTCCGCACCATCGTCCGAACACAAAGTCGTCCGATTTTCGAAAACGACCACTGATCCTTGCGTGTTGCGACATTTCGATCAATTCATATTAAGGTTTCGACCCCGGTCGTGGTGCTCGGTTTCGAGATAATCGCGAATAACCCCAAACGGTCCGAAAAATTTTCTAAGTACCGCGAGTTGTCAGAGTCCTTCCGAACATTCGTCCGAACACAAAGTCGCCCGATCGTCGAAAACGACCACTGATCCTTGCGTGTTGCGACATTGCGATCAATTCATATTAAGGTTTCGACCACGACCCTCGCGCTTGTTTTCGAGAAAATCGCGAATAACCCTAGTCGCTCCCAAAATTTTCAATGTACCGCGAGTTGTCAGAGTCCTTCCGCACCTTCGTCCGAACACAAAGACGCCCGATCGTCGAAAACGACCACAGATCCTTGCGTGTAGCGACAATGCGATCAATTCATATTAAGGTTTCGACCCCGGTCGTCGCGCTGGTATTCGAGATAATCGCGAATAACCGCAATCACTTCCAAAATTTTCAAAGTACAGCGAGTTTTCAGAGTCCTTCTGCACCATCGTCCGAACACAAAGTCGTCCGATCTTCGAAAACGACCACTGATCCTTGCGTGTCGCGACATTTCGATCAATTCATATTAAGGTTTCGACCCCGGTCGTGGTGCTCGGTTTCGAGATAATCGCGAATAACCGCAATCGCTCTCAAAATTTTCAAAGTACCGCGAGTTTTCAGAGTCATTCCGCACCATCGGCGAACACAAAGTCGTCCGATCTTCGAAAACGACCACTGATCCTTGCGTGTCGCGACATTGCGATCAATTCATAATAAAGTTTCGACCCCGGTCGTGGCGCTGGTTTTCGTGGTAATCGCGAATATCCACAATCGCTCCCAATATTTTCAAAGTACCGCGAGTTGTCAGAGTCCTTCCGCACCTTCGTCCGAACACAAAGACACCCGATCGTCGACAACGACCACAGATCCTTGCGTGTTGCGACATTGCGATCAATTCATATTAAGGTTTCGACCCCGGTCGTCGCGCTGGTTTTCGAGATAATCGCGAATAACCCTAATAACTCCCAAAATTTTCAAAGTACAGCGAGTTTTCAGAGTCCTTCCGCACCATCGTCCGAACACAAAGTCGTCCGATTGTTGAAAACGACCACTGATCCTTGCGTGTCCCGATATTGCGATCAATTCATATTAAGGTTTCGACCCCGGTCGTCGCGCTGGTTTTCGAGATAATCGCGAATAACCGCAATCGGTCCGCAAAATTTTCATAGTACCGCGTGTTTTCAGAGTCTTTCCGCACCATCTGCCGAACACAATGTCGTCCGATCTTCGAAAACGACCACTGATATTTGCGTGTCGCGACATTGCGATCAATTCATATTAAAGTTTCGACTTCGGCCCTCGCGCTGTTTTTCGAGATAATCGCGAATAAACCTAATCGCTCCCGAAATTTTCATAGTACCGCGAATGTTCAGAGTCCTTCCGCACCATCGGCGAACACAAAGTCGTCCGATCTTCGAAAACGACAACTGATCCTTGCGTGTCCCGACATTGCGATCATTTCATATTAAGGTTTCGCCAACGGTCGTCGCGCTGGTTTTCGAGATAATCGGGAATAACCGCAATCGCTCCGAAAATTTTCAAAGTCCCGCGAGTTTTCAGAGTCCTTCCGCACCATCGTCCGAACACAAAGTCGTCCGATTTTCGAAAACGACCACTGATCCTTGCGTGTTGCGACATTGCGATCAATTCATATTAAGGTTTCGACCCCGGTCGTCGCGCTGGTTTTCGAGATAATCGCGAATAACCCTAGTCGCTCCCAAAATTTTCAATGTACCGCGAGTTGTCAGAGTCCTTCCGCACCTTCGTCCGAACACAAAGACACCCGATCGTCGAAAACGACCACAGATCCTTGCGTGTTGCGACATTGCGATCAATTCATATTAAGGTTTCGACCCCGGTCGTCGCGCTGGTTTTCGAGATAATCGCGAATAACCCTAAAAACTCCCAAAATTTTCAAAGTACAGCGAGTTTTCAGAGTCCTTCCGCACCATCGTCCGAACACAAAGTCGTCCGATTGTAGAAAACGACCACTGATCCTTGCGTGTTGCGACATTGCGATCAATTCATATTAAGGTTTCGACCCCGGTCGTCGCGCTGGTTTTCGAGATAATCGCGAATAACCCTAGTCGCTCCCAAAATTTTCAATGTACCGCGAGTTGTCAGAGTCCTTCCGCACCTTCGTCCGAACACAAAGACACCCGATCGTCGAAAACGACCACAGATCCTTGCGTGTTGCGACATTGCGATCAATTCATATTAAGGTTTCGACCCCGGTCGTCGCGCTGGTTTTCGAGATAATCGCGAATAACCCTAATAACTCCCAAAATTTTCAAAGTACAGCGAGTTTTCAGAGTCCTTCCGCACCATCGTCCGAACACAAAGTCGTCCGATTGTAGAAAACGACCACTGATCCTTGCGTGTCCCGACATTGCGATCAATTCATATTAAGGTTTCGACCCCGGTCGTCGCGCTGGTTTTCGAGATAATCGCGAATAACCGCAATCAGTCCGCAAAACTTTCATAGTACCGCGTGTTTTCAGAGTCTTTCCGCACCATCTGCCGAACACAATGTCGTCCGATCTTCGAAAACGACCACTGATATTTGCGTGTCGCGACATTGCGATCAATTCATATTAAAGTTTCGACCTCGGCCCTCGCGCTGTTTTTCGAGATAATCGCGAATAAACCTAATCGCTCCCGAAATTTTCATAGTACCGCGAATGTTCAGAGTCCTTCCGCACCATCGGCGAACACAAACTCGTCCGATCTTCGAAAACGACAACTGATCCTTGCGTGTCCCGACATTGCGATCATTTCATATTAAGGTTTCGCCAACGGTCGTCGCGCTGGTTTTCGAGATAATCGGGAATAACCGCAATCGCTCCGAAAATTTTCAAAGTCCCGCGAGTTTTCAGAGTCCTTCCGCACCATCGTCCGAACACAAAGTCGTCCGATTTTCGAAAACGACCACTGATCCTTGCGTGTTGCGACATTTCGATCAATTCATATTAAGGTTTCGACCCCGGTCGTGGTGCTCGGTTTCGAGATAATCGCGAATAACCCCAACCGGTCCGAAAAATTTTCTAAGTACCGCGAGTTGTCAGAGTCCTTCCGAACATTCGTCCGAACACAAAGTCGCCCGATCGTCGAAAACGACCACTGATCCTTGCGTGTTGCGACATTGCGATCAATTCATATTAAGGTTTCGACCACGACGCTTGCGCTTGTTTTCGAGAAAATCGCGAATAACCCTAGTCGCTCCCAAAATTTTCAATGTACCGCGAGTTGTCAGAGTCCTTCCGCACCTTCGTCCGAACACAAAGACGCCCGATCGTCGAAAACGACCACTGATCCTTGCGTGTCGCGACATTTCGATCAATTCATATTAAGGTTTCGACCCCGGTCGTGGTGCTCGGTTTCGAGATAATCGCGAATAACCGCAATCGCTCCCAAAATTTTCAAAGTACCGCGAGTTTTCAGAGTCATTCCGCACCATCGGCGAACACAAAGTCGTCCGATCTTCGAAAACGACCACTGATCCTTGCGTGTCGCGACATTGCGATCAATTCATAATAAAGTTTCGACCCCGGTCGTGGCGCTGGTTTTCGAGGTAATCGCGAATATCCACAATCGCTCCCAATATTTTCAAAGTACCGCGAGTTGTCAGAGTCCTTCCGCACCTTCGTCCGAACACAAAGACACCCGATCGTCGACAACGACCACAGATCCTTGCGTGTTGCGACATTGCGATCAATTCATATTAAGGTTTCGACCCCGGTCGTCGCGCTGGTATTCGAGATAATCGCGAATATCCACAATCGCTCCCAAAATTTTCAAAGTACCGCGAGTTGTCAGAGTCCTTCCGCACCTTCGTCCGAACACAAAGACGCCCGATCGTCGAAAACGACCACAGATCCTTGCGTGTTGCGACATTGCGATCAATTCATATTAAGGTTTCGAGCCCGGTCGTCGCGCTGATATTCGAGATAATCTCGAATAACCGCAATCGCTCCCAAAATTTTCAAAGTACCGCGAGTTTTCAGAGTCCTTCCGCACCTTCGTCCGAACACAAAGACGCCCGATCGTCGAAAGCGACCACTGATCCTTGCGTGTCGCGACATTTCGATCAATTCATATTAAGGATTCGACCCCGGTCGTGGTGCTCGGTTTCGAGATAATCGCGAATAACCCCAATCGGTCCGAAAAATTTTCTAAGTACCGCGAGTTGTCAGAGTCCTTCCGAACATTCGTCCGAACACAAAGTCGCCCGATCGTCGAAAACGACCACTGATCCTTGCGTGTTGCGACATTGCGATCAATTCATATTAAGGTTTCGACCACGACCCTCGCGCTTGTTTTCGAGAAAATCGCGAATAACCCTAGTCGCTCCCAAAATTTTCAATGTACCGCGAGTTGTCAGAGTCCTTCCGAACCTTCGTCCGAACACAAAGTCGTCCGATCTTCGAAAACGACAACTGAGCCTTGCGTGTCGTGGCATTGTGATCAATTCATTTTAAAGTTTCGACCCCGGTTGTCGCGCTGGTTTTCGAGGTAATCGCGAATATCCACAATCGCTCCCAATATTTTCAAAGTACAGCGAGTTTTCAGAGTCATTCCGCACCATCGTCCGAACACAAAGTCGTCCGATCTTCGAAAACGACCACTGATCCTTGCGTGTTGCGACATTGCGATCAATTCATATTAAGGTTTCGACCACGACCCTCGCGCTTGTTTTCGAGAAAATCGCGAATAACCCTAGTCGCTCCCAAAATTTTCAATGTACCGCGAGTTGTCAGAGTCCTTCCGAACCTTCGTCCGAACACAAAGACACCCGATCGTCGAAAACGACCACAGATCCTTGCGTGTTGCGACATTGCGATCAATTCATATTAAGGTTTCGACCCCGGTCGTCGCGCTGGTATTCGAGATAATCGCGAATAACCCTAATCGCTCCCAAAATTTTCAAAGAACCGCGAGTTTTCAGAGTCTTTCCGCACCATCTGCCGAACACAATGTCGTCCGATCTTCGAAAACGACCACTGATATTTGCGTGTCGCGACATTGCGATCAATTCATTTTAAGGTTTCGACCCCGGTTGTCGCGCTGGTTTTCGAGATAATCGCGAATGACCGCAATCGCTCCCAAAATTTTCAAAGTACCGCGAGTTTTCAGAGTCATTCCGCACCATCGGCGAACACAAAGTCGTCCGATCTTCGAAAACGACCACTGATATTTGCGTGTCGCGACATTGCGATCAATTCATTTTAAGGTTTCGACCCCGGTTGTCGCGCTGGTTTTCGAGATAATCGCGAATGACCGCAATCGCTCCCAAAATTTTCAAAGTACCGCGAGTTTTCAGAGTCATTCCGCACCATCGGCGATCACAAAGTCGTCCGATCTTCGAAAACGACCACAGATCCTTGCGTGTTGCGACATTGCGATCAATTCATATTAAGGTTTCGACCCCGGTCGTCGCGCTGGTTTTCGAGATAATCGCGAATAACCGCAATCAGTCCGCAAAATTTTCATAGTACCGCGTGGTTTCAGAGTCTTTCCGCACCATCTGCCGAACACAATGTCGTCCGATCTTCGAAAACGACCACTGATATTTGCGTGTCGCGACATTGCGATCAATTCATATTAAAGTTTCGACCTCGGCCCTCGCGCTGTTTTTCGAGATAATCGCGAATAAACCTAATCGCTCCCGAAATTTTCATAGTACCGCGAGTTGTCAGAGTCCTTCCGCACCATCGTCCGAACACAAAGTCGTCCGATTTTCGAAAACGACCACTGATCCTTGCGTGTTGCGACATTTCGATCAATTCATATTAAGGTTTCGACCCCGGTCGTGGTGCTCGGTTTCGAGATAATCGCGAATAACCCCAAACGGTCCGAAAAATTTTCTAAGTACCGCGAGTTGTCAGAGTCCTTCCGAACATTCGTCCGAACACAAAGTCGCCCGATCGTCGAAAACGACCACTGATCCTTGCGTGTTGCGACATTGCGATCAATTCATATTAAGGTTTCGACCACGACCCTCGCGCTTGTTTTCGAGAAAATCGCGAATAACCCTAGTCGCTCCCAAAATTTTCAATGTACCGCGAGTTGTCAGAGTCCTTCCGCACCTTCGTCCGAACACAAAGACGCCCGATCGTCGAAAACGACCACAGATCCTTGCGTGTAGCGACAATGCGATCAATTCATATTAAGGTTTCGACCCCGGTCGTCGCGCTGGTATTCGAGATAATCGCGAATAACCGCAATCACTTCCAAAATTTTCAAAGTACAGCGAGTTTTCAGAGTCCTTCTGCACCATCGTCCGAACACAAAGTCGTCCGATCTTCGAAAACGACCACTGATCCTTGCGTGTCGCGACATTTCGATCAATTCATATTAAGGTTTCGACCCCGGTCGTGGTGCTCGGTTTCGAGATAATCGCGAATAACCGCAATCGCTCTCAAAATTTTCAAAGTACCGCGAGTTTTCAGAGTCATTCCGCACCATCGGCGAACACAAAGTCGTCCGATCTTCGAAAACGACCACTGATCCTTGCGTGTCGCGACATTGCGATCAATTCATAATAAAGTTTCGACCCCGGTCGTGGCGCTGGTTTTCGTGGTAATCGCGAATATCCACAATCGCTCCCAATATTTTCAAAGTACCGCGAGTTGTCAGAGTCCTTCCGCACCTTCGTCCGAACACAAAGACACCCGATCGTCGACAACGACCACAGATCCTTGCGTGTTGCGACATTGCGATCAATTCATATTAAGGTTTCGACCCCGGTCGTCGCGCTGGTTTTCGAGATAATCGCGAATAACCCTAATAACTCCCAAAATTTTCAAAGTACAGCGAGTTTTCAGAGTCCTTCCGCACCATCGTCCGAACACAAAGTCGTCCGATTGTTGAAAACGACCACTGATCCTTGCGTGTCCCGATATTGCGATCAATTCATATTAAGGTTTCGACCCCGGTCGTCGCGCTGGTTTTCGAGATAATCGCGAATAACCGCAATCGGTCCGCAAAATTTTCATAGTACCGCGTGTTTTCAGAGTCTTTCCGCACCATCTGCCGAACACAATGTCGTCCGATCTTCGAAAACGACCACTGATATTTGCGTGTCGCGACATTGCGATCAATTCATATTAAAGTTTCGACTTCGGCCCTCGCGCTGTTTTTCGAGATAATCGCGAATAAACCTAATCGCTCCCGAAATTTTCATAGTACCGCGAATGTTCAGAGTCCTTCCGCACCATCGGCGAACACAAAGTCGTCCGATCTTCGAAAACGACAACTGATCCTTGCGTGTCCCGACATTGCGATCATTTCATATTAAGGTTTCGCCAACGGTCGTCGCGCTGGTTTTCGAGATAATCGGGAATAACCGCAATCGCTCCGAAAATTTTCAAAGTCCCGCGAGTTTTCAGAGTCCTTCCGCACCATCGTCCGAACACAAAGTCGTCCGATTTTCGAAAACGACCACTGATCCTTGCGTGTTGCGACATTGCGATCAATTCATATTAAGGTTTCGACCCCGGTCGTCGCGCTGGTTTTCGAGATAATCGCGAATAACCCTAGTCGCTCCCAAAATTTTCAATGTACCGCGAGTTGTCAGAGTCCTTCCGCACCTTCGTCCGAACACAAAGACACCCGATCGTCGAAAACGACCACAGATCCTTGCGTGTTGCGACATTGCGATCAATTCATATTAAGGTTTCGACCCCGGTCGTCGCGCTGGTTTTCGAGATAATCGCGAATAACCCTAAAAACTCCCAAAATTTTCAAAGTACAGCGAGTTTTCAGAGTCCTTCCGCACCATCGTCCGAACACAAAGTCGTCCGATTGTAGAAAACGACCACTGATCCTTGCGTGTTGCGACATTGCGATCAATTCATATTAAGGTTTCGACCCCGGTCGTCGCGCTGGTTTTCGAGATAATCGCGAATAACCCTAGTCGCTCCCAAAATTTTCAATGTACCGCGAGTTGTCAGAGTCCTTCCGCACCTTCGTCCGAACACAAAGACACCCGATCGTCGAAAACGACCACAGATCCTTGCGTGTTGCGACATTGCGATCAATTCATATTAAGGTTTCGACCCCGGTCGTCGCGCTGGTTTTCGAGATAATCGCGAATAACCCTAATAACTCCCAAAATTTTCAAAGTACAGCGAGTTTTCAGAGTCCTTCCGCACCATCGTCCGAACACAAAGTCGTCCGATTGTAGAAAACGACCACTGATCCTTGCGTGTCCCGACATTGCGATCAATTCATATTAAGGTTTCGACCCCGGTCGTCGCGCTGGTTTTCGAGATAATCGCGAATAACCGCAATCAGTCCGCAAAACTTTCATAGTACCGCGTGTTTTCAGAGTCTTTCCGCACCATCTGCCGAACACAATGTCGTCCGATCTTCGAAAACGACCACTGATATTTGCGTGTCGCGACATTGCGATCAATTCATATTAAAGTTTCGACCTCGGCCCTCGCGCTGTTTTTCGAGATAATCGCGAATAAACCTAATCGCTCCCGAAATTTTCATAGTACCGCGAATGTTCAGAGTCCTTCCGCACCATCGGCGAACACAAACTCGTCCGATCTTCGAAAACGACAACTGATCCTTGCGTGTCCCGACATTGCGATCATTTCATATTAAGGTTTCGCCAACGGTCGTCGCGCTGGTTTTCGAGATAATCGGGAATAACCGCAATCGCTCCGAAAATTTTCAAAGTCCCGCGAGTTTTCAGAGTCCTTCCGCACCATCGTCCGAACACAAAGTCGTCCGATTTTCGAAAACGACCACTGATCCTTGCGTGTTGCGACATTTCGATCAATTCATATTAAGGTTTCGACCCCGGTCGTGGTGCTCGGTTTCGAGATAATCGCGAATAACCCCAACCGGTCCGAAAAATTTTCTAAGTACCGCGAGTTGTCAGAGTCCTTCCGAACATTCGTCCGAACACAAAGTCGCCCGATCGTCGAAAACGACCACTGATCCTTGCGTGTTGCGACATTGCGATCAATTCATATTAAGGTTTCGACCACGACGCTTGCGCTTGTTTTCGAGAAAATCGCGAATAACCCTAGTCGCTCCCAAAATTTTCAATGTACCGCGAGTTGTCAGAGTCCTTCCGCACCTTCGTCCGAACACAAAGACGCCCGATCGTCGAAAACGACCACTGATCCTTGCGTGTCGCGACATTTCGATCAATTCATATTAAGGTTTCGACCCCGGTCGTGGTGCTCGGTTTCGAGATAATCGCGAATAACCGCAATCGCTCCCAAAATTTTCAAAGTACCGCGAGTTTTCAGAGTCATTCCGCACCATCGGCGAACACAAAGTCGTCCGATCTTCGAAAACGACCACTGATCCTTGCGTGTCGCGACATTGCGATCAATTCATAATAAAGTTTCGACCCCGGTCGTGGCGCTGGTTTTCGAGGTAATCGCGAATATCCACAATCGCTCCCAATATTTTCAAAGTACCGCGAGTTGTCAGAGTCCTTCCGCACCTTCGTCCGAACACAAAGACACCCGATCGTCGACAACGACCACAGATCCTTGCGTGTTGCGACATTGCGATCAATTCATATTAAGGTTTCGACCCCGGTCGTCGCGCTGGTATTCGAGATAATCGCGAATATCCACAATCGCTCCCAAAATTTTCAAAGTACCGCGAGTTGTCAGAGTCCTTCCGCACCTTCGTCCGAACACAAAGACGCCCGATCGTCGAAAACGACCACAGATCCTTGCGTGTTGCGACATTGCGATCAATTCATATTAAGGTTTCGAGCCCGGTCGTCGCGCTGATATTCGAGATAATCTCGAATAACCGCAATCGCTCCCAAAATTTTCAAAGTACCGCGAGTTTTCAGAGTCCTTCCGCACCTTCGTCCGAACACAAAGACGCCCGATCGTCGAAAGCGACCACTGATCCTTGCGTGTCGCGACATTTCGATCAATTCATATTAAGGATTCGACCCCGGTCGTGGTGCTCGGTTTCGAGATAATCGCGAATAACCCCAATCGGTCCGAAAAATTTTCTAAGTACCGCGAGTTGTCAGAGTCCTTCCGAACATTCGTCCGAACACAAAGTCGCCCGATCGTCGAAAACGACCACTGATCCTTGCGTGTTGCGACATTGCGATCAATTCATATTAAGGTTTCGACCACGACCCTCGCGCTTGTTTTCGAGAAAATCGCGAATAACCCTAGTCGCTCCCAAAATTTTCAATGTACCGCGAGTTGTCAGAGTCCTTCCGAACCTTCGTCCGAACACAAAGTCGTCCGATCTTCGAAAACGACAACTGAGCCTTGCGTGTCGTGGCATTGTGATCAATTCATTTTAAAGTTTCGACCCCGGTTGTCGCGCTGGTTTTCGAGGTAATCGCGAATATCCACAATCGCTCCCAATATTTTCAAAGTACAGCGAGTTTTCAGAGTCATTCCGCACCATCGTCCGAACACAAAGTCGTCCGATCTTCGAAAACGACCACTGATCCTTGCGTGTTGCGACATTGCGATCAATTCATATTAAGGTTTCGACCACGACCCTCGCGCTTGTTTTCGAGAAAATCGCGAATAACCCTAGTCGCTCCCAAAATTTTCAATGTACCGCGAGTTGTCAGAGTCCTTCCGAACCTTCGTCCGAACACAAAGACACCCGATCGTCGAAAACGACCACAGATCCTTGCGTGTTGCGACATTGCGATCAATTCATATTAAGGTTTCGACCCCGGTCGTCGCGCTGGTATTCGAGATAATCGCGAATAACCCTAATCGCTCCCAAAATTTTCAAAGAACCGCGAGTTTTCAGAGTCTTTCCGCACCATCTGCCGAACACAATGTCGTCCGATCTTCGAAAACGACCACTGATATTTGCGTGTCGCGACATTGCGATCAATTCATTTTAAGGTTTCGACCCCGGTTGTCGCGCTGGTTTTCGAGATAATCGCGAATGACCGCAATCGCTCCCAAAATTTTCAAAGTACCGCGAGTTTTCAGAGTCATTCCGCACCATCGGCGAACACAAAGTCGTCCGATCTTCGAAAACGACCACTGATATTTGCGTGTCGCGACATTGCGATCAATTCATTTTAAGGTTTCGACCCCGGTTGTCGCGCTGGTTTTCGAGATAATCGCGAATGACCGCAATCGCTCCCAAAATTTTCAAAGTACCGCGAGTTTTCAGAGTCATTCCGCACCATCGGCGATCACAAAGTCGTCCGATCTTCGAAAACGACCACAGATCCTTGCGTGTTGCGACATTGCGATCAATTCATATTAAGGTTTCGACCCCGGTCGTCGCGCTGGTTTTCGAGATAATCGCGAATAACCGCAATCAGTCCGCAAAATTTTCATAGTACCGCGTGGTTTCAGAGTCTTTCCGCACCATCTGCCGAACACAATGTCGTCCGATCTTCGAAAACGACCACTGATATTTGCGTGTCGCGACATTGCGATCAATTCATATTAAAGTTTCGACCTCGGCCCTCGCGCTGTTTTTCGAGATAATCGCGAATAAACCTAATCGCTCCCGAAATTTTCATAGTACCGCGAGTTGTCAGAGTCCTTCCGCACCATCGTCCGAACACAAAGTCGTCCGATTTTCGAAAACGACCACTGATCCTTGCGTGTTGCGACATTTCGATCAATTCATATTAAGGTTTCGACCCCGGTCGTGGTGCTCGGTTTCGAGATAATCGCGAATAACCCCAAACGGTCCGAAAAATTTTCTAAGTACCGCGAGTTGTCAGAGTCCTTCCGAACATTCGTCCGAACACAAAGTCGCCCGATCGTCGAAAACGACCACTGATCCTTGCGTGTTGCGACATTGCGATCAATTCATATTAAGGTTTCGACCACGACCCTCGCGCTTGTTTTCGAGAAAATCGCGAATAACCCTAGTCGCTCCCAAAATTTTCAATGTACCGCGAGTTGTCAGAGTCCTTCCGCACCTTCGTCCGAACACAAAGACGCCCGATCGTCGAAAACGACCACAGATCCTTGCGTGTAGCGACAATGCGATCAATTCATATTAAGGTTTCGACCCCGGTCGTCGCGCTGGTATTCGAGATAATCGCGAATAACCGCAATCACTTCCAAAATTTTCAAAGTACAGCGAGTTTTCAGAGTCCTTCTGCACCATCGTCCGAACACAAAGTCGTCCGATCTTCGAAAACGACCACTGATCCTTGCGTGTCGCGACATTTCGATCAATTCATATTAAGGTTTCGACCCCGGTCGTGGTGCTCGGTTTCGAGATAATCGCGAATAACCGCAATCGCTCTCAAAATTTTCAAAGTACCGCGAGTTTTCAGAGTCATTCCGCACCATCGGCGAACACAAAGTCGTCCGATCTTCGAAAACGACCACTGATCCTTGCGTGTCGCGACATTGCGATCAATTCATAATAAAGTTTCGACCCCGGTCGTGGCGCTGGTTTTCGTGGTAATCGCGAATATCCACAATCGCTCCCAATATTTTCAAAGTACCGCGAGTTGTCAGAGTCCTTCCGCACCTTCGTCCGAACACAAAGACACCCGATCGTCGACAACGACCACAGATCCTTGCGTGTTGCGACATTGCGATCAATTCATATTAAGGTTTCGACCCCGGTCGTCGCGCTGGTTTTCGAGATAATCGCGAATAACCCTAATAACTCCCAAAATTTTCAAAGTACAGCGAGTTTTCAGAGTCCTTCCGCACCATCGTCCGAACACAAAGTCGTCCGATTGTTGAAAACGACCACTGATCCTTGCGTGTCCCGATATTGCGATCAATTCATATTAAGGTTTCGACCCCGGTCGTCGCGCTGGTTTTCGAGATAATCGCGAATAACCGCAATCGGTCCGCAAAATTTTCATAGTACCGCGTGTTTTCAGAGTCTTTCCGCACCATCTGCCGAACACAATGTCGTCCGATCTTCGAAAACGACCACTGATATTTGCGTGTCGCGACATTGCGATCAATTCATATTAAAGTTTCGACTTCGGCCCTCGCGCTGTTTTTCGAGATAATCGCGAATAAACCTAATCGCTCCCGAAATTTTCATAGTACCGCGAATGTTCAGAGTCCTTCCGCACCATCGGCGAACACAAAGTCGTCCGATCTTCGAAAACGACAACTGATCCTTGCGTGTCCCGACATTGCGATCATTTCATATTAAGGTTTCGCCAACGGTCGTCGCGCTGGTTTTCGAGATAATCGGGAATAACCGCAATCGCTCCGAAAATTTTCAAAGTCCCGCGAGTTTTCAGAGTCCTTCCGCACCATCGTCCGAACACAAAGTCGTCCGATTTTCGAAAACGACCACTGATCCTTGCGTGTTGCGACATTGCGATCAATTCATATTAAGGTTTCGACCCCGGTCGTCGCGCTGGTTTTCGAGATAATCGCGAATAACCCTAGTCGCTCCCAAAATTTTCAATGTACCGCGAGTTGTCAGAGTCCTTCCGCACCTTCGTCCGAACACAAAGACACCCGATCGTCGAAAACGACCACAGATCCTTGCGTGTTGCGACATTGCGATCAATTCATATTAAGGTTTCGATCCCGGTCGTCGCGCTGGTTTTCGAGATAATCGCGAATAACCCTAATAACTCCCAAAATTTTCAAAGTACAGCGAGTTTTCAGAGTCCTTCCGCACCATCGTCCGAACACAAAGTCGTCCGATTGTAGAAAACGACCACTGATCCTTGCGTGTCCCGACATTGCGATCAATTCATATTAAGGTTTCGACCCCGGTCGTCGCGCTGGTTTTCGAGATAATCGCGAATAACCGCAATCAGTCCGCAAAACTTTCATAGTACCGCGTGTTTTCAGAGTCTTTCCGCACCATCTGCCGAACACAATGTCGTCCGATCTTCGAAAACGACCACTGATATTTGCGTGTCGCGACATTGCGATCAATTCATATTAAAGTTTCGACCTCGGCCCTCGCGCTGTTTTTCGAGATAATCGCGAATAAACCTAATCGCTCCCGAAATTTTCATAGTACCGCGAATGTTCAGAGTCCTTCCGCACCATCGGCGAACACAAACTCGTCCGATCTTCGAAAACGACAACTGATCCTTGCGTGTCCCGACATTGCGATCATTTCATATTAAGGTTTCGCCAACGGTCGTCGCGCTGGTTTTCGAGATAATCGGGAATAACCGCAATCGCTCCGAAAATTTTCAAAGTCCCGCGAGTTTTCAGAGTCCTTCCGCACCATCGTCCGAACACAAAGTCGTCCGATTTTCGAAAACGACCACTGATCCTTGCGTGTTGCGACATTTCGATCAATTCATATTAAGGTTTCGACCCCGGTCGTGGTGCTCGGTTTCGAGATAATCGCGAATAACCCCAACCGGTCCGAAAAATTTTCTAAGTACCGCGAGTTGTCAGAGTCCTTCCGAACATTCGTCCGAACACAAAGTCGCCCGATCGTCGAAAACGACCACTGATCCTTGCGTGTTGCGACATTGCGATCAATTCATATTAAGGTTTCGACCACGACGCTTGCGCTTGTTTTCGAGAAAATCGCGAATAACCCTAGTCGCTCCCAAAATTTTCAATGTACCGCGAGTTGTCAGAGTCCTTCCGCACCTTCGTCCGAACACAAAGACGCCCGATCGTCGAAAACGACCACTGATCCTTGCGTGTCGCGACATTTCGATCAATTCATATTAAGGTTTCGACCCCGGTCGTGGTGCTCGGTTTCGAGATAATCGCGAATAACCGCAATCGCTCCCAAAATTTTCAAAGTACCGCGAGTTTTCAGAGTCATTCCGCACCATCGGCGAACACAAAGTCGTCCGATCTTCGAAAACGACCACTGATCCTTGCGTGTCGCGACATTGCGATCAATTCATAATAAAGTTTCGACCCCGGTCGTGGCGCTGGTTTTCGAGGTAATCGCGAATATCCACAATCGCTCCCAATATTTTCAAAGTACCGCGAGTTGTCAGAGTCCTTCCGCACCTTCGTCCGAACACAAAGACACCCGATCGTCGACAACGACCACAGATCCTTGCGTGTTGCGACATTGCGATCAATTCATATTAAGGTTTCGACCCCGGTCGTCGCGCTGGTTTTCGAGATAATCGCGAATAACCCTAATAACTCCCAAAATTTTCAAAGTACAGCGAGTTTTCAGAGTCCTTCCGCACCATCGTCCGAACACAAAGTCGTCCGATTGTAGAAAACGACCACTGATCCTTGCGTGTCCCGACATTGCGATCAATTCATATTAAGGTTTCGACCCCGGTCGTCGCTCTGGTTTTCGAGATAATCGCGAATAACCGCAATCGGTCCGCAAAATTTTCATAGTACCGCGTGTTTTCAGAGTCTTTCCGCACCATCTGCCGAACACAATGTCGTCCGATCTTCGAAAACGACCACTGATATTTGCGTGTCGCGACATTGCGATCAATTCATATTAAAGTTTCGACTTCGGCCCTCGCGCTGTTTTTCGAGATAATCGCGAATAAACCTAATCGCTCCCGAAATTTTCATAGTACCGCGAATGTTCAGAGTCCTTCCGCACCATCGGCGAACACAAAGTCGTCCGATCTTCGAAAACGACAACTGATCCTTGCGTGTCCCGACATTGCGATCATTTCATATTAAGGTTTCGCCAACGGTCGTCGCGCTGGTTTTCGAGATAATCGGGAACAACCGCAATCGCTCCGAAAATTTTCAAAGTCCCGCGAGTTTTCAGAGTCCTTCCGCACCATCGTCCGAACACAAAGTCGTCCGATTTTCGAAAACGACCACTGATCCTTGCGTGTTGCGACATTGCGATCAATTCATATTAAGGTTTCGACCCCGGTCGTCGCGCTGGTTTTCGAGATAATCGCGAATAACCGCAATCGCTCCGAAAATTTTCAAAGTCCCGCGAGTTTTCAGAGTCCTTCCGCACCATCGTCCGAACACAAAGTCGTCCGATTTTCGAAAACGACCACTGATCCTTGCGTGTTGCGACATTGCGATCAATTTATATTAAGGTTTCGACCCCGGTCGTCGCGCTGGTTTTCGAGATAATCGCGAATAACCCTAGTCGCTCCCAAAATTTTCAATGTACCGCGAGTTGTCAGAGTCCTTCCGCACCTTCGTCCGAACACAAAGACACCCGATCGTCGAAAACGACCACAGATCCTTGCGTGTTGCGACATTGCGATCAATTCATATTAAGGTTTCGACCCCGGTCGTCGCGCTGGTTTTCGAGATAATCGCGAATAACCCTAATAACTCCCAAAATTTTCAAAGTACAGCGAGTTTTCAGAGTCCTTCCGCACCATCGTCCGAACACAAAGTCGTCCGATTGTAGAAAACGACCACTGATCCTTGCGTGTCCCGACATTGCGATCAATTCATATTAAGGTTTCGACCCCGGTCGTCGCGCTGGTTTTCGAGATAATCGCGAATAACCGCAATCAGTCCGCAAAACTTTCATAGTACCGCGTGTTTTCAGAGTCTTTCCGCACCATCTGCCGAACACAATGTCGTCCGATCTTCGAAAACGACCACTGATATTTGCGTGTCGCGACATTGCGATCAATTCATATTAAAGTTTCGACCTCGGCCCTCGCGCTGTTTTTCGAGATAATCGCGAATAAACCTAATCGCTCCCGAAATTTTCATAGTACCGCGAATGTTCAGAGTCCTTCCGCACCATCGGCGAACACAAACTCGTCCGATCTTCGAAAACGACAACTGATCCTTGCGTGTCCCGACATTGCGATCATTTCATATTAAGGTTTCGCCAACGGTCGTCGCGCTGGTTTTCGAGATAATCGGGAATAACCGCAATCGCTCCGAAAATTTTCAAAGTCCCGCGAGTTTTCAGAGTCCTTCCGCACCATCGTCCGAACACAAAGTCGTCCGATTTTCGAAAACGACCACTGATCCTTGCGTGTTGCGACATTTCGATCAATTCATATTAAGGTTTCGACCCCGGTCGTGGTGCTCGGTTTCGAGATAATCGCGAATAACCCCAACCGGTCCGAAAAATTTTCTTAGTACCGCGAGTTGTCAGAGTCCTTCCGAACATTCGTCCGAACACAAAGTCGCCCGATCGTCGAAAACGACCACTGATCCTTGCGTGTTGCGACATTGCGATCAATTCATATTAAGGTTTCGACCACGACGCTCGCGCTTGTTTTCGAGAAAATCGCGAATAACCCTAGTCGCTCCCAAAATTTTCAATGTACCGCGAGTTGTCAGAGTCCTTCCGCACCTTCGTCCGAACACAAAGACGCCCGATCGTCGAAAACGACCACTGATCCTTGCGTGTCGCGACATTTCGATCAATTCATATTAAGGTTTCGACCCCGGTCGTGGTGCTCGGTTTCGAGATAATCGCGAATAACCGCAATCGCTCCCAAAATTTTCAAAGTACCGCGAGTTTTCAGAGTCCTTCCGCACCATCGGCGAACACAAAGTCGTCCGATCATCGAAAACGACAACTGACCCTTGCGTGTCGCGGTATTGCGATCAATTCATTTTAAAGTTTCGACCCCGGTCGTGGCGCTGGTTTTCGAGGTAATCGCGAATATCCACAATCGCTCCCAATATTTTCAAAGTACCGCGAGTTGTCAGAGTCCTTCCGCACCTTCGTCCGAACACAAAGACACCCCATCGTCGACAACGACCACAGATCCTTGCGTGTTGCGACATTGCGATCAATTCATATTAAGGTTTCGACCCCGGTCGTCGCGCTGGTTTTCGAGATAATCGCGAATAACCCTAATAACTCCCAAAATTTTCAAAGTACAGCGAGTTTTCAGAGTCCTTCCGCACCATCGTCCGAACACAAAGTCGTCCGATTGTAGAAAACGACCACTGATCCTTGCGTGTCCCGACATTGCGATCAATTCATATTAAGGTTTCGACCCCGGTCGTCGCGCTGGTTTTCGAGATAATCGCGAATAACCGCAATCAGTCCGCAAAACTTTCATAGTACCGCGTGTTTTCAGAGTCTTTCCGCACCATCTGCCGAACACAATGTCGTCCGATCTTCGAAAACGACCACTGATATTTGCGTGTCGCGACATTGCGATCAATTCATATTAAAGTTTCGACCTCGGCCCTCGCGCTGTTTTTCGAGATAATCGCGAATAAACCTAATCGCTCCCGAAATTTTCATAGTACCGCGAATGTTCAGAGTCCTTCCGCACCATCGGCGAACACAAACTCGTCCGATCTTCGAAAACGACAACTGATCCTTGCGTGTCCCGACATTGCGATCATTTCATATTAAGGTTTCGCCAACGGTCGTCGCGCTGGTTTTCGAGATAATCGGGAATAACCGCAATCGCTCCGAAAATTTTCAAAGTCCCGCGAGTTTTCAGAGTCCTTCCGCACCATCGTCCGAACGCAAAGTCGTCCGATTTTCGAAAACGACCACTGATCCTTGCGTGTTGCGACATTTCGATCAATTCATATTAAGGTTTCGACCCCGGTCGTGGTGCTCGGTTTCGAGATAATCGCGAATAACCCCAACCGGTCCGAAAAATTTTCTAAGTACCGCGAGTTGTCAGAGTCCTTCCGAACATTCGTCCGAACACAAAGTCGCCCGATCGTCGAAAACGACCACTGATCCTTGCGTGTTGCGACATTGCGATCAATTCATATTAAGGTTTCGACCACGACGCTCGCGCTTGTTTTCGAGAAAATCGCGAATAACCCTAGTCGCTCCCAAAATTTTCAATGTACCGCGAGTTGTCAGAGTCCTTCCGCACCTTCGTCCGAACACAAAGACGCCCGATCGTCGAAAACGACCACTGATCCTTGCGTGTCGCGACATTTCGATCAATTCATATTAAGGTTTCGACCCCGGTCGTGGTGCTCGGTTTCGAGATAATCGCGAATAACCGCAATCGCTCCCAAAATTTTCAAAGTACCGCGAGTTTTCAGAGTCATTCCGCACCATCGGCGAACACAAAGTCGTCCGATCTTCGAAAACGACCACTGATCCTTGCGTGTCGCGACATTGCGATCAATTCATAATAAAGTTTCGACCCCGGTCGTGGCGCTGGTTTTCGAGGTAATCGCGAATATCCACAATCGCTCCCAATATTTTCAAAGTACCGCGAGTTGTCAGAGTCCTTCCGCACCTTCGTCCGAACACAAAGACACCCGATCGTCGACAACGACCACAGATCCTTGCGTGTTGCGACATTGCGATCAATTCATATTAAGGTTTCGACCCCGGTCGTCGCGCTGGTTTTCGAGATAATCGCGAATAACCCTAATAACTCCCAAAATTTTCAAAGTACAGCGAGTTTTCAGAGTCCTTCCGCACCATCGTCCGAACACAAAGTCGTCCGATTGTAGAAAACGACCACTGATCCTTGCGTGTCCCGACATTGCGATCAATTCATATTAAGGTTTCGACCCCGGTCGTCGCGCTGGTTTTCGAGATAATCGCGAATAACCGCAATCGGTCCGCAAAATTTTCATAGTACCGCGTGTTTTCAGAGTCTTTCCGCACCATCTGCCGAACACAATGTCGTCCGATCTTCGAAAACGACCACTGATATTTGCGTGTCGCGACATTGCGATCAATTCATATTAAAGTTTCGACTTCGGCCCTCGCGCTGTTTTTCGAGATAATCGCGAATAAACCTAATCGCTCCCGAAATTTTCATAGTACCGCGAATGTTCAGAGTCCTTCCGCACCATCGGCGAACACAAAGTCGTCCGATCTTCGAAAACGACAACTGATCCTTGCGTGTCCCGACATTGCGATCATTTCATATTAAGGTTTCGCCAACGGTCGTCGCGCTGGTTTTCGAGATAATCGGGAACAACCGCAATCGCTCCGAAAATTTTCAAAGTCCCGCGAGTTTTCAGAGTCCTTCCGCACCATCGTCCGAACACAAAGTCGTCCGATTTTCGAAAACGACCACTGATCCTTGCGTGTTGCGACATTGCGATCAATTCATATTAAGGTTTCGACCCCGGTCGTCGCGCTGGTTTTCGAGATAATCGGGAATAACCGCAATCGCTCCGAAAATTTTCAAAGTCCCGCGAGTTTTCAGAGTCCTTCCGCACCATCGTCCGAACACAAAGTCGTCCGATTTTCGAAAACGACCACTGATCCTTGCGTGTTGCGACATTTCGATCAATTCATATTAAGGTTTCGACCCCGGTCGTGGTGCTCGGTTTCGAGATAATCGCGAATAACCCCAAACGGTCCGAAAAATTTTCTAAGTACCGCGAGTTGTCAGAGTCCTTCCGAACATTCGTCCGAACACAAAGTCGCCCGATCGTCGAAAACGACCACTGATCCTTGCGTGTTGCGACATTGCGATCAATTCATATTAAGGTTTCGACCACGACCCTCGCGCTTGTTTTCGAGAAAATCGCGAATAACCCTAGTCGCTCCCAAAATTTTCAATGTACCGCGAGTTGTCAGAGTCCTTCCGAACCTTCGTCCGAACACAAAGTCGTCCGATCTTCGAAAACGACAACTGAGCCTTGCGTGTCGTGGCATTGTGATCAATTCATTTTAAAGTTTCGACCCCGGTTGTCGCGCTGGTTTTCGAGGTAATCGCGAATATCCACAATCGCTCCCAATATTTTCAAAGTACAGCGAGTTGTCAGAGTCCTTCCGCACCTTCGTCCGAACACAAAGACGCCCGATCGTCGAAAACGACCACAGATCCTTGCGTGTAGCGACATTGCGATCAATTCATATTAAGGTTTCGACCCCGGTCGTCGCGCTGGTATTCGAGATAATCGCGAATAACCGCAATCGCTCCCAAAATTTTCAAAGTACCGCGAGTTTTCAGAGTCATTCCGCAACATCGGCGAACACAAAGTCGTCCGATCTTCGAAAACGACCACTGATCCTTGCGTGTCGCGACATTGCGATCAATTCATAATAATGTTTCGACCCCGGTCGTGGCGCTGGTTTTCGAGGTAATCGCGAATATCCACAATCGCTCCCAATATTTTCAAAGTACCGCGAGTTGTCAGAGTCCTTCCGCACCTTCGTCCGAACACAAAGACGCCCGATCGTCGAAAACGACCACTGATCCTTGCGTGTTGCGACATTGCGATCAATTCATATTAAGGTTTCGACCCCGGTCGTGGTGCTCGGTTTCGAGATAATCGCGAATAACCCCAATCGGTCCGAAAAATTTTCTAAGTACCGCGAGTTGTCAGAGTCCTTCCGAACATTCGTCCGAACACAAAGTCGCCCGATCGTCGAAAACGACCTCTGATCCTTGCGTGTTGCGACATTGCGATCAATTCATATTAAGGTTTCGACCACGACCCTCGCGCTTGTTTTCGAGAAAATCGCGAATAACCCTAGTCGCTCCCAAAATTTTCAATGTACCGCGAGTTGTCAGAGTCCTTCCGAACCTTCGTCCGAACACAAAGTCGTCCGATCTTCGAAAACGACAACTGAGCCTTGCGTGTCGTGGCATTGTGATCAATTCATTTTAAAGATTCGACCCCGGTTGTCGCGCTGGTTTTCGAGGTAATCGCGAATATCCACAATCGCTCCCAATATTTTCAAAGTACCGCGAGTTGTCAGAGTCATTCCGCACCTTCGTCCGAACACAAAGACGCCCGATCGTCGAAAACGACCACAGATCCTTGCGTGTTGCGACATTGCGATCAATTCATATTAAGGTTTCGACCCCGGTCGTCGCGCTGGTTTTCGAGATAATCGCGAATAACCCTAATAACTCCCAAAATTTTCAAAGTACAGCGAGTTTTCAGAGTCCTTCCGCACCATCGTCCGAACACAAAGTCGTCCGATTGTAGAAAACGACCACTGATCCTTGCGTGTCCCGACATTGCGATCAATTCATATTAAGGTTTCGACCCCGGTCGTCGCGCTGGTTTTCGAGATAATCGCGAATAACCGCAATCGGTCCGCAAAATTTTCATAGTACCGCGTGTTTTCAGAGTCTTTCCGCACCATCTGCCGAACACAATGTCGTCCGATCTTCGAAAACGACCACTGATATTTGCGTGTCGCGACATTGCGATCAATTCATATTAAAGTTTCGACTTCGGCCCTCGCGCTGTTTTTCGAGATAATCGCGAATAAACCTAATCGCTCCCGAAATTTTCATAGTACCGCGAATGTTCAGAGTCCTTCCGCACCATCGGCGAACACAAAGTCGTCCGATCTTCGAAAACGACAACTGATCCTTGCGTGTCCCGACATTGCGATCATTTCATATTAAGGTTTCGCCAACGGTCGTCGCGCTGGTTTTCGAGATAATCGGGAACAACCGCAATCGCTCCGAAAATTTTCAAAGTCCCGCGAGTTTTCAGAGTCCTTCCGCACCATCGTCCGAACACAAAGTCGTCCGATTTTCGAAAACGACCACTGATCCTTGCGTGTTGCGACATTTCGATCAATTCATATTAAGGTTTCGACCCCGGTCGTGGTGCTCGGTTTCGAGATAATCGCGAATAACCCCAAACGGTCCGAAAAATTTTCTAAGTACCGCGAGTTGTCAGAGTCCTTCCGAACATTCGTCCGAACACAAAGTCGCCCGATCGTCGAAAACGACCACTGATCCTTGCGTGTTGCAACATTGCGATCAATTCATATTAAGGTTTCGACCACGACCCTCGCGCTTGTTTTCGAGAAAATCGCGAATAACCCTAGTCGCTCCCAAAATTTTCAATGTACCGCGAGTTGTCAGAGTCCTTCCGAACCTTCGTCCGAACACAAAGTCGTCCGATCTTCGGAAACGACAACTGAGCCTTGCGTGTCGTGGCATTGTGATCAATTCATTTTAAAGTTTCGACCCCGGTTGTCGCGCTGGTTTTCGAGGTAATCGCGAATATCCACAATCGCTCCCAATATTTTCAAAGTACAGCGAGTTGTCAGAGTCCTTCCGCACCTTCGTCCGAACACAAAGACGCCCGATCGTCGAAAACGACCACAGATCCTTGCGTGTAGCGACATTGCGATCAATTCATATTAAGGTTTCGACCCCGGTCGTCGCGCTGGTATTCGAGATAATCGCGAATAACCGCAATCGCTCCCAAAATTTTCAAAGTACCGCGAGTTTTCAGAGTCATTCCGCACCATCGGCGAACACAAAGTCGTCCGATCTTCGAAAACGACCACTGATCCTTGCGTGTCGCGACATTGCGATCAATTCATAATAATGTTTCGACCCCGGTCGTGGCGCTGGTTTTCGAGGTAATCGCGAATATCCACAATCGCTCCCAATATTTTCAAAGTACCGCGAGTTGTCAGAGTCCTTCCGCACCTTCGTCCGAACACAAAGACGCCCGATCGTCGAAAACGACCACTGATCCTTGCGTGTTGCGACATTGCGATCAATTCATATTAAGGTTTCGACCCCGGTCGTGGTGCTCGGTTTCGAGATAATCGCGAATAACCCCAATCGGTCCGAAAAATTTTCTAAGTACCGCGAGTTGTCAGAGTCCTTCCGAACATTCGTCCGAACACAAAGTCGCCCGATCGTCGAAAACGACCTCTGATCCTTGCGTGTTGCGACATTGCGATCAATTCATATTAAGGTTTCGACCACGACCCTCGCGCTTGTTTTCGAGAAAATCGCGAATAACCCTAGTCGCTCCCAAAATTTTCAATGTACCGCGAGTTGTCAGAGTCCTTCCGAACCTTCGTCCGAACACAAAGTCGTCCGATCTTCGAAAACGACAACTGAGCCTTGCGTGTCGTGGCATTGTGATCAATTCATTTTAAAGATTCGACCCCGGTTGTCGCGCTGGTTTTCGAGGTAATCGCGAATATCCACAATCGCTCCCAATATTTTCAAAGTACCGCGAGTTGTCAGAGTCATTCCGCACCTTCGTCCGAACACAAAGACGCCCGATCGTCGAAAACGACCACAGATCCTTGCGTGTTGCGACATTGCGATCAATTCATATTAAGGTTTCGACCCCGGTCGTCGCGCTGGTTTTCGAGATAATCGCGAATAACCCTAATAACTCCCAAAATTTTCAAAGTACAGCGAGTTTTCAGAGTCCTTCCGCACCATCGTCCGAACACAAAGTCGTCCGATTGTTGAAAACGACCACTGATCCTTGCGTGTCCCGACATTGCGATCAATTCATATTAAGTTTTCGACCCCGGTCGTCGCGCTGGTTTTCGAGATAATCGCGAATAACCGCAATCGGTCCGCAAAATTTTCATAGTACCGCGTGTTTTCAGAGTCTTTCCGCACCATCTGCCGAACACAATGTCGTCCGATCTTCGAAAACGACCACTGATATTTGCGTGTCGCGACATTGCGATCAATTCATATTAAAGTTTCGACTTCGGCCCTCGCGCTGTTTTTCGAGATAATCGCGAATAAACCTAATCGCTCCCGAAATTTTCATAGTACCGCTAATGTTCAGAGTCCTTCCGCACCATCGGCGAACACAAAGTCGTCCGATCTTCGAAAACGACAACTGATCCTTGCGTGTCCCGACATTGCGATCATTTCATATTAAGGTTTCGCCAACGGTCGTCGCGCTGGTTTTCGAGATAATCGGGAATAACCGCAATCGCTCCGAAAATTTTCAAAGTCCCGCGAGTTTTCAGAGTCCTTCCGCACCATCGTCCGAACACAAAGTCGTCCGATTTTCGAAAACGACCACTGATCCTTGCGTGTTGCGACATTGCGATCAATTCATATTAAGGTTTCGACCCCGGTCGTCGCGCTGGTTTTCGAGATAATCGCGAATAACCCTAGTCGCTCCCAAAATTTTCAATGTACCGCGAGTTGTCAGAGTCCTTCCGCACCTTCGTCCGAACACAAAGACACCCGATCGTCGAAAACGACCACAGATCCTTGCGTGTTGCGACATTGCGATCAATTCATATTAAGGTTTCGACCCCGGTCGTCGCGCTGGTTTTCGAGATAATCGCGAATAACCCTAATAACTCCCAAAATTTTCAAAGTACAGCGAGTTTTCAGAGTCCTTCCGCACCATCGTCCGAACACAAAGTCGTCCGATTGTAGAAAACGACCACTGATCCTTGCGTGTCCCGACATTGCGATCAATTCATATTAAGGTTTCGACCCCGGTCGTCGCGCTGGTTTTCGAGATAATCGCGAATAACCGCAATCAGTCCGCAAAACTTTCATAGTACCGCGTGTTTTCAGAGTCTTTCCGCACCATCTGCCGAACACAATGTCGTCCGATCTTCGAAAACGACCACTGATATTTGCGTGTCGCGACATTGCGATCAATTCATATTAAAGTTTCGACCTCGGCCCTCGCGCTGTTTTTCGAGATAATCGCGAATAAACATAATCGCTCCCGAAATTTTCATAGTACCGCGAATGTTCAGAGTCCTTCCGCACCATCGGCGAACACAAACTCGTCCGATCTTCGAAAACGACAACTGATCCTTGCGTGTCCCGACATTGCGATCATTTCATATTAAGGTTTCGCCAACGGTCGTCGCGCTGGTTTTCGAGATAATCGGGAATAACCGCAATCGCTCCGAAAATTTTCAAAGTCCCGCGAGTTTTCAGAGTCCTTCCGCACCATCGTCCGAACACAAAGTCGTCCGATTTTCGAAAACGACCACTGATCCTTGCGTGTTGCGACATTTCGATCAATTCATATTAAGGTTTCGACCCCGGTCGTGGTGCTCGGTTTCGAGATAATCGCGAATAACCCCAACCGGTCCGAAAAATTTTCTAAGTACCGCGAGTTGTCAGAGTCCTTCCGAACATTCGTCCGAACACAAAGTCGCCCGATCGTCGAAAACGACCACTGATCCTTGCGTGTTGCGACATTGCGATCAATTCATATTAAGGTTTCGACCACGACGCTCGCGCTTGTTTTCGAGAAAATCGCGAATAACCCTAGTCGCTCCCAAAATTTTCAATGTACCGCGAGTTGTCAGAGTCCTTCCGCACCTTCGTCCGAACACAAAGACGCCCGATCGTCGAAAACGACCACTGATCCTTGCGTGTCGCGACATTTCGATCAATTCATATTAAGGTTTCGACCCCGGTCGTGGTGCTCGGTTTCGAGATAATCGCGAATAACCGCAATCGCTCCCAAAATTTTCAAAGTACCGCGAGTTTTCAGAGTCATTCCGCACCATCGGCGAACACAAAGTCGTCCGATCTTCGAAAACGACCACTGATCCTTGCGTGTCGCGACATTGCGATCAATTCATAATAAAGTTTCGACCCCGGTCGTGGCGCTGGTTTTCGAGGTAATCGCGAATATCCACAATCGCTCCCAATATTTTCAAAGTACCGCGAGTTGTCAGAGTCCTTCCGCACCTTCGTCCGAACACAAAGACACCCGATCGTCGACAACGACCACAGATCCTTGCGTGTTGCGACATTGCGATCAATTCATATTAAGGTTTCGACCCCGGTCGTCGCGCTGGTTTTCGAGATAATCGCGAATAACCCTAATAACTCCCAAAATTTTCAAAGTACAGCGAGTTTTCAGAGACCTTCCGCACCATCGTCCGAACACAAAGTCGTCCGATTGTAGAAAACGACCACTGATCCTTGCGTGTCCCGACATTGCGATCAATTCATATTAAGGTTTCGACCCCGGTCGTCGCGCTGGTTTTCGAGATAATCGCGAATAACCCCAACCGGTCCGAAAAATTTTCTAAGTACCGCGAGTTGTCAGAGTCCTTCCGAACATTCGTCCGAACACAAAGTCGCCCGATCGTCGAAAACGACCACTGGTCCTTGCGTGTTGCGACATTGCGATCAATTCATATTAAGGTTTCGACCACGACGCTCGCGCTCGGTTTCGAGATAATCGCGAATAACCGCAATCGCTCCCAAAATTTTCAAAGTACCGCGAGTTTTCAGAGTCATTCCGCACCATCGGCGAACACAAAGTCGTCCGATCTTCGAAAACGACCACTGATCCTTGCGTGTCGCGACATTGCGATCAATTCATAATAAAGTTTCGACCCCGGTCGTGGCGCTGGTTTTCGAGGTAATCGCGAATATCCACAATCGCTCCCAATATTTTCAAAGTACCGCGAGTTGTCAGAGTCCTTCCGCACCTTCGTCCGAACACAAAGACACCCGATCGTCGACAACGACCACAGATCCTTGCGTGTTGCGACATTGCGATCAATTCATATTAAGGTTTCGACCCCGGTCGTCGCGCTGGTTTTCGAGATAATCGCGAATAACCCTAATAACTCCCAAAATTTTCAAAGTACAGCGAGTTTTCAGAGTCCTTCCGCACCATCGTCCGAACACAAAGTCGTCCGATCTTCGAAAACGACCACTGATCCTTGCGTGTCGCGACATTTCGATCAATTCATATTAAGGTTTCGACCCCGGTCGTGGTGCTCGGTTTCGAGATAATCGCGAATAACCCCAATCGGTCCGAAAAATTTTCTAAGTACCGCGAGTTGTCAGAGTCCTTCCGAACATTCGTCCGAACACAAAGTCGCCCGATCGTCGAAAACGACCACAGATCCTTGCGTGTTGCGATATTGCGATCAATTCATATTAAGGTTTCGACCCCGGTCGTCGCGCTGGTTTTCGAGATAATCGCGAATAACCCTAATCGCTCCCAAAATTTTTAAAGAACCGCGAGTTTTCAGAGTCTTTCCGCACCATCTGCCGAACACAATGTCGTCCGATCTTCGAAAACGACCACTGATATTTGCGTGTCGCGACATTGCGATCAATTCATATTAAGGTTTGGACCTCGGCCCTCGCGCTGGTTTTCGAGATAATCGCGAATAACCCTAATCGCTCCCAAAATTTTCATAGTACCGCGAGTGTTCAGAGTCTTTCCGAACCTTCGTCCGAACACAAAGTCGTCCGATCTTCGAAAACGACAACTGAGCCTTGCGTGTCGTGGCATTGTGATCAATTCATTTTAAAGTTTCGACCCCGGTTGTCGCGCTGGTTTTCGAGCTAATCGCGAATATCCACAATCGCTCCCAATATTTTCAAAGTACCGCGAGTTCTCAGAGTCGTTCCGCACCTTCGTCCGAACACAAAGACGCCCGATCGTCGAAAACGACCACAGATCCTTGCGTGTAGCGACATTGCGATCAATTCATATTAAGGTTTCGACCCCGGTCGTCGCGCTGGTATTCGAGATAATCGCGAATAACCGCAATCGCTCCCAAAATTTTCAAAGTACCGCGAGTTTTCAGAGTCATTCCGCACCATCGGCGAACACAAAGTCGTCCGATCTTCGAAAACGACCACTGATCCTTGCGTGTCGCGACATTGCGATCAATTCATAATAAAGTTTCGACCCCGGTCGTGGCGCTGGTTTTCGAGGTAATCGCGAATATCCACAATCGCTCCCAATATTTTCAAAGTACCGCGAGTTGTCAGAGTCCTTCCGCACCTTCGTCCGAACACAAAGACGCCCGATCGTCGAAAACGACCACAGATCCTTGCGTGTTGCGACATTGCGATCAATTCATATTAAGGTTTCGACCCCGGTCGTCGCGCTGGTTTTCGAGATAATCGCGAATAACCCTAATCACTCCCAAAATTTTCAAAGTACAGCGAGTTTTCAGAGTCCTTCCGCACCATCGTCCGAACACAAAGTCGTCCGATTGTAGAAAACGACCACTGATCCTTGCGTGTCCCGACATTGCGATCAATTCATATTAAGGTTTCGACCCCGGTCGTCGCGCTGGTTTTCGAGATAATCGCGAATAACCGCAATCGGTCCGCAAAATTTTCATAGTACCGCGTGTTTTCAGAGTCTTTCCGCACCATCTGCCGAACACAATGTCGTCCGATCTTCGAAAACGACCACTGATATTTGCGTGTCGCGACATTGCGATCATTTCATATTAAAGTTTCGACCTCGGCCCTCGCGCTGTTTTTCGAGATAATCGCGAATAACCCTAATCGCTCCCGAAATTTTCATAGTACCGCGAATGTTCAGAGTCCTTTCGCACCATCGGCGAACACAAAGTCGTCCGATCTTCGAAAACGACAACTGATCCTTGCGTGTCCCGACATTGCGATCATTTCATATTAAGGTTTCGCCAACGGTCGTCGCGCTGGTTTTCGAGATAATCGGGAATAACCGCAATCGCTCCGAAAATTTTCAAAGTCCCGCGAGTTTTCAGAGTCCTTCCGCACCATCGTCCGAACACAAAGTCGTCCGATCGTCGAAAACGACCACTGATCCTTGCGTGTTGCGACATTGCGATCAATTCATATTAAGGTTTCGACCACGACCCTCGCGCTTGTTTTCGAGAAAATCGCGAATAACCCTAGTCGCTCCCAAAATTTTCAATGTACCGCGAGTTGTCAGAGTCCTTCCGCACCTTCGTCCGAACACAAAGACGCCCGATCGTCGAAAACGACCACAGATCCTTGCGTGTAGCGACATTGCGATCAATTCATATTAAGGTTTCGACCCCGGTCGTCGCGCTGGTATTCGAGATAATCGCGAATAACCGCAATCACTCCCAAAATTTTCAAAGTACAGCGAGTTTTCAGAGTCCTTCCGCACCATCGTCCGAACACAAAGTCGTCCGATCTTCGAAAACGACCACTGATCCTTGCGTGTCGCGACATTTCGATCAATTCATATTAAGGTTTCGACCCCGGTCGTGGTGCTCGGTTTCGAGATAATCGCGAATAACCCCAATCGGTCCGAAAAATTTTCTAAGTACCGCGAGTTGTCAGAGTCCTTCCGAACATTCGTCCGAACACAAAGTCGCCCGATCGTCGAAAACGACCACAGATCCTTGCGTGTTGCGATATTGCGATCAATTCATATTAAGGTTTCGACCCCGGTCGTCGCGCTGGTATTCGAGATAATCGCGCATAACCGCAATCGCTCCCAAAATTTTCAAAGTACCGCGAGTTTTCAGAGTCATTCCGCACCATCGTCCGAACACAAAGTCGTCCGATTGTAGAAAACGACCACTGATCCTTGCGTGTCGCGGCATTGCGATCAATTCATATTAAGGTTTCGACCACGGCCCTCGCGCTGGTTTTCGAGAAAATCGCGAATAACCTTAATCGCTCCCAAAATTTTCAAAGTACCGCGAGTTTTCAGAGTCCTTCCGCACCATCGGCGAACACAAAGTCGTCCGATCATCGAAAACGACAACTGACCCTTGCGTGTCGCGGTATTGCGATCAATTCATTTTAAAGTTTCGACCCCGGTTGTCGCGCTGGTTTTCGAGGTAATCGCGAATATCCACAATCGCTCACAATATTTTCAAAGTACCGCGAGTTGTCAGAGTCATTCCGCACCTTCGTCCGAACACAAAGACGCCCGATCGTCGAAAACGACCACAGATCCTTGCGTATTGCGACATTGCGATCAATTCATATTAAGGTTTCGACCCCGGTCGTCGCGCTGGTATTCGAGATAATCGCGAATAACCGCAATCGCTTCCAAAATTTTCAAAGTACCGCGAGTTTTCAGAGTCATTCCGCACCATCGGCGAACACAAAGTCGTCCGATCTTCGAAAACGACAACTGACCCTTGCGTGTCGCGGCATTGCGATCAATTCATTTTAAAGTTTCGACCCCGGTTGTCGCGCTGGTTTTCGAGGTAATCGCGAATATCTACAATCGCTCCCAATATTTTCAAAGTACCGCGAGTTGTCAGAGTCCTTCCGCACCTTCGTCCGAACACAAAGTCGCCCGATCGTCGAAAACGACCACTGATCCTTGCGTGTTGCGACATTGCGATCAATTCATATTAAGGTTTCGACCACGGCCCTCGCGCTGGTTTTCGAGATAATCGCGAATAACCCTAATCGCTCCCAAAATTTTCAAAGTACCGCGAGTTTTCAGAGTCCTTCCGCACCATCGGCGAACACAAAGTCGTCCGATCTTCGAAAACGACCACTGACCCTTGCGTGTCGCGACATTGCGATCAATTCATATTAAGGTTTCGAACCCGGTCGTCGCGCTGGTATTCGAGATAATCGCGAATAACCGCAATCACTCCCAAAATTTTCAAAGTACAGCGAGTTTTCAGAGTCCTTCCGCACCATCGTCCGAACACAAAGTCGTCCGATTGTAGAAAACGACCACTGATCCTTGCGTGTTGCGACATTGCGATCAATTCATATTAAGGTTTCGACCACGACCCTCGCGTTTGTTTTCGAGAAAATCGCGAATAACCCTAGTCGCTCCCAAAATTTTCAATGTACCGCGAGTTGTCAGAGTCTTTCCGAACCTTCGTCCGAACACAAAGTCGTCCGATCTTCGAAAACGACAACTGAGCCTTGCGTGTCGTGGCATTGTGAACAATTCATTTTAAAGTTTCGACCCCGGTTGTCGCGCTGGTTTTCGAGCTAATCGCGAATATCCACAATCGCTCCCAATATTTTCAAAGTACCGCGAGTTGTCAGAGTCCTTCCGCACCTTCGTCCGAACACAAAGACGCCCGATCGTCGAAAACGACCACAGATCCTTGCGTGTAGCGACATTGCGATCAATTCATATTAAGGTTTCGACCCCGGTCGTCGCGCTGGTATTCGAGATAATCGCGAATAACCGCAATCGCTCCCAAAATTTTCAAAGTACCGCGAGTTTTCAGAGTCATTCCGCACCATCGGCGAACACAAAGTCGTCCGATCTTCGAAAACGACCACTGATCCTTGCGTGTCGCGACATTGCGATCAATTCATAATAAAGTTTCGACCCCGGTCGTGGCGCTGGTTTTCGAGGTAATCGCGAATATCCACAATCGCTCCCAATATTTTCAAAGTACCGCGAGTTGTCAGAGTCCTTCCGCACCTTCGTCCGAACACAAAGACGCCCGATCGTCGAAAACGACCACAGATCCTTGCGTGTTGCGACATTGCGATCAATTCATATTAAGGTTTCGACCCCGGTCGTCGCGCTGGTTTTCGAGATAATCGCGAATAACCCTAATCACTCCCAAAATTTTCAAAGTACAGCGAGTTTTCAGAGTCCTTCCGCACCATCGTCCGAACACAAAGTCGTCCGATTGTAGAAAACGACCACTGATCCTTGCGTGTCCCGACATTGCGATCAATTCATATTAAGGTTTCGACCCCGGTCGTCGCGCTGGTTTTCGAGATAATCGCGAATAACCGCAATCGGTCCGCAAAATTTTCATAGTACCGCGTGTTTTCAGAGTCTTTCCGCACCATCTGCCGAACACAATGTCGTCCGATCTTCGAAAACGACCACTGATATTTGCGTGTCGCGACATTGCGATCAATTCATATTGAAGTTTCGACCTCGGCCCTCGCGCTGTTTTTCGAGATAATCGCGAATAACCCTAATCGCTCCCGAAATTTTCATAGTACCGCGAATGTTCAGAGTCCTTCCGCACCATCGGCGAACACAAAGTCGTCCGATTTTCGAAAACGACCACTGATCCTTGCGTGTTGCGACATTGCGATCAATTCATATTAAGGTTTCGACCCCGGTCGTCGCGCTGGTTTTCGAGATAATCGCGAATAACCGCAATCGCTCCGAAAATTTTCAAAGTCCCGCGAGTTTTCAGAGTCCTTCCGCACCATCGTCCGAACACAAAGTCGTCCGATTTTCGAAAACGACCACTGATCCTTGCGTGTTGCGACATTTCGATCAATTCATATTAAGGTTTCGACCCCGGTCGTGGTGCTCGGTTTCGAGATAATCGCGAATAACCCCAAACGGTCCGAAAAATTTTCTAAGTACCGCGAGTTGTCAGAGTCCTTCCGAACATTCGTCCGAACACAAAGTCGCCCGATCGTCGAAAACGACCACTGATCCTTGCGTGTTGCGACATTGCGATCAATTCATATTAAGGTTTCGACCACGACCCTCGCGCTTGTTTTCGAGAAAATCGCGAATAACCCTAGTCGCTCCCAAAATTTTCAATGTACCGCGAGTTGTCAGAGTCCTTCCGCACCTTCGTCCGAACACAAAGGCGCCCGATCGTCGAAAACGACCACAGATCCTTGCGTGTAGCGACATTGCGATCAATTCATATTAAGGTTTCGATCCCGGTCGTGGTGCTCGGTTTCGAGATAATCGCGAATAACCCCAATCGGTCCGAAAAATTTTCTAAGTACCGCGAGTTGTCAGAGTCCTTCCGAACATTCGTCCGAACACAAAGTCGCCCGATCGTCGAAAACGACCACAGATCCTTGCGTGTTGCGATATTGCGATCAATTCATATTAAGGTTTCGACCCCGGTCGTCGCGCTGGTATTCGAGATAATCGCGCATAACCGCAATCGCTCCCAAAATTTTCAAAGTACCGCGAGTTTTCAGAGTCATTCCGCACCATCGTCCGAACACAAAGTCGTCCGATTGTAGAAAACGACCACTGATCCTTGCGTGTCGCGGCATTGCGATCAATTCATATTAAGGTTTCGACCACGGCCCTCGCGCTGGTTTTCGAGAAAATCGCGAATAACCTTAATCGCTCCCAAAATTTTCAAAGTACCGCGAGTTTTCAGAGTCCTTCCGCACCATCGGCGAACACAAAGTCGTCCGATCATCGAAAACGACAACTGACCCTTGCGTGTCGCGGTATTGCGATCAATTCATTTTAAAGTTTCGACCCCGGTTGTCGCGCTGGTTTTCGAGGTAATCGCGAATATCCACAATCGCTCACAATATTTTCAAAGTACCGCGAGTTGTCAGAGTCATTCCGCACCTTCGTCCGAACACAAAGACGCCCGATCGTCGAAAACGACCACAGATCCTTGCGTATTGCGACATTGCGATCAATTCATATTAAGGTTTCGACCCCGGTCGTCGCGCTGGTATTCGAGATAATCGCGAATAACCGCAATCGCTTCCAAAATTTTCGAAGTACCGCGAGTTTTCAGAGTCATTCCGCACCATCGGCGAACACAAAGTCGTCCGATCTTCGAAAACGACCACTGATCCTTGCGTGTCGCGACATTGCGATCAATTCATAATAAAGTTTCGACCCCGGTCGTGGCGCTGGTTTTCGAGGTAATCGCGAATATCCACAATCGCTCCCAATATTTTCAAAGTACCGCGAGTTGTCAGAGTCCTTCCGCACCTTCGTCCGAACACAAAGACACCCGATCGTCGACAACGACCACAGATCCTTGCGTGTTGCGACATTGCGATCAATTCATATTAAGGTTTCGACCCCGGTCGTCGCGCTGGTTTTCGAGATAATCGCGAATAACCCTAATAACTCCCAAAATTTTCAAAGTACAGCGAGTTTTCAGAGTCCTTCCGCACCATCGTCCGAACACAAAGTCGTCCGATTGTTGAAAACGACCACTGATCCTTGCGTGTCCCGACATTGCGATCAATTCATATTAAGGTTTCGACCCCGGTCGTCGCGCTGGTTTTCGAGATAATCGCGAATAACCCCAAACGGTCCGAAAAATTTTCTAAGTACCGCGAGTTGTCAGAGTCCTTCCGAACATTCGTCCGAACACAAAGTCGCCCGATCGTCGAAAACGACCACTGATCCTTGCGTGTTGCGACATTGCGATCAATTCATATTAAGGTTTCGACCACGACCCTCGCGCTTGTTTTCGAGAAAATCGCGAATAACCCTAGTCGCTCCCAAAATTTTCAATGTACCGCGAGTTGTCAGAGTCCTTCCGCACCTTCGTCCGAACACAAAGACGCCCGATCGTCGAAAACGACCACAGATCCTTGCGTGTAGCGACATTGCGATCAATTCATATTAAGGTTTCGACCCCGGTCGTCGCGCTGGTATTCGAGATAATCGCGAATAACCGCAATCACTCCCAAAATTTTCAAAGTACAGCGAGTTTTCAGAGTCCTTCCGCACCATCGTCCGAACACAAAGTCGTCCGATCTTCGAAAACGACCACTGATCCTTGCGTGTCGCGACATTTCGATCAATTCATATTAAGGTTTCGACCCCGGTCGTGGTGCTCGGTTTCGAGATAATCGCGAATAACCGCAATCGCTCCCAAAATTTTCAAAGTACCGCGAGTTTTCAGAGTCATTCCGCACCATCGTCCGAACACAAAGTCGTCCGATTTTCGAAAACGACCACTGATCCTTGCGTGTTGCGACATTGCGATCAATTCATATTAAGGTTTCGACCCCGGTCGTCGCGCTGGTTTTCGAGATAATCGCGAATAACCCTAATAACTCCCAAAATTTTCAAAGTACAGCGAGTTTTCAGAGTCCTTCCGCACCATCGTCCGAACACAAAGTCGTCCGATTGTAGAAAACGACCACTGATCCTTGCGTGTCCCGACATTGCGATCAATTCATATTAAGGTTTCGACCCCGGTCGTCGCGCTGGTTTTCGAGATAATCGCGAATAACCGCAATCAGTCCGCAAAATTTTCATAGTACCGCGTGTTTTCAGAGTCTTTCCGCACCATCTGCCGAACACAATGTCGTCCGATCTTCGAAAACGACCACTGATATTTGCGTGTCGCGACATTGCGATCAATTCATATTAAAGTTTCGACCTCGGCCCTCGCGCTGTTTTTCGAGATAATCGCGAATAAACCTAATCGCTCCCGAAATTTTCATAGTACCGCGAATGTTCAGAGTCCTTCCGCACCATCGGCGAACACAAACTCGTCCGATCTTCGAAAACGACAACTGATCCTTGCGTGTCCCGACATTGCGATCATTTCATATTAAGGTTTCGCCAACGGTCGTCGCGCTGGTTTTCGAGATAATCGGGAATAACCGCAATCGCTCCGAAAATTTTCAAAGTCCCGCGAGTTTTCAGAGTCCTTCCGCACCATCGTCCGAACACAAAGTCGTCCGATTTTCGAAAACGACCACTGATCCTTGCGTGTTGCGACATTGCGATCAATTCATATTAAGGTTTCGACCCCGGTCGTCGCGCTGGTTTTCGAGATAATCGCGAATAACCGCAATCGCTCCGAAAATTTTCAAAGTCCCGCGAGTTTTCAGAGTCCTTCCGCACCATCGTCCAAACACAAAGTCGTCCGATTTTCGAAAACGACCACTGATCCTTGCGTGTTGCGACATTTCGATCAATTCATATTAAGGTTTCGACCCCGGTCGTGGTGCTCGGTTTCGAGATAATCGCGAATAACCCCAAACGGTCCGAAAAATTTTCTAAGTACCGCGAGTTGTCAGAGTCCTTCCGAACATTCGTCCGAACACAAAGTCGCCCGATCGTCGAAAACGACCACTGATCCTTGCGTGTTGCGACATTGCGATCAATTCATATTAAGGTTTCGACCACGACCCTCGCGCTTGTTTTCGAGAAAATCGCGAATAACCCTAGTCGCTCCCAAAATTTTCAATGTACCGCGAGTTGTCAGAGTCCTTCCGAACCTTCGTCCGAACACAAAGTCGTCCGATCTTCGGAAACGACAACTGAGCCTTGCGTGTCGTGGCATTGTGATCAATTCATTTTAAAGTTTCGACCCCGGTTGTCGCGCTGGTTTTCGAGGTAATCGCGAATATCCACAATCGCTCCCAATATTTTCAAAGTACAGCGAGTTGTCAGAGTCCTTCCGCACCTTCGTCCGAACACAAAGACGCCCGATCGTCGAAAACGACCACAGATCCTTGCGTGTAGCGACATTGCGATCAATTCATATTAAGGTTTCGACCCCGGTCGTCGCGCTGGTATTCGAGATAATCGCGAATATCCACAATCGCTCACAATATTTTCAAAGTACCGCGAGTTGTCAGAGTCATTCCGCACCTTCGTCCGAACACAAAGACGCCCGATCGTCGAAAACGACCACAGATCCTTGCGTATTGCGACATTGCGATCAATTCATATTAAGGTTTCGACCCCGGTCGTCGCGCTGGTATTCGAGATAATCGCGAATAACCGCAATCGCTTCCAAAATTTTCAAAGTACCGCGAGTTTTCAGAGTCATTCCGCACCATCGGCGAACACAAAGTCGTCCGATCTTCGAAAACGACAACTGACCCTTGCGTGTCGCGGCATTGCGATCAATTCATTTTAAAGTTTCGACCCCGGTTGTCGCGCTGGTTTTCGAGGTAATCGCGAATATCTACAATCGCTCCCAATATTTTCAAAGTACCGCGAGTTGTCAGAGTCCTTCCGCACCTTCGTCCGAACACAAAGTCGCCCGATCGTCGAAAACGACCACTGATCCTTGCGTGTTGCGACATTGCGATCAATTCATATTAAGGTTTCGACCACGGCCCTCGCGCTGGTTTTCGAGATAATCGCGAATAACCCTAATCGCTCCCAAAATTTTCAAAGTACCGCGAGTTTTCAGAGTCCTTCCGCACCATCGGCGAACACAAAGTCGTCCGATCTTCGAAAACGACCACTGACCCTTGCGTGCCGCGACATTGCGATCAATTCATATTAAGGTTTCGACCCCGGTCGTCGCGCTGGTTTTCGAGATAATCGCGAATAACCGCAATCGGTCCGAAAAATTTTCTAAGTACCGCGAGTTGTCAGAGTCCTTCCGAACATTCGTCCGAACACAAAGTCGCCCGATCGTCGAAAACGACCACTGATCCTTGCGTGTTGCGACATTGCGATCAATTCATATTAAGGTTTCGACCACGACCCTCGCGCTTGTTTTCGAGAAAATCGCGAATAACCCTAGTCGCTCCCAAAATTTTCAATGTACCGCGAGTTGTCAGAGTCCTTCCGCACCTTCGTCCGAACACAAAGACGCCCGATCGTCGAAAACGACCACAGATCCTTGCGTGTAGCGACATTGCGATCAATTCATATTAAGGTTTCAACCCCGGTCGTCGCGCTGGTATTCGAGATAATCGCGAATAACCGCAATCACTCCCAAAATTTTCAAAGTATAGCGAGTTTTCAGAGTCCTTCCGCACCATCGTCCGAACACAAAGTCGTCCGATCTTCGAAAACGACCACTGATCCTTGCGTGTCGCGACATTTCGATCAATTCATATTAAGGTTTCGACCCCGGTCGTGGTGCTCGGTTTCGAGATAATCGCGAATAACCCCAATCGGTCCGAAAAATTTTCTAAGTACCGCGAGTTGTCAGAGTCCTTCCGAACATTCGTCCGAACACAAAGTCGCCCGATCGTCGAAAACGACCACAGATCCTTGCGTGTTGCGATATTGCGATCAATTCATATTAAGGTTTCGACCCCGGTCGTCGCGCTGGTATTCGAGATAATCGCGCATAACCGCAATCGCTCCCAAAATTTTCAAAGTACCGCGAGTTTTCAGAGTCATTCCGCACCATCGTCCGAACACAAAGTCGTCCGATTGTAGAAAACGACCACTGATCCTTGCGTGTCGCGGCATTGCGATCAATTCATATTAAGGTTTCGACCACGGCCCTCGCGCTGGTTTTCGAGAAAATCGCGAATAACCTTAATCGCTCCCAAAATTTTCAAAGTACCGCGAGTTTTCAGAGTCCTTCCGCACCATCGGCGAACACAAAGCGTCCGATCATCGAAAACGACAACTGACCCTTGCGTGTCGCGGTATTGCGATCAATTCATTTTAAAGTTTCGACCCCGGTTGTCGCGCTGGTTTTCGAGGTAATCGCGAATATCCACAATCGCTCACAATATTTTCAAAGTACCGCGAGTTGTCAGAGTCATTCCGCACCTTCGTCCGAACACAAAGACGCCCGATCGTCGAAAACGACCACAGATCCTTGCGTATTGCGACATTGCGATCAATTCATATTAAGGTTTCGACCCCGGTCGTCGCGCTGGTATTCGAGATAATCGCGAATAACCGCAATCGCTTCCAAAATTTTCAAAGTACCGCGAGTTTTCAGAGTCATTCCGCACCATCGGCGAACACAAAGTCGTCCGATCTTCGAAAACGACAACTGACCCTTGCGTGTCGCGGCATTGCGATCAATTCATTTTAAAGTTTCGACCCCGGTTGTCGCGCTGGTTTTCGAGGTAATCGCGAATATCTACAATCGCTCCCAATATTTTCAAAGTACCGCGAGTTGTCAGAGTCCTTCCGCACCTTCGTCCGAACACAAAGTCGCCCGATCGTCGAAAACGACCACTGATCCTTGCGTGTTGCGACATTGCGATCAATTCATATTAAGGTTTCGACCACGGCCCTCGCGCTGGTTTTCGAGATAATCGCGAATAACCCTAATCGCTCCCAAAATTTTCAAAGTACCGCGAGTTTTCAGAGTCCTTCCGCACCATCGGCGAACACAAAGTCGTCCGATCTTCGAAAACGACCACTGACCCTTGCGTGCCGCGACATTGCGATCAATTCATATTAAGGTTTCGACCCCGGTCGTCGGGCTGGTTTTCGAGATAATCGCGAATAACCGCAATCGGTCCGCAAAATTTTCAATGTACCGCGAGTAGTCAGAGTCCTTCCGCACCATCGGCGAACACATAGTCGTCCCATCTTCGAAAACGACCACTGATCCTTGCGTGTCGCGACATTGCGATCAATTCATTTTAAGGTTTCGACCCCGGTTGTCGCGCTGGTTTTCGAGATAATCGCGAATGACCGCAATCGCTCCCAAAATTTTCATAGTACCGCGAGTGTTCAGAGTCCTTCCGCACCATCGGCGAACACAAAGTCGTCCGATCATCGAAAACGACCACTGATATTTGCGTGTCGCGACATTGCGATCAATTCATATTAAGGTTTGGACCTCGGCCCTCGCGCTGGTTTTCGAGATAATCGCGAATAACCCTAATCGCTCCCAAAATTTTTAAAGAACCGCGAGTTTTCAGAGTCTTTCCGCACCATCTGCCGAACACAATGTCGTCCGATCTTCGAAAACGACCCCTGATATTTGCGTGTCGCGACATTGCGATCAATTCATATTAAGGTTTGGACCTCGGCCCTCGCGCTGGTTTTCGAGATAATCGCGAATAACCCTAATCGCTCCCAAAATTTTCATAGTACCGCGAGTGTTCAGAGTCCTTCCGCACCATCGGGCGAACACAAAGTCGTCCGATCATCGAAAACGACAACTGATCCTTGCGTGTCCCGACATTGCGATCATTTCATATTAAGGTTTCGCCAACGGTCGTCGCGCTGGTTTTCGAGATAATCGGGAATAACCGCAATCGCTCCGAAAATTTTCAAAGTCCCGCGAGTTTTCAGAGTCCTTCCGCACCATCGTCCGAACACAAAGTCGTCCGATTTTCGAAAACGACCACTGATCCTTGCGTGTTGCGACATTTCGATCAATTCATATTAAGGTTTCGACCACGACCCTCGCGCTTGTTTTCGAGAAAATCGCGAATAACCCTAGTCGCTCCCAAAATTTTCAATGTACCGCGAATTGTCAGAGTCCTTCCGACCCTTCGTCCGAACACAAAGTCGTCCGATCTTCGAAAACGACAACTGAGCCTTGCGTGTCGTGGCATTGTGATCAATTCATTTTAAAGTTTCGACCCCGGTTGTCGCGCTGGTTTTCGAGCTAATCGCGAATATCCACAATCGCTCCCAATATTTTCAAAGTACCGCGAGTTGTCAGAGTCCTTCCGCACCTTCGTCCGAACACAAAGACGCCCGATCGTCGAAAACGACCACAGATCCTTGCGTGTAGCGACATTGCGATCAATTCATATTAAGGTTTCGACCCCGGTCGTCGCGCTGGTATTCGAGATAATCGCGAATAACCGCAATCACTCCCAAAATTTTCAAAGTACAGCGAGTTTTCAGAGTCCTTCCGCACCATCGTCCGAACACAAAGTCGTCCGATTGTAGAAAACGACCACTGATCCTTGCGTGTTGCGACATTGCGATCAATTCATATTAAGGTTTCGACCACGACCCTCGCGTTTGTTTTCGAGAAAATCGCGAATAACCCTAGTCGCTCCCAAAATTTTCAATGTACCGCGAGTTGTCAGAGTCTTTCCGAACCTTCGTCCGAACACAAAGTCGTCCGATCTTCGAAAACGACAACTGAGCCTTGCGTGTCGTGGCATTGTGAACAATTCATTTTAAAGTTTCGACCCCGGTTGTCGCGCTGGTTTTCGAGCTAATCGCGAATATCCACAATCGCTCCCAATATTTTCAAAGTACCGCGAGTTGTCAGAGTCCTTCCGCACCTTCGTCCGAACACAAAGACGCCCGATCGTCGAAAACGACCACAGATCCTTGCGTGTAGCGACATTGCGATCAATTCATATTAAGGTTTCGACCCCGGTCGTCGCGCTGGTATTCGAGATAATCGCGAATAACCGCAATCGCTCCCAAAATTTTCAAAGTACCGCGAGTTTTCAGAGTCATTCCGCACCATCGGCGAACACAAAGTCGTCCGATCTTCGAAAACGACCACTGATCCTTGCGTGTCGCGACATTGCGATCAATTCATAATAAAGTTTCGACCCCGGTCGTGGCGCTGGTTTTCGAGGTAATCGCGAATATCCACAATCGCTCCCAATATTTTCAAAGTACCGCGAGTTGTCAGAGTCCTTCCGCACCTTCGTCCGAACACAAAGACGCCCGATCGTCGAAAACGACCACAGATCCTTGCGTGTTGCGACATTGCGATCAATTCATATTAAGGTTTCGACCCCGGTCGTCGCGCTGGTTTTCGAGATAATCGCGAATAACCCTAATCACTCCCAAAATTTTCAAAGTACAGCGAGTTTTCAGAGTCCTTCCGCACCATCGTCCGAACACAAAGTCGTCCGATTGTAGAAAACGACCACTGATCCTTGCGTGTCCCGACATTGCGATCATTTCATATTAAGGTTTCGCCAACGGTCGTCGCGCTGGTTTTCGAGATAATCGGGAATAACCGCAATCGCTCCGAAAATTTTCAAAGTCCCGCGAGTTTTCAGAGTCCTTCCGCACCATCGTCCGAACACAAAGTCGTCCGATTTTCGAAAACGACCACTGATCCTTGCGTGTTGCGACATTGCGATCAATTCATATTAAGGTTTCGACCCCGGTCGTCGCGCTGGTTTTCGAGATAATCGCGAATAACCGCAATCGCTCCGAAAATTTTCAAAGTCCCGCGAGTTTTCAGAGTCCTTCCGCACCATCGTCCGAACACAAAGTCGTCCGATTTTCGAAAACGACCACTGATCCTTGCGTGTTGCGACATTTCGATCAATTCATATTAAGGTTTCGACCCCGGTCGTGGTGCTCGGTTTCGAGATAATCGCGAATAACCCCAAACGGTCCGAAAAATTTTCTAAGTACCGCGAGTTGTCAGAGTCCTTCCGAACATTCGTCCGAACACAAAGTCGCCCGATCGTCGAAAACGACCACTGATCCTTGCGTGTTGCGACATTGCGATCAATTCATATTAAGGTTTCGACCACGACCCTCGCGCTTGTTTTCGAGAAAATCGCGAATAACCCTAGTCGCTCCCAAAATTTTCAATGTACCGCGAGTTGTCAGAGTCCTTCCGCACCTTCGTCCGAACACAAAGGCGCCCGATCGTCGAAAACGACCACAGATCCTTGCGTGTAGCGACATTGCGATCAATTCATATTAAGGTTTCGACCCCGGTCGTGGTGCTCGGTTTCGAGATAATCGCGAATAACCCCAATCGGTCCGAAAAATTTTCTAAGTACCGCGAGTTGTCAGAGTCCTTCCGAACATTCGTCCGAACACAAAGTCGCCCGATCGTCGAAAACGACCACAGATCCTTGCGTGTTGCGATATTGCGATCAATTCATATTAAGGTTTCGACCCCGGTCGTCGCGCTGGTATTCGAGATAATCGCGCATAACCGCAATCGCTCCCAAAATTTTCAAAGTACCGCGAGTTTTCAGAGTCATTCCGCACCATCGTCCGAACACAAAGTCGTCCGATTGTAGAAAACGACCACTGATCCTTGCGTGTCGCGGCATTGCGATCAATTCATATTAAGGTTTCGACCACGGCCCTCGCGCTGGTTTTCGAGAAAATCGCGAATAACCTTAATCGCTCCCAAAATTTTCAAAGTACCGCGAGTTTTCAGAGTCCTTCCGCACCATCGGCGAACACAAAGTCGTCCGATCATCGAAAACGACAACTGACCCTTGCGTGTCGCGGTATTGCGATCAATTCATTTTAAAGTTTCGACCCCGGTCGTGGCGCTGGTTTTCGAGGTAATCGCGAATATCCACAATCGCTCCCAATATTTTCAAAGTACCGCGAGTTGTCAGAGTCCTTCCGCACCTTCGTCCGAACACAAAGACACCCGATCGTCGACAACGACCACAGATCCTTGCGTGTTGCGACATTGCGATCAATTCATATTAAGGTTTCGACCCCGGTCGTCGCGCTGGTTTTCGAGATAATCGCGAATAACCCTAATAACTCCCAAAATTTTCAAAGTACAGCGAGTTTTCAGAGTCCTTCCGCACCATCGTCCGAACACAAAGTCGTCCGATTGTAGAAAACGACCACTGATCCTTGCGTGTCCCGACATTGCGATCAATTCATATTAAGGTTTCGACCCCGGTCGTCGCGCTGGTTTTCGAGATAATCGCGAATAACCGCAATCGGTCCGCAAAATTTTCATAGTACCGCGTGTTTTCAGAGTCTTTCCGCACCATCTGCCGAACACAATGTCGTCCGATCTTCGAAAACGACCACTGATATTTGCGTGTCGCGACATTGCGATCAATTCATATTAAAGTTTCGACTTCGGCCCTCGCGCTGTTTTTCGAGATAATCGCGAATAAACCTAATCGCTCCCGAAATTTTCATAGTACCGCGAATGTTCAGAGTCCTTCCGCACCATCGGCGAACACAAAGTCGTCCGATCTTCGAAAACGACAACTGATCCTTGCGTGTCCCGACATTGCGATCATTTCATATTAAGGTTTCGCCAACGGTCGTCGCGCTGGTTTTCGAGATAATCGGGAACAACCGCAATCGCTCCGAAAATTTTCAAAGTCCCGCGAGTTTTCAGAGTCCTTCCGCACCATCGTCCGAACACAAAGTCGTCCGATTTTCGAAAACGACCACTGATCCTTGCGTGTTGCGACATTGCGATCAATTCATATTAAGGTTTCGACCCCGGTCGTCGCGCTGGTTTTCGAGATAATCGCGAATAACCGCAATCGCTCCGAAAATTTTCAAAGTCCCGCGAGTTTTCAGAGTCCTTCCGCACCATCGTCCGAACACAAAGTCGTCCGATTTTCGAAAACGACCACTGATCCTTGCGTGTTGCGACATTGCGATCAATTCATATTAAGGTTTCGACCCCGGTCGTCGCGCTGGTTTTCGAGATAATCGCGAATAACCCTAGTCGCTCCCAAAATTTTCAATGTACCGCGAGTTGTCAGAGTCCTTCCGCACCTTCGTCCGAACACAAAGACACCCGATCGTCGAAAACGACCACAGATCCTTGCGTGTTGCGACATTGCGATCAATTCATATTAAGGTTTCGACCCCGGTCGTCGCGCTGGTTTTCGAGATAATCGCGAATAACCCTAATAACTCCCAAAATTTTCAAAGTACAGCGAGTTTTCAGAGTCCTTCCGCACCATCGTCCGAACACAAAGTCGTCCGATTGTAGAAAACGACCACTGATCCTTGCGTGTCCCGACATTGCGATCAATTCATATTAAGGTTTCGACCCCGGTCGTCGCGCTGGTTTTCGAGATAATCGCGAATAACCGCAATCAGTCCGCAAAACTTTCATAGTACCGCGTGTTTTCAGAGTCTTTCCGCACCATCTGCCGAACACAATGTCGTCCGATCTTCGAAAACGACCACTGATATTTGCGTGTCGCGACATTGCGATCAATTCATATTAAAGTTTCGACCTCGGCCCTCGCGCTGTTTTTCGAGATAATCGCGAATAAACCTAATCGCTCCCGAAATTTTCATAGTACCGCGAATGTTCAGAGTCCTTCCGCACCATCGGCGAACACAAACTCGTCCGATCTTCGAAAACGACAACTGATCCTTGCGTGTCCCGACATTGCGATCAATTCATATTAAGGTTTCGACCCCGGTCGTGGTGCTCGGTTTCGAGATAATCGCGAATAACCCCAACCGGTCCGAAAAATTTTCTAAGTACCGCGAGTTGTCAGAGTCCTTCCGAACATTCGTCCGAACACAAAGTCGCCCGATCGTCGAAAACGACCACTGATCCTTGCGTGTTGCGACATTGCGATCAATTCATATTAAGGTTTCGACCACGACGCTCGCGCTTGTTTTCGAGAAAATCGCGAATAACCCTAGTCGCTCCCAAAATTTTCAATGTACCGCGAGTTGTCAGAGTCCTTCCGCACCTTCGTCCGAACACAAAGACGCCCGATCGTCGAAAACGACCACTGATCCTTGCGTGTCGCGACATTTCGATCAATTCATATTAAGGTTTCGACCCCGGTCGTGGTGCTCGGTTTCGAGATAATCGCGAATAACCGCAATCGCTCCCAAAATTTTCAAAGTACCGCGAGTTTTCAGAGTCATTCCGCACCATCGGCGAACACAAAGTCGTCCGATCTTCGAAAACGACCACTGATCCTTGCGTGTCGCGACATTGCGATCAATTCATAATAAAGTTTCGACCCCGGTCGTGGCGCTGGTTTTCGAGGTAATCGCGAATATCCACAATCGCTCCCAATATTTTCAAAGTACCGCGAGTTGTCAGAGTCCTTCCGCACCTTCGTCCGAACACAAAGACACCCGATCGTCGACAACGACCACAGATCCTTGCGTGTTGCGACATTGCGATCAATTCATATTAAGGTTTCGACCCCGGTCGTCGCGCTGGTTTTCGAGATAATCGCGAATAACCCTAATAACTCCCAAAATTTTCAAAGTACAGCGAGTTTTCAGAGTCCTTCCGCACCATCGTCCGAACACAAAGTCGTCCGATTGTAGAAAACGACCACTGATCCTTGCGTGTCCCGACATTGCGATCAATTCATATTAAGGTTTCGACCCCGGTCGTCGCGCTGGTTTTCGAGATAATCGCGAATAACCGCAATCGGTCCGCAAAATTTTCATAGTACCGCGTGTTTTCAGAGTCTTTCCGCACCATCTGCCGAACACAATGTCGTCCGATCTTCGAAAACGACCACTGATATTTGCGTGTCGCGACATTGCGATCAATTCATATTAAAGTTTCGACTTCGGCCCTCGCGCTGTTTTTCGAGATAATCGCGAATAAACCTAATCGCTCCCGAAATTTTCATAGTACCGCGAATGTTCAGAGTCCTTCCGCACCATCGGCGAACACAAAGTCGTCCGATCTTCGAAAACGACAACTGATCCTTGCGTGTCCCGACATTGCGATCATTTCATATTAAGGTTTCGCCAACGGTCGTCGCGCTGGTTTTCGAGATAATCGGGAACAACCGCAATCGCTCCGAAAATTTTCAAAGTCCCGCGAGTTTTCAGAGTCCTTCCGCACCATCGTCCGAACACAAAGTCGTCCGATTTTCGAAAACGACCACTGATCCTTGCGTGTTGCGACATTGCGATCAATTCATATTAAGGTTTCGACCCCGGTCGTCGCGCTGGTTTTCGAGATAATCGCGAATAACCGCAATCGCTCCGAAAATTTTCAAAGTCCCGCGAGTTTTCAGAGTCCTTCCGCACCATCGTCCGAACACAAAGTCGTCCGATTTTCGAAAACGACCACTGATCCTTGCGTGTTGCGACATTTCGATCAATTCATATTAAGGTTTCGACCCCGGTCGTGGTGCTCGGTTTCGAGATAATCGCGAATAACCCCAAACGGTCCGAAAAATTTTCTAAGTACCGCGAGTTGTCAGAGTCCTTCCGAACATTCGTCCGAACACAAAGTCGCCCGATCGTCGAAAACGACCACTGATCCTTGCGTGTTGCGACATTGCGATCAATTCATATTAAGGTTTCGACCACGACCCTCGCGCTTGTTTTCGAGAAAATCGCGAATAACCCTAGTCGCTCCCAAAATTTTCAATGTACCGCGAGTTGTCAGAGTCCTTCCGCACCTTCGTCCGAACACAAAGACGCCCGATCGTCGAAAACGACCACTGATCCTTGCGTGTAGCGACATTGCGATCAATTCATATTAAGGTTTCGACCCCGGTCGTCGCGCTGGTATTCGAGATAATCGCGAATAACCGCAATCGCTCCCAAAATTTTCAAAGTACCGCGAGTTTTCAGAGTCATTCCGCACCATCGGCGAACACAAAGTCGTCCGATCTTCGAAAACGACCACTGATCCTTGCGTGTCGCGACATTGCGATCAATTCATAATAATGTTTCGACCCCGGTCGTGGCGCTGGTTTTCGAGGTAATCGCGAATATCCACAATCGCTCCCAATATTTTCAAAGTACCGCGAGTTGTCAGAGTCCTTCCGCACCTTCGTCCGAACACAAAGACGCCCGATCGTCGAAAACGACCACTGATCCTTGCGTGTTGCGACATTGCGATCAATTCATATTAAGGTTTCGACCCCGGTCGTGGTGCTCGGTTTCGAGATAATCGCGAATAACCCCAATCGGTCCGAAAAATTTTCTAAGTACCGCGAGTTGTCAGAGTCCTTCCGAACATTCGTCCGAACACAAAGTCGCCCGATCGTCGAAAACGACCTCTGATCCTTGCGTGTTGCGACATTGCGATCAATTCATATTAAGGTTTCGACCACGACCCTCGCGCTTGTTTTCGAGAAAATCGCGAATAACCCTAGTCGCTCCCAAAATTTTCAATGTACCGCGAGTTGTCAGAGTCCTTCCGAACCTTCGTCCGAACACAAAGTCGTCCGATCTTCGAAAACGACAACTGAGCCTTGCGTGTCGTGGCATTGTGATCAATTCATTTTAAAGATTCGACCCCGGTTGTCGCGCTGGTTTTCGAGGTAATCGCGAATATCCACAATCGCTCCCAATATTTTCAAAGTACCGCGAGTTGTCAGAGTCATTCCGCACCTTCGTCCGAACACAAAGACGCCCGATCGTCGAAAACGACCACAGATCCTTGCGTGTTGCGACATTGCGATCAATTCATATTAAGGTTTCGACCCCGGTCGTCGCGCTGGTATTCGAGATAATCGCGCATAACCGCAATCGCTCCCAAAATTTTCAAAGTACCGCGAGTTTTCAGAGTCATTCCGCACCATCGTCCGAACACAAAGTCGTCCGATTGTAGAAAACGACCACTGAACCTTGCGTGTCGCGGCATTGCGATCAATTCATATTAAGGTTTCGACCACGGCCCTCGCGCTGGTTTTCGAGAAAATCGCGAATAACCTTAATCGCTCCCAAAATTTTCAAAGTACCGCGAGTTTTCAGAGTCCTTCCGCACCATCGGCGAACACAATGTCGTCCGATCATCGAAAACGACAACTGACCCTTGCGTGTCGCGGTATTGCGATCAATTCATTTTAAAGTTTCGACCCCGGTTGTCGCGCTGGTTTTCGAGGTAATCGCGAATATCCACAATCGCTCACAATATTTTCAAAGTACCGCGAGTTGTCAGAGTCATTCCGCACCTTCGTCCGAACACAAAGACGCCCGATCGTCGAAAACGACCACAGATCCTTGCGTATTGCGACATTGCGATCAATTCATATTAAGGTTTCGACCCCGGTCGTCGCGCTAGTATTCGAGATAATCGCGAATAACCGCAATCGCTTCCAAAATTTTCAAAGTACCGCGAGTTTTCAGAGTCCTTCCGCACCATCGTCCGAACACAAAGTCGTCCGATCTTCGAAAACGACCACTGATCCTTGCGTGTCGCGACATTTCGATCAATTCATATTAAGGTTTCGACCCCGGTCGTGGTGCTCGGTTTCGAGATAATCGCGAATAACCCCAATCGGTCCAAAAAATTTTCTAAGTACCGCGAGTTGTCAGAGTCCTTCCGAACATTCGTCCGAACACAAAGTCGCCCGATCGTCGAAAACGACCACTGATCCTTGCGTGTTGCGACATTGCGATCAATTCATATTAAGGTTTCGACCACGACCCTCGCGCTTGTTTTCGAGAAAATCGCGAATAACCCTAGTCGCTCCCAAAATTTTCAATGTACCGCGAGTTGTCAGAGTCCTTCCGAACCTTCGTCCGAACACAAAGACACCCGGTCGTCGAAAACGACCACAGATCCTTGCGTGTTGCGACATTGCGATCAATTCATATTAAGGTTTCGACCCCGGTCGTCGCGCTGGTATTCGAGATAATCGCGAATAACCCTAATCGCTCCCAAAATTTTCAAAGAACCGCGAGTTTTCAGAGTCTTTCCGCACCATCTGCCGAACACAATGTCGTCCGATCTTCGAAAACGACCACTGATATTTGCGTGTCGCGACATTGCGATCAATTCATTTTAAGGTTTCGACCCCGGTTGTCGCGCTGGTTTTCGAGATAATCGCGAATGACCGCAATCGCTCCCAAAATTTTCAAAGTACCGCGAGTTTTCAGAGTCATTCCGCACCATCGGCGAACACAAAGTCGTCCGATCTTCGAAAACGACCACAGATCCTTGCGTGTTGCGACATTGCGATCAATTCATATTAAGGTTTCGACCCCGGTCGTCGCGCTGGTTTTCGAGATAATCGCGAATAACCGCAATCAGTCCGCAAAATTTTCATAGTACCGCGTGGTTTCAGAGTCTTTCCGCACCATCTGCCGAACACAATGTCGTCCGATCTTCGAAAACGACCACTGATATTTGCGTGTCGCGACATTGCGATCAATTCATATTAAAGTTTCGACTTCGGCCCTCGCGCTGTTTTTCGAGATAATCGCGAATAAACCTAATCGCTCCCGAAATTTTCATAGTACCGCGAATGTTCAGAGTCCTTCCGCACCATCGGCGAACACAAAGTCGTCCGATCTTCGAAAACGACAACTGATCCTTGCGTGTCCCGACATTGCGATCATTTCATATTAAGGTTTCGCCAACGGTCGTCGCGCTGGTTTTCGAGATAATCGGGAACAACCGCAATCGCTCCGAAAATTTTCAAAGTCCCGCGAGTTTTCAGAGTCCTTCCGCACCTTCGTCCGAACACAAAGACGCCCGATCGTCGAAAACGACCACTGATCCTTGCGTGTCGCGACATTTCGATCAATTCATATTAAGGTTTCGACCCCGGTCGTGGTGCTCGGTTTCGAGATAATCGCGAATAACCGCAATCGCTCCCAAAATTTTCAAAGTACCGCGAGTTTTCAGAGTCATTCCGCACCATCGGCGAACACAAAGTCGTCCGATCTTCGAAAACGACCACTGATCCTTGCGTGTCGCGACATTGCGATCAATTCATAATAAAGTTTCGACCCCGGTCGTGGCGCTGGTTTTCGAGGTAATCGCGAATATCCACAATCGCTCCCAATATTTTCAAAGTACCGCGAGTTGTCAGAGTCCTTCCGCACCTTCGTCCGAACACAAAGACACCCGATCGTCGACAACGACCACAGATCCTTGCGTGTTGCGACATTGCGATCAATTCATATTAAGGTTTCGACCCCGGTCGTCGCGCTGGTTTTCGAGATAATCGCGAATAACCCTAATAACTCCCAAAATTTTCAAAGTACAGCGAGTTTTCAGAGTCCTTCCGCACCATCGTCCGAACACAAAGTCGTCCGATTGTAGAAAACGACCACTGATCCTTGCGTGTCCCGACATTGCGATCAATTCATATTAAGGTTTCGACCCCGGTCGTCGCGCTGGTTTTCGAGATAATCGCGAATAACCGCAATCGGTCCGCAAAATTTTCATAGTACCGCGTGTTTTCAGAGTCTTTCCGCACCATCTGCCGAACACAATGTCGTCCGATCTTCGAAAACGACCACTGATATTTGCGTGTCGCGACATTGCGATCAATTCATATTAAAGTTTCGACTTCGGCCCTCGCGCTGTTTTTCGAGATAATCGCGAATAAACCTAATCGCTCCCGAAATTTTCATAGTACCGCGAATGTTCAGAGTCCTTCCGCACCATCGGCGAACACAAAGTCGTCCGATCTTCGAAAACGACAACTGATCCTTGCGTGTCCCGACATTGCGATCATTTCATATTAAGGTTTCGCCAACGGTCGTCGCGCTGGTTTTCGAGATAATCGGGAACAACCGCAATCGCTCCGAAAATTTTCAAAGTCCCGCGAGTTTTCAGAGTCCTTCCGCACCATCGTCCGAACACAAAGTCGTCCGATTTTCGAAAACGACCACTGATCCTTGCGTGTTGCGACATTGCGATCAATTCATATTAAGGTTTCGACCCCGGTCGTCGCGCTGGTTTTCGAGATAATCGCGAATAACCGCAATCGCTCCGAAAATTTTCAAAGTCCCGCGAGTTTTCAGAGTCCTTCCGCACCATCGTCCGAACACAAAGTCGTCCGATTTTCGAAAACGACCACTGATCCTTGCGTGTTGCGACATTTCGATCAATTCATATTAAGGTTTCGACCCCGGTCGTGGTGCTCGGTTTCGAGATAATCGCGAATAACCCCAAACGGTCCGAAAAATTTTCTAAGTACCGCGAGTTGTCAGAGTCCTTCCGAACATTCGTCCGAACACAAAGTCGCCCGATCGTCGAAAACGACCACTGATCCTTGCGTGTTGCGACATTGCGATCAATTCATATTAAGGTTTCGACCACGACCCTCGCGCTTGTTTTCGAGAAAATCGCGAATAACCCTAGTCGCTCCCAAAATTTTCAATGTACCGCGAGTTGTCAGAGTCCTTCCGCACCTTCGTCCGAACACAAAGACGCCCGATCGTCGAAAACGACCACTGATCCTTGCGTGTAGCGACATTGCGATCAATTCATATTAAGGTTTCGACCCCGGTCGTCGCGCTGGTATTCGAGATAATCGCGAATAACCGCAATCGCTCCCAAAATTTTCAAAGTACCGCGAGTTTTCAGAGTCATTCCGCACCATCGGCGAACACAAAGTCGTCCGATCTTCGAAAACGACCACTGATCCTTGCGTGTCGCGACATTGCGATCAATTCATAATAATGTTTCGACCCCGGTCGTGGCGCTGGTTTTCGAGGTAATCGCGAATATCCACAATCGCTCCCAATATTTTCAAAGTACCGCGAGTTGTCAGAGTCCTTCCGCACCTTCGTCCGAACACAAAGACGCCCGATCGTCGAAAACGACCACTGATCCTTGCGTGTTGCGACATTGCGATCAATTCATATTAAGGTTTCGACCCCGGTCGTGGTGCTCGGTTTCGAGATAATCGCGAATAACCCCAATCGGTCCGAAAAATTTTCTAAGTACCGCGAGTTGTCAGAGTCCTTCCGAACATTCGTCCGAACACAAAGTCGCCCGATCGTCGAAAACGACCTCTGATCCTTGCGTGTTGCGACATTGCGATCAATTCATATTAAGGTTTCGACCACGACCCTCGCGCTTGTTTTCGAGAAAATCGCGAATAACCCTAGTCGCTCCCAAAATTTTCAATGTACCGCGAGTTGTCAGAGTCCTTCCGAACCTTCGTCCGAACACAAAGTCGTCCGATCTTCGAAAACGACAACTGAGCCTTGCGTGTCGTGGCATTGTGATCAATTCATTTTAAAGATTCGACCCCGGTTGTCGCGCTGGTTTTCGAGGTAATCGCGAATATCCACAATCGCTCCCAATATTTTCAAAGTACCGCGAGTTGTCAGAGTCATTCCGCACCTTCGTCCGAACACAAAGACGCCCGATCGTCGAAAACGACCACAGATCCTTGCGTGTTGCGACATTGCGATCAATTCATATTAAGGTTTCGACCCCGGTCGTCGCGCTGGTATTCGAGATAATCGCGCATAACCGCAATCGCTCCCAAAATTTTCAAAGTACCGCGAGTTTTCAGAGTCATTCCGCACCATCGTCCGAACACAAAGTCGTCCGATTGTAGAAAACGACCACTGAACCTTGCGTGTCGCGGCATTGCGATCAATTCATATTAAGGTTTCGACCACGGCCCTCGCGCTGGTTTTCGAGAAAATCGCGAATAACCTTAATCGCTCCCAAAATTTTCAAAGTACCGCGAGTTTTCAGAGTCCTTCCGCACCATCGGCGAACACAATGTCGTCCGATCATCGAAAACGACAACTGACCCTTGCGTGTCGCGGTATTGCGATCAATTCATTTTAAAGTTTCGACCCCGGTTGTCGCGCTGGTTTTCGAGGTAATCGCGAATATCCACAATCGCTCACAATATTTTCAAAGTACCGCGAGTTGTCAGAGTCATTCCGCACCTTCGTCCGAACACAAAGTCGCCCGATCGTCGAAAACGACCACTGATCCTTGCGTGTTGCGACATTGCGATCAATTCATATTAAGGTTTCGACCACGACCCTCGCGCTTGTTTTCGAGAAAATCGCGAATAACCCTAGTCGCTCCCAAAATTTTCAATGTACCGCGAGTTGTCAGAGTCCTTCCGAACCTTCGTCCGAACACAAAGACACCCGGTCGTCGAAAACGACCACAGATCCTTGCGTGTTGCGACATTGCGATCAATTCATATTAAGGTTTCGACCCCGGTCGTCGCGCTGGTATTCGAGATAATCGCGAATAACCCTAATCGCTCCCAAAATTTTCAAAGAACCGCGAGTTTTCAGAGTCTTTCCGCACCATCTGCCGAACACAATGTCGTCCGATCTTCGAAAACGACCACTGATATTTGCGTGTCGCGACATTGCGATCAATTCATTTTAAGGTTTCGACCCCGGTTGTCGCGCTGGTTTTCGAGATAATCGCGAATGACCGCAATCGCTCCCAAAATTTTCAAAGTACCGGGAGTTTTCAGAGTCATTCCGCACCATCGGCGAACACAAAGTCGTCCGATCTTCGAAAACGACCACAGATCCTTGCGTGTTGCGACATTGCGATCAATTCATATTAAGGTTTCGACCCCGGTCGTCGCGCTGGTTTTCGAGATAATCGCGAATAACCGCAATCAGTCCGCAAAATTTTCATAGTACCGCGTGGTTTCAGAGTCTTTCCGCACCATCTGCCGAACACAATGTCGTCCGATCTTCGAAAACGACCACTGATATTTGCGTGTCGCGACATTGCGATCAATTCATATTAAAGTTTCGACTTCGGCCCTCGCGCTGTTTTTCGAGATAATCGCGAATAAACCTAATCGCTCCCGAAATTTTCATAGTACCGCGAATGTTCAGAGTCCTTCCGCACCATCGGCGAACACAAAGTCGTCCGATCTTCGAAAACGACAACTGATCCTTGCGTGTCCCGACATTGCGATCATTTCATATTAAGGTTTCGCCAACGGTCGTCGCGCTGGTTTTCGAGATAATCGGGAACAACCGCAATCGCTCCGAAAATTTTCAAAGTCCCGCGAGTTTTCAGAGTCCTTCCGCACCATCGTCCGAACACAAAGTCGTCCGATTTTCGAAAACGACCACTGATCCTTGCGTGTTGCGACATTGCGATCAATTCATATTAAGGTTTCGACCCCGGTCGTCGCGCTGGTTTTCGAGATAATCGCGAATAACCGCAATCGCTCCGAAAATTTTCAAAGTCCCGCGAGTTTTCAGAGTCCTTCCGCACCATCGTCCGAACACAAAGTCGTCCGATTTTCGAAAACGACCACTGATCCTTGCGTGTTGCGACATTGCGATCAATTCATATTAAGGTTTCGACCCCGGTCGTCGCGCTGGTTTTCGAGATAATCGCGAATAACCCTAGTCGCTCCCAAAATTTTCAATGTACCGCGAGTTGTCAGAGTCCTTCCGCACCTTCGTCCGAACACAAAGACACCCGATCGTCGAAAACGACCACAGATCCTTGCGTGTTGCGACATTGCGATCAATTCATATTAAGGTTTCGACCCCGGTCGTCGCGCTGGTTTTCGAGATAATCGCGAATAACCCTAATAACTCCCAAAATTTTCAAAGTACAGCGAGTTTTCAGAGTCCTTCCGCACCATCGTCCGAACACAAAGTCGTCCGATTGTAGAAAACGACCACTGATCCTTGCGTGTCCCGACATTGCGATCAATTCATATTAAGGTTTCGACCCCGGTCGTCGCGCTGGTTTTCGAGATAATCGCGAATAACCGCAATCAGTCCGCAAAACTTTCATAGTACCGCGTGTTTTCAGAGTCTTTCCGCACCATCTGCCGAACACAATGTCGTCCGATCTTCGAAAACGACCACTGATATTTGCGTGTCGCGACATTGCGATCAATTCATATTAAAGTTTCGACCTCGGCCCTCGCGCTGTTTTTCGAGATAATCGCGAATAAACCTAATCGCTCCCGAAATTTTCATAGTACCGCGAATGTTCAGAGTCCTTCCGCACCATCGGCGAACACAAACTCGTCCGATCTTCGAAAACGACAACTGATCCTTGCGTGTCCCGACATTGCGATCATTTCATATTAAGGTTTCGCCAACGGTCGTCGCGCTGGTTTTCGAGATAATCGGGAATAACCGCAATCGCTCCGAAAATTTTCAAAGTCCCGCGAGTTTTCAGAGTCCTTCCGCACCATCGTCCGAACACAAAGTCGTCCGATTTTCGAAAACGACCACTGATCCTTGCGTGTTGCGACATTTCGATCAATTCATATTAAGGTTTCGACCCCGGTCGTGGTGCTCGGTTTCGAGATAATCGCGAATAACCCCAACCGGTCCGAAAAATTTTCTAAGTACCGCGAGTTGTCAGAGTCCTTCCGAACATTCGTCCGAACACAAAGTCGCCCGATCGTCGAAAACGACCACTGATCCTTGCGTGTTGCGACATTGCGATCAATTCATATTAAGGTTTCGACCACGACGCTCGCGCTTGTTTTCGAGAAAATCGCGAATAACCCTAGTCGCTCCCAAAATTTTCAATGTACCGCGAGTTGTCAGAGTCCTTCCGCACCTTCGTCCGAACACAAAGACGCCCGATCGTCGAAAACGACCACTGATCCTTGCGTGTCGCGACATTTCGATCAATTCATATTAAGGTTTCGACCCCGGTCGTGGTGCTCGGTTTCGAGATAATCGCGAATAACCGCAATCGCTCCCAAAATTTTCAAAGTACCGCGAGTTTTCAGAGTCATTCCGCACCATCGGCGAACACAAAGTCGTCCGATCTTCGAAAACGACCACTGATCCTTGCGTGTCGCGACATTGCGATCAATTCATAATAAAGTTTCGACCCCGGTCGTGGCGCTGGTTTTCGAGGTAATCGCGAATATCCACAATCGCTCCCAATATTTTCAAAGTACCGCGAGTTGTCAGAGTCCTTCCGCACCTTCGTCCGAACACAAAGACACCCGATCGTCGACAACGACCACAGATCCTTGCGTGTTGCGACATTGCGATCAATTCATATTAAGGTTTCGACCCCGGTCGTCGCGCTGGTTTTCGAGATAATCGCGAATAACCCTAATAACTCCCAAAATTTTCAAAGTACAGCGAGTTTTCAGAGTCCTTCCGCACCATCGTCCGAACACAAAGTCGTCCGATTGTAGAAAACGACCACTGATCCTTGCGTGTCCCGACATTGCGATCAATTCATATTAAGGTTTCGACCCCGGTCGTCGCGCTGGTTTTCGAGATAATCGCGAATAACCGCAATCGGTCCGCAAAATTTTCATAGTACCGCGTGTTTTCAGAGTCTTTCCGCACCATCTGCCGAACACAATGTCGTCCGATCTTCGAAAACGACCACTGATATTTGCGTGTCGCGACATTGCGATCAATTCATATTAAAGTTTCGACTTCGGCCCTCGCGCTGTTTTTCGAGATAATCGCGAATAAACCTAATCGCTCCCGAAATTTTCATAGTACCGCGAATGTTCAGAGTCCTTCCGCACCATCGGCGAACACAAAGTCGTCCGATCTTCGAAAACGACAACTGATCCTTGCGTGTCCCGACATTGCGATCATTTCATATTAAGGTTTCGCCAACGGTCGTCGCGCTGGTTTTCGAGATAATCGGGAACAACCGCAATCGCTCCGAAAATTTTCAAAGTCCCGCGAGTTTTCAGAGTCCTTCCGCACCATCGTCCGAACACAAAGTCGTCCGATTTTCGAAAACGACCACTGATCCTTGCGTGTTGCGACATTGCGATCAATTCATATTAAGGTTTCGACCCCGGTCGTCGCGCTGGTTTTCGAGATAATCGCGAATAACCGCAATCGCTCCGAAAATTTTCAAAGTCCCGCGAGTTTTCAGAGTCCTTCCGCACCATCGTCCGAACACAAAGTCGTCCGATTTTCGAAAACGACCACTGATCCTTGCGTGTTGCGACATTTCGATCAATTCATATTAAGGTTTCGACCCCGGTCGTGGTGCTCGGTTTCGAGATAATCGCGAATAACCCCAAACGGTCCGAAAAATTTTCTAAGTACCGCGAGTTGTCAGAGTCCTTCCGAACATTCGTCCGAACACAAAGTCGCCCGATCGTCGAAAACGACCACTGATCCTTGCGTGTTGCGACATTGCGATCAATTCATATTAAGGTTTCGACCACGACCCTCGCGCTTGTTTTCGAGAAAATCGCGAATAACCCTAGTCGCTCCCAAAATTTTCAATGTACCGCGAGTTGTCAGAGTCCTTCCGAACCTTCGTCCGAACACAAAGTCGTCCGATCTTCGAAAACGACAACTGAGCCTTGCGTGTCGTGGCATTGTGATCAATTCATTTTAAAGTTTCGACCCCGGTTGTCGCGCTGGTTTTCGAGGTAATCGCGAATATCCACAATCGCTCCCAATATTTTCAAAGTACAGCGAGTTGTCAGAGTCCTTCCGCACCTTCGTCCGAACACAAAGACGCCCGATCGTCGAAAACGACCACTGATCCTTGCGTGTAGCGACATTGCGATCAATTCATATTAAGGTTTCGACCCCGGTCGTCGCGCTGGTATTCGAGATAATCGCGAATAACCGCAATCGCTCCCAAAATTTTCAAAGTACCGCGAGTTTTCAGAGTCATTCCGCACCATCGGCGAACACAAAGTCGTCCGATCTTCGAAAACGACCACTGATCCTTGCGTGTCGCGACATTGCGATCAATTCATAATAATGTTTCGACCCCGGTCGTGGCGCTGGTTTTCGAGGTAATCGCGAATATCCACAATCGCTCCCAATATTTTCAAAGTACCGCGAGTTGTCAGAGTCCTTCCGCACCTTCGTCCGAACACAAAGACGCCCGATCGTCGAAAACGACCACTGATCCTTGCGTGTTGCGACATTGCGATCAATTCATATTAAGGTTTCGACCCCGGTCGTGGTGCTCGGTTTCGAGATAATCGCGAATAACCCCAATCGGTCCGAAAAATTTTCTAAGTACCGCGAGTTGTCAGAGTCCTTCCGAACATTCGTCCGAACACAAAGTCGCCCGATCGTCGAAAACGACCTCTGATCCTTGCGTGTTGCGACATTGCGATCAATTCATATTAAGGTTTCGACCACGACCCTCGCGCTTGTTTTCGAGAAAATCGCGAATAACCCTAGTCGCTCCCAAAATTTTCAATGTACCGCGAGTTGTCAGAGTCCTTCCGAACCTTCGTCCGAACACAAAGTCGTCCGATCTTCGAAAACGACAACTGAGCCTTGCGTGTCGTGGCATTGTGATCAATTCATTTTAAAGATTCGACCCCGGTTGTCGCGCTGGTTTTCGAGGTAATCGCGAATATCCACAATCGCTCCCAATATTTTCAAAGTACCGCGAGTTGTCAGAGTCATTCCGCACCTTCGTCCGAACACAAAGACGCCCGATCGTCGAAAACGACCACAGATCCTTGCGTGTTGCGACATTGCGATCAATTCATATTAAGGTTTCGACCCCGGTCGTCGCGCTGGTATTCGAGATAATCGCGCATAACCGCAATCGCTCCCAAAATTTTCAAAGTACCGCGAGTTTTCAGAGTCATTCCGCACCATCGTCCGAACACAAAGTCGTCCGATTGTAGAAAACGACCACTGAACCTTGCGTGTCGCGGCATTGCGATCAATTCATATTAAGGTTTCGACCACGGCCCTCGCGCTGGTTTTCGAGAAAATCGCGAATAACCTTAATCGCTCCCAAAATTTTCAAAGTACCGCGAGTTTTCAGAGTCCTTCCGCACCATCGGCGAACACAATGTCGTCCGATCATCGAAAACGACAACTGACCCTTGCGTGTCGCGGTATTGCGATCAATTCATTTTAAAGTTTCGACCCCGGTTGTCGCGCTGGTTTTCGAGGTAATCGCGAATATCCACAATCGCTCACAATATTTTCAAAGTACCGCGAGTTGTCAGAGTCATTCCGCACCTTCGTCCGAACACAAAGACGCCCGATCGTCGAAAACGACCACAGATCCTTGCGTATTGCGACATTGCGATCAATTCATATTAAGGTTTCGACCCCGGTCGTCGCGCTAGTATTCGAGATAATCGCGAATAACCGCAATCGCTTCCAAAATTTTCAAAGTACCGCGAGTTTTCAGAGTCCTTCCGCACCATCGTCCGAACACAAAGTCGTCCGATCTTCGAAAACGACCACTGATCCTTGCGTGTCGCGACATTTCGATCAATTCATATTAAGGTTTCGACCCCGGTCGTGGTGCTCGGTTTCGAGATAATCGCGAATAACCCCAATCGGTCCAAAAAATTTTCTAAGTACCGCGAGTTGTCAGAGTCCTTCCGAACATTCGTCCGAACACAAAGTCGCCCGATCGTCGAAAACGACCACTGATCCTTGCGTGTTGCGACATTGCGATCAATTCATATTAAGGTTTCGACCACGACCCTCGCGCTTGTTTTCGAGAAAATCGCGAATAACCCTAGTCGCTCCCAAAATTTTCAATGTACCGCGAGTTGTCAGAGTCCTTCCGAACCTTCGTCCGAACACAAAGACACCCGGTCGTCGAAAACGACCACAGATCCTTGCGTGTTGCGACATTGCGATCAATTCATATTAAGGTTTCGACCCCGGTCGTCGCGCTGGTATTCGAGATAATCGCGAATAACCCTAATCGCTCCCAAAATTTTCAAAGAACCGCGAGTTTTCAGAGTCTTTCCGCACCATCTGCCGAACACAATGTCGTCCGATCTTCGAAAACGACCACTGATATTTGCGTGTCGCGACATTGCGATCAATTCATTTTAAGGTTTCGACCCCGGTTGTCGCGCTGGTTTTCGAGATAATCGCGAATGACCGCAATCGCTCCCAAAATTTTCAAAGTACCGCGAGTTTTCAGAGTCATTCCGCACCATCGGCGAACACAAAGTCGTCCGATCTTCGAAAACGACCACAGATCCTTGCGTGTTGCGACATTGCGATCAATTCATATTAAGGTTTCGACCCCGGTCGTCGCGCTGGTTTTCGAGATAATCGCGAATAACCGCAATCAGTCCGCAAAATTTTCATAGTACCGCGTGGTTTCAGAGTCTTTCCGCACCATCTGCCGAACACAATGTCGTCCGATCTTCGAAAACGACCACTGATATTTGCGTGTCGCGACATTGCGATCAATTCATATTAAAGTTTCGACCTCGGCCCTCGCGCTGTTTTTCGAGATAATCGCGAATAAACCTAATCGCTCCCGAAATTTTCATAGTACCGCGAATGTTCAGAGTCCTTCCGCACCATCGGCGAACACAAACTCGTCCGATCTTCGAAAACGACAACTGATCCTTGCGTGTCCCGACATTGCGATCATTTCATATTAAGGTTTCGCCAACGGTCGTCGCGCTGGTTTTCGAGATAATCGGGAATAACCGCAATCGCTCCGAAAATTTTCAAAGTCCCGCGAGTTTTCAGAGTCCTTCCGCACCATCGTCCGAACACAAAGTCGTCCGATTTTCGAAAACGACCACTGATCCTTGCGTGTTGCGACATTTCGATCAATTCATATTAAGGTTTCGACCCCGGTCGTGGTGCTCGGTTTCGAGATAATCGCGAATAACCCCAAACGGTCCGAAAAATTTTCTAAGTACCGCGAGTTGTCAGAGTCCTTCCGAACATTCGTCCGAACACAAAGTCGCCCGATCTTCGAAAACGACCACTGATATTTGCGTGTCGCGACATTGCGATCAATTCATATTAAAGTTTCGACTTCGGCCCTCGCGCTGTTTTTCGAGACAATCGCGAATAAACCTAATCGCTCCCGAAATTTTCATAGTACCGCGAATGTTCAGAGTCCTTCCGCACCATCGGCGAACACAAAGTCGTCCGATCTTCGAAAACGACAACTGATCCTTGCGTGTCCCGACATTGCGATCATTTCATATTAAGGTTTCGCCAACGGTCGTCGCGCTGGTTTTCGTGATAATCGGGAACAACCGCAATCGCTCCGAAAATTTTCAAAGTCCCGCGAGTTTTCAGAGTCCTTCCGCACCATCGTCCGAACACAAAGTCGTCCGATTTTCGAAAACGACCACTGATCCTTGCGTGTTGCGACATTGCGATCAATTCATATTAAGGTTTCGACCCCGGTCGTCGCGCTGGTTTTCGAGATAATCGCGAATAACCGCAATCGCTCCGAAAATTTTCAAAGTCCCGCGAGTTTTCAGAGTCCTTCCGCACCATCGTCCGAACACAAAGTCGTCCGATTTTCGAAAACGACCACTGATCCTTGCGTGTTGCGACATTTCGATCAATTCATATTAAGGTTTCGACCCCGGTCGTGGTGCTCGGTTTCGAGATAATCGCGAATAACCCCAAACGGTCCGAAAAATTTTCTAAGTACCGCGAGTTGTCAGAGTCCTTCCGAACATTCGTCCGAACACAAAGTCGCCCGATCGTCGAAAACGACCACTGATCCTTGCGTGTTGCGACATTGCGATCAATTCATATTAAGGTTTCGACCACGACCCTCGCGCTTGTTTTCGAGAAAATCGCGAATAACCCTAGTCGCTCCCAAAATTTTCAATGTACCGCGAGTTGTCAGAGTCCTTCCGAACCTTCGTCCGAACACAAAGTCGTCCGATCTTCGAAAACGACAACTGAGCCTTGCGTGTCGTGGCATTGTGATCAATTCATTTTAAAGTTTCGACCCCGGTTGTCGCGCTGGTTTTCGAGGTAATCGCGAATATCCACAATCGCTCCCAATATTTTCAAAGTACAGCGAGTTGTCAGAGTCCTTCCGCACCTTCGTCCGAACACAAAGACGCCCGATCGTCGAAAACGACCACAGATCCTTGCGTGTAGCGACATTGCGATCAATTCATATTAAGGTTTCGACCCCGGTCGTCGCGCTGGTATTCGAGATAATCGCGAATAACCGCAATCGCTCCCAAAATTTTCAAAGTACCGCGAGTTTTCAGAGTCATTCCGCAACATCGGCGAACACAAAGTCGTCCGATCTTCGAAAACGACCACTGATCCTTGCGTGTCGCGACATTGCGATCAATTCATAATAATGTTTCGACCCCGGTCGTGGCGCTGGTTTTCGAGGTAATCGCGAATATCCACAATCGCTCCCAATATTTTCAAAGTACCGCGAGTTGTCAGAGTCCTTCCGCACCTTCGTCCGAACACAAAGACGCCCGATCGTCGAAAACGACCACTGATCCTTGCGTGTTGCGACATTGCGATCAATTCATATTAAGGTTTCGACCCCGGTCGTGGTGCTCGGTTTCGAGATAATCGCGAATAACCCCAATCGGTCCGAAAAATTTTCTAAGTACCGCGAGTTGTCAGAGTCCTTCCGAACATTCGTCCGAACACAAAGTCGCCCGATCGTCGAAAACGACCTCTGATCCTTGCGTGTTGCGACATTGCGATCAATTCATATTAAGGTTTCGACCACGACCCTCGCGCTTGTTTTCGAGAAAATCGCGAATAACCCTAGTCGCTCCCAAAATTTTCAATGTACCGCGAGTTGTCAGAGTCCTTCCGAACCTTCGTCCGAACACAAAGTCGTCCGATCTTCGAAAACGACAACTGAGCCTTGCGTGTCGTGGCATTGTGATCAATTCATTTTAAAGATTCGACCCCGGTTGTCGCGCTGGTTTTCGAGGTAATCGCGAATATCCACAATCGCTCCCAATATTTTCAAAGTACCGCGAGTTGTCAGAGTCATTCCGCACCTTCGTCCGAACACAAAGACGCCCGATCGTCGAAAACGACCACAGATCCTTGCGTGTTGCGACATTGCGATCAATTCATATTAAGGTTTCGACCCCGGTCGTCGCGCTGGTATTCGAGATAATCGCGCATAACCGCAATCGCTCCCAAAATTTTCAAAGTACCGCGAGTTTTCAGAGTCATTCCGCACCATCGTCCGAACACAAAGTCGTCCGATTGTAGAAAACGACCACTGAACCTTGCGTGTCGCGGCATTGCGATCAATTCATATTAAGGTTTCGACCACGGCCCTCGCGCTGGTTTTCGAGAAAATCGCGAATAACCTTAATCGCTCCCAAAATTTTCAAAGTACCGCGAGTTTTCAGAGTCCTTCCGCACCATCGGCGAACACAATGTCGTCCGATCATCGAAAACGACAACTGACCCTTGCGTGTCGCGGTATTGCGATCAATTCATTTTAAAGTTTCGACCCCGGTTGTCGCGCTGGTTTTCGAGGTAATCGCGAATATCCACAATCGCTCACAATATTTTCAAAGTACCGCGAGTTGTCAGAGTCATTCCGCACCTTCGTCCGAACACAAAGTCGCCCGATCGTCGAAAACGACCACTGATCCTTGCGTGTTGCGACATTGCGATCAATTCATATTAAGGTTTCGACCACGACCCTCGCGCTTGTTTTCGAGAAAATCGCGAATAACCCTAGTCGCTCCCAAAATTTTCAATGTACCGCGAGTTGTCAGAGTCCTTCCGAACCTTCGTCCGAACACAAAGACACCCGGTCGTCGAAAACGACCACAGATCCTTGCGTGTTGCGACATTGCGATCAATTCATATTAAGGTTTCGACCCCGGTCGTCGCGCTGGTATTCGAGATAATCGCGAATAACCCTAATCGCTCCCAAAATTTTCAAAGAACCGCGAGTTTTCAGAGTCTTTCCGCACCATCTGCCGAACACAATGTCGTCCGATCTTCGAAAACGACCACTGATATTTGCGTGTCGCGACATTGCGATCAATTCATTTTAAGGTTTCGACCCCGGTTGTCGCGCTGGTTTTCGAGATAATCGCGAATGACCGCAATCGCTCCCAAAATTTTCAAAGTACCGGGAGTTTTCAGAGTCATTCCGCACCATCGGCGAACACAAAGTCGTCCGATCTTCGAAAACGACCACAGATCCTTGCGTGTTGCGACATTGCGATCAATTCATATTAAGGTTTCGACCCCGGTCGTCGCGCTGGTTTTCGAGATAATCGCGAATAACCGCAATCAGTCCGCAAAATTTTCATAGTACCGCGTGGTTTCAGAGTCTTTCCGCACCATCTGCCGAACACAATGTCGTCCGATCTTCGAAAACGACCACTGATATTTGCGTGTCGCGACATTGCGATCAATTCATATTAAAGTTTCGACTTCGGCCCTCGCGCTGTTTTTCGAGATAATCGCGAATAAACCTAATCGCTCCCGAAATTTTCATAGTACCGCGAATGTTCAGAGTCCTTCCGCACCATCGGCGAACACAAAGTCGTCCGATCTTCGAAAACGACAACTGATCCTTGCGTGTCCCGACATTGCGATCATTTCATATTAAGGTTTCGCCAACGGTCGTCGCGCTGGTTTTCGAGATAATCGGGAACAACCGCAATCGCTCCGAAAATTTTCAAAGTCCCGCGAGTTTTCAGAGTCCTTCCGCACCATCGTCCGAACACAAAGTCGTCCGATTTTCGAAAACGACCACTGATCCTTGCGTGTTGCGACATTGCGATCAATTCATATTAAGGTTTCGACCCCGGTCGTCGCGCTGGTTTTCGAGATAATCGCGAATAACCGCAATCGCTCCGAAAATTTTCAAAGTCCCGCGAGTTTTCAGAGTCCTTCCGCACCATCGTCCGAACACAAAGTCGTCCGATTTTCGAAAACGACCACTGATCCTTGCGTGTTGCGACATTGCGATCAATTCATATTAAGGTTTCGACCCCGGTCGTCGCGCTGGTTTTCGAGATAATCGCGAATAACCCTAGTCGCTCCCAAAATTTTCAATGTACCGCGAGTTGTCAGAGTCCTTCCGCACCTTCGTCCGAACACAAAGACACCCGATCGTCGAAAACGACCACAGATCCTTGCGTGTTGCGACATTGCGATCAATTCATATTAAGGTTTCGACCCCGGTCGTCGCGCTGGTTTTCGAGATAATCGCGAATAACCCTAATAACTCCCAAAATTTTCAAAGTACAGCGAGTTTTCAGAGTCCTTCCGCACCATCGTCCGAACACAAAGTCGTCCGATTGTAGAAAACGACCACTGATCCTTGCGTGTCCCGACATTGCGATCAATTCATATTAAGGTTTCGACCCCGGTCGTCGCGCTGGTTTTCGAGATAATCGCGAATAACCGCAATCAGTCCGCAAAACTTTCATAGTACCGCGTGTTTTCAGAGTCTTTCCGCACCATCTGCCGAACACAATGTCGTCCGATCTTCGAAAACGACCACTGATATTTGCGTGTCGCGACATTGCGATCAATTCATATTAAAGTTTCGACCTCGGCCCTCGCGCTGTTTTTCGAGATAATCGCGAATAAACCTAATCGCTCCCGAAATTTTCATAGTACCGCGAATGTTCAGAGTCCTTCCGCACCATCGGCGAACACAAACTCGTCCGATCTTCGAAAACGACAACTGATCCTTGCGTGTCCCGACATTGCGATCATTTCATATTAAGGTTTCGCCAACGGTCGTCGCGCTGGTTTTCGAGATAATCGGGAATAACCGCAATCGCTCCGAAAATTTTCAAAGTCCCGCGAGTTTTCAGAGTCCTTCCGCACCATCGTCCGAACACAAAGTCGTCCGATTTTCGAAAACGACCACTGATCCTTGCGTGTTGCGACATTTCGATCAATTCATATTAAGGTTTCGACCCCGGTCGTGGTGCTCGGTTTCGAGATAATCGCGAATAACCCCAACCAGTCCGAAAAATTTTCTAAGTACCGCGAGTTGTCAGAGTCCTTCCGAACATTCGTCCGAACACAAAGTCGCCCGATCGTCGAAAACGACCACTGATCCTTGCGTGTTGCGACATTGCGATCAATTCATATTAAGGTTTCGACCACGACGCTCGCGCTTGTTTTCGAGAAAATCGCGAATAACCCTAGTCGCTCCCAAAATTTTCAATGTACCGCGAGTTGTCAGAGTCCTTCCGCACCTTCGTCCGAACACAAAGACGCCCGATCGTCGAAAACGACCACTGATCCTTGCGTGTCGCGACATTTCGATCAATTCATATTAAGGTTTCGACCCCGGTCGTGGTGCTCGGTTTCGAGATAATCGCGAATAACCGCAATCGCTCCCAAAATTTTCAAAGTACCGCGAGTTTTCAGAGTCATTCCGCACCATCGGCGAACACAAAGTCGTCCGATCTTCGAAAACGACCACTGATCCTTGCGTGTCGCGACATTGCGATCAATTCATAATAAAGTTTCGACCCCGGTCGTGGCGCTGGTTTTCGAGGTAATCGCGAATATCCACAATCGCTCCCAATATTTTCAAAGTACCGCGAGTTGTCAGAGTCCTTCCGCACCTTCGTCCGAACACAAAGACACCCGATCGTCGACAACGACCACAGATCCTTGCGTGTTGCGACATTGCGATCAATTCATATTAAGGTTTCGACCCCGGTCGTCGCGCTGGTTTTCGAGATAATCGCGAATAACCCTAATAACTCCCAAAATTTTCAAAGTACAGCGAGTTTTCAGAGTCCTTCCGCACCATCGTCCGAACACAAAGTCGTCCGATTGTAGAAAACGACCACTGATCCTTGCGTGTCCCGACATTGCGATCAATTCATATTAAGGTTTCGACCCCGGTCGTCGCGCTGGTTTTCGAGATAATCGCGAATAACCGCAATCGGTCCGCAAAATTTTCATAGTACCGCGTGTTTTCAGAGTCTTTCCGCACCATCTGCCGAACACAATGTCGTCCGATCTTCGAAAACGACCACTGATATTTGCGTGTCGCGACATTGCGATCAATTCATATTAAAGTTTCGACTTCGGCCCTCGCGCTGTTTTTCGAGATAATCGCGAATAAACCTAATCGCTCCCGAAATTTTCATAGTACCGCGAATGTTCAGAGTCCTTCCGCACCATCGGCGAACACAAAGTCGTCCGATCTTCGAAAACGACAACTGATCCTTGCGTGTCCCGACATTGCGATCATTTCATATTAAGGTTTCGCCAACGGTCGTCGCGCTGGTTTTCGAGATAATCGGGAACAACCGCAATCGCTCCGAAAATTTTCAAAGTCCCGCGAGTTTTCAGAGTCCTTCCGCACCATCGTCCGAACACAAAGTCGTCCGATTTTCGAAAACGACCACTGATCCTTGCGTGTTGCGACATTGCGATCAATTCATATTAAGGTTTCGACCCCGGTCGTCGCGCTGGTTTTCGAGATAATCGCGAATAACCGCAATCGCTCCGAAAATTTTCAAAGTCCCGCGAGTTTTCAGAGTCCTTCCGCACCATCGTCCGAACACAAAGTCGTCCGATTTTCGAAAACGACCACTGATCCTTGCGTGTTGCGACATTTCGATCAATTCATATTAAGGTTTCGACCCCGGTCGTGGTGCTCGGTTTCGAGATAATCGCGAATAACCCCAAACGGTCCGAAAAATTTTCTAAGTACCGCGAGTTGTCAGAGTCCTTCCGAACATTCGTCCGAACACAAAGTCGCCCGATCGTCGAAAACGACCACTGATCCTTGCGTGTTGCGACATTGCGATCAATTCATATTAAGGTTTCGACCACGACCCTCGCGCTTGTTTTCGAGAAAATCGCGAATAACCCTAGTCGCTCCCAAAATTTTCAATGTACCGCGAGTTGTCAGAGTCCTTCCGAACCTTCGTCCGAACACAAAGTCGTCCGATCTTCGAAAACGACAACTGAGCCTTGCGTGTCGTGGCATTGTGATCAATTCATTTTAAAGTTTCGACCCCGGTTGTCGCGCTGGTTTTCGAGGTAATCGCGAATATCCACAATCGCTCCCAATATTTTCAAAGTACAGCGAGTTGTCAGAGTCCTTCCGCACCTTCGTCCGAACACAAAGACGCCCGATCGTCGAAAACGACCACTGATCCTTGCGTGTAGCGACATTGCGATCAATTCATATTAAGGTTTCGACCCCGGTCGTCGCGCTGGTATTCGAGATAATCGCGAATAACCGCAATCGCTCCCAAAATTTTCAAAGTACCGCGAGTTTTCAGAGTCATTCCGCACCATCGGCGAACACAAAGTCGTCCGATCTTCGAAAACGACCACTGATCCTTGCGTGTCGCGACATTGCGATCAATTCATAATAATGTTTCGACCCCGGTCGTGGCGCTGGTTTTCGAGGTAATCGCGAATATCCACAATCGCTCCCAATATTTTCAAAGTACCGCGAGTTGTCAGAGTCCTTCCGCACCTTCGTCCGAACACAAAGACGCCCGATCGTCGAAAACGACCACTGATCCTTGCGTGTTGCGACATTGCGATCAATTCATATTAAGGTTTCGACCCCGGTCGTGGTGCTCGGTTTCGAGATAATCGCGAATAACCCCAATCGGTCCGAAAAATTTTCTAAGTACCGCGAGTTGTCAGAGTCCTTCCGAACATTCGTCCGAACACAAAGTCGCCCGATCGTCGAAAACGACCTCTGATCCTTGCGTGTTGCGACATTGCGATCAATTCATATTAAGGTTTCGACCACGACCCTCGCGCTTGTTTTCGAGAAAATCGCGAATAACCCTAGTCGCTCCCAAAATTTTCAATGTACCGCGAGTTGTCAGAGTCCTTCCGAACCTTCGTCCGAACACAAAGTCGTCCGATCTTCGAAAACGACAACTGAGCCTTGCGTGTCGTGGCATTGTGATCAATTCATTTTAAAGATTCGACCCCGGTTGTCGCGCTGGTTTTCGAGGTAATCGCGAATATCCACAATCGCTCCCAATATTTTCAAAGTACCGCGAGTTGTCAGAGTCATTCCGCACCTTCGTCCGAACACAAAGACGCCCGATCGTCGAAAACGACCACAGATCCTTGCGTGTTGCGACATTGCGATCAATTCATATTAAGGTTTCGACCCCGGTCGTCGCGCTGGTATTCGAGATAATCGCGCATAACCGCAATCGCTCCCAAAATTTTCAAAGTACCGCGAGTTTTCAGAGTCATTCCGCACCATCGTCCGAACACAAAGTCGTCCGATTGTAGAAAACGACCACTGAACCTTGCGTGTCGCGGCATTGCGATCAATTCATATTAAGGTTTCGACCACGGCCCTCGCGCTGGTTTTCGAGAAAATCGCGAATAACCTTAATCGCTCCCAAAATTTTCAAAGTACCGCGAGTTTTCAGAGTCCTTCCGCACCATCGGCGAACACAATGTCGTCCGATCATCGAAAACGACAACTGACCCTTGCGTGTCGCGGTATTGCGATCAATTCATTTTAAAGTTTCGACCCCGGTTGTCGCGCTGGTTTTCGAGGTAATCGCGAATATCCACAATCGCTCACAATATTTTCAAAGTACCGCGAGTTGTCAGAGTCATTCCGCACCTTCGTCCGAACACAAAGACGCCCGATCGTCGAAAACGACCACAGATCCTTGCGTATTGCGACATTGCGATCAATTCATATTAAGGTTTCGACCCCGGTCGTCGCGCTAGTATTCGAGATAATCGCGAATAACCGCAATCGCTTCCAAAATTTTCAAAGTACCGCGAGTTTTCAGAGTCCTTCCGCACCATCGTCCGAACACAAAGTCGTCCGATCTTCGAAAACGACCACTGATCCTTGCGTGTCGCGACATTTCGATCAATTCATATTAAGGTTTCGACCCCGGTCGTGGTGCTCGGTTTCGAGATAATCGCGAATAACCCCAATCGGTCCAAAAAATTTTCTAAGTACCGCGAGTTGTCAGAGTCCTTCCGAACATTCGTCCGAACACAAAGTCGCCCGATCGTCGAAAACGACCACTGATCCTTGCGTGTTGCGACATTGCGATCAATTCATATTAAGGTTTCGACCACGACCCTCGCGCTTGTTTTCGAGAAAATCGCGAATAACCCTAGTCGCTCCCAAAATTTTCAATGTACCGCGAGTTGTCAGAGTCCTTCCGAACCTTCGTCCGAACACAAAGACACCCGGTCGTCGAAAACGACCACAGATCCTTGCGTGTTGCGACATTGCGATCAATTCATATTAAGGTTTCGACCCCGGTCGTCGCGCTGGTATTCGAGATAATCGCGAATAACCCTAATCGCTCCCAAAATTTTCAAAGAACCGCGAGTTTTCAGAGTCTTTCCGCACCATCTGCCGAACACAATGTCGTCCGATCTTCGAAAACGACCACTGATATTTGCGTGTCGCGACATTGCGATCAATTCATTTTAAGGTTTCGACCCCGGTTGTCGCGCTGGTTTTCGAGATAATCGCGAATGACCGCAATCGCTCCCAAAATTTTCAAAGTACCGCGAGTTTTCAGAGTCATTCCGCACCATCGGCGAACACAAAGTCGTCCGATCTTCGAAAACGACCACAGATCCTTGCGTGTTGCGACATTGCGATCAATTCATATTAAGGTTTCGACCCCGGTCGTCGCGCTGGTTTTCGAGATAATCGCGAATAACCGCAATCAGTCCGCAAAATTTTCATAGTACCGCGTGGTTTCAGAGTCTTTCCGCACCATCTGCCGAACACAATGTCGTCCGATCTTCGAAAACGACCACTGATATTTGCGTGTCGCGACATTGCGATCAATTCATATTAAAGTTTCGACCTCGGCCCTCGCGCTGTTTTTCGAGATAATCGCGAATAAACCTAATCGCTCCCGAAATTTTCATAGTACCGCGAATGTTCAGAGTCCTTCCGCACCATCGGCGAACACAAACTCGTCCGATCTTCGAAAACGACAACTGATCCTTGCGTGTCCCGACATTGCGATCATTTCATATTAAGGTTTCGCCAACGGTCGTCGCGCTGGTTTTCGAGATAATCGGGAATAACCGCAATCGCTCCGAAAATTTTCAAAGTCCCGCGAGTTTTCAGAGTCCTTCCGCACCATCGTCCGAACACAAAGTCGTCCGATTTTCGAAAACGACCACTGATCCTTGCGTGTTGCGACATTTCGATCAATTCATATTAAGGTTTCGACCCCGGTCGTGGTGCTCGGTTTCGAGATAATCGCGAATAACCCCAAACGGTCCGAAAAATTTTCTAAGTACCGCGAGTTGTCAGAGTCCTTCCGAACATTCGTCCGAACACAAAGTCGCCCGATCTTCGAAAACGACCACTGATATTTGCGTGTCGCGACATTGCGATCAATTCATATTAAAGTTTCGACTTCGGCCCTCGCGCTGTTTTTCGAGACAATCGCGAATAAACCTAATCGCTCCCGAAATTTTCATAGTACCGCGAATGTTCAGAGTCCTTCCGCACCATCGGCGAACACAAAGTCGTCCGATCTTCGAAAACGACAACTGATCCTTGCGTGTCCCGACATTGCGATCATTTCATATTAAGGTTTCGCCAACGGTCGTCGCGCTGGTTTTCGTGATAATCGGGAACAACCGCAATCGCTCCGAAAATTTTCAAAGTCCCGCGAGTTTTCAGAGTCCTTCCGCACCATCGTCCGAACACAAAGTCGTCCGATTTTCGAAAACGACCACTGATCCTTGCGTGTTGCGACATTGCGATCAATTCATATTAAGGTTTCGACCCCGGTCGTCGCGCTGGTTTTCGAGATAATCGCGAATAACCGCAATCGCTCCGAAAATTTTCAAAGTCCCGCGAGTTTTCAGAGTCCTTCCGCACCATCGTCCGAACACAAAGTCGTCCGATTTTCGAAAACGACCACTGATCCTTGCGTGTTGCGACATTTCGATCAATTCATATTAAGGTTTCGACCCCGGTCGTGGTGCTCGGTTTCGAGATAATCGCGAATAACCCCAAACGGTCCGAAAAATTTTCTAAGTACCGCGAGTTGTCAGAGTCCTTCCGAACATTCGTCCGAACACAAAGTCGCCCGATCGTCGAAAACGACCACTGATCCTTGCGTGTTGCGACATTGCGATCAATTCATATTAAGGTTTCGACCACGACCCTCGCGCTTGTTTTCGAGAAAATCGCGAATAACCCTAGTCGCTCCCAAAATTTTCAATGTACCGCGAGTTGTCAGAGTCCTTCCGAACCTTCGTCCGAACACAAAGTCGTCCGATCTTCGAAAACGACAACTGAGCCTTGCGTGTCGTGGCATTGTGATCAATTCATTTTAAAGTTTCGACCCCGGTTGTCGCGCTGGTTTTCGAGGTAATCGCGAATATCCACAATCGCTCCCAATATTTTCAAAGTACAGCGAGTTGTCAGAGTCCTTCCGCACCTTCGTCCGAACACAAAGACGCCCGATCGTCGAAAACGACCACAGATCCTTGCGTGTAGCGACATTGCGATCAATTCATATTAAGGTTTCGACCCCGGTCGTCGCGCTGGTATTCGAGATAATCGCGAATAACCGCAATCGCTCCCAAAATTTTCAAAGTACCGCGAGTTTTCAGAGTCATTCCGCAACATCGGCGAACACAAAGTCGTCCGATCTTCGAAAACGACCACTGATCCTTGCGTGTCGCGACATTGCGATCAATTCATAATAATGTTTCGACCCCGGTCGTGGCGCTGGTTTTCGAGGTAATCGCGAATATCCACAATCGCTCCCAATATTTTCAAAGTACCGCGAGTTGTCAGAGTCCTTCCGCACCTTCGTCCGAACACAAAGACGCCCGATCGTCGAAAACGACCACTGATCCTTGCGTGTTGCGACATTGCGATCAATTCATATTAAGGTTTCGACCCCGGTCGTGGTGCTCGGTTTCGAGATAATCGCGAATAACCCCAATCGGTCCGAAAAATTTTCTAAGTACCGCGAGTTGTCAGAGTCCTTCCGAACATTCGTCCGAACACAAAGTCGCCCGATCGTCGAAAACGACCTCTGATCCTTGCGTGTTGCGACATTGCGATCAATTCATATTAAGGTTTCGACCACGACCCTCGCGCTTGTTTTCGAGAAAATCGCGAATAACCCTAGTCGCTCCCAAAATTTTCAATGTACCGCGAGTTGTCAGAGTCCTTCCGAACCTTCGTCCGAACACAAAGTCGTCCGATCTTCGAAAACGACAACTGAGCCTTGCGTGTCGTGGCATTGTGATCAATTCATTTTAAAGATTCGACCCCGGTTGTCGCGCTGGTTTTCGAGGTAATCGCGAATATCCACAATCGCTCCCAATATTTTCAAAGTACCGCGAGTTGTCAGAGTCATTCCGCACCTTCGTCCGAACACAAAGACGCCCGATCGTCGAAAACGACCACAGATCCTTGCGTGTTGCGACATTGCGATCAATTCATATTAAGGTTTCGACCCCGGTCGTCGCGCTGGTATTCGAGATAATCGCGCATAACCGCAATCGCTCCCAAAATTTTCAAAGTACCGCGAGTTTTCAGAGTCATTCCGCACCATCGTCCGAACACAAAGTCGTCCGATTGTAGAAAACGACCACTGAACCTTGCGTGTCGCGGCATTGCGATCAATTCATATTAAGGTTTCGACCACGGCCCTCGCGCTGGTTTTCGAGAAAATCGCGAATAACCTTAATCGCTCCCAAAATTTTCAAAGTACCGCGAGTTTTCAGAGTCCTTCCGCACCATCGGCGAACACAATGTCGTCCGATCATCGAAAACGACAACTGACCCTTGCGTGTCGCGGTATTGCGATCAATTCATTTTAAAGTTTCGACCCCGGTTGTCGCGCTGGTTTTCGAGGTAATCGCGAATATCCACAATCGCTCACAATATTTTCAAAGTACCGCGAGTTGTCAGAGTCATTCCGCACCTTCGTCCGAACACAAAGACGCCCGATCGTCGAAAACGACCACAGATCCTTGCGTATTGCGACATTGCGATCAATTCATATTAAGGTTTCGACCCCGGTCGTCGCGCTAGTATTCGAGATAATCGCGAATAACCGCAATCGCTTCCAAAATTTTCAAAGTACCGCGAGTTTTCAGAGTCCTTCCGCACCATCGTCCGAACACAAAGTCGTCCGATCTTCGAAAACGACCACTGATCCTTGCGTGTCGCGACATTTCGATCAATTCATATTAAGGTTTCGACCCCGGTCGTGGTGCTCGGTTTCGAGATAATCGCGAATAACCCCAATCGGTCCAAAAAATTTTCTAAGTACCGCGAGTTGTCAGAGTCCTTCCGAACATTCGTCCGAACACAAAGTCGCCCGATCGTCGAAAACGACCACTGATCCTTGCGTGTTGCGACATTGCGATCAATTCATATTAAGGTTTCGACCACGACCCTCGCGCTTGTTTTCGAGAAAATCGCGAATAACCCTAGTCGCTCCCAAAATTTTCAATGTACCGCGAGTTGTCAGAGTCCTTCCGAACCTTCGTCCGAACACAAAGACACCCGATCGTCGAAAACGACCACAGATCCTTGCGTGTTGCGACATTGCGATCAATTCATATTAAGGTTTCGACCCCGGTCGTCGCGCTGGTATTCGAGATAATCGCGAATAACCCTAATCGCTCCCAAAATTTTCAAAGAACCGCGAGTTTTCAGAGTCTTTCCGCACCATCTGCCGAACACAATGTCGTCCGATCTTCGAAAACGACCACTGATATTTGCGTGTCGCGACATTGCGATCAATTCATTTTAAGGTTTCGACCTCGGTTGTCGCGCTGGTTTTCGAGATAATCGCGAATGACCGCAATCGCTCCCAAAATTTTCAAAGTACCGCGAGTTTTCAGAGTCATTCCGCACCATCGGCGAACACAAAGTCGTCCGATCTTCGAAAACGACCACAGATCCTTGCGTGTTGCGACATTGCGATCAATTCATATTAAGGTTTCGACCCCGGTCGTCGCGCTGGTTTTCGAGATAATCGCGAATAACCGCAATCAGTCCGCAAAATTTTCATAGTACCGCGTGGTTTCAGAGTCTTTCCGCACCATCTGCCGAACACAATGTCGTCCGATCTTCGAAAACGACCACTGATATTTGCGTGTCGCGACATTGCGATCAATTCATATTAAAGTTTCGACCTCGGCCCTCGCGCTGTTTTTCGAGATAATCGCGAATAAACCTAATCGCTCCCGAAATTTTCATAGTACCGCGAATGTTCAGAGTCCTTCCGCACCATCGGCGAACACAAACTCGTCCGATCTTCGAAAACGACAACTGATCCTTGCGTGTCCCGACATTGCGATCATTTCATATTAAGGTTTCGCCAACGGTCGTCGCGCTGGTTTTCGAGATAATCGGGAATAACCGCAATCGCTCCGAAAATTTTCAAAGTCCCGCGAGTTTTCAGAGTCCTTCCGCACCATCGTCCGAACACAAAGTCGTCCGATTTTCGAAAACGACCACTGATCCTTGCGTGTTGCGACATTTCGATCAATTCATATTAAGGTTTCGACCCCGGTCGTGGTGCTCGGTTTCGAGATAATCGCGAATAACCCCAAACGGTCCGAAAAATTTTCTAAGTACCGCGAGTTGTCAGAGTCCTTCCGAACATTCGTCCGAACACAAAGTCGCCCGATCGTCGAAAACGACCACTGATCCTTGCGTGTTGCGACATTGCGATCAATTCATATTAAGGTTTCGACCACGACCCTCGCGCTTGTTTTCGAGAAAATCGCGAATAACCCTAGTCGCTCCCAAAATTTTCAATTTACCGCGAGTTGTCAGAGTCCTTCCGCACCTTCGTCCGAACACAAAGACGCCCGATCGTCGAAAACGACCACAGATCCTTGCGTGTAGCGACATTGCGATCAATTCATATTAAGGTTTCGACCCCGGTCGTCGCGCTGGTATTCGAGATAATCGCGAATAACCGCAATCACTCCCAAAATTTTCAAAGTACAGCGAGTTTTCAGAGTCCTTCCGCACCATCGTCCGAACACAAAGTCGTCCGATCTTCGAAAACGACCACTGATCCTTGCGTGTCGCGACATTTCGATCAATTCATATTAAGGTTTCGACCCCGGTCGTGGTGCTCGGTTTCGAGATAATCGCGAATAACCGCAATCGCTCCCAAAATTTTCAAAGTACCGCGAGTTTTCAGAGTCATTCCGCACCATCGCCGAACACAAAGTCGTCCGATCTTCGAAAACGACCACTGATCCTTGCGTGTCGCGACATTGCGATCAATTCATAATAAAGTTTCGACCCCGGTCGTGGCGCTGGTTTTCGTGGTAATCGCGAATATCCACAATCGCTCCCAATATTTTCAAAGTACCGCGAGTTGTCAGAGTCCTTCCGCACCTTCGTCCGAACACAAAGACACCCGATCGTCGACAACGACCACAGATCCTTGCGTGTTGCGACATTGCGATCAATTCATATTAAGGTTTCGACCCGGTCGTCGCGCTGGTTTTCGAGATAATCGCGAATAACCCTAATAACTCCCAAAATTTTCAAAGTACAGCGAGTTTTCAGAGTCCTTCCGCACCATCGTCCGAACACAAAGTCGTCCGATTTTCGAAAACGACCACTGATCCTTGCGTGTTGCGACATTTCGATCAATTCATATTAAGGTTTCGACCCCGGTCGTGGTGCTCGGTTTCGAGATAATCGCGAATAACCCCAAACGGTCCGAAAAATTTTCTAAGTACCGCGAGTTGTCAGAGTCCTTCCGAACATTCGTCCGAACACAAAGTCGCCCGATCGTCGAAAACGACCACTGATCCTTGCGTGTCGCGACATTTCGATCAATTCATATTAAGGTTTCGACCCCGGTCGTGGTGCTCGGTTTCGAGATAATCGCGAATAACCGCAATCGCTCCCAAAATTTTCAAAGTACCGCGAGTTTTCAGAGTCATTCCGCACCATCGGCGAACACAAAGTCGTCCGATCTTCGAAAACGACCACTGATCCTTGCGTGTCGCGACATTGCGATCAATTCATATTAAAGTTTCGACCCCGGTCGTGGCGCTGGTTTTCGAGGTAATCGCGAATATCCACAATCGCTCCCAATATTTTCAAAGTACCGCGAGTTGTCAGAGTCCTTCCGCACCTTCGTCCGAACACAAAGACACCCGATCGTCGACAACGACCACAGATCCTTGCGTGTTGCGACATTGCGATCAATTCATATTAAGGTTTCGACCCCGGTCGTCGCGCTGGTTTTCGAGATAATCGCGAATAACCCTAATAACTCCCAAAATTTTCAAAGTACAGCGAGTTTTCAGAGTCCTTCCGCACCATCGTCGGAACACAAAGTCGTCCGATTGTAGAAAACGACCACTGATCCTTGCGTGTCCCGACATTGCGATCAATTCATATTAAGGTTTCGACCCCGGTCGTCGCGCTGGTTTTCGAGATAATCGGGAACAACCGCAATCGCTCCGAAAATTTTCAAAGTCCCGCGAGTTTTCAGAGTCCTTCCGCACCATCGTCCGAACACAAAGTCGTCCGATTTTCGAAAACGACCACTGATCCTTGCGTGTTGCGACATTGCGATCAATTCATATTAAGGTTTCGACCCCGGTCGTCGCGCTGGTTTTCGAGATAATCGCGAATAACCGCAATCGCTCCGAAAATTTTCAAAGTCCCGCGAGTTTTCAGAGTCCTTCCGCACCATCGTCCGAACACAAAGTCGTCCGATTTTCGAAAACGACCACTGATCCTTGCGTGTTGCGACATTTCGATCAATTCATATTAAGGTTTCGACCCCGGTCGTGGTGCTCGGTTTCGAGATAATCGCGAATAACCCCAAACGGTCCGAAAAATTTTCTAAGTACCGCGAGTTGTCAGAGTCCTTCCGAACATTCGTCCGAACACAAAGTCGCCCGATCGTCGAAAACGACCACTGATCCTTGCGTGTTGCGACATTGCGATCAATTCATATTAAGGTTTCGACCACGACCCTCGCGCTTGTTTTCGAGAAAATCGCGAATAACCCTAGTCGCTCCCAAAATTTTCAATGTACCGCGAGTTGTCAGAGTCCTTCCGCACCTTCGTCCGAACACAAAGACGCCCGATCGTCGAAAACGACCACAGATCCTTGCGTGTAGCGACATTGCGATCAATTCATATTAAGGTTTCCACCCCGGTCGTCGCGCTGGTATTCGAGATAATCGCGAATAACCGCAATCACTCCCAAAATTTTCAAAGTACAGCGAGTTTTCAGAGTCCTTCCGCACCATCGTCCGAACACAAAGTCGTCCGATTGTAGAAAACGACCACTGATCCTTGCGTGTCCCGACATTGCGATCAATTCATATTAAGGTTTCGACCCCGGTCGTCGCGCTGGTTTTCGAGATAATCGCGAATAACCGCAATCGGTCCGCAAAATTTTCATAGTACCGCGTGTTTTCAGAGTCTTTCCGCACCATCTGCCGAACACAATGTCGTCCGATCTTCGAAAACGACCACTGATATTTGCGTGTCGCGACATTGCGATCATTTCATATTAAAGTTTCGACCTCGGCCCTCGCGCTGTTTTTCGAGATAATCGCGAATAACCCTAATCGCTCCCGAAATTTTCATAGTACCGCGAATGTTCAGAGTCCTTCCGCACCATCGGCGAACACAAAGTCGTCCGATCTTCGAAAACGACAACTGATCCTTGCGTGTCCCGACATTGCGATCATTTCATATTAAGGTTTCGCCAACGGTCGTCGCGCTGGTTTTCGAGATAATCGGGAATAACCGCAATCGCTCCGAAAATTTTCAAAGTCCCGCGAGTTTTCAGAGTCCTTCCGCACCATCGTCCGAACACAAAGTCGTCCGATCGTCGAAAACGACCACTGATCCTTGCGTGTTGCGACATTGCGATCAATTCATATTAAGGTTTCGACCACGACCCTCGCGCTTGTTTTCGAGAAAATCGCGAATAACCCTAGTCGCTCCCAAAATTTTCAATGTACCGCGAGTTGTCAGAGTCCTTCCGCACCTTCGTCCGAACACAAAGACGCCCGATCGTCGAAAACGGCCACAGATCCTTGCGTGTAGCGACATTGCGATCAATTCATATTAAGGTTTCGACCCCGGTCGTCGCGCTGGTATTCGAGATAATCGCGAATAACCGCAATCACTCCCAAAATTTTCAAAGTACAGCGAGTTTTCAGAGTCCTTCCGCACCATCGTCCGAACACAAAGTCGTCCGATCTTCGAAAACGACCATGATCCTTGCGTGTCGCGACATTTCGATCAATTCATATTAAGGTTTCGACCCCGGTCGTGGTGCTCGGTTTCGAGATAATCGCGAATAACCCCAATCGGTCCGAAAAATTTTCTAAGTACCGCGAGTTGTCAGAGTCCTTCCGAACATTCGTCCGAACACAAAGTCGCCCGATCGTCGAAAACGACCACAGATCCTTGCGTGTTGCGATATTGCGATCAATTCATATTAAGGTTTCGACCCCGGTCGTCGCGCTGGTATTCGAGATAATCGCGCATAACCGCAATCGCTCCCAAAATTTTCAAAGTACCGCGAGTTTTCAGAGTCATTCCGCACCATCGTCCGAACACAAAGTCGTCCGATTGTAGAAAACGACCACTGATCCTTGCGTGTCGCGGCATTGCGATCAATTCATATTAAGGTTTCGACCACGGCCCTCGCGCTGGTTTTCGAGAAAATCGCGAATAACCTTAATCGCTCCCAAAATTTTCAAAGTACCGCGAGTTTTCAGAGTCCTTCCGCACCATCGGCGAACACAAAGTCGTCCGATCATCGAAAACGACAACTGACCCTTGCGTGTCGCGGTATTGCGATCAATTCATTTTAAAGTTTCGACCCCGGTTGTCGCGCTGGTTTTCGAGGTAATCGCGAATATCCACAATCGCTCACAATATTTTCAAAGTACCGCGAGTTGTCAGAGTCATTCCGCACCTTCGTCCGAACACAAAGACGCCCGATCGTCGAAAACGACCACAGATCCTTGCGTATTGCGACATTGCGATCAATTCATATTAAGGTTTCGACCCCGGTCGTCGCGCTGGTATTCGAGATAATCGCGAATAACCGCAATCGCTTCCAAAATTTTCAAAGTACCGCGAGTTTTCAGAGTCATTCCGCACCATCGGCGAACACAAAGTCGTCCGATCTTCGAAAACGACAACTGACCCTTGCGTGTCGCGGCATTGCGATCAATTCATTTTAAAGTTTCGACCCCGGTTGTCGCGCTGGTTTTCGAGGTAATCGCGAATATCTACAATCGCTCCCAATATTTTCAAAGTACCGCGAGTTGTCAGAGTCCTTCCGCACCTTCGTCCGAACACAAAGTCGCCCGATCGTCGAAAACGACCACTGATCCTTGCGTGTTGCGACATTGCGATCAATTCATATTAAGGTTTCGACCACGGCCCTCGCGCTGGTTTTCGAGATAATCGCGAATAACCCTAATCGCTCCCAAAATTTTCAAAGTACCGCGAGTTTTCAGAGTCCTTCCGCACCATCGGCGAACACAAAGTCGTCCGATCTTCGAAAACGACCACTGACCCTTGCGTGTCGCGACATTGCGATCAATTCATATTAAGGTTTCGAACCCGGTCGTCGCGCTGGTTTTCGAGATAATCGCGAATAACCGCAATCGGTCCGCAAAATTTTCAATGTACCGCGAGTAGTCAGAGTCCTTCCGCACCATCGGCGAACACAAAGTCGTCCGATCATCGAAAACGACCACTGATATTTGCGTGTCGCGACATTGCGATCAATTCATATTAAGGTTTGGACCTCGGCCCTCGCGCTGGTTTTCGAGATAATCGCGAATAACCCTAATCGCTCCCAAAATTTTTAAAGAACCGCGAGTTTTCAGAGTCTTTCCGCACCATCTGCCGAACACAATGTCGTCCGATCTTCGAAAACGACCACTGATATTTGCGTGTCGCGACATTGCGATCAATTCATATTAAGGTTTGGACCTCGGCCCTCGCGCTGGTTTTCGAGATAATCGCGAATAACCTTAATCGCTCCCAAAATTTTCATAGTACCGCGAGTGTTCAGAGTCCTTCCGCACCATCGGGCGAACACAAAGTCGTCCGATCATCGAAAACGACAACTGATCCTTGCGTGTCCCGACATTGCGATCATTTCATATTAAGGTTTCGCCAACGGTCGTCGCGCTGATTTTCGAGATAATCGGGAATAACCGCAATCGCTCCGAAAATTTTCAAAGTCCCGCGAGTTTTCAGAGTCCTTCCGCACCATCGTCCGAACACAAAGTCGTCCGATTTTCGAAAACGACCACTGATCCTTGCGTGTTGCGACATTTCGATCAATTCATATTAAGGTTTCGACCACGACCCTCGCGCTTGTTTTCGAGAAAATCGCGAATAACCCTAGTCGCTCCCAAAATTTTCAATGTACCGCGAATTGTCAGAGTCCTTCCGACCCTTCGTCCGAACACAAAGTCGTCCGATCTTCGAAAACGACAACTGAGCCTTGCGTGTCGTGGCATTGTGATCAATTCATTTTAAAGTTTCGACCCCGGTTGTCGCGCTGGTTTTCGAGCTAATCGCGAATATCCACAATCGCTCCCAATATTTTCAAAGTACCGCGAGTTGTCAGAGTCCTTCCGCACCTTCGTCCGAACACAAAGACGCCCGATCGTCGAAAACGACCACAGATCCTTGCGTGTAGCGACATTGCGATCAATTCATATTAAGGTTTCGACCCCGGTCGTCGCGCTGGTATTCGAGATAATCGCGAATAACCGCAATCACTCCCAAAATTTTCAAAGTACAGCGAGTTTTCAGAGTCCTTCCGCACCATCGTCCGAACACAAAGTCGTCCGATTGTAGAAAACGACCACTGATCCTTGCGTGTTGCGACATTGCGATCAATTCATATTAAGGTTTCGACCACGACCCTCGCGTTTGTTTTCGAGAAAATCGCGAATAACCCTAGTCGCTCCCAAAATTTTCAATGTACCGCGAGTTGTCAGAGTCTTTCCGAACCTTCGTCCGAACACAAAGTCGTCCGATCTTCGAAAACGACAACTGAGCCTTGCGTGTCGTGGCATTGTGAACAATTCATTTTAAAGTTTCGACCCCGGTTGTCGCGCTGGTTTTCGAGCTAATCGCGAATATCCACAATCGCTCCCAATATTTTCAAAGTACCGCGAGTTGTCAGAGTCCTTCCGCACCTTCGTCCGAACACAAAGACGCCCGATCGTCGAAAACGACCACAGATCCTTGCGTGTAGCGACATTGCGATCAATTCATATTAAGGTTTCGACCCCGGTCGTCGCGCTGGTATTCGAGATAATCGCGAATAACCGCAATCGCTCCCAAAATTTTCAAAGTACCGCGAGTTTTCAGAGTCATTCCGCACCATCGGCGAACACAAAGTCGTCCGATCTTCGAAAACGACCACTGATCCTTGCGTGTCGCGACATTGCGATCAATTCATAATAAAGTTTCGACCCCGGTCGTGGCGCTGGTTTTCGAGGTAATCGCGAATATCCACAATCGCTCCCAATATTTTCAAAGTACCGCGAGTTGTCAGAGTCCTTCCGCACCTTCGTCCGAACACAAAGACGCCCGATCGTCGAAAACGACCACAGATCCTTGCGTGTTGCGACATTGCGATCAATTCATATTAAGGTTTCGACCCCGGTCGTCGCGCTGGTTTTCGAGATAATCGCGAATAACCCTAATCACTCCCAAAATTTTCAAAGTACAGCGAGTTTTCAGAGTCCTTCCGCACCATCGTCCGAACACAAAGTCGTCCGATTGTAGAAAACGACCACTGATCCTTGCGTGTCCCGACATTGCGATCAATTCATATTAAGGTTTCGACCCCGGTCGTCGCGCTGGTTTTCGAGATAATCGCGAATAACCGCAATCGGTCCGCAAAATTTTCATAGTACCGCGTGTTTTCAGAGTCTTTCCGCACCATCTGCCGAACACAATGTCGTCCGATCTTCGAAAACGACCACTGATATTAGCGTGTCGCGACATTGCGATCAATTCATTTTAAAGTTTCGACCCCGGTTGTCGCGCTGGTTTTCGAGGTAATCGCGAATATCCACAATCGCTCACAATATTTTCAAAGTACCGCGAGTTGTCAGAGTCATTCCGCACCTTCGTCCGAACACAAAGACGCCCGATCGTCGAAAACGACCACAGATCCTTGCGTATTGCGACATTGCGATCAATTCATATTAAGGTTTCGACCCCGGTCGTCGCGCTGGTATTCGAGATAATCGCGAATAACCGCAATCGCTTCCAAAATTTTCAAAGTACCGCGAGTTTTCAGAGTCATTCCGCACCATCGGCGAACACAAAGTCGTCCGATCTTCGAAAACGACAACTGACCCTTGCGTGTCGCGGCATTGCGATCAATTCATTTTAAAGTTTCGACCCCGGTTGTCGCGCTGGTTTTCGAGGTAATCGCGAATATCTACAATCGCTCCCAATATTTTCAAAGTACCGCGAGTTGTCAGAGTCCTTCCGCACCTTCGTCCGAACACAAAGTCGCCCGATCGTCGAAAACGACCACTGATCCTTGCGTGTTGCGACATTGCGATCAATTCATATTAAGGTTTCGACCACGGCCCTCGCGCTGGTTTTCGAGATAATCGCGAATAACCCTAATCGCTCCCAAAATTTTCAAAGTACCGCGAGTTTTCAGAGTCCTTCCGCACCATCGGCGAACACAAAGTCGTCCGATCTTCGAAAACGACCACTGACCCTTGCGTGTCGCGACATTGCGATCAATTCATATTAAGGTTTCGAACCCGGTCGTCGCGCTGGTTTTCGAGATAATCGCGAATAACCGCAATCGGTCCGCAAAATTTTCAATGTACCGCGAGTAGTCAGAGTCCTTCCGCACCATCGGCGAACACAAAGTCGTCCGATCATCGAAAACGACCACTGATATTTGCGTGTCGCGACATTGCGATCAATTCATATTAAGGTTTGGACCTCGGCCCTCGCGCTGGTTTTCGAGATAATCGCGAATAACCCTAATCGCTCCCAAAATTTTTAAAGAACCGCGAGTTTTCAGAGTCTTTCCGCACCATCTGCCGAACACAATGTCGTCCGATCTTCGAAAACGACCACTGATATTTGCGTGTCGCGACATTGCGATCAATTCATATTAAGGTTTGGACCTCGGCCCTCGCGCTGGTTTTCGAGATAATCGCGAATAACCTTAATCGCTCCCAAAATTTTCATAGTACCGCGAGTGTTCAGAGTCCTTCCGCACCATCGGGCGAACACAAAGTCGTCCGATCATCGAAAACGACAACTGATCCTTGCGTGTCCCGACATTGCGATCATTTCATATTAAGGTTTCGCCAACGGTCGTCGCGCTGGTTTTCGAGATAATCGGGAATAACCGCAATCGCTCCGAAAATTTTCAAAGTCCCGCGAGTTTTCAGAGTCCTTCCGCACCATCGTCCGAACACAAAGTCGTCCGATTTTCGAAAACGACCACTGATCCTTGCGTGTTGCGACATTTCGATCAATTCATATTAAGGTTTCGACCACGACCCTCGCGCTTGTTTTCGTGAAAATCGCGAATAACCCTAGTCGCTCCCAAAATTTTCAATGTACCGCGAATTGTCAGAGTCCTTCCGACCCTTCGTCCGAACACAAAGTCGTCCGATCTTCGAAAACGACAACTGAGCCTTGCGTGTCGTGGCATTGTGATCAATTCATTTTAAAGTTTCGACCCCGGTTGTCGCGCTGGTTTTCGAGCTAATCGCGAATATCCACAATCGCTCCCAATATTTTCAAAGTACCGCGAGTTGTCAGAGTCCTTCCGCACCTTCGTCCGAACACAAAGACGCCCGATCGTCGAAAACGACCACAGATCCTTGCGTGTAGCGACATTGCGATCAATTCATATTAAGGTTTCGACCCCGGTCGTCGCGCTGGTATTCGAGATAATCGCGAATAACCGCAATCACTCCCAAAATTTTCAAAGTACAGCGAGTTTTCAGAGTCCTTCCGCACCATCGTCCGAACACAAAGTCGTCCGATTGTAGAAAACGACCACTGATCCTTGCGTGTTGCGACATTGCGATCAATTCATATTAAGGTTTCGACCACGACCCTCGCGTTTGTTTTCGAGAAAATCGCGAATAACCCTAGTCGCTCCCAAAATTTTCAATGTACCGCGAGTTGTCAGAGTCTTTCCGAACCTTCGTCCGAACACAAAGTCGTCCGATCTTCGAAAACGACAACTGAGCCTTGCGTGTCGTGGCATTGTGAACAATTCATTTTAAAGTTTCGACCCCGGTTGTCGCGCTGGTTTTCGAGCTAATCGCGAATATCCACAATCGCTCCCAATATTTTCAAAGTACCGCGAGTTGTCAGAGTCCTTCCGCACCTTCGTCCGAACACAAAGACGCCCGATCGTCGAAAACGACCACAGATCCTTGCGTGTAGCGACATTGCGATCAATTCATATTAAGGTTTCGACCCCGGTCGTCGCGCTGGTATTCGAGATAATCGCGAATAACCGCAATCGCTCCCAAAATTTTCAAAGTACCGCGAGTTTTCAGAGTCATTCCGCACCATCGGCGAACACAAAGTCGTCCGATCTTCGAAAACGACCACTGATCCTTGCGTGTCGCGACATTGCGATCAATTCATAATAAAGTTTCGACCCCGGTCGTGGCGCTGGTTTTCGAGGTAATCGCGAATATCCACAATCGCTCCCAATATTTTCAAAGTACCGCGAGTTGTCAGAGTCCTTCCGCACCTTCGTCCGAACACAAAGACGCCCGATCGTCGAAAACGACCACTGATCCTTGCGTGTAGCGACATTGCGATCAATTCATATTAAGGTTTCGACCCCGGTCGTCGCGCTGGTTTTCGAGATAATCGCGAATAACCCTAATCACTCCCAAAATTTTCAAAGTACAGCGAGTTTTCAGAGTCCTTCCGCACCATCGTCCGAACACAAAGTCGTCCGATTGTAGAAAACGACCACTGATCCTTGCGTGTCCCGACATTGCGATCAATTCATATTAAGGTTTCGACCCCGGTCGTCGCGCTGGTTTTCGAGATAATCGCGAATAACCGCAATCGGTCCGCAAAATTTTCATAGTACCGCGTGTTTTCAGAGTCTTTCCGCACCATCTGCCGAACACAATGTCGTCCGATCTTCGAAAACGACCACTGATATTTGCGTGTCGCGACATTGCGATCAATTCATATTGAAGTTTCGACCTCGGCCCTCGCGCTGTTTTTCGAGATAATCGCGAATAACCCTAATCGCTCCCGAAATTTTCATAGTACCGCGAATGTTCAGAGTCCTTCCGCACCATCGGCGAACACAAAGTCGTCCGATCTTCGAAAACGACAACTGATCCTTGCGTGTCCCGACATTGCGATCATTTCATATTAAGGTTTCGCCAACGGTCGTCGCGCTGGTTTTCGAGATAATCGGGAATAACCGCAATCGCTCCGAAAATTTTCAAAGTCCCGCGAGTTTTCAGAGTCCTTCCGCACCATCGTCCGAACACAAAGTCGTCCGATTTTCGAAAACGACCACTGATCCTTGCGTGTTGCGACATTGCGATCAATTCATATTAAGGTTTCGACCCCGGTCGTGGTGCTCGGTTTCGAGATAATCGCGAATAACCCCAACCGGTCCGAAAAATTTTCTAAGTACCGCGAGTTGTCAGAGTCCTTCCGAACATTCGTCCGAACACAAAGTCGCCCGATCGTCGAAAACGACCACTGATCCTTGCGTGTTGCGACATTGCGATCAATTCATATTAAGGTTTCGACCACGACGCTCGCGCTTGTTTTCGAGAAAATCGCGAATAACCCTAGTCGCTCCCAAAATTTTCAATGTACCGCGAGTTGTCAGAGTCCTTCCGCACCTTCGTCCGAACACAAAGACGCCCGATGGTCGAAAACGACCACAGATCCTTGCGTGTAGCGACATTGCGATCAATTCATATTAAGGTTTCGACCCCGGTCGTCGCGCTGGTATTCGAGATAATCGCGAATAACCGCAATCGCTCCCAAAATTTTCAAAGTACCGCGAGTTTTCAGAGTCATTCCGCACCATCGGCGAACACAAAGTCGTCCGATCTTCGAAAACGACCACTGATCCTTGCGTGTCGCGACATTGCGATCAATTCATAATAAAGTTTCGACCCCGGTCGTGGCGCTGGTTTTCGAGGTAATCGCGAATATCCACAATCGCTCCCAATATTTTCAAAGTACCGCGAGTTGTCAGAGTCCTTCCGCACCTTCGTCCGAACACAAAGACGCCCGATCGTCGAAAACGACCACAGATCCTTGCGTGTAGCGACATTGCGATCAATTCATATTAAGGTTTCGACCCCGGTCGTCGCGCTGGTTTTCGAGATAATCGCGAATAACCCTAATCACTCCCAAAATTTTCAAAGTACAGCGAGTTTTCAGAGTCCTTCCGCACCATCGTCCGAACACAAAGTCGTCCGATTGTAGAAAACGACCACTGATCCTTGCGTGTCCCGACATTGCGATCAATTCATATTAAGGTTTCGACCCCGGTCGTCGCGCTGGTTTTCGAGATAATCGCGAATAACCGCAATCGGTCCGCAAAATTTTCATAGTACCGCGTGTTTTCAGAGTCTTTCCGCACCATCTGCCGAACACAATGTCGTCCGATCTTCGAAAACGACCACTGATATTTGCGTGTCGCGACATTGCGATCAATTCATATTGAAGTTTCGACCTCGGCCCTCGCGCTGTTTTTCGAGATAATCGCGAATAACCCTAATCGCTCCCGAAATTTTCATAGTACCGCGAATGTTCAGAGTCCTTCCGCACCATCGGCGAACACAAAGTCGTCCGATCTTCGAAAACGACCACTGATCCTTGCGTGTTGCGACATTGCGATCAATTCATATTAAGGTTTCGACCACGGCCCTCGCGCTGGTTTTCGAGATAATCGCGAATAACCCTAATCGCTCCCAAAATTTTCAAAGTACCGCGAGTTTTCAGAGTCCTTCCGCACCATCGGCGAACACAAAGTCGTCCGATCTTCGAAAACGACCACTGACCCTTGCGTGTCGCGACATTGCGATCAATTCATATTAAGGTTTCGAACCCGGTCGTCGCGCTGGTTTTCGAGATAATCGCGAATAACCGCAATCGGTCCGCAAAATTTTCAATGTACCGCGAGTAGTCAGAGTCCTTCCGCACCATCGGCGAACACAAAGTCGTCCGATCATCGAAAACGACCACTGATATTTGCGTGTCGCGACATTGCGATCAATTCATATTAAGGTTTGGACCTCGGCCCTCGCGCTGGTTTTCGAGATAATCGCGAATAACCCTAATCGCTCCCAAAATTTTTAAAGAACCGCGAGTTTTCAGAGTCTTTCCGCACCATCTGCCGAACACAATGTCGTCCGATCTTCGAAAACGACCACTGATATTTGCGTGTCGCGACATTGCGATCAATTCATATTAAGGTTTGGACCTCGGCCCTCGCGCTGGTTTTCGAGATAATCGCGAATAACCTTAATCGCTCCCAAAATTTTCATAGTACCGCGAGTGTTCAGAGTCCTTCCGCACCATCGGGCGAACACAAAGTCGTCCGATCATCGAAAACGACAACTGATCCTTGCGTGTCCCGACATTGCGATCATTTCATATTAAGGTTTCGCCAACGGTCGTCGCGCTGGTTTTCGAGATAATCGGGAATAACCGCAATCGCTCCGAAAATTTTCAAAGTCCCGCGAGTTTTCAGAGTCCTTCCGCACCATCGTCCGAACACAAAGTCGTCCGATTTTCGAAAACGACCACTGATCCTTGCGTGTTGCGACATTTCGATCAATTCATATTAAGGTTTCGACCACGACCCTCGCGCTTGTTTTCGTGAAAATCGCGAATAACCCTAGTCGCTCCCAAAATTTTCAATGTACCGCGAATTGTCAGAGTCCTTCCGACCCTTCGTCCGAACACAAAGTCGTCCGATCTTCGAAAACGACAACTGAGCCTTGCGTGTCGTGGCATTGTGATCAATTCATTTTAAAGTTTCGACCCCGGTTGTCGCGCTGGTTTTCGAGCTAATCGCGAATATCCACAATCGCTCCCAATATTTTCAAAGTACCGCGAGTTGTCAGAGTCCTTCCGCACCTTCGTCCGAACACAAAGACGCCCGATCGTCGAAAACGACCACAGATCCTTGCGTGTAGCGACATTGCGATCAATTCATATTAAGGTTTCGACCCCGGTCGTCGCGCTGGTATTCGAGATAATCGCGAATAACCGCAATCACTCCCAAAATTTTCAAAGTACAGCGAGTTTTCAGAGTCCTTCCGCACCATCGTCCGAACACAAAGTCGTCCGATTGTAGAAAACGACCACTGATCCTTGCGTGTTGCGACATTGCGATCAATTCATATTAAGGTTTCGACCACGACCCTCGCGTTTGTTTTCGAGAAAATCGCGAATAACCCTAGTCGCTCCCAAAATTTTCAATGTACCGCGAGTTGTCAGAGTCTTTCCGAACCTTCGTCCGAACACAAAGTCGTCCGATCTTCGAAAACGACAACTGAGCCTTGCGTGTCGTGGCATTGTGAACAATTCATTTTAAAGTTTCGACCCCGGTTGTCGCGCTGGTTTTCGAGCTAATCGCGAATATCCACAATCGCTCCCAATATTTTCAAAGTACCGCGAGTTGTCAGAGTCCTTCCGCACCTTCGTCCGAACACAAAGACGCCCGATCGTCGAAAACGACCACAGATCCTTGCGTGTAGCGACATTGCGATCAATTCATATTAAGGTTTCGACCCCGGTCGTCGCGCTGGTATTCGAGATAATCGCGAATAACCGCAATCGCTCCCAAAATTTTCAAAGTACCGCGAGTTTTCAGAGTCATTCCGCACCATCGGCGAACACAAAGTCGTCCGATCTTCGAAAACGACCACTGATCCTTGCGTGTCGCGACATTGCGATCAATTCATAATAAAGTTTCGACCCCGGTCGTGGCGCTGGTTTTCGAGGTAATCGCGAATATCCACAATCGCTCCCAATATTTTCAAAGTACCGCGAGTTGTCAGAGTCCTTCCGCACCTTCGTCCGAACACAAAGACGCCCGATCGTCGAAAACGACCACTGATCCTTGCGTGTAGCGACATTGCGATCAATTCATATTAAGGTTTCGACCCCGGTCGTCGCGCTGGTTTTCGAGATAATCGCGAATAACCCTAATCACTCCCAAAATTTTCAAAGTACAGCGAGTTTTCAGAGTCCTTCCGCACCATCGTCCGAACACAAAGTCGTCCGATTGTAGAAAACGACCACTGATCCTTGCGTGTCCCGACATTGCGATCAATTCATATTAAGGTTTCGACCCCGGTCGTCGCGCTGGTTTTCGAGATAATCGCGAATAACCGCAATCGGTCCGCAAAATTTTCATAGTACCGCGTGTTTTCAGAGTCTTTCCGCACCATCTGCCGAACACAATGTCGTCCGATCTTCGAAAACGACCACTGATATTTGCGTGTCGCGACATTGCGATCAATTCATATTGAAGTTTCGACCTCGGCCCTCGCGCTGTTTTTCGAGATAATCGCGAATAACCCTAATCGCTCCCGAAATTTTCATAGTACCGCGAATGTTCAGAGTCCTTCCGCACCATCGGCGAACACAAAGTCGTCCGATCTTCGAAAACGACAACTGATCCTTGCGTGTCCCGACATTGCGATCATTTCATATTAAGGTTTCGCCAACGGTCGTCGCGCTGGTTTTCGAGATAATCGGGAATAACCGCAATCGCTCCGAAAATTTTCAAAGTCCCGCGAGTTTTCAGAGTCCTTCCGCACCATCGTCCGAACACAAAGTCGTCCGATTTTCGAAAACGACCACTGATCCTTGCGTGTTGCGACATTGCGATCAATTCATATTAAGGTTTCGACCCCGGTCGTGGTGCTCGGTTTCGAGATAATCGCGAATAACCCCAACCGGTCCGAAAAATTTTCTAAGTACCGCGAGTTGTCAGAGTCCTTCCGAACATTCGTCCGAACACAAAGTCGCCCGATCGTCGAAAACGACCACTGATCCTTGCGTGTTGCGACATTGCGATCAATTCATATTAAGGTTTCGACCACGACGCTCGCGCTTGTTTTCGAGAAAATCGCGAATAACCCTAGTCGCTCCCAAAATTTTCAATGTACCGCGAGTTGTCAGAGTCCTTCCGCACCTTCGTCCGAACACAAAGACGCCCGATGGTCGAAAACGACCACAGATCCTTGCGTGTAGCGACATTGCGATCAATTCATATTAAGGTTTCGACCCCGGTCGTCGCGCTGGTATTCGAGATAATCGCGAATAACCGCAATCGCTCCCAAAATTTTCAAAGTACCGCGAGTTTTCAGAGTCATTCCGCACCATCGGCGAACACAAAGTCGTCCGATCTTCGAAAACGACCACTGATCCTTGCGTGTCGCGACATTGCGATCAATTCATAATAAAGTTTCGACCCCGGTCGTGGCGCTGGTTTTCGAGGTAATCGCGAATATCCACAATCGCTCCCAATATTTTCAAAGTACCGCGAGTTGTCAGAGTCCTTCCGCACCTTCGTCCGAACACAAAGACGCCCGATCGTCGAAAACGACCACAGATCCTTGCGTGTAGCGACATTGCGATCAATTCATATTAAGGTTTCGACCCCGGTCGTCGCGCTGGTTTTCGAGATAATCGCGAATAACCCTAATCACTCCCAAAATTTTCAAAGTACAGCGAGTTTTCAGAGTCCTTCCGCACCATCGTCCGAACACAAAGTCGTCCGATTGTAGAAAACGACCACTGATCCTTGCGTGTCCCGACATTGCGATCAATTCATATTAAGGTTTCGACCCCGGTCGTCGCGCTGGTTTTCGAGATAATCGCGAATAACCGCAATCGGTCCGCAAAATTTTCATAGTACCGCGTGTTTTCAGAGTCTTTCCGCACCATCTGCCGAACACAATGTCGTCCGATCTTCGAAAACGACCACTGATATTTGCGTGTCGCGACATTGCGATCAATTCATATTGAAGTTTCGACCTCGGCCCTCGCGCTGTTTTTCGAGATAATCGCGAATAACCCTAATCGCTCCCGAAATTTTCATAGTACCGCGAATGTTCAGAGTCCTTCCGCACCATCGGCGAACACAAAGTCGTCCGATCTTCGAAAACGACAACTGATCCTTGCGTGTCCCGACATTGCGATCATTTCATATTAAGGTTTCGCCAACGGTCGTCGCGCTGGTTTTCGAGATAATCGGGAATAACCGCAATCGCTCCGAAAATTTTCAAAGTCCCGCGAGTTTTCAGAGTCCTTCCGCACCATCGTCCGAACACAAAGTCGTCCGATTTTCGAAAACGACCACTGATCCTTGCGTGTTGCGACATTGCGATCAATTCATATTAAGGTTTCGACCCCGGTCGTGGTGCTCGGTTTCGAGATAATCGCGAATAACCCCAACCGGTCCGAAAAATTTTCTAAGTACCGCGAGTTGTCAGAGTCCTTCCGAACATTCGTCCGAACACAAAGTCGCCCGATCGTCGAAAACGACCACTGATCCTTGCGTGTTGCGACATTGCGATCAATTCATATTAAGGTTTCGACCACGACGCTCGCGCTTGTTTTCGAGAAAATCGCGAATAACCCTAGTCGCTCCCAAAATTTTCAATGTACCGCGAGTTGTCAGAGTCCTTCCGCACCTTCGTCCGAACACAAAGACGCCCGATGGTCGAAAACGACCACTGATCCTTGCGTGTCGCGACATTTCGATCAATTCATATTAAGGTTTCGACCCCGGTCGTGGTGCTCGGTTTCGAGATAATCGCGAATAACCGCAATCGCTCCCAAAATTTTCAAAGTACCGCGAGTTTTCAGAGTCATTTCGCACCATCGGCGAACACAAAGTCGTCCGATCTTCGAAAACGACCACTGATCCTTGCGTGTCGCGACATTGCGATCAATTCATAATAAAGTTTCGACCCCGGTCGTGGCGCTGGTTTTCGAGGTAATCGCGAATATCCACAATCGCTCCCAATATTTTCAAAGTACCGCGAGTTGTCAGAGTCCTTCCGCACCTTCGTCCGAACACAAAGACACCCGATCGTCGACAACGACCACAGATCCTTGCGTGTTGCGACATTGCGATCAATTCATATTAAGGTTTCGACCCCGGTCGTCGCGCTGGTTTTCGAGATAATCGGGAATAACCGCAATCGCTCCGAAAATTTTCAAAGTCCCGCGAGTTTTCAGAGTCCTTCCGCACCATCGTCCGAACACAAAGTCGTCCGATTTTCGAAAACGACCACTGATCCTTGCGTGTTGCGACATTGCGATCAATTCATATTAAGGTTTCGACCCCGGTCGTGGTGCTCGGTTTCGAGATAATCGCGAATAACCCCAACCGGTCCGAAAAATTTTCTAAGTACCGCGAGTTGTCAGAGTCCTTCCGAACATTCGTCCGAACACAAAGTCGCCCGATCGTCGAAAACGACCACTGATCCTTGCGTGTTGCGACATTGCGATCAATTCATATTAAGGTTTCGACCACGACGCTCGCGCTTGTTTTCGAGAAAATCGCGAATAACCCTAGTCGCTCCCAAAATTTTCAATGTACCGCGAGTTGTCAGAGTCCTTCCGCACCTTCGTCCGAACACAAAGACGCCCGATGGTCGAAAACGACCACTGATCCTTGCGTGTCGCGACATTTCGATCAATTCATATTAAGGTTTCGACCCCGGTCGTGGTGCTCGGTTTCGAGATAATCGCGAATAACCGCAATCGCTCCCAAAATTTTCAAAGTACCGCGAGTTTTCAGAGTCATTTCGCACCATCGGCGAACACAAAGTCGTCCGATCTTCGAAAACGACCACTGATCCTTGCGTGTCGCGACATTGCGATCAATTCATAATAAAGTTTCGACCCCGGTCGTGGCGCTGGTTTTCGAGGTAATCGCGAATATCCACAATCGCTCCCAATATTTTCAAAGTACCGCGAGTTGTCAGAGTCCTTCCGCACCTTCGTCCGAACACAAAGACACCCGATCGTCGACAACGACCACAGATCCTTGCGTGTTGCGACATTGCGATCAATTCATATTAAGGTTTCGACCCCGGTCGTCGCGCTGGTTTTCGAGATAATCGCGAATAACCCTAATAACTCCCAAAATTTTCAAAGTACAGCGAGTTTTCAGAGTCCTTCCGCACCATCGTCCGAACACAAAGTCGTCCGATTGTAGAAAACGACCACTGATCCTTGCGTGTCCCGACATTGCGATCAATTCATATTAAGGTTTCGACCCCGGTCGTCGCGCTGGTTTTCGAGATAATCGCGAATAACCGCAATCGGTCCGCAAAATTTTCATAGTACCGCGTGTTTTCAGAGTCTTTCCGCACCATCTGCCGAACACAATGTCGTCCGATCTTCGAAAACGACCACTGATATTTGCGTGTCGCGACATTGCGATCAATTCATATTAAAGTTTCGACTTCGGCCCTCGCGCTGTTTTTCGAGATAATCGCGAATAAACCTAATCGCTCCCGAAATTTTCATAGTACCGCGAATGTTCAGAGTCCTTCCGCACCATCGGCGAACACAAAGTCGTCCGATCTTCGAAAACGACAACTGATCCTTGCGTGTCCCGACATTGCGATCATTTCATATTAAGGTTTCGCCAACGGTCGTCGCGCTGGTTTTCGAGATAATCGGGAACAACCGCAATCGCTCCGAAAATTTTCAAAGTCCCGCGAGTTTTCAGAGTCCTTCCGCACCATCGTCCGAACACAAAGTCGTCCGATTTTCGAAAACGACCACTGATCCTTGCGTGTTGCGACATTGCGATCAATTCATATTAAGGTTTCGACCCCGGTCGTCGCGCTGGTTTTCGAGATAATCGCGAATAACCGCAATCGCTCCGAAAATTTTCAAAGTCCCGCGAGTTTTCAGAGTCCTTCCGCACCATCGTCCGAACACAAAGTCGTCCGATTTTCGAAAACGACCACTGATCCTTGCGTGTTGCGACATTTCGATCAATTCATATTAAGGTTTCGACCCCGGTCGTGGTGCTCGGTTTCGAGATAATCGCGAATAACCCCAAACGGTCCGAAAAATTTTCTAAGTACCGCGAGTTGTCAGAGTCCTTCCGAACATTCGTCCGAACACAAAGTCGCCCGATCGTCGAAAACGACCACTGATCCTTGCGTGTTGCGACATTGCGATCAATTCATATTAAGGTTTCGACCACGACCCTCGCGCTTGTTTTCGAGAAAATCGCGAATAACCCTAGTCGCTCCCAAAATTTTCAATGTACCGCGAGTTGTCAGAGTCCTTCCGAACCTTCGTCCGAACACAAAGTCGTCCGATCTTCGGAAACGACAACTGAGCCTTGCGTGTCGTGGCATTGTGATCAATTCATTTTAAAGTTTCGACCCCGGTTGTCGCGCTGGTTTTCGAGGTAATCGCGAATATCCACAATCGCTCCCAATATTTTCAAAGTACAGCGAGTTGTCAGAGTCCTTCCGAACCTTCGTCCGAACACAAAGACGCCCGATCGTCGAAAACGACCACAGATCCTTGCGTGTAGCGACATTGCGATCAATTCATATTAAGGTTTCGACCCCGGTCGTCGCGCTGGTATTCGAGATAATCGCGAATAACCGCAATCGCTCCCAAAATTTTCAAAGTACCGCGAGTTTTCAGAGTCATTCCGCACCATCGGCGAACACAAAGTCGTCCGATCTTCGAAAACGACCACTGATCCTTGCGTGTCGCGACATTGCGATCAATTCATAATAATGTTTCGACCCCGGTCGTGGCGCTGGTTTTCGAGGTAATCGCGAATATCCACAATCGCTCCCAATATTTTCAAAGTACCGCGAGTTGTCAGAGTCCTTCCGCACCTTCGTCCGAACACAAAGACGCCCGATCGTCGAAAACGACCACTGATCCTTGCGTGTTGCGACATTGCGATCAATTCATATTAAGGTTTCGACCCCGGTCGTGGTGCTCGGTTTCGAGATAATCGCGAATAACCCCAATCGGTCCGAAAAATTTTCTAAGTACCGCGAGTTGTCAGAGTCCTTCCGAACATTCGTCCGAACACAAAGTCGCCCGATCGTCGAAAACGACCTCTGATCCTTGCGTGTTGCGACATTGCGATCAATTCATATTAAGGTTTCGACCACGACCCTCGCGCTTGTTTTCGAGAAAATCGCGAATAACCCTAGTCGCTCCCAAAATTTTCAATGTACCGCGAGTTGTCAGAGTCCTTCCGAACCTTCGTCCGAACACAAAGTCGTCCGATCTTCGAAAACGACAACTGAGCCTTGCGTGTCGTGGCATTGTGATCAATTCATTTTAAAGATTCGACCCCGGTTGTCGCGCTGGTTTTCGAGGTAATCGCGAATATCCACAATCGCTCCCAATATTTTCAAAGTACCGCGAGTTGTCAGAGTCATTCCGCACCTTCGTCCGAACACAAAGACGCCCGATCGTCGAAAACGACCACAGATCCTTGCGTGTTGCGACATTGCGATCAATTCATATTAAGGTTTCGACCCCGGTCGTCGCGCTGGTTTTCGAGATAATCGCGAATAACCCTAATAACTCCCAAAATTTTCAAAGTACAGCGAGTTTTCAGAGTCCTTCCGCACCATCGTCCGAACACAAAGTCGTCCGATTGTTGAAAACGACCACTGATCCTTGCGTGTCCCGACATTGCGATCAATTCATATTAAGTTTTCGACCCCGGTCGTCGCGCTGGTTTTCGAGATAATCGCGAATAACCACAATCGGTCCGCAAAATTTTCATAGTACCGCGTGTTTTCAGAGTCTTTCCGCACCATCTGCCGAACACAATGTCGTCCGATCTTCGAAAACGACCACTGATATTTGCGTGTCGCGACATTGCGATCAATTCATATTAAAGTTTCGACTTCGGCCCTCGCGCTGTTTTTCGAGATAATCGCGAATAAACCTAATCGCTCCCGAAATTTTCATAGTACCGCTAATGTTCAGAGTCCTTCCGCACCATCGGCGAACACAAAGTCGTCCGATCTTCGAAAACGACAACTGATCCTTGCGTGTCCCGACATTGCGATCATTTCATATTAAGGTTTCGCCAACGGTCGTCGCGCTGGTTTTCGAGATAATCGGGAATAACCGCAATCGCTCCGAAAATTTTCAAAGTCCCGCGAGTTTTCAGAGTCCTTCCGCACCATCGTCCGAACACAAAGTCGTCCGATTTTCGAAAACGACCACTGATCCTTGCGTGTTGCGACATTGCGATCAATTCATATTAAGGTTTCGACCCCGGTCGTCGCGCTGGTTTTCGAGATAATCGCGAATAACCCTAGTCGCTCCCAAAATTTTCAATGTACCGCGAGTTGTCAGAGTCCTTCCGCACCTTCGTCCGAACACAAAGACACCCGATCGTCGAAAACGACCACAGATCCTTGCGTGTTGCGACATTGCGATCAATTCATATTAAGGTTTCGACCCCGGTCGTCGCGCTGGTTTTCGAGATAATCGCGAATAACCCTAATAACTCCCAAAATTTTCAAAGTACAGCGAGTTTTCAGAGTCCTTCCGCACCATCGTCCGAACACAAAGTCGTCCGATTGTAGAAAACGACCACTGATCCTTGCGTGTCCCGACATTGCGATCAATTCATATTAAGGTTTCGACCCCGGTCGTCGCGCTGGTTTTCGAGATAATCGCGAATAACCGCAATCAGTCCGCAAAACTTTCATAGTACCGCGTGTTTTCAGAGTCTTTCCGCACCATCTGCCGAACACAATGTCGTCCGATCTTCGAAAACGACCACTGATATTTGCGTGTCGCGACATTGCGATCAATTCATATTAAAGTTTCGACCTCGGCCCTCGCGCTGTTTTTCGAGATAATCGCGAATAAACCTAATCGCTCCCGAAATTTTCATAGTACCGCGAATGTTCAGAGTCCTTCCGCACCATCGGCGAACACAAACTCGTCCGATCTTCGAAAACGACAACTGATCCTTGCGTGTCCCGACATTGCGATCATTTCATATTAAGGTTTCGCCAACGGTCGTCGCGCTGGTTTTCGAGATAATCGGGAATAACCGCAATCGCTCCGAAAATTTTCAAAGTACCGCGAGTTGTCAGAGTCCTTCCGAACATTCGTCCGAACACAAAGTCGCCCGATCGTCGAAAACGACCACTGATCCTTGCGTGTTGCGACATTGCGATCAATTCATATTAAGGTTTCGACCACGACGCTCGCGCTTGTTTTCGAGAAAATCGCGAATAACCCTAGTCGCTCCCAAAATTTTCAATGTACCGCGAGTTGTCAGAGTCCTTCCGCACCTTCGTCCGAACACAAAGACGCCCGATCGTCGCAAACGACCACTGATCCTTGCGTGTCGCGACATTTCGATCAATTCATATTAAGGTTTCGACCCCGGTCGTGGTGCTCGGTTTCGAGATAATCGCGAATAACCGCAATCGCTCCCAAAATTTTCAAAGTACCGCGAGTTTTCAGAGTCATTCCGCACCATCGGCGAACACAAAGTCGTCCGATCTTCGAAAACGACCACTGATCCTTGCGTGTCGCGACATTGCGATCAATTCATAATAAAGTTTCGACCCCGGTCGTGGCGCTGGTTTTCGAGGTAATCGCGAATATCCACAATCGCTCCCAATATTTTCAAAGTACCGCGAGTTGTCAGAGTCCTTCCGCACCTTCGTCCGAACACAAAGACACCCGATCGTCGACAACGACCACAGATCCTTGCGTGTTGCGACATTGCGATCAATTCATATTAAGGTTTCGACCCCGGTCGTCGCGCTGGTTTTCGAGATAATCGCGAATAACCCTAATAACTCCCAAAATTTTCAAAGTACAGCGAGTTTTCAGAGTCCTTCCGAACATTCGTCCGAACACAAAGTCGCCCGATCGTCGAAAACGACCACTGGTCCTTGCGTGTTGCGACATTGCGATCAATTCATATTAAGGTTTCGACCACGACGCTCGCGCTTGTTTTCGAGAAAATCGCGAATAACCCTAGTCGCTCCCAAAATTTTCAATGTACCGCGAGTTGTCAGAGTCCTTCCGCACCTTCGTCCGAACACAAAGACGCCCGATCGTCGAAAACGACCACTGATCCTTGCGTGTCGCGACATTTCGATCAATTCATATTAAGGTTTCGACCCCGGTCGTCGCGCTGGTTTTCGAGATAATCGCGAATAACCCTAGTCGCTCCCAAAATTTTCAATGTACCGCGAGTTGTCAGAGTCCTTCCGCACCTTCGTCCGAACACAAAGACACCCGATCGTCGAAAACGACCACAGATCCTTGCGTGTTGCGACATTGCGATCAATTCATATTAGTGTTTCGACCCCGGTCGTCGCGCTGGTTTTCGAGATAATCGCGAATAACCCTAATAACTCCCAAAATTTTCAAAGTACAGCGAGTTTTCAGAGTCCTTCCGCACCATCGTCCGAACACAAAGTCGTCCGATTGTAGAAAACGACCACTGATCCTTGCGTGTCCCGACATTGCGATCAATTCATATTAAGGTTTCGACCCCGGTCGTCGCGCTGGTTTTCGAGATAATCGCGAATAACCCTAGTCGCTCCCAAAATTTTCAATGTACCGCGAGTTGTCAGAGTCCTTCCGCACCATCGTCCGAACACAAAGTCGTCCGATTTTCGAAAACGACCACTGATCCTTGCGTGTTGCGACATTTCGATCAATTCATATTAAGGTTTCGACCCCGGTCGTGGTGCTCGGTTTCGAGATAATCGCGAATAACCCCAACCGGTCCGAAAAATTTTCTAAGTACCGCGAGTTGTCAGAGTCCTTCCGAACATTCGTCCGAACACAAAGTCGCCCGATCGTCGAAAACGACCACTGATCCTTGCGTGTTGCGACATTGCGATCAATTCATATTAAGGTTTCGACCACGACGCTCGCGCTTGTTTTCGAGAAAATCGCGAATAACCCTAGTCGCTCCCAAAATTTTCAATGTACCGCGAGTTGTCAGAGTCCTTCCGCACCTTCGTCCGAACACAAAGACGCCCGATCGTCGAAAACGACCACTGATCCTTGCGTGTCGCGACATTTCGATCAATTCATATTAAGGTTTCGACCCCGGTCGTGGTGCTCGGTTTCGAGATAATCGCGAATAACCGCAATCGCTCCCAAAATTTTCAAAGTACCGCGAGTTTTCAGAGTCATTCCGCACCATCGGCGAACACAAAGTCGTCCGATCTTCGAAAACGACCACTGATCCTTGCGTGTCGCGACATTGCGATCAATTCATAATAAAGTTTCGACCCCGGTCGTGGCGCTGGTTTTCGAGGTAATCGCGAATATCCACAATCGCTCCCAATATTTTCAAAGTACCGCGAGTTGTCAGAGTCCTTCCGCACCTTCGTCCGAACACAAAGACACCCGATCGTCGACAACGACCACAGATCCTTGCGTGTTGCGACATTGCGATCAATTCATATTAAGGTTTCGACCCCGGTCGTCGCGCTGGTTTTCGAGATAATCGCGAATAACCCTAATAACTCCCAAAATTTTCAAAGTACAGCGAGTTTTCAGAGTCCTTCCGCACCATCGTCCGAACACAAAGTCGTCCGATTGTAGAAAACGACCACTGATCCTTGCGTGTCCCGACATTGCGATCAATTCATATTAAGGTTTCGACCCCGGTCGTCGCGCTGGTTTTCGAGATAATCGCGAATAACCGCAATCGGTCCGCAAAATTTTCATAGTACCGCGTGTTTTCAGAGTCTTTCCGCACCATCTGCCGAACACAATGTCGTCCGATCTTCGAAAACGACCACTGATATTTGCGTGTCGCGACATTGCGATCAATTCATATTAAAGTTTCGACTTCGGCCCTCGCGCTGTTTTTCGAGATAATCGCGAATAAACCTAATCGCTCCCGAAATTTTCATAGTACCGCGAATGTTCAGAGTCCTTCCGCACCATCGGCGAACACAAAGTCGTCCGATCTTCGAAAACGACAACTGATCCTTGCGTGTCCCGACATTGCGATCATTTCATATTAAGGTTTCGCCAACGGTCGTCGCGCTGGTTTTCGAGATAATCGGGAACAACCGCAATCGCTCCGAAAATTTTCAAAGTCCCGCGAGTTTTCAGAGTCCTTCCGCACCATCGTCCGAACACAAAGTCGTCCGATTTTCGAAAACGACCACTGATCCTTGCGTGTTGCGACATTGCGATCAATTCATATTAAGGTTTCGACCCCGGTCGTCGCGCTGGTTTTCGAGATAATCGCGAATAACCGCAATCGCTCCGAAAATTTTCAAAGTCCCGCGAGTTTTCAGAGTCCTTCCGCACCATCGTCCGAACACAAAGTCGTCCGATTTTCGAAAACGACCACTGATCCTTGCGTGTTGCGACATTTCGATCAATTCATATTAAGGTTTCGACCCCGGTCGTGGTGCTCGGTTTCGAGATAATCGCGAATAACCCCAAACGGTCCGAAAAATTTTCTAAGTACCGCGAGTTGTCAGAGTCCTTCCGAACATTCGTCCGAACACAAAGTCGCCCGATCGTCGAAAACGACCACTGATCCTTGCGTGTTGCGACATTGCAATCAATTCATATTAAGGTTTCGACCACGACCCTCGCGCTTGTTTTCGAGAAAATCGCGAATAACCCTAGTCGCTCCCAAAATTTTCAATGTACCGCGAGTTGTCAGAGTCCTTCCGCACCTTCGTCCGAACACAAAGACGCCCGATCGTCGAAAACGACCACAGATCCTTGCGTGTAGCGACATTGCGATCAATTCATATTAAGGTTTCCACCCCGGTCGTCGCGCTGGTATTCGAGATAATCGCGAATAACCGCAATCACTCCCAAAATTTTCAAAGTACAGCGAGTTTTCAGAGTCCTTCCGCACCATCGTCCGAACACAAAGTCGTCCGATCTTCGAAAACGACCACTGATCCTTGCGTGTCGCGACATTTCGATCAATTCATATTAAGGTTTCGACCCCGGTCGTGGTGCTCGGTTTCGAGATAATCGCGAATAACCCCAATCGGTCCGAAAAATTTTCTAAGTACCGCGAGTTGTCAGAGTCCTTCCGAACATTCGTCCGAACACAAAGTCGCCCGATCGTCGAAAACGACCACAGATCCTTGCGTGTTGCGATATTGCGATCAATTCATATTAAGGTTTCGACCCCGGTCGTCGCGCTGGTTTTCGAGATAATCGCGAATAACCCTAATCGCTCCCAAAATTTTTAAAGAACCGCGAGTTTTCAGAGTCTTTCCGCACCATCTGCCGAACACAATGTCGTCCGATCTTCGAAAACGACCACTGATATTTGCGTGTCGCGACATTGCGATCAATTCATATTAAGGTTTGGACCTCGGCCCTCGCGCTGGATTTCGAGATAATCGCGAATAACCCTAATCGCTCCCAAAATTTTCATAGTACCGCGAGTGTTCAGAGTCTTTCCGAACCTTCGTCCGAACACAAAGTCGTCCGATCTTCGAAAACGACAACTGAGCCTTGCGTGTTGCGACATTGCGATCAATTCATTTTAAAGTTTCGACCCCGGTCGTCGCGCTGGTTTTCGAGATAATCGCGAATAACCCTAATCACTCCCAAAATTTTCAAAGTACAGCGAGTTTTCAGAGTCTTTCCGCACCATCTGCCGAACACAATGTCGTCCGATCTTCGAAAACGACCACTGATATTTGCGTGTCGCGACATTGCGATCATTTCATATTAAAGTTTCGACCTCGGCCCTCGCGCTGTTTTTCGAGATAATCGCGAATAACCCTAATCGCTCCCGAAATTTTCATAGTACCGCGAATGTTCAGAGTCCTTCCGCACCATCGGCGAACACAAAGTCGTCCGATCTTCGAAAACGACAACTGATCCTTGCGTGTCCCGACATTGCGATCATTTCATATTAAGGTTTCGCCAACGGTCGTCGCGCTGGTTTTCGAGATAATCGGGAATAACCGCAATCGCTCCGAAAATTTTCAAAGTCCCGCGAGTTTTCAGAGTCCTTCCGCACCATCGTCCGAACACAAAGTCGTCCGATCGTCGAAAACGACCACTGATCCTTGCGTGTTGCGACATTGCGATCAATTCATATTAAGGTTTCGACCACGACCCTCGCGCTTGTTTTCGAGAAAATCGCGAATAACCCTAGTCGCTCCCAAAATTTTCAATGTACCGCGAGTTGTCAGAGTCCTTCCGCACCTTCGTCCGAACACAAAGACGCCCGATCGTCGAAAACGACCACAGATCCTTGCGTGTAGCGACATTGCGATCAATTCATATTAAGGTTTCGACCCCGGTCGTCGCGCTGGTATTCGAGATAATCGCGAATAACCGCAATCACTCCCAAAATTTTCAAAGTACAGCGAGTTTTCAGAGTCCTTCCGCACCATCGTCCGAACACAAAGTCGTCCGATCTTCGAAAACGACCACTGATCCTTGCGTGTCGCGACATTTCGATCAATTCATATTAAGGTTTCGACCCCGGTCGTGGTGCTCGGTTTCGAGATAATCGCGAATAACCCCAATCGGTCCGAAAAATTTTCTAAGTACCGCGAGTTGTCAGAGTCCTTCCGAACATTCGTCCGAACACAAAGTCGCCCGATCGTCGAAAACGACCACAGATCCTTGCGTGTTGCGATATTGCGATCAATTCATATTAAGGTTTCGACCCCGGTCGTCGCGCTGGTATTCGAGATAATCGCGCATAACCGCAATCGCTCCCAAAATTTTCAAAGTACCGCGAGTTTTCAGAGTCATTCCGCACCATCGTCCGAACACAAAGTCGTCCGATTGTAGAAAACGACCACTGATCCTTGCGTGTCGCGGCATTGCGATCAATTCATATTAAGGTTTCGACCACGGCCCTCGCGCTGGTTTTCGAGAAAATCGCGAATAACCTTAATCGCTCCCAAAATTTTCAAAGTACCGCGAGTTTTCAGAGTCCTTCCGCACCATCGGCGAACACAAAGTCGTCCGATCATCGAAAACGACAACTGACCCTTGCGTGTCGCGGTATTGCGATCAATTCATTTTAAAGTTTCGACCCCGGTTGTCGCGCTGGTTTTCGAGGTAATCGCGAATATCCACAATCGCTCACAATATTTTCAAAGTACCGCGAGTTGTCAGAGTCATTCCGCACCTTCGTCCGAACACAAAGACGCCCGATCGTCGAAAACGACCACAGATCCTTGCGTATTGCGACATTGCGATCAATTCATATTAAGGTTTCGACCCCGGTCGTCGCGCTGGTATTCGAGATAATCGCGAATAACCGCAATCGCTTCCAAAATTTTCAAAGTACAGCGAGTTTTCAGAGTCATTCCGCACCATCGGCGAACACAAAGTCGTCCGATCTTCGAAAACGACAACTGATCCTTGCGTGTCCCGACATTGCGATCATTTCATATTAAGGTTTCGCCAACGGTCGTCGCGCTGGTTTTCGAGATAATCGGGAATAACCGCAATCGCTCCGAAAATTTTCAAAGTCCCGCGAGTTTTCAGAGTCCTTCCGCACCATCGTCCGAACACAAAGTCGTCCGATTTTCGAAAACGACCACTGATCCTTGCGTGTTGCGACATTTCGATCAATTCATATTAAGGTTTCGACCACGACCCTCGCGCTTGTTTTCGAGAAAATCGCGAATAACCCTAGTCGCTCCCAAAATTTTCAATGTACCGCGAATTGTCAGAGTCCTTCCGACCCTTCGTCCGAACACAAAGTCGTCCGATCTTCGAAAACGACAACTGAGCCTTGCGTGTCGTGGCATTGTGATCAATTCATTTTAAAGTTTCGACCCCGGTTGTCGCGCTGGTTTTCGAGCTAATCGCGAATATCCACAATCGCTCCCAATATTTTCAAAGTACCGCGAGTTGTCAGAGTCCTTCCGCACCTTCGTCCGAACAGAAAGACGCCCGATCGTCGAAAACGACCACAGATCCTTGCGTGTAGCGACATTGCGATCAATTCATATTAAGGTTTCGACCCCGGTCGTCGCGCTGGTATTCGAGATAATCGCGAATAACCGCAATCACTCCCAAAATTTTCAAAGTACAGCGAGTTTTCAGAGTCCTTCCGCACCATCGTCCGAACACAAAGTCGTCCGATTGTAGAAAACGACCACTGATCCTTGCGTGTTGCGACATTGCGATCAATTCATATTAAGGTTTCGACCACGACCCTCGCGTTTGTTTTCGAGAAAATCGCGAATAACCCTAGTCGCTCCCAAAATTTTCAATGTACCGCGAGTTGTCAGAGTCTTTCCGAACCTTCGTCCGAACACAAAGTCGTCCGATCTTCGAAAACGACAACTGAGCCTTGCGTGTCGTGGCATTGTGAACAATTCATTTTAAAGTTTCGACCCCGGTTGTCGCGCTGGTTTTCGAGCTAATCGCGAATATCCACAATCGCTCCCAATATTTTCAAAGTACCGCGAGTTGTCAGAGTCCTTCCGCACCTTCGTCCGAACACAAAGACGCCCGATCGTCGAAAACGACCACAGATCCTTGCGTGTAGCGACATTGCGATCAATTCATATTAAGGTTTCGACCCCGGTCGTCGCGCTGGTATTCGAGATAATCGCGAATAACCGCAATCGCTCCCAAAATTTTCAAAGTACCGCGAGTTTTCAGAGTCATTCCCCACCATCGGCGAACACAAAGTCGTCCGATCTTCGAAAACGACCACTGATCCTTGCGTGTCGCGACATTGCGATCAATTCATAATAAAGTTTCGACCCCGGTCGTGGCGCTGGTTTTCGAGGTAATCGCGAATATCCACAATCGCTCCCAATATTTTCAAAGTACCGCGAGTTGTCAGAGTCCTTCCGCACCTTCGTCCGAACACAAAGACGCCCGATCGTCGAAAACGACCACAGATCCTTGCGTGTTGCGACATTGCGATCAATTCATATTAAGGTTTCGACCCCGGTCGTCGCGCTGGTTTTCGAGATAATCGCGAATAACCCTAATCACTCCCAAAATTTTCAAAGTACAGCGAGTTTTCAGAGTCCTTCCGCACCATCGTCCGAACACAAAGTCGTCCGATTGTAGAAAACGACCACTGATCCTTGCGTGTCCCGACATTGCGATCAATTCATATTAAGGTTTCGACCCCGGTCGTCGCGCTGGTTTTCGAGATAATCGCGAATAACCGCAATCGGTCCGCAAAATTTTCATAGTACCGCGTGTTTTCAGAGTCTTTCCGCACCATCTGCCGAACACAATGTCGTCCGATCTTCGAAAACGACCACTGATATTTGCGTGTCGCGACATTGCGATCAATTCATATTGAAGTTTCGACCTCGGCCCTCGCGCTGTTTTTCGAGATAATCGCGAATAACCCTAATCGCTCCCGAAATTTTCATAGTACCGCGAATGTTCAGAGTCCTTCCGCACCATCGGCGAACACAAAGTCGTCCGATTTTCGAAAACGACCACTGATCCTTGCGTGTTGCGACATTGCGATCAATTCATATTAAGGTTTCGACCCCGGTCGTCGCGCTGGTTTTCGAGATAATCGCGAATAACCGCAATCGCTCCGAAAATTTTCAAAGTCCCGCGAGTTTTCAGAGTCCTTCCGCACCATCGTCCGAACACAAAGTCGTCCGATTTTCGAAAACGACCACTGATCCTTGCGTGTTGCGACATTTCGATCAATTCATATTAAGGTTTCGACCCCGGTCGTGGTGCTCGGTTTCGAGATAATCGCGAATAACCCCAAACGGTCCGAAAAATTTTCTAAGTACCGCGAGTTGTCAGAGTCCTTCCGAACATTCGTCCGAACACAAAGTCGCCCGATCGTCGAAAACGACCACTGATCCTTGCGTGTTGCGACATTGCGATCAATTCATATTAAGGTTTCGACCACGACCCTCGCGCTTGTTTTCGAGAAAATCGCGAATAACCCTAGTCGCTCCCAAAATTTTCAATGTACCGCGAGTTGTCAGAGTCCTTCCGCACCTTCGTCCGAACACAAAGGCGCCCGATCGTCGAAAACGACCACAGATCCTTGCGTGTAGCGACATTGCGATCAATTCATATTAAGGTTTCGACCCCGGTCGTGGTGCTCGGTTTCGAGATAATCGCGAATAACCCCAATCGGTCCGAAAAATTTTCTAAGTACCGCGAGTTGTCAGAGTCCTTCCGAACATTCGTCCGAACACAAAGTCGCCCGATCGTCGAAAACGACCACAGATCCTTGCGTGTTGCGATATTGCGATCAATTCATATTAAGGTTTCGACCCCGGTCGTCGCGCTGGTATTCGAGATAATCGCGCATAACCGCAATCGCTCCCAAAATTTTCAAAGTACCGCGAGTTTTCAGAGTCATTCCGCACCATCGTCCGAACACAAAGTCGTCCGATTGTAGAAAACGACCACTGATCCTTGCGTGTCGCGGCATTGCGATCAATTCATATTAAGGTTTCGACCACGGCCCTCGCGCTGGTTTTCGAGAAAATCGCGAATAACCTTAATCGCTCCCAAAATTTTCAAAGTACCGCGAGTTTTCAGAGTCCTTCCGCACCATCGGCGAACACAAAGTCGTCCGATCATCGAAAACGACAACTGACCCTTGCGTGTCGCGGTATTGCGATCAATTCATTTTAAAGTTTCGACCCCGGTTGTCGCGCTGGTTTTCGAGGTAATCGCGAATATCCACAATCGCTCACAATATTTTCAAAGTACCGCGAGTTGTCAGAGTCATTCCGCACCTTCGTCCGAACACAAAGACGCCCGATCGTCGAAAACGACCACAGATCCTTGCGTATTGCGACATTGCGATCAATTCATATTAAGGTTTCGACCCCGGTCGTCGCGCTGGTATTCGAGATAATCGCGAATAACCGCAATCGCTTCCAAAATTTTCGAAGTACCGCGAGTTTTCAGAGTCATTCCGCACCATCGGCGAACACAAAGTCGTCCGATCTTCGAAAACGACCACTGATCCTTGCGTGTCGCGACATTGCGATCAATTCATAATAAAGTTTCGACCCCGGTCGTGGCGCTGGTTTTCGAGGTAATCGCGAATATCCACAATCGCTCCCAATATTTTCAAAGTACCGCGAGTTGTCAGAGTCCTTCCGCACCTTCGTCCGAACACAAAGACACCCGATCGTCGACAACGACCACAGATCCTTGCGTGTTGCGACATTGCGATCAATTCATATTAAGGTTTCGACCCCGGTCGTCGCGCTGGTTTTCGAGATAATCGCGAATAACCCTAATAACTCCCAAAATTTTCAAAGTACAGCGAGTTTTCAGAGTCCTTCCGCACCATCGTCCGAACACAAAGTCGTCCGATTGTTGAAAACGACCACTGATCCTTGCGTGTCCCGACATGGCGATCAATTCATATTAAGGTTTCGACCCCGGTCGTCGCGCTGGTTTTCGAGATAATCGCGAATAACCCCAAACGGTCCGAAAAATTTTCTAAGTACCGCGAGTTGTCAGAGTCCTTCCGAACATTCGTCCGAACACAAAGTCGCCCGATCGTCGAAAACGACCACTGATCCTTGCGTGTTGCGACATTGCGATCAATTCATATTAAGGTTTCGACCACGACCCTCGCGCTTGTTTTCGAGAAAATCGCGAATAACCCTAGTCGCTCCCAAAATTTTCAATGTACCGCGAGTTGTCAGAGTCCTTCCGCACCTTCGTCCGAACACAAAGACGCCCGATCGTCGAAAACGACCACTGATCCTTGCGTGTTGCGACATTGCGATCAATTCATATTAAGGTTTCGACCACGACGCTCGCGCTGGTATTCGAGATAATCGCGAATAACCGCAATCACTCCCAAAATTTTCAAAGTACAGCGAGTTTTCAGAGTCATTCCGCACCATCGGCGAACACAAAGTCGTCCGATCTTCGAAAACGACCACTGATCCTTGCGTGTCGCGACATTGCGATCAATTCATAATAAAGTTTCGACCCCGGTCGTGGCGCTGGTTTTCGAGGTAATCGCGAATATCCACAATCGCTCCCAATATTTTCAAAGTACCGCGAGTTGTCAGAGTCCTTCCGCACCTTCGTCCGAACACAAAGACACCCGATCGTCGACAACGACCACAGATCCTTGCGTGTTGCGACATTGCGATCAATTCATATTAAGGTTTCGACCCCGGTCGTCGCGCTGGTTTTCGAGATAATCGCGAATAACCCTAATAACTCCCAAAATTTTCAAAGTACAGCGAGTTTTCAGAGTCCTTCCGCACCATCGTCCGAACACAAAGTCGTCCGATTGTAGAAAACGACCACTGATCCTTGCGTGTCCCGACATTGCGATCAATTCATATTAAGGTTTCGACCCCGGTCGTCGCGCTGGTTTTCGAGATAATCGCGAATAACCGCAATCGGTCCGCAAAATTTTCATAGTACCGCGTGTTTTCAGAGTCTTTCCGCACCATCTGCCGAACACAATGTCGTCCGATCTTCGAAAACGACCACTGATATTTGCGTGTCGCGACATTGCGATCAATTCATATTAAAGTTTCGACTTCGGCCCTCGCGCTGTTTTTCGAGATAATCGCGAATAAACCTAATCGCTCCCGAAATTTTCATAGTACCGCGAATGTTCAGAGTCCTTCCGCACCATCGGCGAACACAAAGTCGTCCGATCTTCGAAAACGACAACTGATCCTTGCGTGTCCCGACATTGCGATCATTTCATATTAAGGTTTCGCCAACGGTCGTCGCGCTGGTTTTCGAGATAATCGGGAACAACCGCAATCGCTCCGAAAATTTTCAAAGTCCCGCGAGTTTTCAGAGTCCTTCCGCACCATCGTCCGAACACAAAGTCGTCCGATTTTCGAAAACGACCACTGATCCTTGCGTGTTGCGACATTGCGATCAATTCATATTAAGGTTTCGACCCCGGTCGTCGCGCTGGTTTTCGAGATAATCGCGAATAACCGCAATCGCTCCGAAAATTTTCAAAGTCCCGCGAGTTTTCAGAGTCCTTCCGCACCATCGTCCGAACACAAAGTCGTCCGATTTTCGAAAACGACCACTGATCCTTGCGTGTTGCGACATTTCGATCAATTCATATTAAGGTTTCGACCCCGGTCGTGGTGCTCGGTTTCGAGATAATCGCGAATAACCCCAAACGGTCCGAAAAATTTTCTAAGTACCGCGAGTTGTCAGAGTCCTTCCGAACATTCGTCCGAACACAAAGTCGCCCGATCGTCGAAAACGACCACTGATCCTTGCGTGTTGCGACATTGCGATCAATTCATATTAAGGTTTCGACCACGACCCTCGCGCTTGTTTTCGAGAAAATCGCGAATAACCCTAGTCGCTCCCAAAATTTTCAATGTACCGCGAGTTGTCAGAGTCCTTCCGCACCTTCGTCCGAACACAAAGACGCCCGATCGTCGAAAACGACCACAGATCCTTGCGTGTAGCGACATTGCGATCAATTCATATTAAGGTTTCCACCCCGGTCGTCGCGCTGGTATTCGAGATAATCGCGAATAACCGCAATCACTCCCAAAATTTTCAAAGTACAGCGAGTTTTCAGAGTCCTTCCGCACCATCGTCCGAACACAAAGTCGTCCGATCTTCGAAAACGACCACTGATCCTTGCGTGTCGCGACATTTCGATCAATTCATATTAAGGTTTCGACCCCGGTCGTGGTGCTCGGTTTCGAGATAATCGCGAATAACCCCAATCGGTCCGAAAAATTTTCTAAGTACCGCGAGTTGTCAGAGTCCTTCCGAACATTCGTCCGAACACAAAGTCGCCCGATCGTCGAAAACGACCACAGATCCTTGCGTGTTGCGATATTGCGATCAATTCATATTAAGGTTTCGACCCCGGTCGTCGCGCTGGTTTTCGAGATAATCGCGAATAACCCTAATCGCTCCCAAAATTTTTAAAGAACCGCGAGTTTTCAGAGTCTTTCCGCACCATCTGCCGAACACAATGTCGTCCGATCTTCGAAAACGACCACTGATATTTGCGTGTCGCGACATTGCGATCAATTCATATTAAGGTTTGGACCTCGGCCCTCGCGCTGGTTTTCGAGATAATCGCGAATAACCCTAATCGCTCCCAAAATTTTCATAGTACCGCGAGTGTTCAGAGTCTTTCCGAACCTTCGTCCGAACACAAAGTCGTCCGATCTTCGAAAACGACAACTGAGCCTTGCGTGTCGTGGCATTGTGATCAATTCATTTTAAAGTTTCGAACCCGGTTGTCGCGCTGGTTTTCGAGCTAATCGCGAATATCCACAATCGCTCCCAATATTTTCAAAGTACCGCGAGTTGTCAGAGTCGTTCCGCACCTTCGTCCGAACACAAAGACGCCCGATCGTCGAAAACGACCACAGATCCTTGCGTGTAGCGACATTGCGATCAATTCATATTAAGGTTTCGACCCCGGTCGTCGCGCTGGTATTCGAGATAATCGCGAATAACCGCAATCGCTCCCAAAATTTTCAAAGTACCGCGAGTTTTCAGAGTCATTCCGCACCATCGGCGAACACAAAGTCGTCCGATCTTCGAAAACGACCACTGATCCTTGCGTGTCGCGACATTGCGATCAATTCATAATAAAGTTTCGACCCCGGTCGTGGCGCTGGTTTTCGAGGTAATCGCGAATATCCACAATCGCTCCCAATATTTTCAAAGTACCGCGAGTTGTCAGAGTCCTTCCGCACCTTCGTCCGAACACAAAGACGCCCGATCGTCGAAAACGACCACAGATCCTTGCGTGTTGCGACATTGCGATCAATTCATATTAAGGTTTCGACCCCGGTCGTCGCGCTGGTTTTCGAGATAATCGCGAATAACCCTAATCACTCCCAAAATTTTCAAAGTACAGCGAGTTTTCAGAGTCCTTCCGCACCATCGTCCGAACACAAAGTCGTCCGATTGTAGAAAACGACCACTGATCCTTGCGTGTCCCGACATTGCGATCAATTCATATTAAGGTTTCGACCCCGGTCGTCGCGCTGGTTTTCGAGATAATCGCGAATAACCGCAATCGGTCCGCAAAATTTTCATAGTACCGCGTGTTTTCAGAGTCTTTCCGCACCATCTGCCGAACACAATGTCGTCCGATCTTCGAAAACGACCACTGATATTTGCGTGTCGCGACATTGCGATCATTTCATATTAAAGTTTCGACCTCGGCCCTCGCGCTGTTTTTCGAGATAATCGCGAATAACCCTAATCGCTCCCGAAATTTTCATAGTACCGCGAATGTTCAGAGTCCTTCCGCACCATCGGCGAACACAAAGTCGTCCGATCTTCGAAAACGACAACTGATCCTTGCGTGTCCCGACATTGCGATCATTTCATATTAAGGTTTCGCCAACGGTCGTCGCGCTGGTTTTCGAGATAATCGGGAATAACCGCAATCGCTCCGAAAATTTTCAAAGTCCCGCGAGTTTTCAGAGTCCTTCCGCACCATCGTCCGAACACAAAGTCGTCCGATTTTCGAAAACGACCACTGATCCTTGCGTGTCGCGACATTTCGATCAATTCATATTAAGGTTTCGACCCCGGTCGTGGTGCTCGGTTTCGAGATAATCGCGAATAACCCCAATCGGTCCGAAAAATTTTCTAAGTACCGCGAGTTGTCAGAGTCCTTCCGAACATTCGTCCGAACACAAAGTCGCCCGATCGTCGAAAACGACCACAGATCCTTGCGTGTTGCGATATTGCGATCAATTCATATTAAGGTTTCGACCCCGGTCGTCGCGCTGGTATTCGAGATAATCGCGCATAACCGCAATCGCTCCCAAAATTTTCAAAGTACCGCGAGTTTTCAGAGTCATTCCGCACCATCGTCCGAACACAAAGTCGTCCGATTGTAGAAAACGACCACTGATCCTTGCGTGTCGCGGCATTGCGATCAATTCATATTAAGGTTTCGACCACGGCCCTCGCGCTGGTTTTCGAGAAAATCGCGAATAACCTTAATCGCTCCCAAAATTTTCAAAGTACCGCGAGTTTTCAGAGTCCTTCCGCACCATCGGCGAACACAAAGTCGTCCGATCATCGAAATCGACAACTGACCCTTGCGTGTCGCGGTATTGCGATCAATTCATTTTAAAGTTTCGACCCCGGTTGTCGCGCTGGTTTTCGAGGTAATCGCGAATATCCACAATCGCTCACAATATTTTCAAAGTACCGCGAGTTGTCAGAGTCATTCCGCACCTTCGTCCGAACACAAAGACGCCCGATCGTCGAAAACGACCACAGATCCTTGCGTATTGCGACATTGCGATCAATTCATATTAAGGTTTCGACCCCGGTCGTCGCGCTGGTATTCGAGATAATCGCGAATAACCGCAATCGCTTCCAAAATTTTCAAAGTACCGCGAGTTTTCAGAGTCATTCCGCACCATCGGCGAACACAAAGTCGTCCGATCTTCGAAAACGACAACTGACCCTTGCGTGTCGCGGCATTGCGATCAATTCATTTTAAAGTTTCGACCCCGGTTGTCGCGCTGGTTTTCGAGGTAATCGCGAATATCTACAATCGCTCCCAATATTTTCAAAGTACCGCGAGTTGTCAGAGTCCTTCCGCACCTTCGTCCGAACACAAAGTCGCCCGATCGTCGAAAACGACCACTGATCCTTGCGTGTTGCGACATTGCGATCAATTCATATTAAGGTTTCGACCACGACCCTCGCGCTTGTTTTCGAGAAAATCGCGAATAACCCTAGTCGCTCCCAAAATTTTCAATGTACCGCGAGTTGTCAGAGTCCTTCCGCACCTTCGTCCGAACACAAAGTCGCCCGATCGTCGAAAACGACCACTGATCCTTGCGTGTTGCGACATTGCGATCAATTCATATTAAGGTTTCGACCACGACCCTCGCGCTTGTTTTCGAGAAAATCGCGAATAACCCTAGTCGCTCCCAAAATTTTCAATGTACCGCGAGTTGTCAGAGTCCTTCCGCACCTTCGTCCGAACACAAAGACGCCCGATCGTCGAAAACGACCACTGATCCTTGCGTGTTGCGACATTGCGATCAATTCATATTAAGGTTTCGACCACGACCCTCGCGCTTGTTTTCGAGAAAATCGCGAATAACCCTAGTCGCTCCCAAAATTTTCAATGTACCGCGAGTTGTCAGAGTCCTTCCGCACCTTCGTCCGAACACAAAGACGCCCGATCGTCGAAAACGACCACTGATCCTTGCGTGTTGCGACATTGCGATCAATTCATATTAAGGTTTCGACCACGACGCTCGCGCTGGTATTCGAGATAATCGCGAATAACCGCAATCACTCCCAAAATTTTCAAAGTACAGCGAGTTTTCAGAGTCATTCCGCACCATCGGCGAACACAAAGTCGTCCGATCTTCGAAAACGACCACTGATCCTTGCGTGTCGCGACATTGCGATCAATTCATAATAAAGTTTCGACCCCGGTCGTGGCGCTGGTTTTCGAGGTAATCGCGAATATCCACAATCGCTCCCAATATTTTCAAAGTACCGCGAGTTGTCAGAGTCCTTCCGCACCTTCGTCCGAACACAAAGACACCCGATCGTCGACAACGACCACAGATCCTTGCGTGTTGCGACATTGCGATCAATTCATATTAAGGTTTCGACCCCGGTCGTCGCGCTGGTTTTCGAGATAATCGCGAATAACCCTAATAACTCCCAAAATTTTCAAAGTACAGCGAGTTTTCAGAGTCCTTCCGCACCATCGTCCGAACACAAAGTCGTCCGATTGTAGAAAACGACCACTGATCCTTGCGTGTCCCGACATTGCGATCAATTCATATTAAGGTTTCGACCCCGGTCGTCGCGCTGGTTTTCGAGATAATCGCGAATAACCGCAATCGGTCCGCAAAATTTTCATAGTACCGCGTGTTTTCAGAGTCTTTCCGCACCATCTGCCGAACACAATGTCGTCCGATCTTCGAAAACGACCACTGATATTTGCGTGTCGCGACATTGCGATCAATTCATATTAAAGTTTCGACTTCGGCCCTCGCGCTGTTTTTCGAGATAATCGCGAATAAACCTAATCGCTCCCGAAATTTTCATAGTACCGCGAATGTTCAGAGTCCTTCCGCACCATCGGCGAACACAAAGTCGTCCGATCTTCGAAAACGACAACTGATCCTTGCGTGTCCCGACATTGCGATCATTTCATATTAAGGTTTCGCCAACGGTCGTCGCGCTGGTTTTCGAGATAATCGGGAACAACCGCAATCGCTCCGAAAATTTTCAAAGTCCCGCGAGTTTTCAGAGTCCTTCCGCACCATCGTCCGAACACAAAGTCGTCCGATTTTCGAAAACGACCACTGATCCTTGCGTGTTGCGACATTGCGATCAATTCATATTAAGGTTTCGACCCCGGTCGTCGCGCTGGTTTTCGAGATAATCGCGAATAACCGCAATCGCTCCGAAAATTTTCAAAGTCCCGCGAGTTTTCAGAGTCCTTCCGCACCATCGTCCGAACACAAAGTCGTCCGATTTTCGAAAACGACCACTGATCCTTGCGTGTTGCGACATTTCGATCAATTCATATTAAGGTTTCGACCCCGGTCGTGGTGCTCGGTTTCGAGATAATCGCGAATAACCCCAAACGGTCCGAAAAATTTTCTAAGTACCGCGAGTTGTCAGAGTCCTTCCGAACATTCGTCCGAACACAAAGTCGCCCGATCGTCGAAAACGACCACTGATCCTTGCGTGTTGCGACATTGCGATCAATTCATATTAAGGTTTCGACCACGACCCTCGCGCTTGTTTTCGAGAAAATCGCGAATAACCCTAGTCGCTCCCAAAATTTTCAATGTACCGCGAGTTGTCAGAGTCCTTCCGCACCTTCGTCCGAACACAAAGACGCCCGATCGTCGAAAACGACCACAGATCCTTGCGTGTAGCGACATTGCGATCAATTCATATTAAGGTTTCCACCCCGGTCGTCGCGCTGGTATTCGAGATAATCGCGAATAACCGCAATCACTCCCAAAATTTTCAAAGTACAGCGAGTTTTCAGAGTCCTTCCGCACCATCGTCCGAACACAAAGTCGTCCGATCTTCGAAAACGACCACTGATCCTTGCGTGTCGCGACATTTCGATCAATTCATATTAAGGTTTCGACCCCGGTCGTGGTGCTCGGTTTCGAGATAATCGCGAATAACCCCAATCGGTCCGAAAAATTTTCTAAGTACCGCGAGTTGTCAGAGTCCTTCCGAACATTCGTCCGAACACAAAGTCGCCCGATCGTCGAAAACGACCACAGATCCTTGCGTGTTGCGATATTGCGATCAATTCATATTAAGGTTTCGACCCCGGTCGTCGCGCTGGTTTTCGAGATAATCGCGAATAACCCTAATCGCTCCCAAAATTTTTAAAGAACCGCGAGTTTTCAGAGTCTTTCCGCACCATCTGCCGAACACAATGTCGTCCGATCTTCGAAAACGACCACTGATATTTGCGTGTCGCGACATTGCGATCAATTCATATTAAGGTTTGGACCTCGGCCCTCGCGCTGGTTTTCGAGATAATCGCGAATAACCCTAATCGCTCCCAAAATTTTCATAGTACCGCGAGTGTTCAGAGTCTTTCCGAACCTTCGTCCGAACACAAAGTCGTCCGATCTTCGAAAACGACAACTGAGCCTTGCGTGTCGTGGCATTGTGATCAATTCATTTTAAAGTTTCGAACCCGGTTGTCGCGCTGGTTTTCGAGCTAATCGCGAATATCCACAATCGCTCCCAATATTTTCAAAGTACCGCGAGTTGTCAGAGTCGTTCCGCACCTTCGTCCGAACACAAAGACGCCCGATCGTCGAAAACGACCACAGATCCTTGCGTGTAGCGACATTGCGATCAATTCATATTAAGGTTTCGACCCCGGTCGTCGCGCTGGTATTCGAGATAATCGCGAATAACCGCAATCGCTCCCAAAATTTTCAAAGTACCGCGAGTTTTCAGAGTCATTCCGCACCATCGGCGAACACAAAGTCGTCCGATCTTCGAAAACGACCACTGATCCTTGCGTGTCGCGACATTGCGATCAATTCATAATAAAGTTTCGACCCCGGTCGTGGCGCTGGTTTTCGAGGTAATCGCGAATATCCACAATCGCTCCCAATATTTTCAAAGTACCGCGAGTTGTCAGAGTCCTTCCGCACCTTCGTCCGAACACAAAGACGCCCGATCGTCGAAAACGACCACAGATCCTTGCGTGTTGCGACATTGCGATCAATTCATATTAAGGTTTCGACCCCGGTCGTCGCGCTGGTTTTCGAGATAATCGCGAATAACCCTAATCACTCCCAAAATTTTCAAAGTACAGCGAGTTTTCAGAGTCCTTCCGCACCATCGTCCGAACACAAAGTCGTCCGATTGTAGAAAACGACCACTGATCCTTGCGTGTCCCGACATTGCGATCAATTCATATTAAGGTTTCGACCCCGGTCGTCGCGCTGGTTTTCGAGATAATCGCGAATAACCGCAATCGGTCCGCAAAATTTTCATAGTACCGCGTGTTTTCAGAGTCTTTCCGCACCATCTGCCGAACACAATGTCGTCCGATCTTCGAAAACGACCACTGATATTTGCGTGTCGCGACATTGCGATCATTTCATATTAAAGTTTCGACCTCGGCCCTCGCGCTGTTTTTCGAGATAATCGCGAATAACCCTAATCGCTCCCGAAATTTTCATAGTACCGCGAATGTTCAGAGTCCTTCCGCACCATCGGCGAACACAAAGTCGTCCGATCTTCGAAAACGACAACTGATCCTTGCGTGTCCCGACATTGCGATCATTTCATATTAAGGTTTCGCCAACGGTCGTCGCGCTGGTTTTCGAGATAATCGGGAATAACCGCAATCGCTCCGAAAATTTTCAAAGTCCCGCGAGTTTTCAGAGTCCTTCCGCACCATCGTCCGAACACAAAGTCGTCCGATTTTCGAAAACGACCACTGATCCTTGCGTGTCGCGACATTTCGATCAATTCATATTAAGGTTTCGACCCCGGTCGTGGTGCTCGGTTTCGAGATAATCGCGAATAACCCCAATCGGTCCGAAAAATTTTCTAAGTACCGCGAGTTGTCAGAGTCCTTCCGAACATTCGTCCGAACACAAAGTCGCCCGATCGTCGAAAACGACCACAGATCCTTGCGTGTTGCGATATTGCGATCAATTCATATTAAGGTTTCGACCCCGGTCGTCGCGCTGGTATTCGAGATAATCGCGCATAACCGCAATCGCTCCCAAAATTTTCAAAGTACCGCGAGTTTTCAGAGTCATTCCGCACCATCGTCCGAACACAAAGTCGTCCGATTGTAGAAAACGACCACTGATCCTTGCGTGTCGCGGCATTGCGATCAATTCATATTAAGGTTTCGACCACGGCCCTCGCGCTGGTTTTCGAGAAAATCGCGAATAACCTTAATCGCTCCCAAAATTTTCAAAGTACCGCGAGTTTTCAGAGTCCTTCCGCACCATCGGCGAACACAAAGTCGTCCGATCATCGAAAACGACAACTGACCCTTGCGTGTCGCGGTATTGCGATCAATTCATTTTAAAGTTTCGACCCCGGTTGTCGCGCTGGTTTTCGAGGTAATCGCGAATATCCACAATCGCTCACAATATTTTCAAAGTACCGCGAGTTGTCAGAGTCATTCCGCACCTTCGTCCGAACACAAAGACGCCCGATCGTCGAAAACGACCACAGATCCTTGCGTATTGCGACATTGCGATCAATTCATATTAAGGTTTCGACCCCGGTCGTCGCGCTGGTATTCGAGATAATCGCGAATAACCGCAATCGCTTCCAAAATTTTCAAAGTACCGCGAGTTTTCAGAGTCATTCCGCACCATCGGCGAACACAAAGTCGTCCGATCTTCGAAAACGACAACTGACCCTTGCGTGTCGCGGCATTGCGATCAATTCATTTTAAAGTTTCGACCCCGGTTGTCGCGCTGGTTTTCGAGGTAATCGCGAATATCTACAATCGCTCCCAATATTTTCAAAGTACCGCGAGTTGTCAGAGTCCTTCCGCACCTTCGTCCGAACACAAAGTCGCCCGATCGTCGAAAACGACCACTGATCCTTGCGTGTTGCGACATTGCGATCAATTCATATTAAGGTTTCGACCACGGCCCTCGCGCTGGTTTTCGAGATAATCGCGAATAACCCTAATCGCTCCCAAAATTTTCAAAGTACCGCGAGTTTTCAGAGTCCTTCCGCACCATCGGCGAACACAAAGTCGTCCGATCTTCGAAAACGACCACTGACCCTTGCGTGTCGCGACATTGCGATCAATTCATATTAAGGTTTCGAACCCGGTCGTCGCGCTGGTTTTCGAGATAATCGCGAATAACCGCAATCGGTCCGCAAAATTTTCAATGTACCGCGAGTAGTCAGAGTCCTTCCGCACCATCGGCGAACACAAAGTCGTCCGATCATCGAAAACGACCACTGATATTTGCGTGTCGCGACATTGCGATCAATTCATATTAAGGTTTGGACCTCGGCCCTCGCGCTGGTTTTCGAGATAATCGCGAATAACCCTAATCGCTCCCAAAATTTTTAAAGAACCGCGAGTTTTCAGAGTCTTTCCGCACCATCTGCCGAACACAATGTCGTCCGATCTTCGAAAACGACCACTGATATTTGCGTGTCGCGACATTGCGATCAATTCATATTAAGGTTTGGACCTCGGCCCTCGCGCTGGTTTTCGAGATAATCGCGAATAACCCTAATCGCTCCCAAAATTTTCATAGTACCGCGAGTGTTCAGAGTCCTTCCGCACCATCGGGCGAACACAAAGTCGTCCGATCATCGAAAACGACAACTGATCCTTGCGTGTCCCGACATTGCGATCATTTCATATTAAGGTTTCGCCAACGGTCGTCGCGCTGGTTTTCGAGATAATCGGGAATAACCGCAATCGCTCCGAAAATTTTCAAAGTCCCGCGAGTTTTCAGAGTCCTTCCGCACCATCGTCCGAACACAAAGTCGTCCGATTTTCGAAAACGACCACTGATCCTTGCGTGTTGCGACATTTCGATCAATTCATATTAAGGTTTCGACCACGACCCTCGCGCTTGTTTTCGAGAAAATCGCGAATAACCCTAGTCGCTCCCAAAATTTTCAATGTACCGCGAATTGTCAGAGTCCTTCCGACCCTTCGTCCGAACACAAAGTCGTCCGATCTTCGAAAACGACAACTGAGCCTTGCGTGTCGTGGCATTGTGATCAATTCATTTTAAAGTTTCGACCCCGGTTGTCGCGCTGGTTTTCGAGCTAATCGCGAATATCCACAATCGCTCCCAATATTTTCAAAGTACCGCGAGTTGTCAGAGTCCTTCCGCACCTTCGTCCGAACAGAAAGACGCCCGATCGTCGAAAACGACCACAGATCCTTGCGTGTAGCGACATTGCGATCAATTCATATTAAGGTTTCGACCCCGGTCGTCGCGCTGGTATTCGAGATAATCGCGAATAACCGCAATCACTCCCAAAATTTTCAAAGTACAGCGAGTTTTCAGAGTCCTTCCGCACCATCGTCCGAACACAAAGTCGTCCGATTGTAGAAAACGACCACTGATCCTTGCGTGTTGCGACATTGCGATCAATTCATATTAAGGTTTCGACCACGACCCTCGCGTTTGTTTTCGAGAAAATCGCGAATAACCCTAGTCGCTCCCAAAATTTTCAATGTACCGCGAGTTGTCAGAGTCTTTCCGAACCTTCGTCCGAACACAAAGTCGTCCGATCTTCGAAAACGACAACTGAGCCTTGCGTGTCGTGGCATTGTGAACAATTCATTTTAAAGTTTCGACCCCGGTTGTCGCGCTGGTTTTCGAGCTAATCGCGAATATCCACAATCGCTCCCAATATTTTCAAAGTACCGCGAGTTGTCAGAGTCCTTCCGCACCTTCGTCCGAACACAAAGACGCCCGATCGTCGAAAACGACCACAGATCCTTGCGTGTAGCGACATTGCGATCAATTCATATTAAGGTTTCGACCCCGGTCGTCGCGCTGGTATTCGAGATAATCGCGAATAACCGCAATCGCTCCCAAAATTTTCAAAGTACCGCGAGTTTTCAGAGTCATTCCCCACCATCGGCGAACACAAAGTCGTCCGATCTTCGAAAACGACCACTGATCCTTGCGTGTCGCGACATTGCGATCAATTCATAATAAAGTTTCGACCCCGGTCGTGGCGCTGGTTTTCGAGGTAATCGCGAATATCCACAATCGCTCCCAATATTTTCAAAGTACCGCGAGTTGTCAGAGTCCTTCCGCACCTTCGTCCGAACACAAAGACGCCCGATCGTCGAAAACGACCACAGATCCTTGCGTGTTGCGACATTGCGATCAATTCATATTAAGGTTTCGACCCCGGTCGTCGCGCTGGTTTTCGAGATAATCGCGAATAACCCTAATCACTCCCAAAATTTTCAAAGTACAGCGAGTTTTCAGAGTCCTTCCGCACCATCGTCCGAACACAAAGTCGTCCGATTGTAGAAAACGACCACTGATCCTTGCGTGTCCCGACATTGCGATCAATTCATATTAAGGTTTCGACCCCGGTCGTCGCGCTGGTTTTCGAGATAATCGCGAATAACCGCAATCGGTCCGCAAAATTTTCATAGTACCGCGTGTTTTCAGAGTCTTTCCGCACCATCTGCCGAACACAATGTCGTCCGATCTTCGAAAACGACCACTGATATTTGCGTGTCGCGACATTGCGATCAATTCATATTGAAGTTTCGACCTCGGCCCTCGCGCTGTTTTTCGAGATAATCGCGAATAACCCTAATCGCTCCCGAAATTTTCATAGTACCGCGAATGTTCAGAGTCCTTCCGCACCATCGGCGAACACAAAGTCGTCCGATTTTCGAAAACGACCACTGATCCTTGCGTGTTGCGACATTGCGATCAATTCATATTAAGGTTTCGACCCCGGTCGTCGCGCTGGTTTTCGAGATAATCGCGAATAACCGCAATCGCTCCGAAAATTTTCAAAGTCCCGCGAGTTTTCAGAGTCCTTCCGCACCATCGTCCGAACACAAAGTCGTCCGATTTTCGAAAACGACCACTGATCCTTGCGTGTTGCGACATTTCGATCAATTCATATTAAGGTTTCGACCCCGGTCGTGGTGCTCGGTTTCGAGATAATCGCGAATAACCCCAAACGGTCCGAAAAATTTTCTAAGTACCGCGAGTTGTCAGAGTCCTTCCGAACATTCGTCCGAACACAAAGTCGCCCGATCGTCGAAAACGACCACTGATCCTTGCGTGTTGCGACATTGCGATCAATTCATATTAAGGTTTCGACTACGACCCTCGCGCTTGTTTTCGAGAAAATCGCGAATAACCCTAGTCGCTCCCAAAATTTTCAATGTACCGCGAGTTGTCAGAGTCCTTCCGCACCTTCGTCCGAACACAAAGGCGCCCGATCGTCGAAAACGACCACAGATCCTTGCGTGTAGCGACATTGCGATCAATTCATATTAAGGTTTCGACCCCGGTCGTGGTGCTCGGTTTCGAGATAATCGCGAATAACCCCAATCGGTCCGAAAAATTTTCTAAGTACCGCGAGTTGTCAGAGTCCTTCCGAACATTCGTCCGAACACAAAGTCGCCCGATCGTCGAAAACGACCACAGATCCTTGCGTGTTGCGATATTGCGATCAATTCATATTAAGGTTTCGACCCCGGTCGTCGCGCTGGTATTCGAGATAATCGCGCATAACCGCAATCGCTCCCAAAATTTTCAAAGTACCGCGAGTTTTCAGAGTCATTCCGCACCATCGTCCGAACACAAAGTCGTCCGATTGTAGAAAACGACCACTGATCCTTGCGTGTCGCGGCATTGCGATCAATTCATATTAAGGTTTCGACCACGGCCCTCGCGCTGGTTTTCGAGAAAATCGCGAATAACCTTAATCGCTCCCAAAATTTTCAAAGTACCGCGAGTTTTCAGAGTCCTTCCGCACCATCGGCGAACACAAAGTCGTCCGATCATCGAAAACGACAACTGACCCTTGCGTGTCGCGGTATTGCGATCAATTCATTTTAAAGTTTCGACCCCGGTTGTCGCGCTGGTTTTCGAGGTAATCGCGAATATCCACAATCGCTCACAATATTTTCAAAGTACCGCGAGTTGTCAGAGTCATTCCGCACCTTCGTCCGAACACAAAGACGCCCGATCGTCGAAAACGACCACAGATCCTTGCGTATTGCGACATTGCGATCAATTCATATTAAGGTTTCGACCCCGGTCGTCGCGCTGGTATTCGAGATAATCGCGAATAACCGCAATCGCTTCCAAAATTTTCGAAGTACCGCGAGTTTTCAGAGTCATTCCGCACCATCGGCGAACACAAAGTCGTCCGATCTTCGAAAACGACCACTGATCCTTGCGTGTCGCGACATTGCGATCAATTCATAATAAAGTTTCGACCCCGGTCGTGGCGCTGGTTTTCGAGGTAATCGCGAATATCCACAATCGCTCCCAATATTTTCAAAGTACCGCGAGTTGTCAGAGTCCTTCCGCACCTTCGTCCGAACACAAAGACACCCGATTGTCGACAACGACCACAGATCCTTGCGTGTTGCGACATTGCGATCAATTCATATTAAGGTTTCGACCCCGGTCGTCGCGCTGGTTTTCGAGATAATCGCGAATAACCCTAATAACTCCCAATATTTTCAAAGTACCGCGAGTTTTCAGAGTCCTTCCGCACCATCGTCCGAACACAAAGTCGTCCGATTGTTGAAAACGACCACTGATCCTTGCGTGTCCCGACATTGCGATCAATTCATATTAAGGTTTCGACCCCGGTCGTCGCGCTGGTTTTCGAGATAATCGCGAATAACCCCAAACGGTCCGAAAAATTTTCTAAGTACCGCGAGTTGTCAGAGTCCTTCCGAACATTCGTCCGAACACAAAGTCGCCCGATCGTCGAAAACGACCACTGATCCTTGCGTGTTGCGACATTGCGATCAATTCATATTAAGGTTTCGACCACGACCCTCGCGCTTGTTTTCGAGAAAATCGCGAATAACCCTAGTCGCTCCCAAAATTTTCAATGTACCGCGAGTTGTCAGAGTCCTTCCGCACCTTCGTCCGAACACAAAGACGCCCGATCGTCGAAAACGACCACAGATCCTTGCGTGTAGCGACATTGCGATCAATTCATATTAAGGTTTCGACCCCGGTCGTCGCGCTGGTATTCGAGATAATCGCGAATAACCGCAATCACTCCCAAAATTTTCAAAGTACAGCGAGTTTTCAGAGTCCTTCCGCACCATCGTCCGAACACAAAGTCGTCCGATCTTCGAAAACGACCACTGATCCTTGCGTGTCGCGACATTTCGATCAATTCATATTAAGGTTTCGACCCCGGTCGTGGTGCTCGGTTTCGAGATAATCGCGAATAACCGCAATCGCTCCCAAAATTTTCAAAGTACCGCGAGTTTTCAGAGTCATTCCGCACCATCGGCGAACACAAAGTCGTCCGATCTTCGAAAACGACCACTGATCCTTGCGTGTCGCGACATTGCGATCAATTCATAATAAAGTTTCGACCCCGGTCGTGGCGCTGGTTTTCGAGGTAATCGCGAATATCCACAATCGCTCCCAATATTTTCAAAGTACCGCGAGTTGTCAGAGTCCTTCCGCACCTTCGTCCGAACACAAAGTCGCCCGATCGTCGAAAACGACCACTGATCCTTGCGTGTTGCGACATTGCGATCAATTCATATTAAGGTTTCGACCACGACCCTCGCGCTTGTTTTCGAGAAAATCGCGAATAACCCTAGTCGCTCCCAAAATTTTCAATGTACCGCGAGTTGTCAGAGTCCTTCCGAACCTTCGTCCGAACACAAAGTCGTCCGATCTTCGGAAACGACAACTGAGCCTTGCGTGTCGTGGCATTGTGATCAATTCATTTTAAAGTTTCGACCCCGGTTGTCGCGCTGGTTTTCGAGGTAATCGCGAATATCCACAATCGCTCCCAATATTTTCAAAGTACAGCGAGTTGTCAGAGTCCTTCCGCACCTTCGTCCGAACACAAAGACGCCCGATCGTCGAAAACGACCACAGATCCTTGCGTGTAGCGACATTGCGATCAATTCATATTAAGGTTTCGACCCCGGTCGTCGCGCTGGTATTCGAGATAATCGCGAATATCCACAATCGCTCACAATATTTTCAAAGTACCGCGAGTTGTCAGAGTCATTCCGCACCTTCGTCCGAACACAAAGACGCCCGATCGTCGAAAACGACCACAGATCCTTGCGTATTGCGACATTGCGATCAATTCATATTAAGGTTTCGACCCCGGTCGTCGCGCTGGTATTCGAGATAATCGCGAATAACCGCAATCGCTTCCAAAATTTTCAAAGTACCGCGAGTTTTCAGAGTCATTCCGCACCATCGGCGAACACAAAGTCGTCCGATCTTCGAAAACGAAAACTGACCCTTGCGTGTCGCGGCATTGCGATCAATTCATTTTAAAGTTTCGACCCCGGTTGTCGCGCTGGTTTTCGAGGTAATCGCGAATATCTACAATCGCTCCCAATATTTTCAAAGTACCGCGAGTTGTCAGAGTCCTTCCGCACCTTCGTCCGAACACAAAGTCGCCCGATCGTCGAAAACGACCACTGATCCTTGCGTGTTGCGACATTGCGATCAATTCATATTAAGGTTTCGACCACGGCCCTCGCGCTGGTTTTCGAGATAATCGCGAATAACCCTAATCGCTCCCAAAATTTTCAAAGTACCGCGAGTTTTCAGAGTCCTTCCGCACCATCGGCGAACACAAAGTCGTCCGATCTTCGAAAACGACCACTGACCCTTGCGTGCCGCGACATTGCGATCAATTCATATTAAGGTTTCGACCCCGGTCGTCGCGCTGGTTTTCGAGATAATCGCGAATAACCGCAATCGGTCCGAAAAATTTTCTAAGTACCGCGAGTTGTCAGAGTCCTTCCGAACATTCGTCCGAACACAAAGTCGCCCGATCGTCGAAAACGACCACTGATCCTTGCGTGTTGCGACATTGCGATCAATTCATATTAAGGTTTCGACCACGACCCTCGCGCTTGTTTTCGAGAAAATCGCGAATAACCCTAGTCGCTCCCAAAATTTTCAATGTACCGCGAGTTGTCAGAGTCCTTCCGCACCTTCGTCCGAACACAAAGACGCCCGATCGTCGAAAACGACCACAGATCCTTGCGTGTAGCGACATTGCGATCAATTCATATTAAGGTTTCAACCCCGGTCGTCGCGCTGGTATTCGAGATAATCGCGAATAACCGCAATCACTCCCAAAATTTTCAAAGTATAGCGAGTTTTCAGAGTCCTTCCGCACCATCGTCCGAACACAAAGTCGTCCGATCTTCGAAAACGACCACTGATCCTTGCGTGTCGCGACATTTCGATCAATTCATATTAAGGTTTCGACCCCGGTCGTGGTGCTCGGTTTCGAGATAATCGCGAATAACCCCAATCGGTCCGAAAAATTTTCTAAGTACCGCGAGTTGTCAGAGTCCTTCCGAACATTCGTCCGAACACAAAGTCGCCCGATCGTCGAAAACGACCACAGATCCTTGCGTGTTGCGATATTGCGATCAATTCATATTAAGGTTTCGACCCCGGTCGTCGCGCTGGTATTCGAGATAATCGCGCATAACCGCAATCGCTCCCAAAATTTTCAAAGTACCGCGAGTGTTCAGAGTCTTTCCGAACCTTCGTCCGAACACAAAGTCGTCCGATCTTCGAAAACGACAACTGAGCCTTGCGTGTCGTGGCATTGTGATCAATTCATTTTAAAGTTTCGACCCCGGTTGTCGCGCTGGTTTTCGAGCTAATCGCGAATATCCACAATCGCTCCCAATATTTTCAAAGTACCGCGAGTTGTCAGAGTCCTTCCGCACCTTCGTCCGAACACAAAGACGCCCGATCGTCGAAAACGACCACAGATCCTTGCGTGTAGCGACATTGCGATCAATTCATTTTAAAGTTTCGACCCCGGTTGTCGCGCTGGTTTTCGAGCTAATCGCGAATATCCACAATCGCTCCCAATATTTTCAAAGTACCGCGAGTTGTCAGAGTCCTTCCGCACCTTCGTCCGAACACAAAGACGCCCGATCGTCGAAAACGACCACAGATCCTTGCGTGTAGCGACATTGCGATCAATTCATATTAAGGTTTCGACCCCGGTCGTCGCGCTGGTATTCGAGATAATCGCGAATAACCGCAATCGCTCCCAAAATTTTCAAAGTACCGCGAGTTTTCAGAGTCATTCCGCACCATCGGCGAACACAAAGTCGTCCGATCTTCGAAAACGACCACTGATCCTTGCGTGTCGCGACATTGCGATCAATTCATAATAAAGTTTCGACCCCGGTCGTGGCGCTGGTTTTCGAGATAATCGGGAATAACCGCAATCGCTCCGAAAATTTTCAAAGTCCCGCGAGTTTTCAGAGTCCTTCCGCACCATCGTCCGAACACAAAGTCGTCCGATCGTCGAAAACGACCACTGATCCTTGCGTGTTGCGACATTGCGATCAATTCATATTAAGGTTTCGACCACGACCCTCGCGCTTGTTTTCGAGAAAATCGCGAATAACCCTAGTCGCTCCCAAAATTTTCAATGTACCGCGAGTTGTCAGAGTCCTTCCGCACCTTCGTCCGAACACAAAGACGCCCGATCTTCGAAAACGACCACAGATCCTTGCGTGTAGCGACATTGCCATCAATTCATATTAAGGTTTCGACCCCGGTCGTCGCGCTGGTATTCGAGATAATCGCGAATAACCGCAATCACTCCCAAAATTTTCAAAGTACAGCGAGTTTTCAGAGTCCTTCCGCACCATCGTCCGAACACAAAGTCGTCCGATCTTCGAAAACGACCACTGATCCTTGCGTGTCGCGACATTTCGATCAATTCATATTAAGGTTTCGACCCCGGTCGTGGTGCTCGGTTTCGAGATAATCGCGAATAACCCCAATCGGTCCGAAAAATTTTCTAAGTACCGCGAGTTGTCAGAGTCCTTCCGAACATTCGTCCGAACACAAAGTCGCCCGATCGTCGAAAACGACCACAGATCCTTGCGTGTTGCGATATTGCGATCAATTCATATTAAGGTTTCGACCCCGGTCGTCGCGCTGGTATTCGAGATAATCGCGCATAACCGCAATCGCTCCCAAAATTTTCAAAGTACCGCGAGTTTTCAGAGTCATTCCGCACCATCGTCCGAACACAAAGTCGTCCGATTGTAGAAAACGACCACTGATCCATGCGTGTCGCGGCATTGCGATCAATTCATATTAAGGTTTCGACCACGGCCCTCGCGCTGGTTTTCGAGAAAATCGCGAATAACCTTAATCGCTCCCAAAATTTTCAAAGTACCGCGAGTTTTCAGAGTCCTTCCGCACCATCGGCGAACACAAAGTCGTCCGATCATCGAAAACGACAACTGACCCTTGCGTGTCGCGGTATTGCGATCAATTCATTTTAAAGTTTCGACCCCGGTTGTCGCGCTGGTTTTCGAGGTAATCGCGAATATCCACAATCGCTCACAATATTTTCAAAGTACCGCGAGTTGTCAGAGTCATTCCGCACCTTCGTCCGAACACAAAGACGCCCGATCGTCGAAAACGACCACAGATCCTTGCGTATTGCGACATTGCGATCAATTCATATTAAGGTTTCGACCCCGGTCGTCGCGCTGGTATTCGAGATAATCGCGAATAACCGCAATCGCTTCCAAAATTTTCAAAGTACCGCGAGTTTTCAGAGTCATTCCGCACCATCGGCGAACACAAAGTCGTCCGATCTTCGAAAACGACAACTGACCCTTGCGTGTCGCGGCATTGCGATCAATTCATTTTAAAGTTTCGACCCCGGTTGTCGCGCTGGTTTTCGAGGTAATCGCGAATATCTACAATCGCTCCCAATATTTTCAAAGTACCGCGAGTTGTCAGAGTCCTTCCGCACCTTCGTCCGAACACAAAGTCGCCCGATCGTCGAAAACGACCACTGATCCTTGCGTGTTGCGACATTGCGATCAATTCATATTAAGGTTTCGACCACGGCCCTCGCGCTGGTTTTCGAGATAATCGCGAATAACCCTAATCGCTCCCAAAATTTTCAAAGTACCGCGAGTTTTCAGAGTCCTTCCGCACCATCGGCGAACACAAAGTCGTCCGATCTTCGAAAACGACCACTGACCCTTGCGTGTCGCGACATTGCGATCAATTCATATTAAGGTTTCGAACCCGGTCGTCGCGCTGGTTTTCGAGATAATCGCGAATAACCGCAATCGGTCCGCAAAATTTTCAATGTACCGCGAGTAGTCAGAGTCCTTCCGCACCATCGGCGAACACAAAGTCGTCCGATCATCGAAAACGACCACTGATATTTGCGTGTCGCGACATTGCGATCAATTCATATTAAGGTTTGGACCTCGGCCCTCGCGCTGGTTTTCGAGATAATCGCGAATAACCCTAATCGCTCCCAAAATTTTTAAAGAACCGCGAGTTTTCAGAGTCTTTCCGCACCATCTGCCGAACACAATGTCGTCCGATCTTCGAAAACGACCACTGATATTTGCGTGTCGCGACATTGCGATCAATTCATATTAAGGTTTGGACCTCGGCCCTCGCGCTGGTTTTCGAGATAATCGCGAATAACCCTAATCGCTCCCAAAATTTTCATAGTACCGCGAGTGTTCAGAGTCCTTCCGCACCATCGGCGAACACAAAGTCGTCCGATCTTCGAAAACGACAACTGATCCTTGCGTGTCCCGACATTGCGATCATTTCATATTAAGGTTTCGCCAACGGTCGTCGCGCTGGTTTTCGAGATAATCCGGAATAACCGCAATCGCTCCGAAAATTTTCAAAGTCCCGCGAGTTTTCAGAGTCCTTCCGCACCATCGTCCGAACACAAAGTCGTCCGATTTTCGAAAACGACCACTGATCCTTGCGTGTTGCGACATTGCGATCAATTCATATTAAGGTTTCGACCCCGGTCGTCGCGCTGGTTTTCGAGATAATCGCGAATAACCGCAATCGCTCCGAAAATTTTCAAAGTCCCGCGAGTTTTCAGAGTCCTTCCGCACCATCGTCCGAACACAAAGTCGTCCGATTTTCGAAAACGACCACTGATCCTTGCGTGTTGCGACATTTCGATCAATTCATATTAAGGTTTCGACCCCGGTCGTGGTGCTCGGTTTCGAGATAATCGCGAATAACCCCAAACGGTCCGAAAAATTTTCTAAGTACCGCGAGTTGTCAGAGTCCTTCCGAACATTCGTCCGAACACAAAGTCGCCCGATCGTCGAAAACGACCACTGATCCTTGCGTGTTGCGACATTGCGATCAATTCATATTAAGGTTTCGACCACGACCCTCGCGCTTGTTTTCGAGAAAATCGCGAATAACCCTAGTCGCTCCCAAAATTTTCAATGTACCGCGAGTTGTCAGAGTCCTTCCGCACCTTCGTCCGAACACAAAGGCGCCCGATCGTCGAAAACGACCACAGATCCTTGCGTGTAGCGACATTGCGATCAATTCATATTAAGGTTTCGACCCCGGTCGTGGTGCTCGGTTTCGAGATAATCGCGAATAACCCCAATCGGTCCGAAAAATTTTCTAAGTACCGCGAGTTGTCAGAGTCCTTCCGAACATTCGTCCGAACACAAAGTCGCCCGATCGTCGAAAACGACCACAGATCCTTGCGTGTTGCGATATTGCGATCAATTCATATTAAGGTTTCGACCCCGGTCGTCGCGCTGGTATTCGAGATAATCGCGCATAACCGCAATCGCTCCCAAAATTTTCAAAGTACCGCGAGTTTTCAGAGTCATTCCGCACCATCGTCCGAACACAAAGTCGTCCGATTGTAGAAAACGACCACTGATCCTTGCGTGTCGCGGCATTGCGATCAATTCATATTAAGGTTTCGACCACGGCCCTCGCGCTGGTTTTCGAGAAAATCGCGAATAACCTTAATCGCTCCCAAAATTTTCAAAGTACCGCGAGTTTTCAGAGTCCTTCCGCACCATCGGCGAACACAAAGTCGTCCGATCATCGAAAACGACAACTGACCCTTGCGTGTCGCGGTATTGCGATCAATTCATTTTAAAGTTTCGACCCCGGTTGTCGCGCTGGTTTTCGAGGTAATCGCGAATATCCACAATCGCTCACAATATTTTCAAAGTACCGCGAGTTGTCAGAGTCATTCCGCACCTTCGTCCGAACACAAAGACGCCCGATCGTCGAAAACGACCACAGATCCTTGCGTATTGCGACATTGCGATCAATTCATATTAAGGTTTCGACCCCGGTCGTCGCGCTGGTATTCGAGATAATCGCGAATAACCGCAATCGCTTCCAAAATTTTCAAAGTACCGCGAGTTTTCAGAGTCATTCCGCACCATCGGCGAACACAAAGTCGTCCGATCTTCGAAAACGACAACTGACCCTTGCGTGTCGCGGCATTGCGATCAATTCATTTTAAAGTTTCGACCCCGGTTGTCGCGCTGGTTTTCGAGGTAATCGCGAATATCTACAATCGCTCCCAATATTTTCAAAGTACCGCGAGTTGTCAGAGTCCTTCCGCACCTTCGTCCGAACACAAAGTCGCCCGATCGTCGAAAACGGCCACTGATCCTTGCGTGTTGCGACATTGCGATCAATTCATATTAAGGTTTCGACCACGGCCCTCGCGCTGGTTTTCGAGATAATCGCGAATAACCCTAATCGCTCCCAAAATTTTCAAAGTACCGCGAGTTTTCAGAGTCCTTCCGCACCATCGGCGAACACAAAGTCGTCCGATCATCGAAAACGACCACTGATATTTGCGTGTCGCGACATTGCGATCAATTCATATTAAGGTTTGGACCTCGGCCCTCGCGCTGGTTTTCGAGATAATCGCGAATAACCCTAATCGCTCCCAAAATTTTCATAGTACCGCGAGTGTTCAGAGTCCTTCCGCACCATCGGGCGAACACAAAGTCGTCCGATCATCGAAAACGACAACTGATCCTTGCGTGTCCCGACATTGCGATCATTTCATATTAAGGTTTCGCCAACGGTCGTCGCGCTGGTTTTCGAGATAATCGGGAATAACCGCAATCGCTCCGAAAATTTTCAAAGTCCCGCGAGTTTTCAGAGTCCTTCCGCACCATCGTCCGAACACAAAGTCGTCCGATTTTCGAAAACGACCACTGATCCTTGCGTGTTGCGACATTGCGATCAATTCATATTAAGGTTTCGACCCCGGTCGTCGCGCTGGTTTTCGAGATAATCGCGAATAACCGCAATCGCTCCCAAAATTTTCAAAGTACCGCGAGTTTTCAGAGTCCTTCCGCACCATCGTCCGAACACAAAGTCGTCCGATCTTCGAAAACGACCACTGATCCTTGCGTGTCGCGACATTTCGATCAATTCATATTAAGGTTTCGACCCCGGTCGTGGTGCTCGGTTTCGAGATAATCGCGAATAACCCCAATCGTTCCGAAAAATTTTCTAAGTACCGCGAGTTGTCAGAGTCCTTCCGAACATTCGTCTGAACACAAAGTCGCCCTATCGTCGAAAACGACCACTGATCCTTGCGTGTTGCGACATTGCGATCAATTCATATTAAGGTTTCGACCACGACCCTCGCGCTTGTTTTCGAGAAAATCGCGAATAACCCTAGTCGCTCCCAAAATTTTCAATGTACCGCGAGTTGTCAGAGTCCTTCCGAACCTTCGTCCGAACACAAAGTCGTCCGATCTTCGAAAACGACAACTGAGCCTTGCGTGTCGTGGCATTGTGATCAATTCATTTTAAAGTTTCGACCCCGGTTGTCGCGCTGGTTTTCGAGCTAATCGCGAATATCCACAATCGCTCCCAATATTTTCAAAGTACCGCGAGTTGTCAGAGTCCTTCCGCACCTTCGTCCGAACACAAAGACGCCCGATCGTCGAAAACGGCCACAGATCCTTGCGTGTAGCGACATTGCGATCAATTCATATTAAGGTTTCGACCCCGGTCGTCGCGCTGGTATTCGAGATAATCGCGAATAACAGCAATCGCTCCCAAAATTTTCAAAGTACCGCGAGTTTTCAGAGTCATTCCGCACCATCGGCGAACACAAAGTCGTCCGATCTTCGAAAACGACCACTGATCCTTGCGTGTCGCGACATTGCGATCAATTCATAATAAAGTTTCGACCCCGGTCGTGGCGCTGGTTTTCGAGGTAATCGCGAATATCCACAATCGCTCCCAATATTTTCAAAGTACCGCGAGTTGTCAGAGTCCTTCCGCACCTTCGTCCGAACACAAAGACGCCCGATCGTCGAAAACGACCACAGATCCTTGCGTGTTGCGACATTGCGATCAATTCATATTAAGGTTTCGACCCCGGTCGTCGCGCTGGTTTTCGAGATAATCGCGAATAACCGCAATCGGTCCGCAAAATTTTCATAGTACCGCGTGTTTTCAGAGTCTTTCCGCACCATCTGCCGAACACAATGTCGTCCGATCTTCGAAAACGACCACTGATATTTGCGTGTCGCGACATTGCGATCAATTCATATTAAAGTTTCGACCTCGGCCCTCGCGCTGTTTTTCGAGATAATCGCGAATAACCCTAATCGCTCCCGAAATTTTCATAGTACCGCGAATGTTCAGAGTCCTTCCGCACCATCGGCGAACACAAAGTCGTCCGATCTTCGAAAACGACAACTGATCCTTGCGTGTCCCGACATTGCGATCATTTCATATTAAGGTTTCGCCAACGGTCGTCGCGCTGGTTTTCGAGATAATCGGGAATAACCGCAATCGCTCCGAAAATTTTCAAAGTCCCGCGAGTTTTCAGAGTCCTTCCGCACCATCGTCCGAACACAAAGTCGTCCGATTTTCGAAAACGACCACTGATCCTTGCGTGTTGCGACATTGCGATCAATTCATATTAAGGTTTCGACCCCGGTCGTCGCGCTGGTTTTCGAGATAATCGCGAATAACCGCAATCGCTCCCAAAATTTTCAAAGTACCGCGAGTTTTCAGAGTCCTTCCGCACCATCGTCCGAACACAAAGTCGTCCGATCTTCGAAAACGACCACTGATCCTTGCGTGTCGCGACATTTCGATCAATTCATATTAAGGTTTCGACCCCGGTCGTGGTGCTCGGTTTCGAGATAATCGCGAATAACCCCAATCGTTCCGAAAAATTTTCTAAGTACCGCGAGTTGTCAGAGTCCTTCCGAACATTCGTCCGAACACAAAGTCGCCCTATCGTCGAAAACGACCACTGATCCTTGCGTGTTGCGACATTGCGATCAATTCATATTAAGGTTTCGACCACGACCCTCGCGCTTGTTTTCGAGAAAATCGCGAATAACCCTAGTCGCTCCCAAAATTTTCAATGTACCGCGAGTTGTCAGAGTCCTTCCGAACCTTCGTCCGAACACAAAGTCGTCCGATCTTCGAAAACGACAACTGAGCCTTGCGTGTCGTGGCATTGTGATCAATTCATTTTAAAGTTTCGACCCCGGTTGTCGCGCTGGTTTTTGAGCTAATCGCGAATATCCACAATCGCTCCCAATATTTTCAAAGTACCGCGAGTTGTCAGAGTCCTTCCGCACCTTCGTCCGAACACAAAGACGCCCGATCGTCGAAAACGACCACAGATCCTTGCGTGTAGCGACATTGCGATCAATTCATATTAAGGTTTCGACCCCGGTCGTCGCGCTGGTATTCGAGATAATCGCGAATAACCGCAATCGCTCCCAAAATTTTCAAAGTACCGCGAGTTTTCAGAGTCATTCCGCACCATCGGCGAACACAAAGTCGTCCGATCTTCGAAAACGACCACTGATCCTTGCGTGTCGCGACATTGCGATCAATTCATAATAAAGTTTCGACCCCGGTCGTGGCGCTGGTTTTCGAGGTAATCGCGAATATCCACAATCGCTCCCAATATTTTCAAAGTTCCGCGAGTTGTCAGAGTCCTTCCGCACCTTCGTCCGAACACAAAGACGCCCGATCGTCGAAAACGACCACAGATCCTTGCGTGTTGCGACATTGCGATCAATTCATATTAAGGTTTCGACCCCGGTCGTCGCGCTGGTTTTCGAGATAATTATTATTATTATTATTATTAATATAGTAAACGGGACAAACCCTTTTCAATTACAACAGTGAACATAAAAGGAGAAAAAAAAAACAAAGTCAGTCTATCACACAGTCACACTCGCACATACATCCAACAAAGCCCTTTGCAGTAACACATGAAAATTACTAAATGAACACGAGAACAAATCAATATTCAGAAAGTGATCATTAAATTCACACATGGCCCGATTAATGGGATCAGCCGTATGATGAGCATATGACGGCAATCTGAAATCAAACACAGGTCTAGAGCGGAGATATCTGCACGGGGCATAAAAATTTAATCTACTTAACAAGTCAGCACAATCTATTCGGTTATGGAATACCTTGTACAAAAACAGCATATCAGATATAAGCCTTCTCTGAGAGAGCAGCATCAGATTGAAGTCACGTAGAATCGGACCATAGTCGTGGTCAGAGAATGCCATCGGATTCCCCAATACCCAGGCAGCTGACCTCAAGAACTTATGCTGGACTCTCTCAAAAAGGTTAATATAAATCTTGTGCCTAGGATTCCAGATTACCGACGCATACTCAAGGTGAGGACGTACCAGAGAAGTGTAAAGAAGCTTTAACGAGTCCCTATTCTTAAAATGTTTAGCAAATCTAAATACACAACCGAGGGTCCTCAACGCCTTCCCCGTTACATTCTCATAGTGCTTGTTAAAATTAAGGCATTTAGAAAAGGTGACACCGAGGTCAACAATCTCCTCAACCTCTGAAATGACTTCGTTACCCAACTTGTATTCAAAATTGATCAAGTTATTAGCACGCGATGATCTCATGCAAAAGCATTTTTTCATATTGAGTATCATAATATTATCCTTACACCATTGCACAAATCTATTTAAGTCATCCTGTAAATCAGACGCATCCTGAACATCATGTATGGTTCTAAAAATCTTAAGGTCATCAGCATATAATAAGAATTTCGAGTTTTGAAATACATATACAAGATCATTAATGAACAGATTGAACAGAAGGGGACCGAGATGTGAACCTTGAGGAACACCGGAGGAGACAGTTATTGGCTCTGAAAGGCTATTCGCCACCTTAACTATTTGCCTCCTACAAGAAAGATAACTCGTTATCCAAGCCAATAGTGGCTTACCAAAACCCCAGGAGGACAATTTTGAAACAAGAATACCGTGGTCCACCTTGTCGAATGCTTTACTGAAATCAGTATAAATCGTATCCACCTGCAGTCTCTCCTCTAGCGCCTCAGATACAAAGCAATGATAGACACCAAGGTTGGTTACCGTCGATCTCTTAGGTACAAAGCCATGTTGTTGCTCGCATAATATACTAGTTACTAACGGAGTAAGTTTATTCACAACAATTTCCTCAAAGACCTTAGGTAGAATAGAGATCTTAGATATTGGTCGATAACAACCAATATCAGACCTGTCCCCCGACTTGAAAACCGGCGTGATCAGACTAGTTTTCCAGTGAGTCGGAAACTCCCCCCGTTCAAGTGAGGCATTAAAAATAAGCCATAAGGGCCTAGCCAAGGCATAGCTACAATTACGAAGAAAAATCGGAGGAATATCATCAAATCCAGGCCCATTCCTTAAATCAAGCTTATTAAGTTTTTCGAAAACCTCTTCCAACGAGATCGAGATCGAGCACATGCTAAAGTTATAGTCCAACTCACGTACAGTATTCACAACCGGGGTTACAACAGAAGGAGTCGAATAAACAGATCCAAAGTAAGCGGAGAAGAGATTTGCAAGGCCAGCATCATTTGACTTCTCAGTCCCATCTAATCGCATAGATTTTGGAAGGCCAGAGTGACCCCTCTTGTTGTTAACAAAATTCCAAAAATATTTTACATCACACATTAATGAGTTTTCAACCTTTGCAATATAACTATTATAATCAGAATTCCACTGAGATTTGCACTGAGAACGTAAATACACAAAGTTTAGATAATCACAATGCAGGAAAGACCTCTTATATTCCCTGTGAGCCCTCTTTTTAGCACGAATAAGATATTTTAGCCTAGGAGAAAACCATTTCGGATGTTGCGAACATATGATCTCACGACGAGGGATAAAAACATTTATTGCACAGTTCATATGGAAATAGAGGAGGTCAATCACGCTGTCGAGATCATTTCCAAACATAACCGTATTCCAATCAATCGTATTAAGGTAGGAAACAATGCCTAGGTAGTCACCACGCTCGAAATCAAAGAAAACAAAGTTGTCCTGAGGCTTATTGTCTCCCGAGATCGGAGTAAATAGATACGCAATTAGAGGTGGATGATACACATCAGGAACAATCAAGGAGTCAATAGCCCGTACGATTGACAAATTAGAATCATTAGTAAAAGCCAAATCCAGCATTACATCATTATGATTGTGAATTATATTAGCTTGAAATAAATTACAAAAGTTATTATTTGCCAATACAATATCTATAGCCATTGACTCCTGAGAAGATACACCAGGCTTTTTTATACAACGACGTTCTTCATCAACGACCCAGATCGCATGGGGCAGATTATAATCCCCAAAGATAAACATCCTATCATCAACAAAAGTATGGTACAGATCAGAAATACAATTAAAGTGGTTCTCATACACTAGGGGGGGCGAGGCCGGCGGAACATAAATAGCACCAAAGACTAGATGGTTTTTACCAACGCGCACACGTACAAAAATTTGCTCAAGGCTATCGCACATTGTGTCAATCGGTGTACAGGTTAGTGTATTCCTAATCGCGACTAACACACCACCTCCCCTCATAAAACTACTAGAGGCCATAGATCTATCTTTCCTGAATACCTGATAATCTGAAAGGCCCAGTTCAGCGGACGCGATTTGTGGCGTAAGCCAAGTCTCAACTAAAATAATTACATCGTAGATCACAGTAAGACAGGAAATAGAACACGATAATTCATCTAGCTTAGTGCGCAGGCCCCTAACGTTTTGATAATACACACAAGGGTAATTCACGCGTTTTTTGGGGGAAGATTTTTGGTTGAACCACCCGAGACGATTTTCGGATCACCCTGGATATAACGGATGGTCAAATTCCTTTCGCCCTTTAATTGCCGCTCCTTGAGACACGATCTGAGTTGATCCAGTTCAGCTCGCTGACTAGGAGTCTTGTCATCAGTTATCTTGTAAGGACCCTTGTAGCGATGCTTATTCTTCAGGATACTTCTTGCAATCTCCGACGACTCCAGACCAACACATATGGGACGAGGCTTGACGCCGTTAGGCTTCCCAATTCTATGAGATCGGATGATACGACAATTCTTTGAAAGTACTTCACATAAGATTGGGCCCACCTCCTCGAGGTCACGGTCACTGGATTGATCTTGGGAGTTGTTCGTTGATTCCTGCACCCCATGTATAAGGATATTGGACTCCCTAAGATGACGGTCTTTCATCTCCCTAATGACCGTTCCTGCTGAAGTAGGAGGAGGATGCTGGAAATCAACACTGGGAGTAGGTCTCTCCTCTAATAGCCTAACTCTTTCCGAAAGCTCGTTAACGGTACCCCGAATGTCAGCCATCTCAGTTTTTACAAAGGACATGAAATCATGTCGAAGATTCTCAAATTCCCTTAACATAAGGGTCATCATATCACTATGCGATGGACTGTAAGGCTGCGACAATGCCGACAGAGTCGGATCAACAACAGACGGTGTCAAAGGAACCGTCGATTTACAGTTTAAAAGGCAACCGTTGTGCCAGGGGTGACCCGAACGACCAAGGCAATGAGGTCCAGCATGGGACACCACAGAACATTCCGAGCAAGTTACCGGATTGACCACTGAGGAACCACACCCTTTACACTTTTTAGCGGCTGGAGGCATAATAACTGAGCACACCTTCAGCAAGATAAGCAAAATCCAGTCACACCCGCACGACAGAGTACGACAAAACCTTTACACAGGGACACTGAGCGTTGTTCACGAGAGATCAAGAGTCCTTCAACTTCAACAAAGCACCAAAAAGTCCAATTATCCAGACAAAAAGACACCTTACGATCAGATTTATTGCGCTTTATCAAGCGATGAAGTCCAGCCAGAACTCTTACACACACGATATATCCACTTAACTGATTATAGAAAAACAAACTGTTAAGAGATTATAAAAAGAAAGAAGTTTAAAGACCACTAATTGAATAATCACAGAACAAAGCCTATGATTCTAGGAATTTAAACTGTGTCACAACGGATTACTGGAGCGAATGTAAACACGTCCGTTCGCTAATGAGGTCAGATAGACTGATAATCGCGAATAACCGCAATCGGTCCGCAAAATTTTCATAGTACCGCGTGTTTTCAGAGTCTTTCCGCACCATCTGCCGAACACAATGTCGTTCGATCTTCGAAAACGACCACTGATATTTGCGTGTCGCGACATTGCGATCAATTCATATTAAAGTTTCGACCTCGGCCCTCGCGCTGTTTTTCGAGATAATCGCGAATAACCCTAATCGCTCCCGAAATTTTCATAGTACCGCGAATGTTCAGAGTCCTTCCGCACCATCGGCGAACACAAAGTCGTCCGATCTTCGAAAACGACAACTGATCCTTGCGTGTCCCGACATTGCGATCATTTCATATTAAGGTTTCGCCAACGGTCGTCGCGCTGGTTTTTGAGATAATCGGGAATAACCGCAATCGCTCCGAAAATTTTCAAAGTCCCGCGAGTTTTCAGAGTCCTTCCGCACCATCGTCCGAACACAAAGTCGTCCGATTTTCGAAAACGACCACTGATCCTTGCGTGTTGCGACATTGCGATCAATTCATATTAAGGTTTCGACCCCGGTCGTCGCGCTGGTTTTCGAGATAATCGCGAATAACCGCAATCGCTCCCAAAATTTTCAAAGTACCGCGAGTTTTCAGAGTCCTTCCGCACCATCGTCCGAACACAAAGTCGTCCGATCTTCGAAAACGACCACTGATCCTTGCGTGTCGCGACATTTCGATCAATTCATATTAAGGTTTCGACCCCGGTCGTGGTGCTCGGTTTCGAGATAATCGCGAATAACCCCAATCGTTCCGAAAAATTTTCTAAGTACCGCGAGTTGTCAGAGTCCTTCCGCACCATCGTCCGAACACAAAGTCGTCCGATTTTCGAAAACGACCACTGATCCTTGCGTGTTGCGACATTTCGATCAATTCATATTAAGGTTTCGACCACGACCCTCGCGCTTGTTTTCGAGAAAATCGCGAATAACCCTAGTCGCTCCCAAAATTTTCAATGTACCGCGAGTTGTCAGAGTCCTTCCGACCCTTCGTCCGAACACAAAGTCGTCCGATCTTCGAAAACGACAACTGAGCCTTGCGTGTCGTGGCATTGTGATCAATTCATTTTAAAGTTTCGACCCCGGTTGTCGCGCTGGTTTTCGAGCTAATCGCGAATATCCACAATCGCTCCCAATATTTTCAAAGTACCGCGAGTTGTCAGAGTCGTTCCGCACCTTCGTCCGAACACAAAGACGCCCGATCGTCGAAAACGACCACAGATCCTTGCGTGTAGCGACATTGCGATCAATTCATATTAAGGTTTCGACCCCGGTCGTCGCGCTGGTATTCGAGATAATCGCGAATAACCGCAATCACTCCCAAAATTTTCAAAGTACAGCGAGTTTTCAGAGTCCTTCCGCACCATCGTCCGAACACAAAGTCGTCCGATTGTAGAAAACGACCACTGATCCTTGCGTGTTGCGACATTGCGATCAATTCATATTAAGGTTTCGACCACGACCCTCGCGTTTGTTTTCGAGAAAATCGCGAATAACCCTAGTCGCTCCCAAAATTTTCAATGTACCGCGAGTTGTCAGAGTCTTTCCGAACCTTCGTCCGAACACAAAGTCGTCCGATCTTCGAAAACGACAACTGAGCCTTGCGTGTCGTGGCATTGTGATCAATTCATTTTAAAGTTTCGACCCCGGTTGTCGCGCTGGTTTTCGAGCTAATCGCGAATATCCACAATCGCTCCCAATATTTTCAAAGTACCGCGAGTTGTCAGAGTCGTTCCGCACCTTCGTCCGAACACAAAGACGCCCGATCGTCGAAAACGACCACAGATCCTTGCGTATAGCGACATTGCGATCAATTCATATTAAGGTTTCGACCCCGGTCGTCGCGCTGGTATTCGAGATAATCGCGAATAACCGCAATCGCTCCCAAAATTTTCAAAGTACCGCGAGTTTTCAGAGTCATTCCGCACCATCGGCGAACACAAAGTCGTCCGATCTTCGAAAACGACCACTGATCCTTGCGTGTCGCGACATTGCGATCAATTCATAATAAAGTTTCGACCCCGGTCGTGGCGCTGGTTTTCGAGGTAATCGCGAATATCCACAATCGCTCCCAATATTTTCAAAGTACCGCGAGTTGTCAGAGTCCTTCCGCACCTTCGTCCGAACACAAAGACGCCCGATCGTCGAAAACGACCACAGATCCTTGCGTGTTGCGACATTGCGATCAATTCATATTAAGGTTTCGACCCCGGTCGTCGCGCTGGTTTTCGAGATAATCGCGAATAACCCTAATCACTCCCAAAATTTTCAAAGTACAGCGAGTTTTCAGAGTCCTTCCGCACCATCGTCCGAACACAAAGTCGTCCGATCGTCGAAAACGACCACTGATCCTTGCGTGTTGCGACATTGCGATCAATTCATATTAAGGTTTCGACCACGACCCTCGCGCTTGTTTTCGAGAAAATCGCGAATAACCCTAGTCGCTGCCAAAATTTTCAATGTACCGCGAGTTGTCAGAGTCCTTCCGCACCTTCGTCCGAACACAAAGACGCCCGATCGTCGAAAACGACCACAGATCCTTGCGTGTAGCGACATTGCGATCAATTCATATTAAGGTTTCGACCCCGGTCGTCGCGCTGGTTTTCGAGATAATCGCGAATAACCCTAGTCGCTCCCAAAATTTTCAATGTACCGCGAGTTGTCAGAGTCCTTCCGAACATTCGTCCGAACACAAAGTCGCCCGATCGTCGAAAACGACCACAGATCCTTGCGTGTTGCGATATTGCGATCAATTCATATTAAGGTTTCGACCCCGGTCGTCGCGCTGGTATTCGAGATAATCGCGCATAACCGCAATCGCTCCCAAAATTTTCAAAGTACCGCGAGTTTTCAGAGTCATTCCGCACCATCGTCCGAACACAAAGTCGTCCGATTGTAGAAAACGACCACTGATCCTTGCGTGTCGCGGCATTGCGATCAATTCATATTAAGGTTTCGACCACGGCCCTCGCGCTGGTTTTCGAGAAAATCGCGAATAACCTTAATCGCTCCCAAAATTTTCAAAGTACCGCGAGTTTTCAGAGTCCTTCCGCACCATCGGCGAACACAAAGTCGTCCGATCATCGAAAACGACAACTGACCCTTGCGTGTCGCGGTATTGCGATCAATTCATTTTAAAGTTTCGACCCCGGTTGTCGCGCTGGTTTTCGAGGTAATCGCGAATATCCACAATCGCTCACAATATTTTCAAAGTACCGCGAGTTGTCAGAGTCATTCCGCACCTTCGTCCGAACACAAAGACGCCCGATCGTCGAAAACGACCACAGATCCTTGCGTATTGCGACATTGCGATCAATTCATATTAAGGTTTCGACCCCGGTCGTCGCGCTGGTATTCGAGATAATCGCGAATAACCGCAATCGCTTCCAAAATTTTCAAAGTACCGCGAGTTTTCAGAGTCATTCCGCACCATCGGCGAACACAAAGTCGTCCGATCTTCGAAAACGACAACTGACCCTTGCGTGTCGCGGCATTGCGATCAATTCATTTTAAAGTTTCGACCCCGGTTGTCGCGCTGGTTTTCGAGGTAATCGCGAATATCTACAATCGCTCTCAATATTTTCAAAGTACCGCGAGTTGTCAGAGTCCTTCCGCACCTTCGTCCGAACACAAAGTCGCCCGATCGTCGAAAACGACCACTGATCCTTGCGTGTTGCGACATTGCGATCAATTCATATTAAGGTTTCGACCACGGCCCTCGCGCTGGTTTTCGAGATAATCGCGAATAACCCTAATCGCTCCCAAAATTTTCAAAGTACCGCGAGTTTTCAGAGTCCTTCCGCACCATCGGCGAACACAAAGTCGTCCGATCTTCGAAAACGACCACTGACCCTTGCGTGTCGCGACATTGCGATCAATTCATATTAAGGTTTCGAACCCGGTCGTCGCGCTGGTTTTCGAGATAATCGCGAATAACCGCAATCGGTCCGCAAAATTTTCAATGTTCCGCGAGTAGTCAGAGTCCTTCCGCACCATCGGCGAACACAAAGTCGTCCGATCATCGAAAACGACAACTGATCCTTGCGTGTCCCGACATTGCGATCATTTCATATTAAGGTTTCGCCAACGGTCGTCGCGCTGGTTTTCGAGATAATCGGGAATAACCGCAATCGCTCCGAAAATTTTCAAAGTCCCGCGAGTTTTCAGAGTCCTTCCGCACCATCGTCCGAACACAAAGTCGTCCGATTTTCGAAAACGACCACTGATCCTTGCGTGTTGCGACATTTCGATCAATTCATATTAAGGTTTCGACCACGACCCTCGCGCTTGTTTTCGAGAAAATCGCGAATAACCCTAGTCGCTCCCAAAATTTTCAATGTACCGCGAATTGTCAGAGTCCTTCCGACCCTTCGTCCGAACACAAAGTCGTCCGATCTTCGAAAACGACAACTGAGCCTTGCGTGTCGTGGCATTGTGATCAATTCATTTTAAAGTTTCGACCCCGGTTGTCGCGCTGGTTTTCGAGCTAATCGCGAATATCCACAATCGCTCCCAATATTTTCAAAGTACCGCGAGTTGTCAGAGTCCTTCCGCACCTTCGTCCGAACACAAAGACGCCCGATCGTCGAAAACGACCACAGATCCTTGCGTGTAGCGACATTGCGATCAATTCATATTAAGGTTTCGACCCCGGTCGTCGCGCTGGTATTCGAGATAATCGCGAATAACCGCAATCACTCCCAAAATTTTCAAAGTACAGCGAGTTTTCAGAGTCCTTCCGCACCATCGTCCGAACACAAAGTCGTCCGATTGTAGAAAACGACCACTGATCCTTGCGTGTTGCGACATTGCGATCAATTCATATTAAGGTTTCGACCACGACCCTCGCGTTTGTTTTCGAGAAAATCGCGAATAACCCTAGTCGCTCCCAAAATTTTCAATGTACCGCGAGTTGTCAGAGTCTTTCCGAACCTTCGTCCGAACACAAAGTCGTCCGATCTTCGAAAACGACCACTGATATTTGCGTGTCGCGACATTGCGATCAATTCATATTAAGGTTTGGACCTCGGCCCTCGCGCTGGTTTTCGAGATAATCGCGAATAACCCTAATCGCTCCCAAAATTTTTAAAGAACCGCGAGTTTTCAGAGTCTTTCCGCACCATCTGCCGAACACAATGTCGTCCGATCTTCGAAAACGACCACTGATATTTGCGTGTCGCGACATTGCGATCAATTCATATTAAGGTTTGGACCTCGGCCCTCGCGCTGGTTTTCGAGATAATCGCGAATAACCCTAATCGCTCCCAAAATTTTCATAGTACCGCGAGTGTTCAGAGTCTTTCCGAACCTTCGTCCGAACACAAAGTCGTCCGATCTTCGAAAACGACAACTGAGCCTTGCGTGTCGTGGCATTGTGATCAATTCATTTTAAAGTTTCGACCCCGGTTGTCGCGCTGGTTTTCGAGCTAATCGCGAATATCCACAATCGCTCCCAATGTTTTCAAAGTACCGCGAGTTGTCAGAGTCGTTCCGCACCTTCGTCCGAACACAAAGACGCCCGATCGTCGAAAACGACCACAGATCCTTGCGTGTAGCGACATTGCGATCAATTCATATTAAGGTTTCGACCCCGGTCGTCGCGCTGGTATTCGAGATAATCGCGAATAACCGCAATCGCTCCCAAAATTTTCAAAGTACCGCGAGTTTTCAGAGTCATTCCGCACCATCGGCGAACACAAAGTCGTCCAATCTTCGAAAACGACCACTGATCCTTGCGTGTCGCGACATTGCGATCAATTCATAATAAAGTTTCGACCCCGGTCGTGGCGCTGGTTTTCGAGGTAATCGCGAATATCCACAATCGCTCCCAATATTTTCAAAGTACCGCGAGTTGTCAGAGTCCTTCCGCACCTTCGTCCGAACACAAAGACGCCCGATCGTCGAAAACGACCACAGATCCTTGCGTGTTGCGACATTGCGATCAATTCATATTAAGGTTTCGACCCCGGTCGTCGCGCTGGTTTTCGAGATAATCGCGAATAACCCTAATCACTCCCAAAATTTTCAAAGTACAGCGAGTTTTCAGAGTCCTTCCGCACCATCGTCCGAACACAAAGTCGTCCGATTGTAGAAAACGACCACTGATCCTTGCGTGTCCCGACATTGCGATCAATTCATATTAAGGTTTCGACCCCGGTCGTCGCGCTGGTTTTCGAGATAATCGCGAATAACCGCAATCGGTCCGCAAAATTTTCATAGTACCGCGTGTTTTCAGAGTCTTTCCGCACCATCTGCCGAACACAATGTCGTCCGATCTTCGAAAACGACCACTGATATTTGCGTGTCGCGACATTGCGATCATTTCATATTAAAGTTTCGACCTCGGCCCTCGCGCTGTTTTTCGAGATAATCGCGAATAACCCTAATCGCTCCCGAAATTTTCATAGTACCGCGAATGTTCAGAGTCCTTCCGCACCATCGGCGAACACAAAGTCGTCCGATCTTCGAAAACGACAACTGATCCTTGCGTGTCCCGACATTGCGATCATTTCATATTAAGGTTTCGCCAACGGTCGTCGCGCTGGTTTTCGAGATAATCGGGAATAACCGCAATCGCTCCGAAAATTTTCAAAGTCCCGCGAGTTTTCAGAGTCCTTCCGCACCATCGTCCGAACACAAAGTCGTCCGATCGTCGAAAACGACCACTGATCCTTGCGTGTTGCGACATTGCGATCAATTCATATTAAGGTTTCGACCACGACCCTCGCGCTTGTTTTCGAGAAAATCGCGAATAACCCTAGTCGCTCCCAAAATTTTCAATGTACCGCGAGTTGTCAGAGTCCTTCCGCACCTACGTCCGAACACAAAGACGCCCGATCGTCGAAAACGACCACAGATCCTTGCGTGTAGCGACATTGCGATCAATTCATATTAAGGTTTCGACCCCGGTCGTCGCGCTGGTATTCGAGATAATCGCGAATAACCGCAATCACTCCCAAAATTTTCAAAGTACAGCGAGTTTTCAGAGTCCTTCCGCACCATCGTCCGAACACAAAGTCGTCCGATCTTCGAAAACGACCACTGATCCTTGCGTGTCGCGACATTTCGATCAATTCATATTAAGGTTTCGACCCCGGTCGTGGTGCTCGGTTTCGAGATAATCGCGAATAACCCCAATCGGTCCGAAAAATTTTCTAAGTACCGCGAGTTGTCAGAGTCCTTCCGAACATTCGTCCGAACACAAAGTCGCCCGATCGTCGAAAACGACCACAGATCCTTGCGTGTTGCGATATTGCGATCAATTCATATTAAGGTTTCGACCCCGGTCGTCGCGCTGGTATTCGAGATAATCGTGCATAACCGCAATCGCTCCCAAAATTTTCAAAGTACCGCGAGTTTTCAGAGTCATTCCGCACCATCGTCCGAACACAAAGTCGTCCGATTGTAGAAAACGACCACTGATCCTTGCGTGTCGCGGCATTGCGATCAATTCATATTAAGGTTTCGACCACGGCCCTCGCGCTGGTTTTCGAGAAAATCGCGAATAACCTTAATCGCTCCCAAAATTTTCAAAGTACCGCGAGTTTTCAGAGTCCTTCCGCACCATCGGCGAACACAAAGTCGTCCGATCATCGAAAACGACAACTGACCTTTGCGTGTCGCGGTATTGCGATCAATTCATTTTAAAGTTTCGACCCCGGTTGTCGCGCTGGTTTTCGAGGTAATCGCGAATATCCACAATCGCTCACAATATTTTCAAAGTACCGCGAGTTGTCAGAGTCATTCCGCACCTTCGTCCGAACACAAAGACGCCCGATCGTCGAAAACGACCACAGATCCTTGCGTATTGCGACATTGCGATCAATTCATATTAAGGTTTCGACCCCGGTCGTCGCGCTGGTATTCGAGATAATCGCGAATAACCGCAATCGCTTCCAAAATTTTCAAAGTACCGCGAGTTTTCAGAGTCATTCCGCACCATCGGCGAACACAAAGTCGTCCGATCTTCGAAAACGACAACTGACCCTTGCGTGTCGCGGCATTGCGATCAATTCATTTTAAAGTTTCGACCCCGGTTGTCGCGCTGGTTTTCGAGGTAATCGCGAATATCTACAATCGCTCCCAATATTTTCAAAGTACCGCGAGTTGTCAGAGTCCTTCCGCACCTTCGCCCGAACACAAAGTCGCCCGATCGTCGAAAACGACCACTGATCCTTGCGTGTTGCGACATTGCGATCAATTCATATTAAGGTTTCGACCACGGCCCTCGCGCTGGTTTTCGAGATAATCGCGAATAACCCTAATCGCTCCCAAAATTTTCAAAGTACCGCGAGTTTTCAGAGTCCTTCCGCACCATCGGCGAACACAAAGTCGTCCGATCTTCGAAAACGACCACTGACCCTTGCGTGTCGCGACATTGCGATCAATTCATATTAAGGTTTCGAACCCGGTCGTCGCGCTGGTTTTCGAGATAATCGCGAATAACCGCAATCGGTCCGCAAAATTTTCAATGTACCGCGAGTAGTCAGAGTCCTTCCGCACCATCGGCGAACACAAAGTCGTCCGATCATCGAAAACGACCACTGATATTTGCGTGTCGCGACATTGCGATCAATTCATATTAAGGTTTGGACCTCGGCCCTCGCGCTGGTTTTCGAGATAATCGCGAATAACCCTAATCGCTCCCAAAATTTTTAAAGAACCGCGAGTTTTCAGAGTCTTTCCGCACCATCTGCCGAACACAATGTCGTCCGATCTTCGAAAACGACCACTGATATTTGCGTGTCGCGACATTGCGATCAATTCATATTAAGGTTTGGACCTCGGCCCTCGCGCTGGTTTTCGAGATAATCGCGAATAACCCTAATCGCTCCCAAAATTTTCATAGTACCGCGAGTGTTCAGAGTCCTTCCGCACCATCGGGCGAACACAAAGTCGTCCGATCATCGAAAACGACAACTGATCCTTGCGTGTCCCGACATTGCGATCATTTCATATTAAGGTTTCGCCAACGGTCGTCGCGCTGGTTTTCGAGATAATCGGGAATAACCGCAATCGCTCCGAAAATTTTCAAAGTCCCGCGAGTTTTCAGAGTCCTTCCGCACCATCGTCCGAACACAAAGTCGTCCGATTTTCGAAAACGACCACTGATCCTTGCGTGTTGCGACATTTCGATCAATTCATATTAAGGTTTCGACCACGACCCTCGCGCTTGTTTTCGAGAAAATCGCGAATAACCCTAGTCGCTCCCAAAATTTTCAATGTACCGCGAGTTGTCAGAGTCCTTCCGACCCTTCGTCCGAACACAAAGTCGTCCGATCTTCGAAAACGACAACTGAGCCTTGCGTGTCGTGGCATTGTGATCAATTCATATTAAGGTTTCGCCAACGGTCGTCGCGCTGGTTTTCGAGATAATCGGGAATAACCGCAATCGCTCCGAAAATTTTCAAAGTCCCGCGAGTTTTCAGAGTCCTTCCGCACCATCGTCCGAACACAAAGTCGTCCGATCTTCGAAAACGACCACTGATATTTGCGTGTCGCGACATTGCGATCAATTCATATTAAAGTTTCGACCTCGGCCCTCGCGCTGTTTTTCGAGATAATCGCGAATAACCCTAATCGCTCCCGAAATTTTCATAGTACCGCGAATGTTCAGAGTCCTTCCGCACCCTCGGCGAACACAAAGTCGTCCGATCTTCGAAAACGACAACTGATCCTTGCGTGTCCCGACATTGCGATCATTTCATATTAAGGTTTCGCCAACGGTCGTCGCGCTGGTTTTCGAGATAATCGGGAATAACCGCAATCGCTCCTAAAATTTTCAAAGTCCCGCGAGTTTTCAGAGTCCTTCCGCACCATCGTCCGAACACAAAGTCGTCCGATCTTCGAAAACGACCACTGATCCTTGCGTGTCGCGACATTTCGATCAATTCATATTAATGTTTCGACCCCGGTCGTGGTGCTCGGTTTCGAGATAATCGCGAATAACCCCAATCGTTCCGAAAAATTTTCTAAGTACCGCGAGTTGTCAGAGTCCTTCCGAACATTCGTCCGAACACAAAGTCGCCCTATCGTCGAAAACGACCACTGATCCTTGCGTGTTGCGACATTTCGATCAATTCATATTAAGGTTTCGACCACGACCCTCGCGCTTGTTTTCGAGAAAATCGCGAATAACCCTAGTCGCTCCCAAAATTTTCAATGTACCGCGAGTTGTCAGAGTCCTTCCGACCCTTCGTCCGAACACAAAGTCGTCCGATCTTCGAAAACGACAACTGAGTCTTGCGTGTCGTGGCATTGTGATCAATTCATTTTAAAGTTTCGACCCCGGTTGTCGCGCTGGTTTTCGAGCTAATCGCGAATATCCACAATCGCTCCCAATATTTTCAAAGTACCGCGAGTTGTCAGAGTCCTTCCGCACCTTCGTCCGAACACAAAGACGCCCGATCGTCGAAAACGACCACAGATCCTTGCGTGTAGCGACATTGCGATCAATTCATATTAAGGTTTCGACCCCGGTCGTCGCGCTGGTATTCGAGATAATCGCGAATAACCGCAATCACTCCCAAAATTTTCAAAGTACAGCGAGTTTTCAGAGTCCTTCCGCACCATCGTCCGAACACAAAGTCGTCCGATTGTAGAAAACGACCACTGATCCTTGCGTGTCCCGACATTGCGATCATTTCATATTAAGGTTTCGACCACGACCCTCGCGTTTGTTTTCGAGAAAATCGCGAATAACCCTAGTCGCTCCCAAAATTTTCAATGTACCGCGAGTTGTCAGAGTCTTTCCGAACCTTCGTCCGAACACAAAGTCGTCCGATCTTCGAAAACGACAACTGAGCCTTGCGTGTCGTGGCATTGCGATCAATTCATATTAAGGTTTCGACCCCGGTCGTCGCGCTGGTTTTCGAGATAATCGCGAATAACCCTAATAACTCCCAAAATTTTCAAAGTACAGCGAGTTTTCAGAGTCCTTCCGCACCATCGTCCGAACACAAAGTCGTCCGATTGTAGAAAACGACCACTGATCCTTGCGTGTTGCGACATTGCGATCAATTCATATTAAGGTTTCGACCCCGGTCGTCGCGCTGGTTTTCGAGATAATCGCGAATAACCCTAGTCGCTCCCAAAATTTTCAATGTACCGCGAGTTGTCAGAGTCCTTCCGCACCTTCGTCCGAACACAAAGACACCCGATCGTCGAAAACGACCACAGATCCTTGCGTGTTGCGACATTGCGATCAATTCATATTAAGGTTTCGACCCCGGTCGTCGCGCTGGTTTTCGAGATAATCGCGAATAACCCTAATAACTCCCAAAATTTTCAAAGTACAGCGAGTTTTCAGAGTCCTTCCGCACCATCGTCCGAACACAAAGTCGTCCGATTGTAGAAAACGACCACTGATCCTTGCGTGTCCCGACATTGCGATCAATTCATATTAAGGTTTCGACCCCGGTCGTCGCGCTGGTTTTCGAGATAATCGCGAATAACCGCAATCAGTCCGCAAAATTTTCATAGTACCGCGTGTTTTCAGAGTCTTTCCGCACCATCTGCCGAACACAATGTCGTCCGATCTTCGAAAACGACCACTGATATTTGCGTGTCGCGACATTGCGATCAATTCATATTAAAGTTTCGACCTCGGCCCTCGCGCTGTTTTTCGAGATAATCGCGAATAAACCTAATCGCTCCCGAAATTTTCATAGTACCGCGAATGTTCAGAGTCCTTCCGCACCATCGGCGAACACAAACTCGTCCGATCTTCGAAAACGACAACTGATCCTTGCGTGTCCCGACATTGCGATCATTTCATATTAAGGTTTCGCCAACGGTCGTCGCGCTGGTTTTCGAGATAATCGGGAATAACCGCAATCGCTCCGAAAATTTTCAAAGTCCCGCGAGTTTTCAGAGTCCTTCCGCACCATCGTCCGAACACAAAGTCGTCCGATTTTCGAAAACGACCACTGATCCTTGCGTGTTGCGACATTTCGATCAATTCATATTAAGGTTTCGACCCCGGTCGTGGTGCTCGGTTTCGAGATAATCGCGAATAACCCCAACCGGTCCGAAAAATTTTCTAAGTACCGCGAGTTGTCAGAGTCCTTCCGAACATTCTTCCGAACACAAAGTCGCCCTATCGTCGAAAACGACCACTGATCCTTGCGTGTTGCGACATTGCGATCAATTCATATTAAGGTTTCGACCACGACCCTCGCGCTTGTTTTCGAGAAAATCGCGAATAACCCTAGTCGCTCCCAAAATTTTCAATGTACCGCGAGTTGTCAGAGTCCTTCCGAACCTTCGTCCGAACACAAAGTCGTCCGATCTTCGAAAACGACAACTGAGCCTTGCGTGTCGTGGCATTGTGATCAATTCATTTTAAAGTTTCGACCCCGGTTGTCGCGCTGGTTTTCGAGCTAATCGCGAATATCCACAATCGCTCCCAATATTTTCAAAGTACCGCGAGTTGTCAGAGTCCTTCCGCACCTTCGTCCGAACACAAAGACGCCCGATCGTCGAAAACGACCACAGATCCTTGCGTGTAGCGACATTGCGATCAATTCATATTAAGGTTTCGACCCCGGTCGTCGCGCTGGTATTCGAGATAATCGCGAATAACCGCAATCGCTCCCAAAATTTTCAAAGTACCGCGAGTTTTCAGAGTCATTCCGCACCATCGGCGAACACAAAGTCGTCCGATCTTCGAAAACGACCACTGATCCTTGCGTGACGCGACATTGCGATCAAATCATAATAAAGTTTCGACCCCGGTCGTGGCGCTGGTTTTCGAGGTAATCGCGAATATCCACAATCGCTCCCAATATTTTCAAAGTACCGCGAGTTGTCAGAGTCCTTCCGCACCTTCGTCCGAACACAAAGACGCCCGATCGTCGAAAACGACCACAGATCCTTGCGTGTTGCGACATTGCGATCAATTCATATTAAGGTTTCGACCCCGGTCGTCGCGCTGGTTTTCGAGATAATCGCGAATAACCGCAATCGGTCCGCAAAATTTTCATAGTACCGCGTGTTTTCAGAGTCTTTCCGCACCATCTGCCGAACACAATGTCGTCCGATCTTCGAAAACGACCACTGATATTTGCGTGTCGCGACATTGCGATCAATTCATATTAAAGTTTCGACCTCGGCCCTCGCGCTGTTTTTCGAGATAATCGCGAATAACCCTAATCGCTCCCGAAATTTTCATAGTACCGCGAATGTTCAGAGTCCTTCCGCACCATCGGCGAACACAAAGTCGTCCGATCTTCGAAAACGACAACTGATCCTTGCGTGTCCCGACATTGCGATCATTTCATATTAAGGTTTCGCCAACGGTCGTCGCGCTGGTTTTCGAGATAATCGGGAATAACCGCAATCGCTCCTAAAATTTTCAAAGTCCCGCGAGTTTTCAGAGTCCTTCCGCACCATCGTCCGAACACAAAGTCGTCCGATCTTCGAAAACGACCACTGATCCTTGCGTGTCGCGACATTTCGATCAATTCATATTAAGGTTTCGACCCCGGTCGTGGTGCTCGGTTTCGAGATAATCGCGAATAACCCCAATCGTTCCGAAAAATTTTCTAAGTACCGCGAGTTGTCAGAGTCCTTCCGAACATTCGTCCGAACACAAAGTCGCCCTATCGTCGAAAACGACCACTGATCCTTGCGTGTTGCGACATTTCGATCAATTCATATTAAGGTTTCGACCACGACCCTCGCGCTTGTTTTCGAGAAAATCGCGAATAACCCTAGTCGCTCCCAAAATTTTCAATGTACCGCGAGTTGTCAGAGTCCTTCCGACCCTTCGTCCGAACACAAAGTCGTCCGATCTTCGAAAACGACAACTGAGCCTTGCGTGTCGTGGCATTGTGATCAATTCATTTTAAAGTTTCGACCCCGGTTGTCGCGCTGGTTTTCGAGCTAATCGCGAATATCCACAATCGCTCCCAATATTTTCAAAGTACCGCGAGTTGTCAGAGTCCTTCCGCACCTTCGTCCGAACACAAAGACGCCCGATCGTCGAAAACGACCACAGATCCTTGCGTGTTGCGACATTGCGATCAATTCATATTAAGGTTTCGACCCCGGTCGTCGCGCTGGTTTTCGAGATAATCGCGAATAACCGCAATCGGTCCGCAAAATTTTCATAGTACCGCGTGTTTTCAGAGTCTTTCCGCACCATCTGCCGAACACAATGTCGTCCGATCTTCGAAAACGACCACTGATATTTGCGTGTCGCGACATTGCGATCAATTCATATTAAAGTTTCGACCTCGGCCCTCGCGCTGTTTTTCGAGATAATCGCGAATAACCCTAATCGCTCCCGAAATTTTCATAGTACCGCCAATGTTCAGAGTCCTTCCGCACCATCGGCGAACACAAAGTCGTCCGATCTTCGAAAACGACAACTGATCCTTGCGTGTCCCGACATTGCGATCATTTCATATTAAGGTTTCGCCAACGGTCGTCGCGCTGGTTTTCGAGATAATCGGGAATAACCGCAATCGCTCCTAAAATTTTCAAAGTCCCGCGAGTTTTCAGAGTCCTTCCGCACCATCGTCCGAACACAAAGTCGTCCGATCTTCGAAAACGACCACTGATCCTTGCGTGTCGCGACATTTCGATCAATTCATATTAATGTTTCGACCCCGGTCGTGGTGCTCGGTTTCGAGATAATCGCGAATAACCCCAATCGTTCCGAAAAATTTTCTAAGTACCGCGAGTTGTCAGAGTCCTTCCGAACATTCGTCCGAACACAAAGTCGCCCTATCGTCGAAAACGACCACTGATCCTTGCGTGTTGTGACATTTCGATCAATTCATATTAAGGTTTCGACCACGACCCTCGCGCTTGTTTTCGAGAAAATCGCGAATAACCCTAGTCGCTCCCAAAATTTTCAATGTACCGCGAGTTGTCAGAGTCCTTCCGACCCTTCGTCCGAACACAAAGTCGTCCGATCTTCGAAAACGACAACTGAGCCTTGCGTGTCGTGGCATTGTGATCAATTCATTTTAAAGTTTCGACCCCGGTTGTCGCGCTGGTTTTCGAGCTAATCGCGAATATCCACAATCGCTCCCAATATTTTCAAAGTACCGCGAGTTGTCAGAGTCCTTCCGCACCTTCGTCCGAACACAAAGACGCCCGATCGTCGAAAACGACCACAGATCCTTGCGTGTAGCGACATTGCGATCAATTCATATTAAGGTTTCGACCCCGGTCGTCGCGCTGGTATTCGAGATAATCGCGAATAACCGCAATCACTCCCAAAATTTTCAAAGTACAGCGAGTTTTCAGAGTCCTTCCGCACCATCGTCCGAACACAAAGTCGTCCGATTGTAGAAAACGACCACTGATCCTTGCGTTTCCCGACATTGCGATCATTTCATATTAAGGTTTCGACCACGACCCTCGCGTTTGTTTTCGAGAAAATCGCGAATAACCCTAGTCGCTCCCAAAATTTTCAATGTACCGCGAGTTGTCAGAGTCTTTCCGAACCTTCGTCCGAACACAAAGTCGTCCGATCTTCGAAAACGACAACTGAGCCTTGCGTGTCGTGGCATTGCGATCAATTCATATTAAGGTTTCGACCCCGGTCGTCGCGCTGGTTTTCGAGATAATCGCGAATAACCCTAATAACTCCCAAAATTTTCAAAGTACAGCGAGTTTTCAGAGTCCTTCCGCACCATCGTCCGAACACAAAGTCGTCCGATTGTAGAAAACGACAACTGATCCTTGCGTGTTGCGACATTGCGATCAATTCATATTAAGGTTTCGACCCCGGTCGTCGCGCTGGTTTTCGAGATAATCGCGAATAACCCTAGTCGCTCCCAAAATTTTCAATGTACCGCGAGTTGTCAGAGTCCTTCCGCACCTTCGTCCGAACACAAAGACACCCGATCGTCGAAAACGACCACAGATCCTTGCGTGTTGCGACATTGCGATCAATTCATATTAAGGTTTCGACCCCGGTCGTCGCGCTGGTTTTCGAGATAATCGCGAATAACCCTAATAACTCCCAAAATTTTCAAAGTACAGCGAGTTTTCAGAGTCCTTCCGCACCATCGTCCGAACACAAAGTCGTCCGATTGTAGAAAACGACCACTGATCCTTGCGTGTCCCGACATTGCGATCAATTCATATTAAGGTTTCGACCCCGGTCGTCGCGCTGGTTTTCGAGATAATCGCGAATAACCGCAATCAGTCCGCAAAATTTTCATAGTACCGCGTGTTTTCAGAGTCCTTCCGCACCATCGTCCGAACACAAAGTCGTCCGATTGTAGAAAACGACCACTGATCCTTGCGTGTCCCGACATTGCGATCATTTCATATTAAGGTTTCGACCACGACCCTCGCGTTTGTTTTCGAGAAAATCGCGAATAACCCTAGTCGCTCCCAAAATTTTCAATGTACCGCGAGTTGTCAGAGTCTTTCCGAACCTTCGTCCGTACACAAAGACGCCCGATCGTCGAAAACGACCACAGATCCTTGCGTGTAGCGACATTGCGATCAATTCATATTAAGGTTTCGACCCCGGTCGTCGCGCTGGTATTCGAGATAATCGCGAATAACCGCAATCACTCCCAAAATTTTCAAAGTACAGCGAGTTTTCAGAGTCCTTCCGCACCATCGTCCGAACACAAAGTCGTCCGATTGTAGAAAACGACCACTGATCCTTGCGTGTTGCGACATTGCGATCAATTCATATTAAGGTTTCGACCACGACCCTCGCGTTTGTTTTCGAGAAAATCGCGAATAACCCTAGTCGCTCCCAAAATTTTCAATGTACCGCGAGTTGTCAGAGTCTTTCCGAACCTTCGTCCGAACACAAAGTCGTCCGATCTTCGAAAACGACCACTGATATTTGCGTGTCGCGACATTGCGATCAATTCATATTAAGGTTTGGACCTCGGCCCTCGCGCTGGTTTTCGAGATAATCGCGAATAAACCTAATCGCTCCCAAAATTTTTAAAGAACCGCGAGTTTTCAGAGTCTTTCCGCACCATCTGCCGAACACAATGTCGTCCGATCTTCGAAAACGACCACTGATATTTGCGTGTCGCGACATTGCGATCAATTCATATTAAGGTTTGGACCTCGGCCCTCGCGCTGGTTTTCGAGATAATCGCGAATAACCCTAATCGCTCCCAAAATTTTCATAGTACCGCGAGTGTTCAGAGTCTTTCCGAACCTTCGTCCGAACACAAAGTCGTCCGATCTTCGAAAACGACAACTGAGCCTTGCGTGTCGTGGCATTGTGATCAATTCATTTTATAGTTTCGACCCCGGTTGTCGCGCTGGTTTTCGAGCTAATCGCGAATATCCACAATCGCTCCCAATATTTTCAAAGTACCGCGAGTTGTCAGAGTCGTTCCGCACCTTCGTCCGAACACAAAGACGCCCGATCGTCGAAAACGACCACAGATCCTTGCGTGTAGCGACATTGCGATCAATTCATATTAAGGTTTCGACCCCGGTCGTCGCGCTGGTTTTCGAGATAATCGCGAATAACCGCAATCGGTCCGCAAAATTTTCATAGTACCGCGTGTTTTCAGAGTCTTTCCGCACCATCTGCCGAACACAATGTCGTCCGATCTTCGAAAACGACCACTGATATTTGCGTGTCGCGACATTGCGATCATTTCATATTAAAGTTTCGACCTCGGCCCTCGCGCTGTTTTTCGAGATAATCGCGAATAACCCTAATCGCTCCCGAAATTTTCATAGTACCGCGAATGTTCAGAGTCCTTCCGCACCATCGGCGAACACAAAGTCGTCCGATCTTCGAAAACGACAACTGATCCTTGCGTGTCCCGACATTGCGATCATTTCATATTAAGGTTTCGCCAACGGTCGTCGCGCTGGTTTTCGAGATAATCGGGAATAACCGCAATCGCTCCGAAAATTTTCAAAGTCCCGCGAGTTTTCAGAGTCCTTCCGCACCATCGTCCGAACACAAAGTCGTCCGATCGTCGAAAACGACCACTGATCCTTGCGTGTAGCGACATTGCGATCAATTCATATTAAGGTTTCGACCACGACCCTCGCGCTTGTTTTCGAGAAAATCGCGAATAACCCTAGTCGCTCCCAAAATTTTCAATGTACCGCGAGTTGTCAGAGTCCTTCCGCACCTTCGTCCGAACACAAAGACGCCCGATCGTCGAAAACGACCACAGATCCTTGCGTGTAGCGACATTGCGATCAATTCATATTAAGGTTCCGACCCCGGTCGTCGCGCTGGTATTCGAGATAATCGCGAATAACCGCAATCACTCCCAAAATTTTCAAAGTACAGCGAGTTTTCAGAGTCCTTCCGCACCATCGTCCGAACACAAAGTCGTCCGATCTTCGAAAACGACCACTGATCCTTGCGTGTCGCGACATTTCGATCAATTCATATTAAGGTTTCGACCCCGGTCGTGGTGCTCGGTTTCGAGATAATCGCGAATAACCCCAATCGGTCCGAAAAATTTTCTAAGTACCGCGAGTTGTCAGAGTCCTTCCGAACATTCGTCCGAACACAAAGTCGCCCGATCGTCGAAAACGACCACAGATCCTTGCGTGTTGCGATATTGCGATCAATTCATATTAAGGTTTCGACCACGACCCTCGCGCTTGTTTTCGAGAAAATCGCGAATAACCCTAGTCGCTCCCAAAATTTTCAATGTACCGCGAGTTGTCAGAGTCCTTCCGACCCTTCGTCCGAACACAAAGTCGTCCGATCTTCGAAAACGACAACTGAGCCTTGCGTGTCGTGGCATTGTGATCAATTCATTTTAAAGTTTCGACCCCGGTTGTCGCGCTGGTTTTCGAGCTAATCGCGAATATCCACAATCGCTCCCAATATTTTCAAAGTACCGCGAGTTGTCAGAGTCCTTCCGCACCTTCGTCCGAACACAAAGACGCCCGATCGTCGAAAACGACCACAGATCCTTGCGTGTTGCGACATTGCGATCAATTCATATTAAGGTTTCGACCCCGGTCGTCGCGCTGGTTTTCGAGATAATCGCGAATAACCGCAATCGGTCCGCAAAATTTTCATAGTACCGCGTGTTTTCAGAGTCTTTCCGCACCATCTGCCGAACACAATGTCGTCCGATCTTCGAAAACGACCACTGATATTTGCGTGTCGCGACATTGCGATCAATTCATATTAAAGTTTCGACCTCGGCCCTCGCGCTGTTTTTCGAGATAATCGCGAATAACCCTAATCGCTCCCGAAATTTTCATAGTACCGCCAATGTTCAGAGTCCTTCCGCACCATCGGCGAACACAAAGTCGTCCGATCTTCGAAAACGACAACTGATCCTTGCGTGTCCCGACATTGCGATCATTTCATATTAAGGTTTCGCCAACGGTCGTCGCGCTGGTTTTCGAGATAATCGGGAATAACCGCAATCGCTCCTAAAATTTTCAAAGTCCCGCGAGTTTTCAGAGTCCTTCCGCACCATCGTCCGAACACAAAGTCGTCCGATCTTCGAAAACGACCACTGATCCTTGCGTGTCGCGACATTTCGATCAATTCATATTAATGTTTCGACCCCGGTCGTGGTGCTCGGTTTCGAGATAATCGCGAATAACCCCAATCGTTCCGAAAAATTTTCTAAGTACCGCGAGTTGTCAGAGTCCTTCCGAACATTCGTCCGAACACAAAGTCGCCCTATCGTCGAAAACGACCACTGATCCTTGCGTGTTGTGACATTTCGATCAATTCATATTAAGGTTTCGACCACGACCCTCGCGCTTGTTTTCGAGAAAATCGCGAATAACCCTAGTCGCTCCCAAAATTTTCAATGTACCGCGAGTTGTCAGAGTCCTTCCGACCCTTCGTCCGAACACAAAGTCGTCCGATCTTCGAAAACGACAACTGAGCCTTGCGTGTCGTGGCATTGTGATCAATTCATTTTAAAGTTTCGACCCCGGTTGTCGCGCTGGTTTTCGAGCTAATCGCGAATATCCACAATCGCTCCCAATATTTTCAAAGTACCGCGAGTTGTCAGAGTCCTTCCGCACCTTCGTCCGAACACAAAGACGCCCGATCGTCGAAAACGACCACAGATCCTTGCGTGTAGCGACATTGCGATCAATTCATATTAAGGTTTCGACCCCGGTCGTCGCGCTGGTATTCGAGATAATCGCGAATAACCGCAATCACTCCCAAAATTTTCAAAGTACAGCGAGTTTTCAGAGTCCTTCCGCACCATCGTCCGAACACAAAGTCGTCCGATTGTAGAAAACGACCACTGATCCTTGCGTTTCCCGACATTGCGATCATTTCATATTAAGGTTTCGACCACGACCCTCGCGTTTGTTTTCGAGAAAATCGCGAATAACCCTAGTCGCTCCCAAAATTTTCAATGTACCGCGAGTTGTCAGAGTCTTTCCGAACCTTCGTCCGAACACAAAGTCGTCCGATCTTCGAAAACGACAACTGAGCCTTGCGTGTCGTGGCATTGCGATCAATTCATATTAAGGTTTCGACCCCGGTCGTCGCGCTGGTTTTCGAGATAATCGCGAATAACCCTAATAACTCCCAAAATTTTCAAAGTACAGCGAGTTTTCAGAGTCCTTCCGCACCATCGTCCGAACACAAAGTCGTCCGATTGTAGAAAACGACAACTGATCCTTGCGTGTTGCGACATTGCGATCAATTCATATTAAGGTTTCGACCCCGGTCGTCGCGCTGGTTTTCGAGATAATCGCGAATAACCCTAGTCGCTCCCAAAATTTTCAATGTACCGCGAGTTGTCAGAGTCCTTCCGCACCTTCGTCCGAACACAAAGACACCCGATCGTCGAAAACGACCACAGATCCTTGCGTGTTGCGACATTGCGATCAATTCATATTAAGGTTTCGACCCCGGTCGTCGCGCTGGTTTTCGAGATAATCGCGAATAACCCTAATAACTCCCAAAATTTTCAAAGTACAGCGAGTTTTCAGAGTCCTTCCGCACCATCGTCCGAACACAAAGTCGTCCGATTGTAGAAAACGACCACTGATCCTTGCGTGTCCCGACATTGCGATCAATTCATATTAAGGTTTCGACCCCGGTCGTCGCGCTGGTTTTCGAGATAATCGCGAATAACCGCAATCAGTCCGCAAAATTTTCATAGTACCGCGTGTTTTCAGAGTCCTTCCGCACCATCGTCCGAACACAAAGTCGTCCGATTGTAGAAAACGACCACTGATCCTTGCGTGTCCCGACATTGCGATCATTTCATATTAAGGTTTCGACCACGACCCTCGCGTTTGTTTTCGAGAAAATCGCGAATAACCCTAGTCGCTCCCAAAATTTTCAATGTACCGCGAGTTGTCAGAGTCTTTCCGAACCTTCGTCCGTACACAAAGACGCCCGATCGTCGAAAACGACCACAGATCCTTGCGTGTAGCGACATTGCGATCAATTCATATTAAGGTTTCGACCCCGGTCGTCGCGCTGGTATTCGAGATAATCGCGAATAACCGCAATCACTCCCAAAATTTTCAAAGTACAGCGAGTTTTCAGAGTCCTTCCGCACCATCGTCCGAACACAAAGTCGTCCGATTGTAGAAAACGACCACTGATCCTTGCGTGTTGCGACATTGCGATCAATTCATATTAAGGTTTCGACCACGACCCTCGCGTTTGTTTTCGAGAAAATCGCGAATAACCCTAGTCGCTCCCAAAATTTTCAATGTACCGCGAGTTGTCAGAGTCTTTCCGAACCTTCGTCCGAACACAAAGTCGTCCGATCTTCGAAAACGACCACTGATATTTGCGTGTCGCGACATTGCGATCAATTCATATTAAGGTTTGGACCTCGGCCCTCGCGCTGGTTTTCGAGATAATCGCGAATAAACCTAATCGCTCCCAAAATTTTTAAAGAACCGCGAGTTTTCAGAGTCTTTCCGCACCATCTGCCGAACACAATGTCGTCCGATCTTCGAAAACGACCACTGATATTTGCGTGTCGCGACATTGCGATCAATTCATATTAAGGTTTGGACCTCGGCCCTCGCGCTGGTTTTCGAGATAATCGCGAATAACCCTAATCGCTCCCAAAATTTTCATAGTACCGCGAGTGTTCAGAGTCTTTCCGAACCTTCGTCCGAACACAAAGTCGTCCGATCTTCGAAAACGACAACTGAGCCTTGCGTGTCGTGGCATTGTGATCAATTCATTTTATAGTTTCGACCCCGGTTGTCGCGCTGGTTTTCGAGCTAATCGCGAATATCCACAATCGCTCCCAATATTTTCAAAGTACCGCGAGTTGTCAGAGTCGTTCCGCACCTTCGTCCGAACACAAAGACGCCCGATCGTCGAAAACGACCACAGATCCTTGCGTGTAGCGACATTGCGATCAATTCATATTAAGGTTTCGACCCCGGTCGTCGCGCTGGTTTTCGAGATAATCGCGAATAACCGCAATCGGTCCGCAAAATTTTCATAGTACCGCGTGTTTTCAGAGTCTTTCCGCACCATCTGCCGAACACAATGTCGTCCGATCTTCGAAAACGACCACTGATATTTGCGTGTCGCGACATTGCGATCATTTCATATTAAAGTTTCGACCTCGGCCCTCGCGCTGTTTTTCGAGATAATCGCGAATAACCCTAATCGCTCCCGAAATTTTCATAGTACCGCGAATGTTCAGAGTCCTTCCGCACCATCGGCGAACACAAAGTCGTCCGATCTTCGAAAACGACAACTGATCCTTGCGTGTCCCGACATTGCGATCATTTCATATTAAGGTTTCGCCAACGGTCGTCGCGCTGGTTTTCGAGATAATCGGGAATAACCGCAATCGCTCCGAAAATTTTCAAAGTCCCGCGAGTTTTCAGAGTCCTTCCGCACCATCGTCCGAACACAAAGTCGTCCGATCGTCGAAAACGACCACTGATCCTTGCGTGTAGCGACATTGCGATCAATTCATATTAAGGTTTCGACCACGACCCTCGCGCTTGTTTTCGAGAAAATCGCGAATAACCCTAGTCGCTCCCAAAATTTTCAATGTACCGCGAGTTGTCAGAGTCCTTCCGCACCTTCGTCCGAACACAAAGACGCCCGATCGTCGAAAACGACCACAGATCCTTGCGTGTAGCGACATTGCGATCAATTCATATTAAGGTTCCGACCCCGGTCGTCGCGCTGGTATTCGAGATAATCGCGAATAACCGCAATCACTCCCAAAATTTTCAAAGTACAGCGAGTTTTCAGAGTCCTTCCGCACCATCGTCCGAACACAAAGTCGTCCGATCTTCGAAAACGACCACTGATCCTTGCGTGTCGCGACATTTCGATCAATTCATATTAAGGTTTCGACCCCGGTCGTGGTGCTCGGTTTCGAGATAATCGCGAATAACCCCAATCGGTCCGAAAAATTTTCTAAGTACCGCGAGTTGTCAGAGTCCTTCCGAACATTCGTCCGAACACAAAGTCGCCCGATCGTCGAAAACGACCACAGATCCTTGCGTGTTGCGATATTGCGATCAATTCATATTAAGGTTTCGACCACGACCCTCGCGCTTGTTTTCGAGAAAATCGCGAATAACCCTAGTCGCTCCCAAAATTTTCAATGTACCGCGAATTGTCAGAGTCCTTCCGACCCTTCGTCCGAACACAAAGTCGTCCGATCTTCGAAAACGACAACTGAGCCTTGCGTGTCGTGGCATTGTGATCAATTCATTTTAAAGTTTCGACCCCGGTTGTCGCGCTGGTTTTCGAGCTAATCGCGAATATCCACAATCGCTCCCAATATTTTCAAAGTACCGCGAGTTGTCAGAGTCCTTCCGCACCTTCGTCCGAACCCAAAGACGCCCGATCGTCGAAAACGACCACAGATCCTTGCGTGTAGCGACATTGCGATCAATTCATATTAAGGTTTCGACCCCGGTCGTCGCGCTGGTATTCGAGATAATCGCGAATAACCGCAATCACTCCCAAAATTTTCAAAGTACAGCGAGTTTTCAGAGTCCTTCCGCACCATCGTCCGAACACAAAGTCGTCCGATTGTAGAAAACGACCACTGATCCTTGCGTGTTGCGACATTGCGATCAATTCATATTAAGGTTTCGACCACGACCCTCGCGTTTGTTTTCGAGAAAATCGCGAATAACCCTAGTCGCTCCCAAAATTTTCAATGTACCGCGAGTTGTCAGAGTCTTTCCGAACCTTCGTCCGAACACAAAGTCGTCCGATCTTCGAAAACGACCACTGATATTTGCGTGTCGCGACATTGCGATCAATTCATATTAAGGTTTGGACCTCGGCCCTCGCGCTGGTTTTCGAGATAATCGCGAATAACCCTAATCGCTCCCAAAATTTTTAAAGAACCGCGAGTTTTCAGAGTCTTTCCGCACCATCTGCCGAACACAATGTCGTCCGATCTTCGAAAACGACCACTGATATTTGCGTGTCGCGACATTGCGATCAATTCATATTAAGGTTTGGACCTCGGCCCTCGCGCTGGTTTTCGAGATAATCGCGAATAACCCTAATCGCTCCCAAAATTTTCATAGTACCGCGAGTGTTCAGAGTCTTTCCGAACCTTCGTCCGAACACAAAGTCGTCCGATCTTCGAAAACGACAACTGAGCCTTGCGTGTCGTGGCATTGTGATCAATTCATTTTAAAGTTTCGACCCCGGTTGTCGCGCTGGTTTTCGAGCTAATCGCGAATATCCACAATCGCTCCCAATATTTTCAAAGTACCGCGAGTTGTCAGAGTCGTTCCGCACCTTCGTCCGAACACAAAGACGCCCGATCGTCGAAAACGACCACAGATCCTTGCGTGTAGCGACATTGCGATCAATTCATATTAAGGTTTCGACCCCGGTCGTCGCGCTGGTATTCGAGATAATCGCGAATAACCGCAATCGCTCCCAAAATTTTCAAAGTACCGCGAGTTTTCAGAGTCATTCCGCACCATCGGCGAACACAAAGTCGTCCGATCTTCGAAAACGACCACTGATCCTTGCGTGTCGCGACATTGCGATCAATTCATAATAAAGTTTCGACCCCGGTCGTGGCGCTGGTTTTCGAGGTAATCGCGAATATCCACAATCGCTCCCAATATTTTCAAAGTACCGCGAGTTGTCAGAGTCCTTCCGCACCTTCGTCCGAACACAAAGACGCCCGATCGTCGAAAACGACCACAGATCCTTGCGTGTTGCGACATTGCGATCAATTCATATTCAGGTTTCGACCCCGGTCGTCGCGCTGGTTTTCGAGATAATCGCGAATAACCCTAATCACTCCCAAAATTTTCAAAGTACAGCGAGTTTTCAGAGTCCTTCCGCACCATCGTCCGAACACAAAGTCGTCCGATTGTAGAAAACGACCACTGATCCTTGCGTGTCCCGACATTGCGATCAATTCATATTAAGGTTTCGACCCCGGTCGTCGCGCTGGTTTTCGAGATAATCGCGAATAACCGCAATCGGTCCGCAAAATTTTCATAGTACCGCGTGTTTTCAGAGTCTTTCCGCACCATCTGCCGAACACAATGTCGTCCGATCTTCGAAAACGACCACTGATATTTGCGTGTCGCGACATTGCGATCATTTCATATTAAAGTTTCGACATCGGCCCTCGCGCTGTTTTTCGAGATAATCGCGAATAACCCTAATCGCTCCCGAAATTTTCATAGTACCGCGAATGTTCAGAGTCCTTCCGCACCATCGGCGAACACAAAGTCGCCCGATCTTCGAAAACGACAACTGATCCTTGCGTGTCCCGACATTGCGATCATTTCATATTAAGGTTTCGCCAACGGTCGTCGCGCTGGTTTTCGAGATAATCGGGAATAACCGCAATCGCTCCGAAAATTTTCAAAGTCCCGCGAGTTTTCAGAGTCCTTCCGCACCATCGTCCGAACACAAAGTCGTCCGATCGTCGAAAACGACCACTGATCCTTGCGTGTAGCGACATTGCGATCAATTCATATTAAGGTTTCGACCACGACCCTCGCGCTTGTTTTCGAGAAAATCGCGAATAACCCTAGTCGCTCCCAAAATTTTCAATGTACCGCGAGTTGTCAGAGTCCTTCCGCACCTTCGTCCGAACACAAAGACGCCCGATCGTCGAAAACGACCACAGATCCTTGCGTGTAGCGACATTGCGATCAATTCATATTAAGGTTTCGACCCCGGTCGTCGCGCTGGTATTCGAGATAATCGCGAATAACCGCAATCGCTCCCAAAATTTTCAAAGTACCGCGAGTTTTCAGAGTCATTCCGCACCATCGGCGAACACAAAGTCGTCCGATCTTCGAAAACGACCACTGATCCTTGCGTGTCGCGACATTGCAATCAATTCATAATAAAGTTTCGACCCCGGTCGTGGCGCTGGTTTTCGAGGTAATCGCGAATATCCACAATCGCTCCCAATATTTTCAAAGTACCGCGAGTTGTCAGAGTCCTTCCGCACCTTCGTCCGAACACAAAGACGCCCGATCGTCGAAAACGACCACAGATCCTTGCGTGTAGCGACATTGCGATCAATTCATATTAAGGTTTCGACCCCGGTCGTCGCGCTGGTATTCGAGATAATCGCGAATAACCGCAATCACTCCCAAAATTTTCAAAGTACAGCGAGTTTTCAGAGTCCTTCCGCACCATCGTCCGAACACAAAGTCGTCCGATCTTCGAAAACGACCACTGATCCTTGCGTGTCGCGACATTTCGATCAATTCATATTAAGGTTTCGACCCCGGTCGTGGTGCTCGGTTTCGAGTTAATCGCGAATAACCCCAATCGGTCCGAAAAATTTTCTAAGTACCGCGAGTTGTCAGAGTCCTTCCGAACATTCGTCCGAACACAAAGTCGCCCGATCGTCGAAAACGACCACAGATCCTTGCGTGTTGCGATATTGCGATCAATTCATATTAAGGTTTCGACCCCGGTCGTCGCGCTGGTATTCGAGATAATCGCGCATAACCGCAATCGCTCCCAAAATTTTCAAAGTACCGCGAGTTTTCAGAGTCATTCCGCACCATCGTCCGAACACAAAGTCGTCCGATTGTAGAAAACGACCACTGATCCTTGCGTGTCGCGGCATTGCGATCAATTCATATTAAGGTTTCGACCACGGCCCTCGCGCTGGTTTTCGAGAAAATCGCGAATAACCTTAATCGCTCCCAAAATTTTCAAAGTACCGCGAGTTTTCAGAGTCCTTCCGCACCATCGGCGAACACAAAGTCGTCCGATCATCGAAAACGACAACTGATCCTTGCGTGTCCCGACATTGCGATCAATTCATATTAAGGTTTCGACCCCGGTCGTCGCGCTGGTATTCGAGATAATCGCGAATAACCGCAATCGCTTCCAAAATTTTCAAAGTACCGCGAGTTTTCAGAGTCATTCCGCACCATCGGCGAACACATAGTCGTCCGATCTTCGAAAACGACCACTGATCCTTGCGTGTTGCGACATTTCGATCAATTCATATTAAGGTTTCGACCACGACCCTCGCGCTTGTTTTCGAGAAAATCGCGAATAACCCTAATCGCTCCCAAAATTTTCATAGTACCGCGAGTGTTCAGAGTCCTTCCGCACCATCGGGCGAACACAAAGTCGTCCGATCATCGAAAACGACAACTGATCCTTGCGTGTCCCGACATTGCGATCATTTCATATTAAGGTTTCGCCAACGGTCGTCGCGCTGGTTTTCGTGATAATCGGGAATAACCGCAATCGCTCCGAAAATTTTCAAAGTCCCGCGAGTTTTCAGAGTCCTTCCGCACCATCGTCCGAACACAAAGTCGTCCGATTTTCGAAAACGACCACTGATCCTTGCGTGTTGCGACATTTCGATCAATTCATATTAAGGTTTCGACCACGACCCTCGCGCTTGTTTTCGAGAAAATCGCGAATAACCCTAGTCGCTCCCAAAATTTTCAATGTACCGCGAATTGTCAGAGTCCTTCCGACCCTTCGTCCGAACACAAAGTCGTCCGATCTTCGAAAACGACAACTGAGCCTTGCGTGTCGTGGCATTGTGATCAATTCATTTTAAAGTTTCGACCCCGGTTGTCGCGCTGGTTTTCGAGCTAATCGCGAATATCCACAATCGCTCCCAATATTTTCAAAGTACCGCGAGTTGTCAGAGTCCTTCCGCACCTTCGTCCGAACACAAAGACGCCCGATCGTCGAAAACGACCACAGATCCTTGCGTGTAGCGACATTGCGATCAATTCATATTAAGGTTTCGACCCCGGTCGTCGCGCTGGTATTCGAGATAATCGCGAATAACCGCAATCACTCCCAAAATTTTCAAAGTACAGCGAGTTTTCAGAGTCCTTCCGCACCATCGTCCGAACACAAAGTCGTCCGATTGTAGAAAACGACCACTGATCCTTGCGTGTTGCGACATTGCGATCAATTCATATTAAGGTTTCGACCACGACCCTCGCGTTTGTTTTCGAGAAAATCGCGAATAACCCTAGTCGCTCCCAAAATTTTCAATGTACCGCGAGTTGTCAGAGTCTTTCCGAACCTTCGTCCGAACACAAAGTTGTCCGATCTTCGAAAACGACCACTGATATTTGCGTGTCGCGACATTGCGATCAATTCATATTAAGGTTTGGACCTCGGCCCTCGCGCTGGTTTTCGAGATAATCGCGAATAACCCTAATCGCTCCCAAAATTTTTAAAGAACCGCGAGTTTTCAGAGTCTTTTCGCACCATCTGCCGAACACAATGTCGTCCGATCTTCGAAGACGACCACTGATATTTGCGTGTCGCGACATTGCGATCAATTCATATTAAGGTTTGGACCTCGGCCCTCGCGCTGGTTTTCGAGATAATCGCGAATAACCCTAATCGCTCCCAAAATTTTCATAGTACCGCGAGTGTTCAGAGTCTTTCCGAACCTTCGTCCGAACACAAAGTCGTCCGATCTTCGAAAACGACAACTGAGCCTTGCGTGTCGTGGCATTGTGATCAATTCATTTTAAAGTTTCGACCCCGGTTGTCGCGCTGGTTTTCGAGCTAATCGCGAATATCCACAATCGCTCCCAATATTTTCAAAGTACCGCGAGTTGTCAGAGTCGTTCCGCACCTTCGTCCGAACACAAAGACGCCCGATCGTCGAAAACGACCACAGATCCTTGCGTGTAGCGACATTGCGATCAATTCATATTAAGGTTTCGACCCCGGTCGTCGCGCTGGTATTCGAGATAATCGCGAATAACCGCAATCGCTCCCAAAATTTTCAAAGTACCGCGAGTTTTCAGAGTCATTCCGCACCATCGGCGAACACAAAGTCGTCCGATCTTCGAAAACGACCACTGATCCTTGCGTGTCGCGACATTGCGATCAATTCATAATAAAGTTTCGACCCCGGTCGTGGCGCTGGTTTTCGAGGTAATCGCGAATATCCACAATCGCTCCCAATATTTTCAAAGTACCGCGAGTTGTCAGAGTCCTTCCGCACCTTCGTCCGAACACAAAGACGCCCGATCGTCGAAAACGACCACAGATCCTTGCGTGTTGCGACATTGCGATCAATTCATATTAAGGTTTCGACCCCGGTCGTCGCGCTGGTTTTCGAGATAATCGCGAATAACCCTAATCACTCCCAAAATTTTCAAAGTACAGCGAGTTTTCAGAGTCCTTCCGCACCATCGTCCGAACACAAAGTCGTCCGATTGTAGAAAACGACCACTGATCCTTGCGTGTCCCGACATTGCGATCAATTCATATTAAGGTTTCGACCCCGGTCGTCGCGCTGGTTTTCGAGATAATCGCGAATAACCGCAATCGGTCCGCAAAATTTTCATAGTACCGCGTGTTTTCAGAGTCTTTCCGCACCATCTGCCGAACACAATGTCGTCCGATCTTCGAAAACGACCACTGATATTTGCGTGTCGCGACATTGCGATCATTTCATATTAAAGTTTCGACCTCGGCCCTCGCGCTGTTTTTCGAGATAATCGCGAATAACCCTAATCGCTCCCGAAATTTTCATAGTACCGCGAATGTTCAGAGTCCTTCCGCACCATCGGCGAACACAAAGTCGTCCGATCTTCGAAAACGACAACTGATCCTTGCGTGTCCCGACATTGCGATCATTTCATATTAAGGTTTCGCCAACGGTCGTCGCGCTGGTTTTCGAGATAATCGGGAATAACCGCAATCGCTCCGAAAATTTTCAAAGTCCCGCGAGTTTTCAGAGTCCTTCCGCACCATCGTCCGAACACAAAGTCGTCCGATCGTCGAAAACGACCACTGATCCTTGCGTGTAGCGACATTGCGATCAATTCATATTAAGGTTTCGACCACGACCCTCGCGCTTGTTTTCGAGAAAATCGCGAATAACCCTAGTCGCTCCCAAAATTTTCAATGTACCGCGAGTTGTCAGAGTCCTTCCGCACCTTCGTCCGAACACAAAGACGCCCGATCGTCGAAAACGACAACTGATCCTTGCGTGTCCCGACATTGCGATCATTTCATATTAAGGTTTCGCCAACGGTCGTCGCGCTGGTTTTCGAGATAATCGGGAATAACCGCAATCGCTCCTAAAATTTTCAAAGTCCCGCGAGTTTTCAGAGTCCTTCCGCACCATCGTCCGAACACAAAGTCGTCCGATCTTCGAAAACGACCACTGATCCTTGCGTGTCGCGACATTTCGATCAATTCATATTAAGGTTTCGACCCCGGTCGTGGTGCTCGGTTTCGAGATAATCGCGAATAACCCCAATCGTTCCGAAAAATTTTCTAAGTACCGCGAGTTGTCAGAGTCCTTCCGAACATTCGTCCGAACACAAAGTCGCCCTATCGTCGAAAACGACCACTGATCCTTGCGTGTTGCGACATTTCGATCAATTCATATTAAGGTTTCGACCACGACCCTCGCGCTTGTTTTCGAGAAAATCGCGAATAACCCTAGTCGCTCCCAAAATTTTCAATGTACCGCGAGTTGTCAGAGTCCTTCCGACCCTTCGTCCGAACACAAAGTCGTCCGATCTTCGAAAACGACAACTGAGCCTTGCGTGTCGTGGCATTGTGATCAATTCATTTTAAAGTTTCGACCCCGGTTGTCGCGCTGGTTTTCGAGCTAATCGCGAATATCCACAATCGCTCCCAATATTTTCAAAGTACCGCGAGTTGTCAGAGTCCTTCCGCACCTTCGTCCGAACACAAAGACGCCCGATCGTCGAAAACGACCACAGATCCTTGCGTGTTGCGACATTGCGATCAATTCATATTAAGGTTTCGACCCCGGTCGTCGCGCTGGTTTTCGAGATAATCGCGAATAACCGCAATCGGTCCGCAAAATTTTCATAGTACCGCGTGTTTTCAGAGTCTTTCCGCACCATCTGCCGAACACAATGTCGTCCGATCTTCGAAAACGACCACTGATATTTGCGTGTCGCGACATTGCGATCAATTCATATTAAAGTTTCGACCTCGGCCCTCGCGCTGTTTTTCGAGATAATCGCGAATAACCCTAATCGCTCCCGAAATTTTCATAGTACCGCCAATGTTCAGAGTCCTTCCGCACCATCGGCGAACACAAAGTCGTCCGATCTTCGAAAACGACAACTGATCCTTGCGTGTCCCGACATTGCGATCATTTCATATTAAGGTTTCGCCAACGGTCGTCGCGCTGGTTTTCGAGATAATCGGGAATAACCGCAATCGCTCCTAAAATTTTCAAAGTCCCGCGAGTTTTCAGAGTCCTTCCGCACCATCGTCCGAACACAAAGTCGTCCGATCTTCGAAAACGACCACTGATCCTTGCGTGTCGCGACATTTCGATCAATTCATATTAATGTTTCGACCCCGGTCGTGGTGCTCGGTTTCGAGATAATCGCGAATAACCCCAATCGTTCCGAAAAATTTTCTAAGTACCGCGAGTTGTCAGAGTCCTTCCGAACATTCGTCCGAACACAAAGTCGCCCTATCGTCGAAAACGACCACTGATCCTTGCGTGTTGTGACATTTCGATCAATTCATATTAAGGTTTCGACCACGACCCTCGCGCTTGTTTTCGAGAAAATCGCGAATAACCCTAGTCGCTCCCAAAATTTTCAATGTACCGCGAGTTGTCAGAGTCCTTCCGACCCTTCGTCCGAACACAAAGTCGTCCGATCTTCGAAAACGACAACTGAGCCTTGCGTGTCGTGGCATTGTGATCAATTCATTTTAAAGTTTCGACCCCGGTTGTCGCGCTGGTTTTCGAGCTAATCGCGAATATCCACAATCGCTCCCAATATTTTCAAAGTACCGCGAGTTGTCAGAGTCCTTCCGCACCTTCGTCCGAACACAAAGACGCCCGATCGTCGAAAACGACCACAGATCCTTGCGTGTAGCGACATTGCGATCAATTCATATTAAGGTTTCGACCCCGGTCGTCGCGCTGGTATTCGAGATAATCGCGAATAACCGCAATCACTCCCAAAATTTTCAAAGTACAGCGAGTTTTCAGAGTCCTTCCGCACCATCGTCCGAACACAAAGTCGTCCGATTGTAGAAAACGACCACTGATCCTTGCGTTTCCCGACATTGCGATCATTTCATATTAAGGTTTCGACCACGACCCTCGCGTTTGTTTTCGAGAAAATCGCGAATAACCCTAGTCGCTCCCAAAATTTTCAATGTACCGCGAGTTGTCAGAGTCTTTCCGAACCTTCGTCCGAACACAAAGTCGTCCGATCTTCGAAAACGACAACTGAGCCTTGCGTGTCGTGGCATTGCGATCAATTCATATTAAGGTTTCGACCCCGGTCGTCGCGCTGGTTTTCGAGATAATCGCGAATAACCCTAATAACTCCCAAAATTTTCAAAGTACAGCGAGTTTTCAGAGTCCTTCCGCACCATCGTCCGAACACAAAGTCGTCCGATTGTAGAAAACGACAACTGATCCTTGCGTGTTGCGACATTGCGATCAATTCATATTAAGGTTTCGACCCCGGTCGTCGCGCTGGTTTTCGAGATAATCGCGAATAACCCTAGTCGCTCCCAAAATTTTCAATGTACCGCGAGTTGTCAGAGTCCTTCCGCACCTTCGTCCGAACACAAAGACACCCGATCGTCGAAAACGACCACAGATCCTTGCGTGTTGCGACATTGCGATCAATTCATATTAAGGTTTCGACCCCGGTCGTCGCGCTGGTTTTCGAGATAATCGCGAATAACCCTAATAACTCCCAAAATTTTCAAAGTACAGCGAGTTTTCAGAGTCCTTCCGCACCATCGTCCGAACACAAAGTCGTCCGATTGTAGAAAACGACCACTGATCCTTGCGTGTCCCGACATTGCGATCAATTCATATTAAGGTTTCGACCCCGGTCGTCGCGCTGGTTTTCGAGATAATCGCGAATAACCGCAATCAGTCCGCAAAATTTTCATAGTACCGCGTGTTTTCAGAGTCCTTCCGCACCATCGTCCGAACACAAAGTCGTCCGATTGTAGAAAACGACCACTGATCCTTGCGTGTCCCGACATTGCGATCATTTCATATTAAGGTTTCGACCACGACCCTCGCGTTTGTTTTCGAGAAAATCGCGAATAACCCTAGTCGCTCCCAAAATTTTCAATGTACCGCGAGTTGTCAGAGTCTTTCCGAACCTTCGTCCGAACACAAAGACGCCCGATCGTCGAAAACGACCACAGATCCTTGCGTGTAGCGACATTGCGATCAATTCATATTAAGGTTTCGACCCCGGTCGTCGCGCTGGTATTCGAGATAATCGCGAATAACCGCAATCACTCCCAAAATTTTCAAAGTACAGCGAGTTTTCAGAGTCCTTCCGCACCATCGTCCGAACACAAAGTCGTCCGATTGTAGAAAACGACCACTGATCCTTGCGTGTTGCGACATTGCGATCAATTCATATTAAGGTTTCGACCACGACCCTCGCGTTTGTTTTCGAGAAAATCGCGAATAACCCTAGTCGCTCCCAAAATTTTCAATGTACCGCGAGTTGTCAGAGTCTTTCCGAACCTTCGTCCGAACACAAAGTCGTCCGATCTTCGAAAACGACCACTGATATTTGCGTGTCGCGACATTGCGATCAATTCATATTAAGGTTTGGACCTCGGCCCTCGCGCTGGTTTTCGAGATAATCGCGAATAAACCTAATCGCTCCCAAAATTTTTAAAGAACCGCGAGTTTTCAGAGTCTTTCCGCACCATCTGCCGAACACAATGTCGTCCGATCTTCGAAAACGACCACTGATATTTGCGTGTCGCGACATTGCGATCAATTCATATTAAGGTTTGGACCTCGGCCCTCGCGCTGGTTTTCGAGATAATCGCGAATAACCCTAATCGCTCCCAAAATTTTCATAGTACCGCGAGTGTTCAGAGTCTTTCCGAACCTTCGTCCGAACACAAAGTCGTCCGATCTTCGAAAACGACAACTGAGCCTTGCGTGTCGTGGCATTGTGATCAATTCATTTTATAGTTTCGACCCCGGTTGTCGCGCTGGTTTTCGAGCTAATCGCGAATATCCACAATCGCTCCCAATATTTTCAAAGTACCGCGAGTTGTCAGAGTCGTTCCGCACCTTCGTCCGAACACAAAGACGCCCGATCGTCGAAAACGACCACAGATCCTTGCGTGTAGCGACATTGCGATCAATTCATATTAAGGTTTCGACCCCGGTCGTCGCGCTGGTTTTCGAGATAATCGCGAATAACCGCAATCGGTCCGCAAAATTTTCATAGTACCGCGTGTTTTCAGAGTCTTTCCGCACCATCTGCCGAACACAATGTCGTCCGATCTTCGAAAACGACCACTGATATTTGCGTGTCGCGACATTGCGATCATTTCATATTAAAGTTTCGACCTCGGCCCTCGCGCTGTTTTTCGAGATAATCGCGAATAACCCTAATCGCTCCCGAAATTTTCATAGTACCGCGAATGTTCAGAGTCCTTCCGCACCATCGGCGAACACAAAGTCGTCCGATCTTCGAAAACGACAACTGATCCTTGCGTGTCCCGACATTGCGATCATTTCATATTAAGGTTTCGCCAACGGTCGTCGCGCTGGTTTTCGAGATAATCGGGAATAACCGCAATCGCTCCGAAAATTTTCAAAGTCCCGCGAGTTTTCAGAGTCCTTCCGCACCATCGTCCGAACACAAAGTCGTCCGATCGTCGAAAACGACCACTGATCCTTGCGTGTAGCGACATTGCGATCAATTCATATTAAGGTTTCGACCACGACCCTCGCGCTTGTTTTCGAGAAAATCGCGAATAACCCTAGTCGCTCCCAAAATTTTCAATGTACCGCGAGTTGTCAGAGTCCTTCCGCACCTTCGTCCGAACACAAAGACGCCCGATCGTCGAAAACGACCACAGATCCTTGCGTGTAGCGACATTGCGATCAATTCATATTAAGGTTTCGACCCCGGTCGTCGCGCTGGTATTCGAGATAATCGCGAATAACCGCAATCACTCCCAAAATTTTCAAAGTACAGCGAGTTTTCAGAGTCCTTCCGCACCATCGTCCGAACACAAAGTCGTCCGATCTTCGAAAACGACCACTGATCCTTGCGTGTCGCGACATTTCGATCAATTCATATTAAGGTTTCGACCCCGGTCGTGGTGCTCGGTTTCGAGATAATCGCGAATAACCCCAATCGGTCCGAAAAATTTTCTAAGTACCGCGAGTTGTCAGAGTCCTTCCGAACATTCGTCCGAACACAAAGTCGCCCGATCGTCGAAAACGACCACAGATCCTTGCGTGTTGCGATATTGCGATCAATTCATATTAAGGTTTCGACCACGACCCTCGCGCTTGTTTTCGAGAAAATCGCGAATAACCCTAGTCGCTCCCAAAATTTTCAATGTACCGCGAATTGTCAGAGTCCTTCCGACCCTTCGTCCGAACACAAAGTCGTCCGATCTTCGAAAACGACAACTGAGCCTTGCGTGTCGTGGCATTGTGATCAATTCATTTTAAAGTTTCGACCCCGGTTGTCGCGCTGGTTTTCGAGCTAATCGCGAATATCCACAATCGCTCCCAATATTTTCAAAGTACCGCGAGTTGTCAGAGTCCTTCCGCACCTTCGTCCGAACCCAAAGACGCCCGATCGTCGAAAACGACCACAGATCCTTGCGTGTAGCGACATTGCGATCAATTCATATTAAGGTTTCGACCCCGGTCGTCGCGCTGGTATTCGAGATAATCGCGAATAACCGCAATCACTCCCAAAATTTTCAAAGTACAGCGAGTTTTCAGAGTCCTTCCGCACCATCGTCCGAACACAAAGTCGTCCGATTGTAGAAAACGACCACTGATCCTTGCGTGTTGCGACATTGCGATCAATTCATATTAAGGTTTCGACCACGACCCTCGCGTTTGTTTTCGAGAAAATCGCGAATAACCCTAGTCGCTCCCAAAATTTTCAATGTACCGCGAGTTGTCAGAGTCTTTCCGAACCTTCGTCCGAACACAAAGTCGTCCGATCTTCGAAAACGACCACTGATATTTGCGTGTCGCGACATTGCGATCAATTCATATTAAGGTTTGGACCTCGGCCCTCGCGCTGGTTTTCGAGATAATCGCGAATAACCCTAATCGCTCCCAAAATTTTTAAAGAACCGCGAGTTTTCAGAGTCTTTCCGCACCATCTGCCGAACACAATGTCGTCCGATCTTCGAAAACGACCACTGATATTTGCGTGTCGCGACATTGCGATCAATTCATATTAAGGTTTGGACCTCGGCCCTCGCGCTGGTTTTCGAGATAATCGCGAATAACCCTAATCGCTCCCAAAATTTTCATAGTACCGCGAGTGTTCAGAGTCTTTCCGAACCTTCGTCCGAACACAAAGTCGTCCGATCTTCGAAAACGACAACTGAGCCTTGCGTGTCGTGGCATTGTGATCAATTCATTTTAAAGTTTCGACCCCGGTTGTCGCGCTGGTTTTCGAGCTAATCGCGAATATCCACAATCGCTCCCAATATTTTCAAAGTACCGCGAGTTGTCAGAGTCGTTCCGCACCTTCGTCCGAACACAAAGACGCCCGATCGTCGAAAACGACCACAGATCCTTGCGTGTAGCGACATTGCGATCAATTCATATTAAGGTTTCGACCCCGGTCGTCGCGCTGGTATTCGAGATAATCGCGAATAACCGCAATCGCTCCCAAAATTTTCAAAGTACCGCGAGTTTTCAGAGTCATTCCGCACCATCGGCGAACACAAAGTCGTCCGATCTTCGAAAACGACCACTGATCCTTGCGTGTCGCGACATTGCGATCAATTCATAATAAAGTTTCGACCCCGGTCGTGGCGCTGGTTTTCGAGGTAATCGCGAATATCCACAATCGCTCCCAATATTTTCAAAGTACCGCGAGTTGTCAGAGTCCTTCCGCACCTTCGTCCGAACACAAAGACGCCCGATCGTCGAAAACGACCACAGATCCTTGCGTGTTGCGACATTGCGATCAATTCATATTCAGGTTTCGACCCCGGTCGTCGCGCTGGTTTTCGAGATAATCGCGAATAACCCTAATCACTCCCAAAATTTTCAAAGTACAGCGAGTTTTCAGAGTCCTTCCGCACCATCGTCCGAACACAAAGTCGTCCGATTGTAGAAAACGACCACTGATCCTTGCGTGTCCCGACATTGCGATCAATTCATATTAAGGTTTCGACCCCGGTCGTCGCGCTGGTTTTCGAGATAATCGCGAATAACCGCAATCGGTCCGCAAAATTTTCATAGTACCGCGTGTTTTCAGAGTCTTTCCGCACCATCTGCCGAACACAATGTCGTCCGATCTTCGAAAACGACCACTGATATTTGCGTGTCGCGACATTGCGATCATTTCATATTAAAGTTTCGACATCGGCCCTCGCGCTGTTTTTCGAGATAATCGCGAATAACCCTAATCGCTCCCGAAATTTTCATAGTACCGCGAATGTTCAGAGTCCTTCCGCACCATCGGCGAACACAAAGTCGCCCGATCTTCGAAAACGACAACTGATCCTTGCGTGTCCCGACATTGCGATCATTTCATATTAAGGTTTCGCCAACGGTCGTCGCGCTGGTTTTCGAGATAATCGGGAATAACCGCAATCGCTCCGAAAATTTTCAAAGTCCCGCGAGTTTTCAGAGTCCTTCCGCACCATCGTCCGAACACAAAGTCGTCCGATCGTCGAAAACGACCACTGATCCTTGCGTGTAGCGACATTGCGATCAATTCATATTAAGGTTTCGACCACGACCCTCGCGCTTGTTTTCGAGAAAATCGCGAATAACCCTAGTCGCTCCCAAAATTTTCAATGTACCGCGAGTTGTCAGAGTCCTTCCGCACCTTCGTCCGAACACAAAGACGCCCGATCGTCGAAAACGACCACAGATCCTTGCGTGTAGCGACATTGCGATCAATTCATATTAAGGTTTCGACCCCGGTCGTCGCGCTGGTATTCGAGATAATCGCGAATAACCGCAATCGCTCCCAAAATTTTCAAAGTACCGCGAGTTTTCAGAGTCATTCCGCACCATCGGCGAACACAAAGTCGTCCGATCTTCGAAAACGACCACTGATCCTTGCGTGTCGCGACATTGCAATCAATTCATAATAAAGTTTCGACCCCGGTCGTGGCGCTGGTTTTCGAGGTAATCGCGAATATCCACAATCGCTCCCAATATTTTCAAAGTACCGCGAGTTGTCAGAGTCCTTCCGCACCTTCGTCCGAACACAAAGACGCCCGATCGTCGAAAACGACCACAGATCCTTGCGTGTAGCGACATTGCGATCAATTCATATTAAGGTTTCGACCCCGGTCGTCGCGCTGGTATTCGAGATAATCGCGAATAACCGCAATCACTCCCAAAATTTTCAAAGTACAGCGAGTTTTCAGAGTCCTTCCGCACCATCGTCCGAACACAAAGTCGTCCGATCTTCGAAAACGACCACTGATCCTTGCGTGTCGCGACATTTCGATCAATTCATATTAAGGTTTCGACCCCGGTCGTGGTGCTCGGTTTCGAGTTAATCGCGAATAACCCCAATCGGTCCGAAAAATTTTCTAAGTACCGCGAGTTGTCAGAGTCCTTCCGAACATTCGTCCGAACACAAAGTCGCCCGATCGTCGAAAACGACCACAGATCCTTGCGTGTTGCGATATTGCGATCAATTCATATTAAGGTTTCGACCCCGGTCGTCGCGCTGGTATTCGAGATAATCGCGCATAACCGCAATCGCTCCCAAAATTTTCAAAGTACCGCGAGTTTTCAGAGTCATTCCGCACCATCGTCCGAACACAAAGTCGTCCGATTGTAGAAAACGACCACTGATCCTTGCGTGTCGCGGCATTGCGATCAATTCATATTAAGGTTTCGACCACGGCCCTCGCGCTGGTTTTCGAGAAAATCGCGAATAACCTTAATCGCTCCCAAAATTTTCAAAGTACCGCGAGTTTTCAGAGTCCTTCCGCACCATCGGCGAACACAAAGTCGTCCGATCATCGAAAACGACAACTGATCCTTGCGTGTCCCGACATTGCGATCAATTCATATTAAGGTTTCGACCCCGGTCGTCGCGCTGGTATTCGAGATAATCGCGAATAACCGCAATCGCTTCCAAAATTTTCAAAGTACCGCGAGTTTTCAGAGTCATTCCGCACCATCGGCGAACACATAGTCGTCCGATCTTCGAAAACGACCACTGATCCTTGCGTGTTGCGACATTTCGATCAATTCATATTAAGGTTTCGACCACGACCCTCGCGCTTGTTTTCGAGAAAATCGCGAATAACCCTAATCGCTCCCAAAATTTTCATAGTACCGCGAGTGTTCAGAGTCCTTCCGCACCATCGGGCGAACACAAAGTCGTCCGATCATCGAAAACGACAACTGATCCTTGCGTGTCCCGACATTGCGATCATTTCATATTAAGGTTTCGCCAACGGTCGTCGCGCTGGTTTTCGTGATAATCGGGAATAACCGCAATCGCTCCGAAAATTTTCAAAGTCCCGCGAGTTTTCAGAGTCCTTCCGCACCATCGTCCGAACACAAAGTCGTCCGATTTTCGAAAACGACCACTGATCCTTGCGTGTTGCGACATTTCGATCAATTCATATTAAGGTTTCGACCACGACCCTCGCGCTTGTTTTCGAGAAAATCGCGAATAACCCTAGTCGCTCCCAAAATTTTCAATGTACCGCGAATTGTCAGAGTCCTTCCGACCCTTCGTCCGAACACAAAGTCGTCCGATCTTCGAAAACGACAACTGAGCCTTGCGTGTCGTGGCATTGTGATCAATTCATTTTAAAGTTTCGACCCCGGTTGTCGCGCTGGTTTTCGAGCTAATCGCGAATATCCACAATCGCTCCCAATATTTTCAAAGTACCGCGAGTTGTCAGAGTCCTTCCGCACCTTCGTCCGAACACAAAGACGCCCGATCGTCGAAAACGACCACAGATCCTTGCGTGTAGCGACATTGCGATCAATTCATATTAAGGTTTCGACCCCGGTCGTCGCGCTGGTATTCGAGATAATCGCGAATAACCGCAATCACTCCCAAAATTTTCAAAGTACAGCGAGTTTTCAGAGTCCTTCCGCACCATCGTCCGAACACAAAGTCGTCCGATTGTAGAAAACGACCACTGATCCTTGCGTGTTGCGACATTGCGATCAATTCATATTAAGGTTTCGACCACGACCCTCGCGTTTGTTTTCGAGAAAATCGCGAATAACCCTAGTCGCTCCCAAAATTTTCAATGTACCGCGAGTTGTCAGAGTCTTTCCGAACCTTCGTCCGAACACAAAGTTGTCCGATCTTCGAAAACGACCACTGATATTTGCGTGTCGCGACATTGCGATCAATTCATATTAAGGTTTGGACCTCGGCCCTCGCGCTGGTTTTCGAGATAATCGCGAATAACCCTAATCGCTCCCAAAATTTTTAAAGAACCGCGAGTTTTCAGAGTCTTTTCGCACCATCTGCCGAACACAATGTCGTCCGATCTTCGAAGACGACCACTGATATTTGCGTGTCGCGACATTGCGATCAATTCATATTAAGGTTTGGACCTCGGCCCTCGCGCTGGTTTTCGAGATAATCGCGAATAACCCTAATCGCTCCCAAAATTTTCATAGTACCGCGAGTGTTCAGAGTCTTTCCGAACCTTCGTCCGAACACAAAGTCGTCCGATCTTCGAAAACGACAACTGAGCCTTGCGTGTCGTGGCATTGTGATCAATTCATTTTAAAGTTTCGACCCCGGTTGTCGCGCTGGTTTTCGAGCTAATCGCGAATATCCACAATCGCTCCCAATATTTTCAAAGTACCGCGAGTTGTCAGAGTCGTTCCGCACCTTCGTCCGAACACAAAGACGCCCGATCGTCGAAAACGACCACAGATCCTTGCGTGTAGCGACATTGCGATCAATTCATATTAAGGTTTCGACCCCGGTCGTCGCGCTGGTATTCGAGATAATCGCGAATAACCGCAATCGCTCCCAAAATTTTCAAAGTACCGCGAGTTTTCAGAGTCATTCCGCACCATCGGCGAACACAAAGTCGTCCGATCTTCGAAAACGACCACTGATCCTTGCGTGTCGCGACATTGCGATCAATTCATAATAAAGTTTCGACCCCGGTCGTGGCGCTGGTTTTCGAGATAATCGCGAATAACCCTAATCACTCCCAAAATTTTCAAAGTACAGCGAGTTTTCAGAGTCCTTCCGCACCATCGTCCGAACACAAAGTCGTCCGATTGTAGAAAACGACCACTGATCCTTGCGTGTCCCGACATTGCGATCAATTCATATTAAGGTTTCGACCCCGGTCGTCGCGCTGGTTTTCGAGATAATCGCGAATAACCGCAATCGGTCCGCAAAATTTTCATAGTACCGCGTGTTTTCAGAGTCTTTCCGCACCATCTGCCGAACACAATGTCGTCCGATCTTCGAAAACGACCACTGATATTTGCGTGTCGCGACATTGCGATCATTTCATATTAAAGTTTCGACATCGGCCCTCGCGCTGTTTTTCGAGATAATCGCGAATAACCCTAATCGCTCCCGAAATTTTCATAGTACCGCGAATGTTCAGAGTCCTTCCGCACCATCGGCGAACACAAAGTCGCCCGATCTTCGAAAACGACAACTGATCCTTGCGTGTCCCGACATTGCGATCATTTCATATTAAGGTTTCGCCAACGGTCGTCGCGCTGGTTTTCGAGATAATCGGGAATAACCGCAATCGCTCCGAAAATTTTCAAAGTCCCGCGAGTTTTCAGAGTCCTTCCGCACCATCGTCCGAACACACAGTCGTCCGATCGTCGAAAACGACCACTGATCCTTGCGTGTAGCGACATTGCGATCAATTCATATTAAGGTTTCGACCACGACCCTCGCGCTTGTTTTCGAGAAAATCGCGAATAACCCTAGTCGCTCCCAAAATTTTCAATGTACCGCGAGTTGTCAGAGTCCTTCCGCACCTTCGTCCGAACACAAAGACGCCCGATCGTCGAAAACGACCACAGATCCTTGCGTGTAGCGACATTGCGATCAATTCATATTAAGGTTTCGACCCCGGTCGTCGCGCTGGTATTCGAGATAATCGCGAATAACCGCAATCACTCCCAAAATTTTCAAAGTACAGCGAGTTTTCAGAGTCCTTCCGCACCATCGTCCGAACACAAAGTCGTCCGATCTTCGAAAACGACCACTGATCCTTGCGTGTCGCGACATTTCGATCAATTCATATTAAGGTTTCGACCCCGGTCGTGGTGCTCGGTTTCGAGATAATCGCGAATAACCCCAATCGGTCCGAAAAATTTTCTAAGTACCGCGAGTTGTCAGAGTCCTTCCGAACATTCGTCCGAACACAAAGTCGCCCGATCGTCGAAAACGACCACAGATCCTTGCGTGTTGCGATATTGCGATCAATTCATATTAAGGTTTCGACCCCGGTCGTCGCGCTGGTATTCGAGATAATCGCGCATAACCGCAATCGCTCCCAAAATTTTCAAAGTACCGCGAGTTTTCAGAGTCATTCCGCACCATCGTCCGAACACAAAGTCGTCCGATTGTAGAAAACGACCACTGATCCTTGCGTGTCGCGGCATTGCGATCAATTCATATTAAGGTTTCGACCACGGCCCTCGCGCTGGTTTTCGAGAAAATCGCGAATAACCTTAATCGCTCCCAAAATTTTCAAAGTACCGCGAGTTTTCAGAGTCCTTCCGCACCATCGGCGAACACAAAGTCGTCCGATCATCGAAAACGACAACTGACCCTTGCGTGTCGCGGTATTGCGATCAATTCATTTTAAAGTTTCGACCCCGGTTGTCGCGCTGGTTTTCGAGGTAATCGCGAATATCTACAATCGCTCCCAATATTTTCAAAGTACCGCGAGTTGTCAGAGTCCTTCCGCACCTTCGTCCGAACACAAAGTCGCCCGATCGTCGAAAACGACCACTGATCCTTGCGTGTAGCGACATTGCGATCAATTCATATTAAGGTTTCGACCACGACCCTCGCGCTTGTTTTCGAGAAAATCGCGAATAACCCTAGTCGCTCCCAAAATTTTCAATGTACCGCGAGTTGTCAGAGTCCTTCCGCACCTTCGTCCGAACACAAAGACGCCCGATCGTCGAAAACGACCACAGATCCTTGCGTGTAGCGACATTGCGACCAATTCATATTAAGGTTTCGACCCCGGTCGTCGCGCTGGTATTCGAGATAATCGCGAATAACCGCAATCACTCCCAAAATTTTCAAAGTACAGCGAGTTTTCAGAGTCCTTCCGCACCATCGTCCGAACACAAAGTCGTCCGATCTTCGAAAACGACCACTGATCCTTGCGTGTCGCGACATTTCGATCAATTCATATTAAGGTTTCGACCCCGGTCGTGGTGCTCGGTTTCGAGATAATCGCGAATAACCCCAATCGGTCCGAAAAATTTTCTAAGTACCGCGAGTTGTCAGAGTCCTTCCGAACATTCGTCCGAACACAAAGTCGCCCGATCGTCGAAAACGACCACAGATCCTTGCGTGTTGCGATATTGCGATCAATTCATATTAAGGTTTCGACCCCGGTCGTCGCGCTGGTATTCGAGATAATCGCGCATAACCGCAATCGCTCCCAAAATTTTCAAAGTACCGCGAGTTTTCAGAGTCCTTCCGCACCATCGTCCGAACACAAAGTCGTCCGATTGTAGAAAACGACCACTGATCCTTGCGTGTTGCGACATTGCGATCAATTCATATTAAGGTTTCGACCACGACCCTCGCGTTTGTTTTCGAGAAAATCGCGAATAACCCTAGTCGCTCCCAAAATTTTCAATGTACCGCGAGTTGTCAGAGTCTTTCCGAACCTTCGTCCGAACACAAAGTCGTCCGATCTTCGAAAACGACCACTGATATTTGCGTGTCGCGACATTGCGATCAATTCATATTAAGGTTTGGACCTCGGCCCTCGCGCTGGTTTTCGAGATAATCGCGAATAAACCTAATCGCTCCCAAAATTTTTAAAGAACCGCGAGTTTTCAGAGTCTTTCCGCACCATCTGCCGAACACAATGTCGTCCGATCTTCGAAAACGACCACTGATATTTGCGTGTCGCGACATTGCGATCAATTCATATTAAGGTTTGGACCTCGGCCCTCGCGCTGGTTTTCGAGATAATCGCGAATAACCCTAATCGCTCCCAAAATTTTCATAGTACCGCGAGTGTTCAGAGTCTTTCCGAACCTTCGTCCGAACACAAAGTCGTCCGATCTTCGAAAACGACAACTGAGCCTTGCGTGTCGTGGCATTGTGATCAATTCATTTTATAGTTTCGACCCCGGTTGTCGCGCTGGTTTTCGAGCTAATCGCGAATATCCACAATCGCTCCCAATATTTTCAAAGTACCGCGAGTTGTCAGAGTCGTTCCGCACCTTCGTCCGAACACAAAGACGCCCGATCGTCGAAAACGACCACAGATCCTTGCGTGTAGCGACATTGCGATCAATTCATATTAAGGTTTCGACCCCGGTCGTCGCGCTGGTTTTCGAGATAATCGCGAATAACCGCAATCGGTCCGCAAAATTTTCATAGTACCGCGTGTTTTCAGAGTCTTTCCGCACCATCTGCCGAACACAATGTCGTCCGATCTTCGAAAACGACCACTGATATTTGCGTGTCGCGACATTGCGATCATTTCATATTAAAGTTTCGACCTCGGCCCTCGCGCTGTTTTTCGAGATAATCGCGAATAACCCTAATCGCTCCCGAAATTTTCATAGTACCGCGAATGTTCAGAGTCCTTCCGCACCATCGGCGAACACAAAGTCGTCCGATCTTCGAAAACGACAACTGATCCTTGCGTGTCCCGACATTGCGATCATTTCATATTAAGGTTTCGCCAACGGTCGTCGCGCTGGTTTTCGAGATAATCGGGAATAACCGCAATCGCTCCGAAAATTTTCAAAGTCCCGCGAGTTTTCAGAGTCCTTCCGCACCATCGTCCGAACACAAAGTCGTCCGATCGTCGAAAACGACCACTGATCCTTGCGTGTAGCGACATTGCGATCAATTCATATTAAGGTTTCGACCACGACCCTCGCGCTTGTTTTCGAGAAAATCGCGAATAACCCTAGTCGCTCCCAAAATTTTCAATGTACCGCGAGTTGTCAGAGTCCTTCCGCACCTTCGTCCGAACACAAAGACGCCCGATCGTCGAAAACGACCACAGATCCTTGCGTGTAGCGACATTGCGATCAATTCATATTAAGGTTTCGACCCCGGTCGTCGCGCTGGTATTCGAGATAATCGCGAATAACCGCAATCACTCCCAAAATTTTCAAAGTACAGCGAGTTTTCAGAGTCCTTCCGCACCATCGTCCGAACACAAAGTCGTCCGATCTTCGAAAACGACCACTGATCCTTGCGTGTCGCGACATTTCGATCAATTCATATTAAGGTTTCGACCCCGGTCGTGGTGCTCGGTTTCGAGATAATCGCGAATAACCCCAATCGGTCCGAAAAATTTTCTAAGTACCGCGAGTTGTCAGAGTCCTTCCGAACATTCGTCCGAACACAAAGTCGCCCGATCGTCGAAAACGACCACAGATCCTTGCGTGTTGCGATATTGCGATCAATTCATATTAAGGTTTCGACCACGACCCTCGCGCTTGTTTTCGAGAAAATCGCGAATAACCCTAGTCGCTCCCAAAATTTTCAATGTACCGCGAATTGTCAGAGTCCTTCCGACCCTTCGTCCGAACACAAAGTCGTCCGATCTTCGAAAACGACAACTGAGCCTTGCGTGTCGTGGCATTGTGATCAATTCATTTTAAAGTTTCGACCCCGGTTGTCGCGCTGGTTTTCGAGCTAATCGCGAATATCCACAATCGCTCCCAATATTTTCAAAGTACCGCGAGTTGTCAGAGTCCTTCCGCACCTTCGTCCGAACCCAAAGACGCCCGATCGTCGAAAACGACCACAGATCCTTGCGTGTAGCGACATTGCGATCAATTCATATTAAGGTTTCGACCCCGGTCGTCGCGCTGGTATTCGAGATAATCGCGAATAACCGCAATCACTCCCAAAATTTTCAAAGTACAGCGAGTTTTCAGAGTCCTTCCGCACCATCGTCCGAACACAAAGTCGTCCGATTGTAGAAAACGACCACTGATCCTTGCGTGTTGCGACATTGCGATCAATTCATATTAAGGTTTCGACCACGACCCTCGCGTTTGTTTTCGAGAAAATCGCGAATAACCCTAGTCGCTCCCAAAATTTTCAATGTACCGCGAGTTGTCAGAGTCTTTCCGAACCTTCGTCCGAACACAAAGTCGTCCGATCTTCGAAAACGACCACTGATATTTGCGTGTCGCGACATTGCGATCAATTCATATTAAGGTTTGGACCTCGGCCCTCGCGCTGGTTTTCGAGATAATCGCGAATAACCCTAATCGCTCCCAAAATTTTTAAAGAACCGCGAGTTTTCAGAGTCTTTCCGCACCATCTGCCGAACACAATGTCGTCCGATCTTCGAAAACGACCACTGATATTTGCGTGTCGCGACATTGCGATCAATTCATATTAAGGTTTGGACCTCGGCCCTCGCGCTGGTTTTCGAGATAATCGCGAATAACCCTAATCGCTCCCAAAATTTTCATAGTACCGCGAGTGTTCAGAGTCTTTCCGAACCTTCGTCCGAACACAAAGTCGTCCGATCTTCGAAAACGACAACTGAGCCTTGCGTGTCGTGGCATTGTGATCAATTCATTTTAAAGTTTCGACCCCGGTTGTCGCGCTGGTTTTCGAGCTAATCGCGAATATCCACAATCGCTCCCAATATTTTCAAAGTACCGCGAGTTGTCAGAGTCGTTCCGCACCTTCGTCCGAACACAAAGACGCCCGATCGTCGAAAACGACCACAGATCCTTGCGTGTAGCGACATTGCGATCAATTCATATTAAGGTTTCGACCCCGGTCGTCGCGCTGGTATTCGAGATAATCGCGAATAACCGCAATCGCTCCCAAAATTTTCAAAGTACCGCGAGTTTTCAGAGTCATTCCGCACCATCGGCGAACACAAAGTCGTCCGATCTTCGAAAACGACCACTGATCCTTGCGTGTCGCGACATTGCGATCAATTCATAATAAAGTTTCGACCCCGGTCGTGGCGCTGGTTTTCGAGGTAATCGCGAATATCCACAATCGCTCCCAATATTTTCAAAGTACCGCGAGTTGTCAGAGTCCTTCCGCACCTTCGTCCGAACACAAAGACGCCCGATCGTCGAAAACGACCACAGATCCTTGCGTGTTGCGACATTGCGATCAATTCATATTCAGGTTTCGACCCCGGTCGTCGCGCTGGTTTTCGAGATAATCGCGAATAACCCTAATCACTCCCAAAATTTTCAAAGTACAGCGAGTTTTCAGAGTCCTTCCGCACCATCGTCCGAACACAAAGTCGTCCGATTGTAGAAAACGACCACTGATCCTTGCGTGTCCCGACATTGCGATCAATTCATATTAAGGTTTCGACCCCGGTCGTCGCGCTGGTTTTCGAGATAATCGCGAATAACCGCAATCGGTCCGCAAAATTTTCATAGTACCGCGTGTTTTCAGAGTCTTTCCGCACCATCTGCCGAACACAATGTCGTCCGATCTTCGAAAACGACCACTGATATTTGCGTGTCGCGACATTGCGATCATTTCATATTAAAGTTTCGACATCGGCCCTCGCGCTGTTTTTCGAGATAATCGCGAATAACCCTAATCGCTCCCGAAATTTTCATAGTACCGCGAATGTTCAGAGTCCTTCCGCACCATCGGCGAACACAAAGTCGCCCGATCTTCGAAAACGACAACTGATCCTTGCGTGTCCCGACATTGCGATCATTTCATATTAAGGTTTCGCCAACGGTCGTCGCGCTGGTTTTCGAGATAATCGGGAATAACCGCAATCGCTCCGAAAATTTTCAAAGTCCCGCGAGTTTTCAGAGTCCTTCCGCACCATCGTCCGAACACAAAGTCGTCCGATCGTCGAAAACGACCACTGATCCTTGCGTGTAGCGACATTGCGATCAATTCATATTAAGGTTTCGACCACGACCCTCGCGCTTGTTTTCGAGAAAATCGCGAATAACCCTAGTCGCTCCCAAAATTTTCAATGTACCGCGAGTTGTCAGAGTCCTTCCGCACCTTCGTCCGAACACAAAGACGCCCGATCGTCGAAAACGACCACAGATCCTTGCGTGTAGCGACATTGCGATCAATTCATATTAAGGTTTCGACCCCGGTCGTCGCGCTGGTATTCGAGATAATCGCGAATAACCGCAATCGCTCCCAAAATTTTCAAAGTACCGCGAGTTTTCAGAGTCATTCCGCACCATCGGCGAACACAAAGTCGTCCGATCTTCGAAAACGACCACTGATCCTTGCGTGTCGCGACATTGCAATCAATTCATAATAAAGTTTCGACCCCGGTCGTGGCGCTGGTTTTCGAGGTAATCGCGAATATCCACAATCGCTCCCAATATTTTCAAAGTACCGCGAGTTGTCAGAGTCCTTCCGCACCTTCGTCCGAACACAAAGACGCCCGATCGTCGAAAACGACCACAGATCCTTGCGTGTAGCGACATTGCGATCAATTCATATTAAGGTTTCGACCCCGGTCGTCGCGCTGGTATTCGAGATAATCGCGAATAACCGCAATCACTCCCAAAATTTTCAAAGTACAGCGAGTTTTCAGAGTCCTTCCGCACCATCGTCCGAACACAAAGTCGTCCGATCTTCGAAAACGACCACTGATCCTTGCGTGTCGCGACATTTCGATCAATTCATATTAAGGTTTCGACCCCGGTCGTGGTGCTCGGTTTCGAGTTAATCGCGAATAACCCCAATCGGTCCGAAAAATTTTCTAAGTACCGCGAGTTGTCAGAGTCCTTCCGAACATTCGTCCGAACACAAAGTCGCCCGATCGTCGAAAACGACCACAGATCCTTGCGTGTTGCGATATTGCGATCAATTCATATTAAGGTTTCGACCCCGGTCGTCGCGCTGGTATTCGAGATAATCGCGCATAACCGCAATCGCTCCCAAAATTTTCAAAGTACCGCGAGTTTTCAGAGTCATTCCGCACCATCGTCCGAACACAAAGTCGTCCGATTGTAGAAAACGACCACTGATCCTTGCGTGTCGCGGCATTGCGATCAATTCATATTAAGGTTTCGACCACGGCCCTCGCGCTGGTTTTCGAGAAAATCGCGAATAACCTTAATCGCTCCCAAAATTTTCAAAGTACCGCGAGTTTTCAGAGTCCTTCCGCACCATCGGCGAACACAAAGTCGTCCGATCATCGAAAACGACAACTGATCCTTGCGTGTCCCGACATTGCGATCAATTCATATTAAGGTTTCGACCCCGGTCGTCGCGCTGGTATTCGAGATAATCGCGAATAACCGCAATCGCTTCCAAAATTTTCAAAGTACCGCGAGTTTTCAGAGTCATTCCGCACCATCGGCGAACACATAGTCGTCCGATCTTCGAAAACGACCACTGATCCTTGCGTGTTGCGACATTTCGATCAATTCATATTAAGGTTTCGACCACGACCCTCGCGCTTGTTTTCGAGAAAATCGCGAATAACCCTAATCGCTCCCAAAATTTTCATAGTACCGCGAGTGTTCAGAGTCCTTCCGCACCATCGGGCGAACACAAAGTCGTCCGATCATCGAAAACGACAACTGATCCTTGCGTGTCCCGACATTGCGATCATTTCATATTAAGGTTTCGCCAACGGTCGTCGCGCTGGTTTTCGTGATAATCGGGAATAACCGCAATCGCTCCGAAAATTTTCAAAGTCCCGCGAGTTTTCAGAGTCCTTCCGCACCATCGTCCGAACACAAAGTCGTCCGATTTTCGAAAACGACCACTGATCCTTGCGTGTTGCGACATTTCGATCAATTCATATTAAGGTTTCGACCACGACCCTCGCGCTTGTTTTCGAGAAAATCGCGAATAACCCTAGTCGCTCCCAAAATTTTCAATGTACCGCGAATTGTCAGAGTCCTTCCGACCCTTCGTCCGAACACAAAGTCGTCCGATCTTCGAAAACGACAACTGAGCCTTGCGTGTCGTGGCATTGTGATCAATTCATTTTAAAGTTTCGACCCCGGTTGTCGCGCTGGTTTTCGAGCTAATCGCGAATATCCACAATCGCTCCCAATATTTTCAAAGTACCGCGAGTTGTCAGAGTCCTTCCGCACCTTCGTCCGAACACAAAGACGCCCGATCGTCGAAAACGACCACAGATCCTTGCGTGTAGCGACATTGCGATCAATTCATATTAAGGTTTCGACCCCGGTCGTCGCGCTGGTATTCGAGATAATCGCGAATAACCGCAATCACTCCCAAAATTTTCAAAGTACAGCGAGTTTTCAGAGTCCTTCCGCACCATCGTCCGAACACAAAGTCGTCCGATTGTAGAAAACGACCACTGATCCTTGCGTGTTGCGACATTGCGATCAATTCATATTAAGGTTTCGACCACGACCCTCGCGTTTGTTTTCGAGAAAATCGCGAATAACCCTAGTCGCTCCCAAAATTTTCAATGTACCGCGAGTTGTCAGAGTCTTTCCGAACCTTCGTCCGAACACAAAGTTGTCCGATCTTCGAAAACGACCACTGATATTTGCGTGTCGCGACATTGCGATCAATTCATATTAAGGTTTGGACCTCGGCCCTCGCGCTGGTTTTCGAGATAATCGCGAATAACCCTAATCGCTCCCAAAATTTTTAAAGAACCGCGAGTTTTCAGAGTCTTTTCGCACCATCTGCCGAACACAATGTCGTCCGATCTTCGAAGACGACCACTGATATTTGCGTGTCGCGACATTGCGATCAATTCATATTAAGGTTTGGACCTCGGCCCTCGCGCTGGTTTTCGAGATAATCGCGAATAACCCTAATCGCTCCCAAAATTTTCATAGTACCGCGAGTGTTCAGAGTCTTTCCGAACCTTCGTCCGAACACAAAGTCGTCCGATCTTCGAAAACGACAACTGAGCCTTGCGTGTCGTGGCATTGTGATCAATTCATTTTAAAGTTTCGACCCCGGTTGTCGCGCTGGTTTTCGAGCTAATCGCGAATATCCACAATCGCTCCCAATATTTTCAAAGTACCGCGAGTTGTCAGAGTCGTTCCGCACCTTCGTCCGAACACAAAGACGCCCGATCGTCGAAAACGACCACAGATCCTTGCGTGTAGCGACATTGCGATCAATTCATATTAAGGTTTCGACCCCGGTCGTCGCGCTGGTATTCGAGATAATCGCGAATAACCGCAATCGCTCCCAAAATTTTCAAAGTACCGCGAGTTTTCAGAGTCATTCCGCACCATCGGCGAACACAAAGTCGTCCGATCTTCGAAAACGACCACTGATCCTTGCGTGTCGCGACATTGCGATCAATTCATAATAAAGTTTCGACCCCGGTCGTGGCGCTGGTTTTCGAGGTAATCGCGAATATCCACAATCGCTCCCAATATTTTCAAAGTACCGCGAGTTGTCAGAGTCCTTCCGCACCTTCGTCCGAACACAAAGACGCCCGATCGTCGAAAACGACCACAGATCCTTGCGTGTTGCGACATTGCGATCAATTCATATTAAGGTTTCGACCCCGGTCGTCGCGCTGGTTTTCGAGATAATCGCGAATAACCCTAATCACTCCCAAAATTTTCAAAGTACAGCGAGTTTTCAGAGTCCTTCCGCACCATCGTCCGAACACAAAGTCGTCCGATTGTAGAAAACGACCACTGATCCTTGCGTGTCCCGACATTGCGATCAATTCATATTAAGGTTTCGACCCCGGTCGTCGCGCTGGTTTTCGAGATAATCGCGAATAACCGCAATCGGTCCGCAAAATTTTCATAGTACCGCGTGTTTTCAGAGTCTTTCCGCACCATCTGCCGAACACAATGTCGTCCGATCTTCGAAAACGACCACTGATATTTGCGTGTCGCGACATTGCGATCATTTCATATTAAAGTTTCGACCTCGGCCCTCGCGCTGTTTTTCGAGATAATCGCGAATAACCCTAATCGCTCCCGAAATTTTCATAGTACCGCGAATGTTCAGAGTCCTTCCGCACCATCGGCGAACACAAAGTCGTCCGATCTTCGAAAACGACAACTGATCCTTGCGTGTCCCGACATTGCGATCATTTCATATTAAGGTTTCGCCAACGGTCGTCGCGCTGGTTTTCGAGATAATCGGGAATAACCGCAATCGCTCCGAAAATTTTCAAAGTCCCGCGAGTTTTCAGAGTCCTTCCGCACCATCGTCCGAACACAAAGTCGTCCGATCGTCGAAAACGACCACTGATCCTTGCGTGTAGCGACATTGCGATCAATTCATATTAAGGTTTCGACCACGACCCTCGCGCTTGTTTTCGAGAAAATCGCGAATAACCCTAGTCGCTCCCAAAATTTTCAATGTACCGCGAGTTGTCAGAGTCCTTCCGCACCTTCGTCCGAACACAAAGACGCCCGATCGTCGAAAACGACCACAGATCCTTGCGTGTAGCGACATTGCGATCAATTCATATTAAGGTTTCGACCCCGGTCGTCGCGCTGGTATTCGAGATAATCGCGAATAACCGCAATCACTCCCAAAATTTTCAAAGTACAGCGAGTTTTCAGAGTCCTTCCGCACCATCGTCCGAACACAAAGTCGTCCGATCTTCGAAAACGACCACTGATCCTTGCGTGTCGCGACATTTCGATCAATTCATATTAAGGTTTCGACCCCGGTCGTGGTGCTCGGTTTCGAGATAATCGCGAATAACCCCAATCGGTCCGAAAAATTTTCTAAGTACCGCGAGTTGTCAGAGTCCTTCCGAACATTCGTCCGAACACAAAGTCGCCCGATCGTCGAAAACGACCACAGATCCTTGCGTGTTGCGATATTGCGATCAATTCATATTAAGGTTTCGACCACGACCCTCGCGCTTGTTTTCGAGAAAATCGCGAATAACCCTAGTCGCTCCCAAAATTTTCAATGTACCGCGAATTGTCAGAGTCCTTCCGACCCTTCGTCCGAACACAAAGTCGTCCGATCTTCGAAAACGACAACTGAGCCTTGCGTGTCGTGGCATTGTGATCAATTCATTTTAAAGTTTCGACCCCGGTTGTCGCGCTGGTTTTCGAGCTAATCGCGAATATCCACAATCGCTCCCAATATTTTCAAAGTACCGCGAGTTGTCAGAGTCCTTCCGCACCTTCGTCCGAACACAAAGACGCCCGATCGTCGAAAACGACCACAGATCCTTGCGTGTAGCGACATTGCGATCAATTCATATTAAGGTTTCGACCCCGGTCGTCGCGCTGGTATTCGAGATAATCGCGAATAACCGCAATCACTCCCAAAATTTTCAAAGTACAGCGAGTTTTCAGAGTCCTTCCGCACCATCGTCCGAACACAAAGTCGTCCGATTGTAGAAAACGACCACTGATCCTTGCGTGTTGCGACATTGCGATCAATTCATATTAAGGTTTCGACCACGACCCTCGCGTTTGTTTTCGAGAAAATCGCGAATAACCCTAGTCGCTCCCAAAATTTTCAATGTACCGCGAGTTGTCAGAGTCTTTCCGAACCTTCGTCCGAACACAAAGTCGTCCGATCTTCGAAAACGACCACTGATATTTGCGTGTCGCGACATTGCGATCAATTCATATTAAGGTTTGGACCTCGGCCCTCGCGCTGGTTTTCGAGATAATCGCGAATAACCCTAATCGCTCCCAAAATTTTTAAAGAACCGCGAGTTTTCAGAGTCTTTCCGCACCATCTGCCGAACACAATGTCGTCCGATCTTCGAAAACGACCACTGATATTTGCGTGTCGCGACATTGCGATCAATTCATATTAAGGTTTGGACCTCGGCCCTCGCGCTGGTTTTCGAGATAATCGCGAATAACCCTAATCGCTCCCAAAATTTTCATAGTACCGCGAGTGTTCAGAGTCTTTCCGAACCTTCGTCCGAACACAAAGTCGTCCGATCTTCGAAAACGACAACTGAGCCTTGCGTGTCGTGGCATTGTGATCAATTCATTTTAAAGTTTCGACCCCGGTTGTCGCGCTGGTTTTCGAGCTAATCGCGAATATCCACAATCGCTCCCAATATTTTCAAAGTACCGCGAGTTGTCAGAGTCGTTCCGCACCTTCGTCCGAACACAAAGACGCCCGATCGTCGAAAACGACCACAGATCCTTGCGTGTAGCGACATTGCGATCAATTCATATTAAGGTTTCGACCCCGGTCGTCGCGCTGGTATTCGAGATAATCGCGAATAACCGCAATCGCTCCCAAAATTTTCAAAGTACCGCGAGTTTTCAGAGTCATTCCGCACCATCGGCGAACACAAAGTCGTCCGATCTTCGAAAACGACCACTGATCCTTGCGTGTCGCGACATTGCGATCAATTCATAATAAAGTTTCGACCCCGGTCGTGGCGCTGGTTTTCGAGATAATCGCGAATAACCCTAATCACTCCCAAAATTTTCAAAGTACAGCGAGTTTTCAGAGTCCTTCCGCACCATCGTCCGAACACAAAGTCGTCCGATTGTAGAAAACGACCACTGATCCTTGCGTGTCCCGACATTGCGATCAATTCATATTAAGGTTTCGACCCCGGTCGTCGCGCTGGTTTTCGAGATAATCGCGAATAACCGCAATCGGTCCGCAAAATTTTCATAGTACCGCGTGTTTTCAGAGTCTTTCCGCACCATCTGCCGAACACAATGTCGTCCGATCTTCGAAAACGACCACTGATATTTGCGTGTCGCGACATTGCGATCATTTCATATTAAAGTTTCGACATCGGCCCTCGCGCTGTTTTTCGAGATAATCGCGAATAACCCTAATCGCTCCCGAAATTTTCATAGTACCGCGAATGTTCAGAGTCCTTCCGCACCATCGGCGAACACAAAGTCGCCCGATCTTCGAAAACGACAACTGATCCTTGCGTGTCCCGACATTGCGATCATTTCATATTAAGGTTTCGCCAACGGTCGTCGCGCTGGTTTTCGAGATAATCGGGAATAACCGCAATCGCTCCGAAAATTTTCAAAGTCCCGCGAGTTTTCAGAGTCCTTCCGCACCATCGTCCGAACACACAGTCGTCCGATCGTCGAAAACGACCACTGATCCTTGCGTGTAGCGACATTGCGATCAATTCATATTAAGGTTTCGACCACGACCCTCGCGCTTGTTTTCGAGAAAATCGCGAATAACCCTAGTCGCTCCCAAAATTTTCAATGTACCGCGAGTTGTCAGAGTCCTTCCGCACCTTCGTCCGAACACAAAGACGCCCGATCGTCGAAAACGACCACAGATCCTTGCGTGTAGCGACATTGCGATCAATTCATATTAAGGTTTCGACCCCGGTCGTCGCGCTGGTATTCGAGATAATCGCGAATAACCGCAATCACTCCCAAAATTTTCAAAGTACAGCGAGTTTTCAGAGTCCTTCCGCACCATCGTCCGAACACAAAGTCGTCCGATCTTCGAAAACGACCACTGATCCTTGCGTGTCGCGACATTTCGATCAATTCATATTAAGGTTTCGACCCCGGTCGTGGTGCTCGGTTTCGAGATAATCGCGAATAACCCCAATCGGTCCGAAAAATTTTCTAAGTACCGCGAGTTGTCAGAGTCCTTCCGAACATTCGTCCGAACACAAAGTCGCCCGATCGTCGAAAACGACCACAGATCCTTGCGTGTTGCGATATTGCGATCAATTCATATTAAGGTTTCGACCCCGGTCGTCGCGCTGGTATTCGAGATAATCGCGCATAACCGCAATCGCTCCCAAAATTTTCAAAGTACCGCGAGTTTTCAGAGTCATTCCGCACCATCGTCCGAACACAAAGTCGTCCGATTGTAGAAAACGACCACTGATCCTTGCGTGTCGCGGCATTGCGATCAATTCATATTAAGGTTTCGACCACGGCCCTCGCGCTGGTTTTCGAGAAAATCGCGAATAACCTTAATCGCTCCCAAAATTTTCAAAGTACCGCGAGTTTTCAGAGTCCTTCCGCACCATCGGCGAACACAAAGTCGTCCGATCATCGAAAACGACAACTGACCCTTGCGTGTCGCGGTATTGCGATCAATTCATTTTAAAGTTTCGACCCCGGTTGTCGCGCTGGTTTTCGAGGTAATCGCGAATATCTACAATCGCTCCCAATATTTTCAAAGTACCGCGAGTTGTCAGAGTCCTTCCGCACCTTCGTCCGAACACAAAGTCGCCCGATCGTCGAAAACGACCACTGATCCTTGCGTGTAGCGACATTGCGATCAATTCATATTAAGGTTTCGACCACGACCCTCGCGCTTGTTTTCGAGAAAATCGCGAATAACCCTAGTCGCTCCCAAAATTTTCAATGTACCGCGAGTTGTCAGAGTCCTTCCGCACCTTCGTCCGAACACAAAGACGCCCGATCGTCGAAAACGACCACAGATCCTTGCGTGTAGCGACATTGCGACCAATTCATATTAAGGTTTCGACCCCGGTCGTCGCGCTGGTATTCGAGATAATCGCGAATAACCGCAATCACTCCCAAAATTTTCAAAGTACAGCGAGTTTTCAGAGTCCTTCCGCACCATCGTCCGAACACAAAGTCGTCCGATCTTCGAAAACGACCACTGATCCTTGCGTGTCGCGACATTTCGATCAATTCATATTAAGGTTTCGACCCCGGTCGTGGTGCTCGGTTTCGAGATAATCGCGAATAACCCCAATCGGTCCGAAAAATTTTCTAAGTACCGCGAGTTGTCAGAGTCCTTCCGAACATTCGTCCGAACACAAAGTCGCCCGATCGTCGAAAACGACCACAGATCCTTGCGTGTTGCGATATTGCGATCAATTCATATTAAGGTTTCGACCCCGGTCGTCGCGCTGGTATTCGAGATAATCGCGCATAACCGCAATCGCTCCCAAAATTTTCAAAGTACCGCGAGTTTTCAGAGTCATTCCGCACCATCGTCCGAACACAAAGTCGTCCGATTGTAGAAAACGACCACTGATCCTTGCGTGTCGCGGCATTGCGATCAATTCATATTAAGGTTTCGACCACGGCCCTCGCGCTGGTTTTCGAGAAAATCGCGAATAACCTTAATCGCTCCCAAAATTTTCAAAGTACCGCGAGTTTTCAGAGTCCTTCCGCACCATCGGCGAACACAAAGTCGTCCGATCATCGAAAACGACAACTGACCCTTGCGTGTCGCGGTATTGCGATCAATTCATTTTAAAGTTTCGACCCCGGTTGTCGCGCTGGTTTTCGAGGTAATCGCGAATATCTACAATCGCTCCCAATATTTTCAAAGTACCGCGAGTTGTCAGAGTCCTTCCGCACCTTCGTCCGAACACAAAGTCGCCCGATCGTCGAAAACGACCACTGATCCTTGCGTGTTGCGACATTGCGATCAATTCATATTAAGGTTTCGACCACGGCCCTCGCGCTGGTTTTCGAGATAATCGCGAATAACCCTAATCGCTCCCAAAATTTTCAAAGTACCGCGAGTTTTCAGAGTCCTTCCGCACCATCGTCCGAACACAAAGTCGTCCGATCTTCGAAAACGACCACTGACCCTTGCGTGTCGCGACATTGCGATCAATTCATATTAAGGTTTCGAACCCGGTCGTCGCGCTGGTTTTCGAGATAATCGCGAATAACCGCAATCGGTCCGCAAAATTTTCAATGTTCCGCGAGTAGTCAGAGTCCTTCCGCACCATCGGCGAACACAAAGTCGTCCGATCATCGAAAACGACCACTGATATTTGCGTGTCGCGACATTGCGATCAATTCATATTAAGGTTTGGACCTCGGCCCTCGCGCTGGTTTTCGAGATAATCGCGAATAACCCTAATCGCTCCCAAAATTTTTAAAGAACCGCGAGTTTTCAGAGTCTTTCCGCACCATCTGCCGAACACAATGTCGTCCGATCTTCGAAAACGACCACTGATATTTGCGTGTCGCGACATTGCGATCAATTCATATTAAGGTTTGGACCTCGGCCCTCGCGCTGGTTTTCGAGATAATCGCGAATAACCCTAATCGCTCCCAAAATTTTCATAGTACCGCGAGTGTTCAGAGTCCTTCCGCACCATCGGGCGAACACAAAGTCGTCCGATCATCGAAAACGACAACTGATCCTTGCGTGTCCCGACATTGCGATCATTTCATATTAAGGTTTCGCCAACGGTCGTCGCGCTGGTTTTCGAGATAATCGGGAATAACCGCAATCGCTCCGAAAATTTTCAAAGTCCCGCGAGTTTTCAGAGTCCTTCCGCACCATCGTCCGAACACAAAGTCGTCCGATTTTCGAAAACGACCACTGATCCTTGCGTGTTGCGACATTTCGATCAATTCATATTAAGGTTTCGACCACGACCCTCGCGCTTGTTTTCGAGAAAATCGCGAATAACCCTAGTCGCTCCCAAAATTTTCAATGTACCGCGAATTGTCAGAGTCCTTCCGACCCTTCGTCCGAACACAAAGTCGTCCGATCTTCGAAAACGACAACTGAGCCTTGCGTGTCGTGGCATTGTGATCAATTCATTTTAAAGTTTCGACCCCGGTTGTCGCGCTGGTTTTCGAGCTAATCGCGAATATCCACAATCGCTCCCAATATTTTCAAAGTACCGCGAGTTGTCAGAGTCCTTCCGCACCTTCGTCCGAACACAAAGACGCCCGATCGTCGAAAACGACCACAGATCCTTGCGTGTAGCGACATTGCGATCAATTCATATTAAGGTTTCGACCCCGGTCGTCGCGCTGGTATTCGAGATAATCGCGAATAACCGCAATCACTCCCAAAATTTTCAAAGTACAGCGAGTTTTCAGAGTCCTTCCGCACCATCGTCCGAACACAAAGTCGTCCGATTGTAGAAAACGACCACTGATCCTTGCGTGTTGCGACATTGCGATCAATTCATATTAAGGTTTCGACCACGACCCTCGCGTTTGTTTTCGAGAAAATCGCGAATAACCCTAGTCGCTCCCAAAATTTTCAATGTACCGCGAGTTGTCAGAGTCTTTCCGAACCTTCGTCCGAACACAAAGTCGTCCGATCTTCGAAAACGACAACTGAGCCTTGCGTGTCGTGGCATTGTGAACAATTCATTTTAAAGTTTCGACCCCGGTTGTCGCGCTGGTTTTCGAGCTAATCGCGAATATCCACAATCGCTCCCAATATTTTCAAAGTACCGCGAGTTGTCAGAGTCCTTCCGCACCTTCGTCCGAACACAAAGACGCCCGATCGTCGAAAACGACCACAGATCCTTGCGTGTAGCGACATTGCGATCAATTCATATTAAGGTTTCGACCCCGGTCGTCGCGCTGGTTTTCGAGATAATCGCGAATAACCCTAATCACTCCCAAAATTTTCAAAGTACAGCGAGTTTTCAGAGTCCTTCCGCACCATCGTCCGAACACAAAGTCGTCCGATTGTAGAAAACGACCACTGATCCTTGCGTGTCCCGACATTGCGATCAATTCATATTAAGGTTTCGACCCCGGTCGTCGCGCTGGTTTTCGAGATAATCGCGAATAACCGCAATCGGTCCGCAAAATTTTCATAGTACCGCGTGTTTTCAGAGTCTTTCCGCACCATCTGCCGAACACAATGTCGTCCGATCTTCGAAAACGACCACTGATATTTGCGTGTCGCGACATTGCGATCAATTCATATTAAAGTTTCGACCTCGGCCCTCGCGCTGTTTTTCGAGATAATCGCGAATAACCCTAATCGCTCCCGAAATTTTCATAGTACCGCGAATGTTCAGAGTCCTTCCGCACCATCGTCCGAACACAAAGTCGTCCGATTTTCGAAAACGACCACTGATCCTTGCGTGTCCCGACATTGCGATCAATTCATATTAAGGTTTCGACCCCGGTCGTCGCGCTGGTTTTCGAGATAATCGCGAATAACCGCAATCGGTCCGCAAAATTTTCATAGTACCGCGTGTTTTCAGAGTCTTTCCGCACCATCTGCCGAACACAATGTCGTCCGATCTTCGAAAACGACCACTGATATTTGCGTGTCGCGACATTGCGATCAATTCATATTAAAGTTTCGACCTCGGCCCTCGCGCTGTTTTTCGAGATAATCGCAAATAACCCTAATCGCTCCCGAAATTTTCATAGTACCGCGAATGTTCAGAGTCCTTCCGCACCATCGTCCGAACACAAAGTCGTCCGATTTTCGAAAACGACCACTGATCCTTGCGTGTTGCGACATTTCGATCAATTCATATTAAGGTTTCGACCCCGGTCGTGGTGCTCGGTTTCGAGATAATCGCGAATAACCCCAAACGGTCCGAAAAATTTTCTAAGTACCGCGAGTTGTCAGAGTCCTTCCGAACATTCGTCCGAACACAAAGTCGCCCGATCGTCGAAAACGACCACTGATCCTTGCGTGTTGCGACATTGCGATCAATTCATATTAAGGTTTCGACCACGACCCTCGCGCTTGTTTTCGAGAAAATCGCGAATAACCCTAGTCGCTCCCAAAATTTTCAATGTACCGCGAGTTGTCAGAGTCCTTCCGCACCTTCGTCCGAACACAAAGGCGCCCGATCGTCGAAAACGACCACAGATCCTTGCGTGTAGCGACATTGCGATCAATTCATATTAAGGTTTCGACCCCGGTCGTGGTGCTCGGTTTCGAGATAATCGCGAATAACCCCAATCGGTCCGAAAAATTTTCTAAGTACCGCGAGTTGTCAGAGTCCTTCCGAACATTCGTCCGAACACAAAGTCGCCCGATCGTCGAAAACGACCACAGATCCTTGCGTGTTGCGATATTGCGATCAATTCATATTAAGGTTTCGACCCCGGTCGTCGCGCTGGTATTCGAGATAATCGCGCATAACCGCAATCGCTCCCAAAATTTTCAAAGTACCGCGAGTTTTCAGAGTCATTCCGCACCATCGTCCGAACACAAAGTCGTCCGATTGTAGAAAACGACCACTGATCCTTGCGTGTCGCGGCATTGCGATCAATTCATATTAAGGTTTCGACCACGGCCCTCGCGCTGGTTTTCGAGAAAATCGCGAATAACCTTAATCGCTCCCAAAATTTTCAAAGTACCGCGAGTTTTCAGAGTCCTTCCGCACCATCGGCGAACACAAAGTCGTCCGATCATCGAAAACGACAACTGACCCTTGCGTGTCGCGGTATTGCGATCAATTCATTTTAAAGTTTCGACCCCGGTTGTCGCGCTGGTTTTCGAGGTAATCGCGAATATCCACAATCGCTCACAATATTTTCAAAGTACCGCGAGTTGTCAGAGTCATTCCGCACCTTCGTCCGAACACAAATACGCCCGATCGTCGAAAACGACCACAGATCCTTGCGTATTGCGACATTGCGATCAATTCATATTAAGGTTTCGACCCCGGTCGTCGCGCTGGTATTCGAGATAATCGTGAATAACCGCAATCGCTTCCAAAATTTTCAAAGTACCGCGAGTTTTCAGAGTCATTCCGCACCATCGGCGAACACAAAGTCGTCCGATCTTCGAAAACGACAACTGACCCTTGCGTGTCGCGGCATTGCGATCAATTCATTTTAAAGTTTCGACCCCGGTTGTCGCGCTGGTTTTCGAGGTAATCGCGAATATCTACAATCGCTCCCAATATTTTCAAAGTACCGCGAGTTGTCAGAGTCCTTCCGCACCTTCGTCCGAACACAAAGTCGCCCGATCGTCGAAAACGGCCACTGATCCTTGCGTGTTGCGACATTGCGATCAATTCATATTAAGGTTTCGACCACGGCCCTCGCGCTGGTTTTCGAGATAATCGCGAATAACCCTAATCGCTCCCAAAATTTTCAAAGTACCGCGAGTTTTCAGAGTCCTTCCGCACCATCGGCGAACACAAAGTCGTCCGATCATCGAAAACGACCACTGATATTTGCGTGTCGCGACATTGCGATCAATTCATATTAAGGTTTGGACCTCGGCCCTCGCGCTGGTTTTCGAGATAATCGCGAATAACCCTAATCGCTCCCAAAATTTTTAAAGAACCGCGAGTTTTCAGAGTCTTTCCGCACCATCTGCCGAACACAATGTCGTCCGATCTTCGAAAACGACCACTGATATTTGCGTGTCGCGACATTGCGATCAATTCATATTAAGGTTTGGACCTCGGCCCTCGCGCTGGTTTTCGAGATAATCGCGAATAACCCTAATCGCTCCCAAAATTTTCATAGTACCGCGAGTGTTCAGAGTCCTTCCGCACCATCGGGCGAACACAAAGTCGTCCGATCATCGAAAACGACAACTGACCCTTGCGTGTCGCGGTATTGCGATCAATTCATTTTAAAGTTTCGACCCCGGTTGTCGCGCTGGTTTTCGAGGTAATCGCGAATATCTACAATCGCTCCCAATATTTTCAAAGTACCGCGAGTTGTCAGAGTCCTTCCGCACCTTCGTCCGAACACAAAGTCGCCCGATCGTCGAAAACGACCACTGATCCTTGCGTGTTGCGACATTGCGATCAATTCATATTAAGGTTTCGACCACGGCCCTCGCGCTGGTTTTCGAGATAATCGCGAATAACCCTAATCGCTCCCAAAATTTTCAAAGTACCGCGAGTTTTCAGAGTCCTTCCGCACCATCGGCGAACACAAAGTCGTCCGATCTTCGAAAACGACCACTGACCCTTGCGTGTCGCGACATTGCGATCAATTCATATTAAGGTTTCGAACCCGGTCGTCGCGCTGGTTTTCGAGATAATCGCGAATAACCGCAATCGGTCCGCAAAATTTTCAATGTTCCGCGAGTAGTCAGAGTCCTTCCGCACCATCGGCGAACACAAAGTCGTCCGATCATCGAAAACGACCACTGATATTTGCGTGTCGCGACATTGCGATCAATTCATATTAAGGTTTGGACCTCGGCCCTCGCGCTGGTTTTCGAGATAATCGCGAATAACCCTAATCGCTCCCAAAATTTTTAAAGAACCGCGAGTTTTCAGAGTCTTTCCGCACCATCTGCCGAACACAATGTCGTCCGATCTTCGAAAACGACCACTGATATTTGCGTGTCGCGACATTGCGATCAATTCATATTAAGGTTTGGACCTCGGCCCTCGCGCTGGTTTTCGAGATAATCGCGAATAACCCTAATCGCTCCCAAAATTTTCATAGTACCGCGAGTGTTCAGAGTCCTTCCGCACCATCGGGCGAACACAAAGTCGTCCGATCATCGAAAACGACAACTGATCCTTGCGTGTCCCGACATTGCGATCATTTCATATTAAGGTTTCGCCAACGGTCGTCGCGCTGGTTTTCGAGATAATCGGGAATAACCGCAATCGCTCCGAAAATTTTCAAAGTCCCGCGAGTTTTCAGAGTCCTTCCGCACCATCGTCCGAACACAAAGTCGTCCGATTTTCGAAAACGACCACTGATCCTTGCGTGTTGCGACATTTCGATCAATTCATATTAAGGTTTCGACCACGACCCTCGCGCTTGTTTTCGAGAAAATCGCGAATAACCCTAGTCGCTCCCAAAATTTTCAATGTACCGCGAATTGTCAGAGTCCTTCCGACCCTTCGTCCGAACACAAAGTCGTCCGATCTTCGAAAACGACAACTGAGCCTTGCGTGTCGTGGCATTGTGATCAATTCATTTTAAAGTTTCGACCCCGGTTGTCGCGCTGGTTTTCGAGCTAATCGCGAATATCCACAATCGCTCCCAATATTTTCAAAGTACCGCGAGTTGTCAGAGTCCTTCCGCACCTTCGTCCGAACACAAAGACGCCCGATCGTCGAAAACGACCACAGATCCTTGCGTGTAGCGACATTGCGATCAATTCATATTAAGGTTTCGACCCCGGTCGTCGCGCTGGTATTCGAGATAATCGCGAATAACCGCAATCACTCCCAAAATTTTCAAAGTACAGCGAGTTTTCAGAGTCCTTCCGCACCATCGTCCGAACACAAAGTCGTCCGATTGTAGAAAACGACCACTGATCCTTGCGTGTTGCGACATTGCGATCAATTCATATTAAGGTTTCGACCACGACCCTCGCGTTTGTTTTCGAGAAAATCGCGAATAACCCTAGTCGCTCCCAAAATTTTCAATGTACCGCGAGTTGTCAGAGTCTTTCCGAACCTTCGTCCGAACACAAAGTCGTCCGATCTTCGAAAACGACAACTGAGCCTTGCGTGTCGTGGCATTGTGAACAATTCATTTTAAAGTTTCGACCCCGGTTGTCGCGCTGGTTTTCGAGCTAATCGCGAATATCCACAATCGCTCCCAATATTTTCAAAGTACCGCGAGTTGTCAGAGTCCTTCCGCACCTTCGTCCGAACACAAAGACGCCCGATCGTCGAAAACGACCACAGATCCTTGCGTGTAGCGACATTGCGATCAATTCATATTAAGGTTTCGACCCCGGTCGTCGCGCTGGTTTTCGAGATAATCGCGAATAACCCTAATCACTCCCAAAATTTTCAAAGTACAGCGATTTTTCAGAGTCCTTCCGCACCATCGTCCGAACACAAAGTCGTCCGATTGTAGAAAACGACCACTGATCCTTGCGTGTCCCGACATTGCGATCAATTCATATTAAGGTTTCGACCCCGGTAGTCGCGCTGGTTTTCGAGATAATCGCGAATAACCGCAATCGGTCCGCAAAATTTTCATAGTACCGCGTGTTTTCAGAGTCTTTCCGCACCATCTGCCGAACACAATGTCGTCCGATCTTCGAAAACGACCACTGATATTTGCGTGTCGCGACATTGCGATCAATTCATATTAAAGTTTCGACCTCGGCCCTCGCGCTGTTTTTCGAGATAATCGCAAATAACCCTAATCGCTCCCGAAATTTTCATAGTACCGCGAATGTTCAGAGTCCTTCCGCACCATCGTCCGAACACAAAGTCGTCCGATTTTCGAAAACGACCACTGATCCTTGCGTGTTGCGACATTTCGATCAATTCATATTAAGGTTTCGACCCCGGTCGTGGTGCTCGGTTTCGAGATAATCGCGAATAACCCCAAACGGTCCGAAAAATTTTCTAAGTACCGCGAGTTGTCAGAGTCCTTCCGAACATTCGTCCGAACACAAAGTCGCCCGATCGTCGAAAACGACCACTGATCCTTGCGTGTTGCGACATTGCGATCAATTCATATTAAGGTTTCGACCACGACCCTCGCGCTTGTTTTCGAGAAAATCGCGAATAACCCTAGTCGCTCCCAAAATTTTCAATGTACCGCGAGTTGTCAGAGTCCTTCCGCACCTTCGTCCGAACACAAAGGCGCCCGATCGTCGAAAACGACCACAGATCCTTGCGTGTAGCGACATTGCGATCAATTCATATTAAGGTTTCGACCCCGGTCGTGGTGCTCGGTTTCGAGATAATCGCGAATAACCCCAATCGGTCCGAAAAATTTTCTAAGTACCGCGAGTTGTCAGAGTCCTTCCGAACATTCGTCCGAACACAAAGTCGCCCGATCGTCGAAAACGACCACAGATCCTTGCGTGTTGCGATATTGCGATCAATTCATATTAAGGTTTCGACCCCGGTCGTCGCGCTGGTATTCGAGATAATCGCGCATAACCGCAATCGCTCCCAAAATTTTCAAAGTACCGCGAGTTTTCAGAGTCATTCCGCACCATCGTCCGAACACAAAGTCGTCCGATTGTAGAAAACGACCACTGATCCTTGCGTGTCGCGGCATTGCGATCAATTCATATTAAGGTTTCGACCACGGCCCTCGCGCTGGTTTTCGAGAAAATCGCGAATAACCTTAATCGCTCCCAAAATTTTCAAAGTACCGCGAGTTTTCAGAGTCCTTCCGCACCATCGGCGAACACAAAGTCGTCCGATCATCGAAAACGACAACTGACCCTTGCGTGTCGCGGTATTGCGATCAATTCATTTTAAAGTTTCGACCCCGGTTGTCGCGCTGGTTTTCGAGGTAATCGCGAATATCCACAATCGCTCACAATATTTTCAAAGTACCGCGAGTTGTCAGAGTCATTCCGCACCTTCGTCCGAACACAAATACGCCCGATCGTCGAAAACGACCACAGATCCTTGCGTATTGCGACATTGCGATCAATTCATATTAAGGTTTCGACCCCGGTCGTCGCGCTGGTATTCGAGATAATCGTGAATAACCGCAATCGCTTCCAAAATTTTCAAAGTACCGCGAGTTTTCAGAGTCATTCCGCACCATCGGCGAACACAAAGTCGTCCGATCTTCGAAAACGACAACTGACCCTTGCGTGTCGCGGCATTGCGATCAATTCATTTTAAAGTTTCGACCCCGGTTGTCGCGCTGGTTTTCGAGGTAATCGCGAATATCTACAATCGCTCCCAATATTTTCAAAGTACCGCGAGTTGTCAGAGTCCTTCCGCACCTTCGTCCGAACACAAAGTCGCCCGATCGTCGAAAACGGCCACTGATCCTTGCGTGTTGCGACATTGCGATCAATTCATATTAAGGTTTCGACCACGGCCCTCGCGCTGGTTTTCGAGATAATCGCGAATAACCCTAATCGCTCCCAAAATTTTCAAAGTACCGCGAGTTTTCAGAGTCCTTCCGCACCATCGGCGAACACAAAGTCGTCCGATCATCGAAAACGACCACTGATATTTGCGTGTCGCGACATTGCGATCAATTCATATTAAGGTTTGGACCTCGGCCCTCGCGCTGGTTTTCGAGATAATCGCGAATAACCCTAATCGCTCCCAAAATTTTTAAAGAACCGCGAGTTTTCAGAGTCTTTCCGCACCATCTGCCGAACACAATGTCGTCCGATCTTCGAAAACGACCACTGATATTTGCGTGTCGCGACATTGCGATCAATTCATATTAAGGTTTGGACCTCGGCCCTCGCGCTGGTTTTCGAGATAATCGCGAATAACCCTAATCGCTCCCAAAATTTTCATAGTACCGCGAGTGTTCAGAGTCCTTCCGCACCATCGGGCGAACACAAAGTCGTCCGATCATCGAAAACGACAACTGACCCTTGCGTGTCGCGGTATTGCGATCAATTCATTTTAAAGTTTCGACCCCGGTTGTCGCGCTGGTTTTCGAGGTAATCGCGAATATCTACAATCGCTCCCAATATTTTCAAAGTACCGCGAGTTGTCAGAGTCCTTCCGCACCTTCGTCCGAACACAAAGTCGCCCGATCGTCGAAAACGACCACTGATCCTTGCGTGTTGCGACATTGCGATCAATTCATATTAAGGTTTCGACCACGGCCCTCGCGCTGGTTTTCGAGATAATCGCGAATAACCCTAATCGCTCCCAAAATTTTCAAAGTACCGCGAGTTTTCAGAGTCCTTCCGCACCATCGGCGAACACAAAGTCGTCCGATCTTCGAAAACGACCACTGACCCTTGCGTGTCGCGACATTGCGATCAATTCATATTAAGGTTTCGAACCCGGTCGTCGCGCTGGTTTTCGAGATAATCGCGAATAACCGCAATCGGTCCGCAAAATTTTCAATGTTCCGCGAGTAGTCAGAGTCCTTCCGCACCATCGGCGAACACAAAGTCGTCCGATCATCGAAAACGACCACTGATATTTGCGTGTCGCGACATTGCGATCAATTCATATTAAGGTTTGGACCTCGGCCCTCGCGCTGGTTTTCGAGATAATCGCGAATAACCCTAATCGCTCCCAAAATTTTTAAAGAACCGCGAGTTTTCAGAGTCTTTCCGCACCATCTGCCGAACACAATGTCGTCCGATCTTCGAAAACGACCACTGATATTTGCGTGTCGCGACATTGCGATCAATTCATATTAAGGTTTGGACCTCGGCCCTCGCGCTGGTTTTCGAGATAATCGCGAATAACCCTAATCGCTCCCAAAATTTTCATAGTACCGCGAGTGTTCAGAGTCCTTCCGCACCATCGGGCGAACACAAAGTCGTCCGATCATCGAAAACGACAACTGATCCTTGCGTGTCCCGACATTGCGATCATTTCATATTAAGGTTTCGCCAACGGTCGTCGCGCTGGTTTTCGAGATAATCGGGAATAACCGCAATCGCTCCGAAAATTTTCAAAGTCCCGCGAGTTTTCAGAGTCCTTCCGCACCATCGTCCGAACACAAAGTCGTCCGATTTTCGAAAACGACCACTGATCCTTGCGTGTTGCGACATTTCGATCAATTCATATTAAGGTTTCGACCACGACCCTCGCGCTTGTTTTCGAGAAAATCGCGAATAACCCTAGTCGCTCCCAAAATTTTCAATGTACCGCGAATTGTCAGAGTCCTTCCGACCCTTCGTCCGAACACAAAGTCGTCCGATCTTCGAAAACGACAACTGAGCCTTGCGTGTCGTGGCATTGTGATCAATTCATTTTAAAGTTTCGACCCCGGTTGTCGCGCTGGTTTTCGAGCTAATCGCGAATATCCACAATCGCTCCCAATATTTTCAAAGTACCGCGAGTTGTCAGAGTCCTTCCGCACCTTCGTCCGAACACAAAGACGCCCGATCGTCGAAAACGACCACAGATCCTTGCGTGTAGCGACATTGCGATCAATTCATATTAAGGTTTCGACCCCGGTCGTCGCGCTGGTATTCGAGATAATCGCGAATAACCGCAATCACTCCCAAAATTTTCAAAGTACAGCGAGTTTTCAGAGTCCTTCCGCACCATCGTCCGAACACAAAGTCGTCCGATTGTAGAAAACGACCACTGATCATTGCGTGTTGCGACATTGCGATCAATTCATATTAAGGTTTCGACCACGACCCTCGCGTTTGTTTTCGAGAAAATCGCGAATAACCCTAGTCGCTCCCAAAATTTTCAATGTACCGCGAGTTGTCAGAGTCTTTCCGAACCTTCGTCCGAACACAAAGTCGTCCGATCTTCGAAAACGACAACTGAGCCTTGCGTGTCGTGGCATTGTGAACAATTCATTTTAAAGTTTCGACCCCGGTTGTCGCGCTGGTTTTCGAGCTAATCGCGAATATCCACAATCGCTCCCAATATTTTCAAAGTACCGCGAGTTGTCAGAGTCCTTCCGCACCTTCGTCCGAACACAAAGACGCCCGATCGTCGAAAACGACCACAGATCCTTGCGTGTAGCGACATTGCGATCAATTCATATTAAGGTTTCGACCCCGGTCGTCGCGCTGGTTTTCGAGATAATCGCGAATAACCCTAATCACTCCCAAAATTTTCAAAGTACAGCGATTTTTCAGAGTCCTTCCGCACCATCGTCCGAACACAAAGTCGTCCGATTGTAGAAAACGACCACTGATCCTTGCGTGTCCCGACATTGCGATCAATTCATATTAAGGTTTCGACCCCGGTAGTCGCGCTGGTTTTCGAGATAATCGCGAATAACCGCAATCGGTCCGCAAAATTTTCATAGTACCGCGTGTTTTCAGAGTCTTTCCGCACCATCTGCCGAACACAATGTCGTCCGATCTTCGAAAACGACCACTGATATTTGCGTGTCGCGACATTGCGATCAATTCATATTAAAGTTTCGACCTCGGCCCTCGCGCTGTTTTTCGAGATAATCGCGAATAACCCTAATCGCTCCCGAAATTTTCATAGTACCGCGAATGTTCAGAGTCCTTCCGCACCATCGTCCGAACACAAAGTCGTCCGATTTTCGAAAACGACCACTGATCCTTGCGTGTTGCGACATTTCGATCAATTCATATTAAGGTTTCGACCCCGGTCGTGGTGCTCGGTTTCGAGATAATCGCGAATAACCCCAAACGGTCCGAAAAATTTTCTAAGTACCGCGAGTTGTCAGAGTCCTTCCGAACATTCGTCCGAACACAAAGTCGCCCGATCGTCGAAAACGACCACTGATCCTTGCGTGTTGCGACATTGCGATCAATTCATATTAAGGTTTCGACCACGACCCTCGCGCTTGTTTTCGAGAAAATCGCGAATAACCCTAGTCGCTCCCAAAATTTTCAATGTACCGCGAGTTGTCAGAGTCCTTCCGCACCTTCGTCCGAACACAAAGGCGCCCGATCGTCGAAAACGACCACAGATCCTTGCGTGTAGCGACATTGCGATCAATTCATATTAAGGTTTCGACCCCGGTCGTGGTGCTCGGTTTCGAGATAATCGCGAATAACCCCAATCGGTCCGAAAAATTTTCTAAGTACCGCGAGTTGTCAGAGTCCTTCCGAACATTCGTCCGAACACAAAGTCGCCCGATCGTCGAAAACGACCACAGATCCTTGCGTGTTGCGATATTGCGATCAATTCATATTAAGGTTTCGACCCCGGTCGTCGCGCTGGTATTCGAGATAATCGCGCATAACCGCAATCGCTCCCAAAATTTTCAAAGTACCGCGAGTTTTCAGAGTCATTCCGCACCATCGTCCGAACACAAAGTCGTCCGATTGTAGAAAACGACCACTGATCCTTGCGTGTCGCGGCATTGCGATCAATTCATATTAAGGTTTCGACCACGGCCCTCGCGCTGGTTTTCGAGAAAATCGCGAATAACCTTAATCGCTCCCAAAATTTTCAAGTACCGCGAGTTTTCAGAGTCCTTCCGCACCATCGGCGAACACAAAGTCGTCCGATCATCGAAAACGACAACTGACCCTTGCGTGTCGCGGTATTGCGATCAATTCATTTTAAAGTTTCGACCCCGGTTGTCGCGCTGGTTTTCGAGGTAATCGCGAATATCCACAATCGCTCACAATATTTTCAAAATACCGCGAGTTGTCAGAGTCATTCCGCACCTTCGTCCGAACACAAAGACGCCCGATCGTCGAAAACGACCACAGATCCTTGCGTATTGCGACATTGCGATCAATTCATATTAAGGTTTCGACCCCGGTCGTCGCGCTGGTATTCGAGATAATCGCGAATAACCGCAATCGCTTCCAAAATTTTCAAAGTACCGCGAGTTTTCAGAGTCATTCCGCACCATCGGCGAACACAAAGTCGTCCGATCTTCGAAAACGACAACTGACCCTTGCGTGTCGCGGCATTGCGATCAATTCATTTTAAAGTTTCGACCCCGGTTGTCGCGCTGGTTTTCGAGGTAATCGCGAATATCTACAATCGCTCCCAATATTTTCAAAGTACCGCGAGTTGTCAGAGTCCTTCCGCACCTTCGTCCGAACACAAAGACGCCCGATCGTCGAAAACGACCACAGATCCTTGCGTGTAGCGACATTGCGATCAATTCATATTAAGGTTTCGACCCCGGTCGTCGCGCTGGTTTTCGAGATAATCGCGAATAACCCTAATCACTCCCAAAATTTTCAAAGTACAGCGAGTTTTCAGAGTCCTTCCGCACCATCGTCCGAACACAAAGTCGTCCGATTGTAGAAAACGACCACTGATCCTTGCGTGTCCCGACATTGCGATCAATTCATATTAAGGTTTCGACCCCGGTCGTCGCGCTGGTTTTCGAGATAATCGCGAATAACCGCAATCGGTCCGCAAAATTTTCATAGTACCGCGTGTTTTCAGAGTCTTTCCGCACCATCTGCCGAACACAATGTCGTCCGATCTTCGAAAACGACCACTGATATTTGCGTGTCGCGACATTGCGATCAATTCATATTAAAGTTTCGACCTCGGCCCTCGCGCTGTTTTTCGAGATAATCGCGAATAACCCTAATCGCTCCCGAAATTTTCATAGTACCGCGAATGTTCAGAGTCCTTCCGCACCATCGTCCGAACACAAAGTCGTCCGATTTTCGAAAACGACCACTGATCCTTGCGTGTTGCGACATTTCGATCAATTCATATTAAGGTTTCGACCCCGGTCGTGGTGCTCGGTTTCGAGATAATCGCGAATAACCCCAAACGGTCCGAAAAATTTTCTAAGTACCGCGAGTTGTCAGAGTCCTTCCGAACATTCGTCCGAACACAAAGTCGCCCGATCGTCGAAAACGACCACTGATCCTTGCGTGTTGCGACATTGCGATCAATTCATATTAAGGTTTCGACCACGACCCTCGCGCTTGTTTTCGAGAAAATCGCGAATAACCCTAGTCGCTCCCAAAATTTTCAATGTACCGCGAGTTGTCAGAGTCCTTCCGCACCTTCGTCCGAACACAAAGGCGCCCGATCGTCGAAAACGACCACAGATCCTTGCGTGTAGCGACATTGCGATCAATTCATATTAAGGTTTCGACCCCGGTCGTGGTGCTCGGTTTCGAGATAATCGCGAATAACCCCAATCGGTCCGAAAAATTTTCTAAGTACCGCGAGTTGTCAGAGTCCTTCCGAACATTCGTCCGAACACAAAGTCGCCCGATCGTCGAAAACGACCACAGATCCTTGCGTGTTGCGATATTGCGATCAATTCATATTAAGGTTTCGACCCCGGTCGTCGCGCTGGTATTCGAGATAATCGCGCATAACCGCAATCGCTCCCAAAATTTTCAAAGTACCGCGAGTTTTCAGAGTCATTCCGCACCATCGTCCGAACACAAAGTCGTCCGATTGTAGAAAACGACCACTGATCCTTGCGTGTCGCGGCATTGCGATCAATTCATATTAAGGTTTCGACCACGGCCCTCGCGCTGGTTTTCGAGAAAATCGCGAATAACCTTAATCGCTCCCAAAATTTTCAAGTACCGCGAGTTTTCAGAGTCCTTCCGCACCATCGGCGAACACAAAGTCGTCCGATCATCGAAAACGACAACTGACCCTTGCGTGTCGCGGTATTGCGATCAATTCATTTTAAAGTTTCGACCCCGGTTGTCGCGCTGGTTTTCGAGGTAATCGCGAATATCCACAATCGCTCACAATATTTTCAAAATACCGCGAGTTGTCAGAGTCCTTCCGCACCTTCGTCCGAACACAAAGTCGCCCGATCGTCGAAAACGGCCACTGATCCTTGCGTGTTGCGACATTGCGATCAATTCATATTAAGGTTTCGACCACGGCCCTCGCGCTGGTTTTCGAGATAATCGCGAATAACCCTAATCGCTCCCAAAATTTTCAAAGTACCGCGAGTTTTCAGAGTCCTTCCGCACCATCGGCGAACACAAAGTCGTCCGATCATCGAAAACGACCACTGATATTTGCGTGTCGCGACATTGCGATCAATTCATATTAAGGTTTGGACCTCGGCCCTCGCGCTGGTTTTCGAGATAATCGCGAATAACCCTAATCGCTCCCAAAATTTTTAAAGAACCGCGAGTTTTCAGAGTCTTTCCGCACCATCTGCCGAACACAATGTCGTCCGATCTTCGAAAACGACCACTGATATTTGCGTGTCGCGACATTGCGATCAATTCATATTAAGGTTTGGACGTCGGCCCTCGCGCTGGTTTTCGAGATAATCGCGAATAACCCTAATCGCTCCCAAAATTTTCATAGTACCGCGAGTGTTCAGAGTCCTTCCGCACCATCGGGCGAACACAAAGTCGTCCGATCATCGAAAACGACAACTGATCCTTGCGTGTCCCGACATTGCGATCATTTCATATTAAGGTTTCGCCAACGGTCGTCGCGCTGGTTTTCGAGATAATCGGGAATAACCGCAATCGCTCCGAAAATTTTCAAAGTCCCGCGAGTTTTCAGAGTCCTTCCGCACCATCGTCCGAACACAAAGTCGTCCGATTTTCGAAAACGACCACTGATCCTTGCGTGTTGCGACATTGCGATCAATTCATATTAAGGTTTCGACCCCGGTCGTCGCGCTGGTTTTCGAGATAATCGCGAATAACCGCAATCGCTCCCAAAATTTTCAAAGTACCGCGAGTTTTCAGAGTCCTTCCGCACCATCGTCCGAACACAAAGTCGTCCGATCTTCGAAAACGACCACTGATCCTTGCGTGTCGCGACATTTCGATCAATTCATATTAAGGTTTCGACCCCGGTCGTGGTGCTCGGTTTCGAGATAATCGCGAATAAACCCAATCGTTCCGAAAAATTTTCTAAGTACCGCGAGTTGTCAGAGTCCTTCCGAACATTCGTCCGAACACAAAGTCGCCCTATCGTCGAAAACGACCACTGATCCTTGCGTGTTGCGACATTGCGATCAATTCATATTAAGGTTTCGACCACGACCCTCGCGCTTGTTTTCGAGAAAATCGCGAATAACCCTAGTCGCTCCCAAAATTTTCAATGTACCGCGAGTTGTCAGAGTCCTTCCGAACCTTCGTCCGAACACAAAGTCGTCCGATCTTCGAAAACGACAACTGAGCCTTGCGTGTCGTGGCATTGTGATCAATTCATTTTAAAGTTTCGACCCCGGTTGTCGCGCTGGTTTTCGAGCTAATCGCGAATATCCACAATCGCTCCCAATATTTTCAAAGTACCGCGAGTTGTCAGAGTCCCTCCGCACCTTCGTCCGAACACAAAGACGCCCGATCGTCGAAAACGACCACAGATCCTTGCGTGTAGCGACATTGCGATCAATTCATATTAAGGTTTCGACCCCGGTCGTCGCGCTGGTATTCGAGATAATCGCGAATAACCGCAATCGCTCCCAAAATTTTCAAAGTACCGCGAGTTTTCAGAGTCATTCCGCACCATCGGCGAACACAAAGTCGTCCGATCTTCGAAAACGACCACTGATCCTTGCGTGTCGCGACATTGCGATCAATTCATAATAAAGTTTCGACCCCGGTCGTGGCGCTGGTTTTCGAGGTAATCGCGAATATCCACAATCGCTCCCAATATTTTCAAAGTACCGCGAGTTGTCAGAGTCCTTCCGCACCTTCGTCCGAACACAAAGACGCCCGATCGTCGAAAACGACCACAGATCCTTGCGTGTTGCGACATTGCGATCAATTCATATTAAGGTTTCGACCGCGGTCGTCGCGCTGGTTTTCGAGATAATCGCGAATAACCGCAATCGGTCCGCAAAATTTTCATAGTACCGCGTGTTTTCAGAGTCTTTCCGCACCATCTGCCGAACACGATGTCGTCCGATCTTCGAAAACGACCACTGATATTTGCGTGTCGCGACATTGCGATCAATTCATATTAAAGTTTCGACCTCGGCCCTCGCGCTGTTTTTCGAGATAATCGCGAATAACCCTAATCGCTCCCGAAATTTTCATAGTACCGCGAATGTTCAGAGTCCTTCCGCACCATCGGCGAACACAAAGTCGTCCGATCTTCGAAAACGACAACTGATCCTTGCGTGTCCCGACATTGCGATCATTTCATATTAAGGTTTCGCCAACGGTCGTCGCGCTGGTTTTCGAGATAATCGGGAATAACCGCAATCGCTCCGAAAATTTTCAAAGTCCCGCGAGTTTTCAGAGTCCTTCCGCACCATCGTCCGAACACAAAGTCGTCCGATTTTCGAAAACGACCACTGATCCTTGCGTGTTGCGACATTGCGATCAATTCATATTAAGGTTTCGACCCCGGTCGTCGCGCTGGTTTTCGAGATAATCGCGAATAACCGCAATCGCTCCCAAAATTTTCAAAGTACCGCGAGTTTTCAGAGTCCTTCCGCACCATCGTCCGAACACAAAGTCGTCCGATCTTCGAAAACGACCACTGATCCTTGCGTGTCGCGACATTTCGATCAATTCATATTAAGGTTTCGACCCCGGTCGTGGTGCTCGGTTTCGAGATAATCGCGAATAACCCCAATCGTTCCGAAAAATTTTCTAAGTACCGCGAGTTGTCAGAGTCCTTCCGCACCATCGTCCGAACACAAAGTCGTCCGATTTTCGAAAACGACCACTGATCCTTGCGTGTCCCGACATTGCGATCATTTCATATTAAGGTTTCGCCAACGGTCGTCGCGCTGGTTTTCGAGATAATCGGGAATAATCGCAATCGCTCCGAAAATTTTCAAAGTCCCGCGAGTTTTCAGAGTCCTTCCGCACCATCGTCCGAACACAAAGTCGTCCGATTTTCGAAAACGACCACTGATCCTTGCGTGTTGCGACATTGCGATCAATTCATATTAAGGTTTCGACCCCGGTCGTCGCGCTGGTTTTCGAGATAATCGCGAATAACCGCAATCGCTCCCAAAATTTTCAAAGTACCGCGAGTTTTCAGAGTCCTTCCGCACCATCGTCCGAACACAAAGTCGTCCGATCTTCGAAAACGACCACTGATCCTTGCGTGTCGCGACATTTCGATCAATTCATATTAAGGTTTCGACCCCGGTCGTGGTGCTCGGTTTCGAGATAATCGCGAATAACCCCAATCGTTCCGAAAAATTTTCTAAGTACCGCGAGTTGTCAGAGTCCTTCCGAACATTCGTCCGAACACAAAGTCGCCCTATCGTCGAAAACGACCACTGATCCTTGCGTGTTGCGACATTGCGATCAATTCATATTAAGGTTTCGACCACGACCCTCGCGCTTGTTTTCGAGAAAATCGCGAATAACCCTAGTCGCTCCCAAAATTTTCAATGTACCGCGAGTTGTCAGAGTCCTTCCGAACCTTCGTCCGAACACAAAGTCGTCCGATCTTCGAAAACGACAACTGAGCCTTGCGTGTCGTGGCATTGTGATCAATTCATTTTAAAGTTTCGACCCCGGTTGTCGCGCTGGTTTTCGAGCTAATCGCGAATATCCACAATCGCTCCCAATATTTTCAAAGTACCGCGAGTTGTCAGAGTCCTTCCGCACCTTCGTCCGAACACAAAGACGCCCGATCGTCGAAAACGACCACAGATCCTTGCGTGTAGCGACATTGCGATCAATTCATATTAAGGTTTCGACCCCGGTCGTCGCGCTGGTATTCGAGATAATCGCGAATAACCGCAATCGCTCCCAAAATTTTCAAAGTACCGCGAGTTTTCAGAGTCATTCCGCACCATCGGCGAACACAAAGTCGTCCGATCTTCGAAAACGACCACTGATCCTTGCGTGTCGCGACATTGCGATCAATTCATAATAAAGTTTCGACCCCGGTCGTGGCGCTGGTTTTCGAGGTAATCGCGAATATCCACAATCGCTCCCAATATTTTCAAAGTACCGCGAGTTGTCAGAGTCCTTCCGCACCTTCGTCCGAACACAAAGACGCCCGATCGTCGAAAACGACCACAGATCCTTGCGTGTTGCGACATTGCGATCAATTCATATTAAGGTTTCGACCGCGGTCGTCGCGCTGGTTTTCGAGATAATCGCGAATAACCGCAATCGGTCCGCAAAATTTTCATAGTACCGCGTGTTTTCAGAGTCTTTCCGCACCATCTGCCGAACACAATGTCGTCCGATCTTCGAAAACGACCACTGATATTTGCGTGTCGCGACATTGCGATCAATTCATATTAAAGTTTCGACCTCGGCCCTCGCGCTGTTTTTCGAGATAATCGCGAATAACCCTAATCGCTCCCGAAATTTTCATAGTACCGCGAATGTTCAGAGTCCTTCCGCACCATCGGCGAACACAAAGTCGTCCGATCTTCGAAAACGACAACTGATCCTTGCGTGTCCCGACATTGCGATCATTTCATATTAAGGTTTCGCCAACGGTCGTCGCGCTGGTTTTCGAGATAATCGGGAATAACCGCAATCGCTCCGAAAATTTTCAAAGTCCCGCGAGTTTTCAGAGTCCTTCCGCACCATCGTCCGAACACAAAGTCGTCCGATTTTCGAAAACGACCACTGATCCTTGCGTGTTGCGACATTGCGATCAATTCATATTAAGGTTTCGACCCCGGTCGTCGCGCTGGTTTTCGAGATAATCGCGAATAACCGCAATCGCTCCCAAAATTTTCAAAGTACCGCGAGTTTTCAGAGTCCTTCCGCACCATCGTCCGAACACAAAGTCGTCCGATCTTCGAAAACGACCACTGATCCTTGCGTGTCGCGACATTTCGATCAATTCATATTAAGGTTTCGACCCCGGTCGTGGTGCTCGGTTTCGAGATAATCGCGAATAACCCCAATCGTTCCGAAAAATTTTCTAAGTACCGCGAGTTGTCAGAGTCCTTCCGCACCATCGTCCGAACACAAAGTCGTCCGATTTTCGAAAACGACCACTGATCCTTGCGTGTCCCGACATTGCGATCATTTCATATTAAGGTTTCGCCAACGGTCGTCGCGCTGGTTTTCGAGATAATCGGGAATAATCGCAATCGCTCCGAAAATTTTCAAAGTCCCGCGAGTTTTCAGAGTCCTTCCGCACCATCGTCCGAACACAAAGTCGTCCGATTTTCGAAAACGACCACTGATCCTTGCGTGTTGCGACATTGCGATCAATTCATATTAAGGTTTCGACCCCGGTCGTCGCGCTGGTTTTCGAGATAATCGCGAATAACCGCAATCGCTCCCAAAATTTTCAAAGTACCGCGAGTTTTCAGAGTCCTTCCGCACCATCGTCCGAACACAAAGTCGTCCGATCTTCGAAAACGACCACTGATCCTTGCGTGTCGCGACATTTCGATCAATTCATATTAAGGTTTCGACCCCGGTCGTGGTGCTCGGTTTCGAGATAATCGCGAATAACCCCAATCGTTCCGAAAAATTTTCTAAGTACCGCGAGTTGTCAGAGTCCTTCCGAACATTCGTCCGAACACAAAGTCGCCCTATCGTCGAAAACGACCACTGATCCTTGCGTGTTGCGACATTGCGATCAATTCATATTAAGGTTTCGACCACGACCCTCGCGCTTGTTTTCGAGAAAATCGCGAATAACCCTAGTCGCTCCCAAAATTTTCAATGTACCGCGAGTTGTCAGAGTCCTTCCGAACCTTCGTCCGAACACAAAGTCGTCCGATCTTCGAAAACGACAACTGAGCCTTGCGTGTCGTGGCATTGTGATCAATTCATTTTAAAGTTTCGACCCCGGTTGTCGCGCTGGTTTTCGAGCTAATCGCGAATATCCACAATCGCTCCCAATATTTTCAAAGTACCGCGAGTTGTCAGAGTCCTTCCGCACCTTCGTCCGAACACAAAGACGCCCGATCGTCGAAAACGACCACAGATCCTTGCGTGTAGCGACATTGCGATCAATTCATATTAAGGTTTCGACCCCGGTCGTCGCGCTGGTATTCGAGATAATCGCGAATAACCGCAATCGCTCCCAAAATTTTCAAAGTACCGCGAGTTTTCAGAGTCATTCCGCACCATCGGCGAACACAAAGTCGTCCGATCTTCGAAAACGACCACTGATCCTTGCGTGTCGCGACATTGCGATCAATTCATAATAAAGTTTCGACCCCGGTCGTGGCGCTGGTTTTCGAGGTAATCGCGAATATCCACAATCGCTCCCAATATTTTCAAAGTACCGCGAGTTGTCAGAGTCCTTCCGCACCTTCGTCCGAACACAAAGACGCCCGATCGTCGAAAACGACCACAGATCCTTGCGTGTAGCGACATTGCGATCAATTCATATTAAGGTTTCGACCCCGGTCGTCGCGCTGGTATTCGAGATAATCGCGAATAACCGCAATCGCTCCCAAAATTTTCAAAGTACCGCGAGTTTTCAGAGTCATTCCGCACCATCGGCGAACACAAAGTCGTCCGATCTTCGAAAACGACCACTGATCCTTGCGTGTCGCGACATTGCGATCAATTCATAATAAAGTTTCGACCCCGGTCGTGGCGCTGGTTTTCGAGGTAATCGCGAATATCCACAATCGCTCCCAATATTTTCAAAGTACCGCGAGTTGTCAGAGTCCTTCCGCACCTTCGTCCGAACACAAAGACGCCCGATCGTCGAAAACGACCACAGATCCTTGCGTGTTGCGACATTGCGATCAATTCATATTAAGGTTTCGACCGCGGTCGTCGCGCTGGTTTTCGAGATAATCGCGAATAACCGCAATCGGTCCGCAAAATTTTCATAGTACCGCGTGTTTTCAGAGTCTTTCCGCACCATCTGCCGAACACAATGTCGTCCGATCTTCGAAAACGACCACTGATATTTGCGTGTCGCGACATTGCGATCAATTCATATTAAAGTTTCGACCTCGGCCCTCGCGCTGTTTTTCGAGATAATCGCGAATAACCCTAATCGCTCCCGAAATTTTCATAGTACCGCGAATGTTCAGAGTCCTTCCGCACCATCGGCGAACACAAAGTCGTCCGATCTTCGAAAACGACAACTGATCCTTGCGTGTCCCGACATTGCGATCATTTCATATTAAGGTTTCGCCAACGGTCGTCGCGCTGGTTTTCGAGATAATCGGGAATAACCGCAATCGCTCCGAAAATTTTCAAAGTCCCGCGAGTTTTCAGAGTCCTTCCGCACCATCGTCCGAACACAAAGTCGTCCGATTTTCGAAAACGACCACTGATCCTTGCGTGTTGCGACATTGCGATCAATTCATATTAAGGTTTCGACCCCGGTCGTCGCGCTGGTTTTCGAGATAATCGCGAATAACCGCAATCGCTCCCAAAATTTTCAAAGTACCGCGAGTTTTCAGAGTCCTTCCGCACCATCGTCCGAACACAAAGTCGTCCGATCTTCGAAAACGACCACTGATCCTTGCGTGTCGCGACATTTCGATCAATTCATATTAAGGTTTCGACCCCGGTCGTGGTGCTCGGTTTCGAGATAATCGCGAATAACCCCAATCGTTCCGAAAAATTTTCTAAGTACCGCGAGTTGTCAGAGTCCTTCCGCACCATCGTCCGAACACAAAGTCGTCCGATTTTCGAAAACGACCACTGATCCTTGCGTGTCCCGACATTGCGATCATTTCATATTAAGGTTTCGCCAACGGTCGTCGCGCTGGTTTTCGAGATAATCGGGAATAATCGCAATCGCTCCGAAAATTTTCAAAGTCCCGCGAGTTTTCAGAGTCCTTCCGCACCATCGTCCGAACACAAAGTCGTCCGATTTTCGAAAACGACCACTGATCCTTGCGTGTTGCGACATTGCGATCAATTCATATTAAGGTTTCGACCCCGGTCGTCGCGCTGGTTTTCGAGATAATCGCGAATAACCGCAATCGCTCCCAAAATTTTCAAAGTACCGCGAGTTTTCAGAGTCCTTCCGCACCATCGTCCGAACACAAAGTCGTCCGATCTTCGAAAACGACCACTGATCCTTGCGTGTCGCGACATTTCGATCAATTCATATTAAGGTTTCGACCCCGGTCGTGGTGCTCGGTTTCGAGATAATCGCGAATAACCCCAATCGTTCCGAAAAATTTTCTAAGTACCGCGAGTTGTCAGAGTCCTTCCGAACATTCGTCCGAACACAAAGTCGCCCTATCGTCGAAAACGACCACTGATCCTTGCGTGTTGCGACATTGCGATCAATTCATATTAAGGTTTCGACCACGACCCTCGCGCTTGTTTTCGAGAAAATCGCGAATAACCCTAGTCGCTCCCAAAATTTTCAATGTACCGCGAGTTGTCAGAGTCCTTCCGAACCTTCGTCCGAACACAAAGTCGTCCGATCTTCGAAAACGACAACTGAGCCTTGCGTGTCGTGGCATTGTGATCAATTCATTTTAAAGTTTCGACCCCGGTTGTCGCGCTGGTTTTCGAGCTAATCGCGAATATCCACAATCGCTCCCAATATTTTCAAAGTACCGCGAGTTGTCAGAGTCCTTCCGCACCTTCGTCCGAACACAAAGACGCCCGATCGTCGAAAACGACCACAGATCCTTGCGTGTAGCGACATTGCGATCAATTCATATTAAGGTTTCGACCCCGGTCGTCGCGCTGGTATTCGAGATAATCGCGAATAACCGCAATCGCTCCCAAAATTTTCAAAGTACCGCGAGTTTTCAGAGTCATTCCGCACCATCGGCGAACACAAAGTCGTCCGATCTTCGAAAACGACCACTGATCCTTGCGTGTCGCGACATTGCGATCAATTCATAATAAAGTTTCGACCCCGGTCGTGGCGCTGGTTTTCGAGGTAATCGCGAATATCCACAATCGCTCCCAATATTTTCAAAGTACCGCGAGTTGTCAGAGTCCTTCCGCACCTTCGTCCGAACACAAAGACGCCCGATCGTCGAAAACGACCACAGATCCTTGCGTGTTGCGACATTGCGATCAATTCATATTAAGGTTTCGACCCCGGTCGTCGCGCTGGTTTTCGAGATAATCGCGAATAACCGCAATCGGTCCGCAAAATTTTCATAGTACCGCGTGTTTTCAGAGTCTTTCCGCACCATCTGCCGAACACAATGTCGTCCGATCTTCGAAAACGACCACTGATATTTGCGTGTCGTGGCATTGTGATCAATTCATATTAAAGTTTCGACCCCGGTTGTCGCGCTGGTTTTCGAGCTAATCGCGAATATCCACAATCGCTCCCAATATTTTCAAAGTACCGCGAGTTGTCAGAGTCCCTCCGCACCTTCGTCCGAACACAAAGACGCCCGATCGTCGAAAACGACCACAGATCCTTGCGTGTAGCGACATTGCGATCAATTCATATTAAGGTTTCGACCCCGGTCGTCGCGCTGGTATTCGAGATAATCGCGAATAACCGCAATCGCTCCCAAAATTTTCAAAGTACCGCGAGTTTTCAGAGTCATTCCGCACCATCGGCGAACACAAAGTCGTCCGATCTTCGAAAACGACCACTGATCCTTGCGTGTCCCGACATTGCGATCATTTCATATTAAGGTTTCGCCAACGGTCGTCGCGCTGGTTTTCGAGATAATCGGGAATAACCGCAATCGCTCCGAAAATTTTCAAAGTCCCGCGAGTTTTCAGAGTCCTTCCGCACCATCGTCCGAACACAAAGTCGTCCGATCTTCGAAAACGACCACTGATCCTTGCGTGTCCCGACATTGCGATCATTTCATATTAAGGTTTCGCCAACGGTCGTCGCGCTGGTTTTCGAGATAATCGGGAATAACCGCAATCGCTCCGAAAATTTTCAAAGTCCCGCGAGTTTTCAGAGTCCTTCCGCACCATCGTCCGAACACAAAGTCGTCCGATTGTAGAAAACGACCACTGATCCTTGCGTGTCGCGGCATTGCGATCAATTCATATTAAGGTTTCGACCACGGCCCTCGCGCTGGTTTTCGAGAAAATCGCGAATAACCTTAATCGCTCCCAAAATTTTCAAGTACCGCGAGTTTTCAGAGTCCTTCCGCACCATCGGCGAACACAAAGTCGTCCGATCATCGAAAACGACAACTGACCCTTGCGTGTCGCGGTATTGCGATCAATTCATTTTAAAGTTTCGACCCCGGTTGTCGCGCTGGTTTTCGAGGTAATCGCGAATATCCACAATCGCTCACAATATTTTCAAAATACCGCGAGTTGTCAGAGTCATTCCGCACCTTCGTCCGAACACAAAGACGCCCGATCGTCGAAAACGACCACAGATCCTTGCGTATTGCGACATTGCGATCAATTCATATTAAGGTTTCGACCCCGGTCGTCGCGCTGGTATTCGAGATAATCGCGAATAACCGCAATCGCTTCCAAAATTTTCAAAGTACCGCGAGTTTTCAGAGTCATTCCGCACCATCGGCGAACACAAAGTCGTCCGATCTTCGAAAACGACAACTGACCCTTGCGTGTCGCGGCATTGCGATCAATTCATTTTAAAGTTTCGACCCCGGTTGTCGCGCTGGTTTTCGAGGTAATCGCGAATATCTACAATCGCTCCCAATATTTTCAAAGTACCGCGAGTTGTCAGAGTCCTTCCGCACCTTCGTCCGAACACAAAGTCGCCCGATCGTCGAAAACGGCCACTGATCCTTGCGTGTTGCGACATTGCGATCAATTCATATTAAGGTTTCGACCACGGCCCTCGCGCTGGTTTTCGAGATAATCGCGAATAACCCTAATCGCTCCCAAAATTTTCAAAGTACCGCGAGTTTTCAGAGTCCTTCCGCACCATCGGCGAACACAAAGTCGTCCGATCATCGAAAACGACCACTGATATTTGCGTGTCGCGACATTGCGATCAATTCATATTAAGGTTTGGACCTCGGCCCTCGCGCTGGTTTTCGAGATAATCGCGAATAACCCTAATCGCTCCCAAAATTTTTAAAGAACCGCGAGTTTTCAGAGTCTTTCCGCACCATCTGCCGAACACAATGTCGTCCGATCTTCGAAAACGACCACTGATATTTGCGTGTCGCGACATTGCGATCAATTCATATTAAGGTTTGGACGTCGGCCCTCGCGCTGGTTTTCGAGATAATCGCGAATAACCCTAATCGCTCCCAAAATTTTCATAGTACCGCGAGTGTTCAGAGTCCTTCCGCACCATCGGGCGAACACAAAGTCGTCCGATCATCGAAAACGACAACTGATCCTTGCGTGTCCCGACATTGCGATCATTTCATATTAAGGTTTCGCCAACGGTCGTCGCGCTGGTTTTCGAGATAATCGGGAATAACCGCAATCGCTCCGAAAATTTTCAAAGTCCCGCGAGTTTTCAGAGTCCTTCCGCACCATCGTCCGAACACAAAGTCGTCCGATTTTCGAAAACGACCACTGATCCTTGCGTGTTGCGACATTGCGATCAATTCATATTAAGGTTTCGACCCCGGTCGTCGCGCTGGTTTTCGAGATAATCGCGAATAACCGCAATCGCTCCCAAAATTTTCAAAGTACCGCGAGTTTTCAGAGTCCTTCCGCACCATCGTCCGAACACAAAGTCGTCCGATCTTCGAAAACGACCACTGATCCTTGCGTGTCGCGACATTTCGATCAATTCATATTAAGGTTTCGACCCCGGTCGTGGTGCTCGGTTTCGAGATAATCGCGAATAACCCCAATCGTTCCGAAAAATTTTCTAAGTACCGCGAGTTGTCAGAGTCCTTCCGAACATTCGTCCGAACACAAAGTCGCCCTATCGTCGAAAACGACCACTGATCCTTGCGTGTTGCGACATTGCGATCAATTCATATTAAGGTTTCGACCACGACCCTCGCGCTTGTTTTCGAGAAAATCGCGAATAACCCTAGTCGCTCCCAAAATTTTCAATGTACCGCGAGTTGTCAGAGTCCTTCCGAACCTTCGTCCGAACACAAAGTCGTCCGATCTTCGAAAACGACAACTGAGCCTTGCGTGTCGTGGCATTGTGATCAATTCATTTTAAAGTTTCGACCCCGGTTGTCGCGCTGGTTTTCGAGCTAATCGCGAATATCCACAATCGCTCCCAATATTTTCAAAGTACCGCGAGTTGTCAGAGTCCCTCCGCACCTTCGTCCGAACACAAAGACGCCCGATCGTCGAAAACGACCACAGATCCTTGCGTGTAGCGACATTGCGATCAATTCATATTAAGGTTTCGACCCCGGTCGTCGCGCTGGTATTCGAGATAATCGCGAATAACCGCAATCGCTCCCAAAATTTTCAAAGTACCGCGAGTTTTCAGAGTCATTCCGCACCATCGGCGAACACAAAGTCGTCCGATCTTCGAAAACGACCACTGATCCTTGCGTGTCGCGACATTGCGATCAATTCATAATAAAGTTTCGACCCCGGTCGTGGCGCTGGTTTTCGAGGTAATCGCGAATATCCACAATCGCTCCCAATATTTTCAAAGTACCGCGAGTTGTCAGAGTCCTTCCGCACCTTCGTCCGAACACAAAGACGCCCGATCGTCGAAAACGACCACAGATCCTTGCGTGTTGCGACATTGCGATCAATTCATATTAAGGTTTCGACCGCGGTCGTCGCGCTGGTTTTCGAGATAATCGCGAATAACCGCAATCGGTCCGCAAAATTTTCATAGTACCGCGTGTTTTCAGAGTCTTTCCGCACCATCTGCCGAACACAATGTCGTCCGATCTTCGAAAACGACCACTGATATTTGCGTGTCGCGACATTGCGATCAATTCATATTAAAGTTTCGACCTCGGCCCTCGCGCTGTTTTTCGAGATAATCGCGAATAACCCTAATCGCTCCCGAAATTTTCATAGTACCGCGAATGTTCAGAGTCCTTCCGCACCATCGGCGAACACAAAGTCGTCCGATCTTCGAAAACGACAACTGATCCTTGCGTGTCCCGACATTGCGATCATTTCATATTAAGGTTTCGCCAACGGTCGTCGCGCTGGTTTTCGAGATAATCGGGAATAACCGCAATCGCTCCGAAAATTTTCAAAGTCCCGCGAGTTTTCAGAGTCCTTCCGCACCATCGTCCGAACACAAAGTCGTCCGATTTTCGAAAACGACCACTGATCCTTGCGTGTTGCGACATTGCGATCAATTCATATTAAGGTTTCGACCCCGGTCGTCGCGCTGGTTTTCGAGATAATCGCGAATAACCGCAATCGCTCCCAAAATTTTCAAAGTACCGCGAGTTTTCAGAGTCCTTCCGCACCATCGTCCGAACACAAAGTCGTCCGATCTTCGAAAACGACCACTGATCCTTGCGTGTCGCGACATTTCGATCAATTCATATTAAGGTTTCGACCCCGGTCGTGGTGCTCGGTTTCGAGATAATCGCGAATAACCCCAATCGTTCCGAAAAATTTTCTAAGTACCGCGAGTTGTCAGAGTCCTTCCGAACATTCGTCCGAACACAAAGTCGCCCTATCGTCGAAAACGACCACTGATCCTTGCGTGTTGCGACATTGCGATCAATTCATATTAAGGTTTCGACCACGACCCTCGCGCTTGTTTTCGAGAAAATCGCGAATAACCCTAGTCGCTCCCAAAATTTTCAATGTACCGCGAGTTGTCAGAGTCCTTCCGAACCTTCGTCCGAACACAAAGTCGTCCGATCTTCGAAAACGACAACTGAGCCTTGCGTGTCGTGGCATTGTGATCAATTCATTTTAAAGTTTCGACCCCGGTTGTCGCGCTGGTTTTCGAGCTAATCGCGAATATCCACAATCGCTCCCAATATTTTCAAAGTACCGCGAGTTGTCAGAGTCCCTCCGCACCTTCGTCCGAACACAAAGACGCCCGATCGTCGAAAACGACCACAGATCCTTGCGTGTAGCGACATTGCGATCAATTCATATTAAGGTTTCGACCCCGGTCGTCGCGCTGGTATTCGAGATAATCGCGAATAACCGCAATCGCTCCCAAAATTTTCAAAGTACCGCGAGTTTTCAGAGTCATTCCGCACCATCGGCGAACACAAAGTCGTCCGATCTTCGAAAACGACCACTGATCCTTGCGTGTCGCGACATTGCGATCAATTCATAATAAAGTTTCGACCCCGGTCGTGGCGCTGGTTTTCGAGGTAATCGCGAATATCCACAATCGCTCCCAATATTTTCAAAGTACCGCGAGTTGTCAGAGTCCTTCCGCACCTTCGTCCGAACACAAAGACGCCCGATCGTCGAAAACGACCACAGATCCTTGCGTGTTGCGACATTGCGATCAATTCATATTAAGGTTTCGACCGCGGTCGTCGCGCTGGTTTTCGAGATAATCGCGAATAACCGCAATCGGTCCGCAAAATTTTCATAGTACCGCGTGTTTTCAGAGTCTTTCCGCACCATCTGCCGAACACAATGTCGTCCGATCTTCGAAAACGACCACTGATATTTGCGTGTCGCGACATTGCGATCAATTCATATTAAAGTTTCGACCTCGGCCCTCGCGCTGTTTTTCGAGATAATCGCGAATAACCCTAATCGCTCCCGAAATTTTCATAGTACCGCGAATGTTCAGAGTCCTTCCGCACCATCGGCGAACACAAAGTCGTCCGATCTTCGAAAACGACAACTGATCCTTGCGTGTCCCGACATTGCGATCATTTCATATTAAGGTTTCGCCAACGGTCGTCGCGCTGGTTTTCGAGATAATCGGGAATAACCGCAATCGCTCCGAAAATTTTCAAAGTCCCGCGAGTTTTCAGAGTCCTTCCGCACCATCGTCCGAACACAAAGTCGTCCGATTTTCGAAAACGACCACTGATCCTTGCGTGTTGCGACATTGCGATCAATTCATATTAAGGTTTCGACCCCGGTCGTCGCGCTGGTTTTCGAGATAATCGCGAATAACCGCAATCGCTCCCAAAATTTTCAAAGTACCGCGAGTTTTCAGAGTCCTTCCGCACCATCGTCCGAACACAAAGTCGTCCGATCTTCGAAAACGACCACTGATCCTTGCGTGTCGCGACATTTCGATCAATTCATATTAAGGTTTCGACCCCGGTCGTGGTGCTCGGTTTCGAGATAATCGCGAATAACCCCAATCGTTCCGAAAAATTTTCTAAGTACCGCGAGTTGTCAGAGTCCTTCCGCACCATCGTCCGAACACAAAGTCGTCCGATTTTCGAAAACGACCACTGATCCTTGCGTGTCCCGACATTGCGATCATTTCATATTAAGGTTTCGCCAACGGTCGTCGCGCTGGTTTTCGAGATAATCGGGAATAATCGCAATCGCTCCGAAAATTTTCAAAGTCCCGCGAGTTTTCAGAGTCCTTCCGCACCATCGTCCGAACACAAAGTCGTCCGATTTTCGAAAACGACCACTGATCCTTGCGTGTTGCGACATTGCGATCAATTCATATTAAGGTTTCGACCCCGGTCGTCGCGCTGGTTTTCGAGATAATCGCGAATAACCGCAATCGCTCCCAAAATTTTCAAAGTACCGCGCGTTTTCAGAGTCCTTCCGCACCATCGTCCGAACACAAAGTCGTCCGATCTTCGAAAACGACCACTGATCCTTGCGTGTCGCGACATTTCGATCAATTCATATTAAGGTTTCGACCCCGGTCGTGGTGCTCGGTTTCGAGATAATCGCGAATAACCCCAATCGTTCCGAAAAATTTTCTAAGTACCGCGAGTTGTCAGAGTCCTTCCGAACATTCGTCCGAACACAAAGTCGCCCTATCGTCGAAAACGACCACTGATCCTTGCGTGTTGCGACATTGCGATCAATTCATATTAAGGTTTCGACCACGACCCTCGCGCTTGTTTTCGAGAAAATCGCGAATAACCCTAGTCGCTCCCAAAATTTTCAATGTACCGCGAGTTGTCAGAGTCCTTCCGAACCTTCGTCCGAACACAAAGTCGTCCGATCTTCGAAAACGACAACTGAGCCTTGCGTGTCGTGGCATTGTGATCAATTCATTTTAAAGTTTCGACCCCGGTTGTCGCGCTGGTTTTCGAGCTAATCGCGAATATCCACAATCGCTCCCAATATTTTCAAAGTACCGCGAGTTGTCAGAGTCCTTCCGCACCTTCGTCCGAACACAAAGACGCCCGATCGTCGAAAACGACCACAGATCCTTGCGTGTAGCGACATTGCGATCAATTCATATTAAGGTTTCGACCCCGGTCGTCGCGCTGGTATTCGAGATAATCGCGAATAACCGCAATCGCTCCCAAAATTTTCAAAGTACCGCGAGTTTTCAGAGTCATTCCGCACCATCGGCGAACACAAAGTCGTCCGATCTTCGAAAACGACCACTGATCCTTGCGTGTCGCGACATTGCGATCAATTCATAATAAAGTTTCGACCCCGGTCGTGGCGCTGGTTTTCGAGGTAATCGCGAATATCCACAATCGCTCCCAATATTTTCAAAGTACCGCGAGTTGTCAGAGTCCTTCCGCACCTTCGTCCGAACACAAAGACGCCCGATCGTCGAAAACGACCACAGATCCTTGCGTGTTGCGACATTGCGATCAATTCATATTAAGGTTTCGACCCCGGTCGTCGCGCTGGTTTTCGAGATAATCGCGAATAACCGCAATCGGTCCGCAAAATTTTCATAGTACCGCGTGTTTTCAGAGTCTTTCCGCACCATCTGCCGAACACAATGTCGTCCGATCTTCGAAAACGACCACTGATATTTGCGTGTCGTGGCATTGTGATCAATTCATATTAAAGTTTCGACCCCGGTTGTCGCGCTGGTTTTCGAGCTAATCGCGAATATCCACAATCGCTCCCAATATTTTCAAAGTACCGCGAGTTGTCAGAGTCCCTCCGCACCTTCGTCCGAACACAAAGACGCCCGATCGTCGAAAACGACCACAGATCCTTGCGTGTAGCGACATTGCGATCAATTCATATTAAGGTTTCGACCCCGGTCGTCGCGCTGGTATTCGAGATAATCGCGAATAACCGCAATCGCTCCCAAAATTTTCAAAGTACCGCGAGTTTTCAGAGTCATTCCGCACCATCGGCGAACACAAAGTCGTCCGATCTTCGAAAACGACCACTGATCCTTGCGTGTCCCGACATTGCGATCATTTCATATTAAGGTTTCGACCCCGGTCGTCGCGCTGGTTTTCGAGATAATCGCGAATAACCGCAATCGCTCCCAAAATTTTCAAAGTACCGCGAGTTTTCAGAGTCCTTCCGCACCATCGTCCGAACACAAAGTCGTCCGATCTTCGAAAACGACCACTGATCCTTGCGTGTCGCGACATTTCGATCAATTCATATTAAGGTTTCGACCCCGGTCGTGGTGCTCGGTTTCGAGATAATCGCGAATAACCCCAATCGTTCCGAAAAATTTTCTAAGTACCGCGAGTTGTCAGAGTCCTTCCGAACATTCGTCCGAACACAAAGTCGCCCTATCGTCGAAAACGACCACTGATCCTTGCGTGTTGCGACATTGCGATCAATTCATATTAAGGTTTCGACCACGACCCTCGCGCTTGTTTTCGAGAAAATCGCGAATAACCCTAGTCGCTCCCAAAATTTTCAATGTACCGCGAGTTGTCAGAGTCCTTCCGAACCTTCGTCCGAACACAAAGTCGTCCGATCTTCGAAAACGACAACTGAGCCTTGCGTGTCGTGGCATTGTGATCAATTCATTTTAAAGTTTCGACCCCGGTTGTCGCGCTGGTTTTCGAGCTAATCGCGAATATCCACAATCGCTCCCAATATTTTCAAAGTACCGCGAGTTGTCAGAGTCCCTCCGCACCTTCGTCCGAACACAAAGACGCCCGATCGTCGAAAACGACCACAGATCCTTGCGTGTAGCGACATTGCGATCAATTCATATTAAGGTTTCGACCCCGGTCGTCGCGCTGGTATTCGAGATAATCGCGAATAACCGCAATCGCTCCCAAAATTTTCAAAGTACCGCGAGTTTTCAGAGTCATTCCGCACCATCGGCGAACACAAAGTCGTCCGATCTTCGAAAACGACCACTGATCCTTGCGTGTCGCGACATTGCGATCAATTCATAATAAAGTTTCGACCCCGGTCGTGGCGCTGGTTTTCGAGGTAATCGCGAATATCCACAATCGCTCCCAATATTTTCAAAGTACCGCGAGTTGTCAGAGTCCTTCCGCACCTTCGTCCGAACACAAAGACGCCCGATCGTCGAAAACGACCACAGATCCTTGCGTGTTGCGACATTGCGATCAATTCATATTAAGGTTTCGACCGCGGTCGTCGCGCTGGTTTTCGAGATAATCGCGAATAACCGCAATCGGTCCGCAAAATTTTCATAGTACCGCGTGTTTTCAGAGTCTTTCCGCACCATCTGCCGAACACAATGTCGTCCGATCTTCGAAAACGACCACTGATATTTGCGTGTCGCGACATTGCGATCAATTCATATTAAAGTTTCGACCTCGGCCCTCGCGCTGTTTTTCGAGATAATCGCGAATAACCCTAATCGCTCCCGAAATTTTCATAGTACCGCGAATGTTCAGAGTCCTTCCGCACCATCGGCGAACACAAAGTCGTCCGATCTTCGAAAACGACAACTGATCCTTGCGTGTCCCGACATTGCGATCATTTCATATTAAGGTTTCGCCGACGGTCGTCGCGCTGGTTTTCGAGATAATCGGGAATAACCGCAATCGCTCCGAAAATTTTCAAAGTCCCGCGAGTTTTCAGAGTCCTTCCGCACCATCGTCCGAACACAAAGTCGTCCGATTTTCGAAAACGACCACTGATCCTTGCGTGTTGCGACATTGCGATCAATTCATATTAAGGTTTCGACCCCGGTCGTCGCGCTGGTTTTCGAGATAATCGCGAATAACCGCAATCGCTCCCAAAATTTTCAAAGTACCGCGAGTTTTCAGAGTCCTTCCGCACCATCGTCCGAACACAAAGTCGTCCGATCTTCGAAAACGACCACTGATCCTTGCGTGTCGCGACATTTCGATCAATTCATATTAAGGTTTCGACCCCGGTCGTGGTGCTCGGTTTCGAGATAATCGCGAATAACCCCAATCGTTCCGAAAAATTTTCTAAGTACCGCGAGTTGTCAGAGTCCTTCCGCACCATCGTCCGAACACAAAGTCGTCCGATTTTCGAAAACGACCACTGATCCTTGCGTGTCCCGACATTGCGATCATTTCATATTAAGGTTTCGCCAACGGTCGTCGCGCTGGTTTTCGAGATAATCGGGAATAATCGCAATCGCTCCGAAAATTTTCAAAGTCCCGCGAGTTTTCAGAGTCCTTCCGCACCATCGTCCGAACACAAAGTCGTCCGATTTTCGAAAACGACCACTGATCCTTGCGTGTTGCGACATTGCGATCAATTCATATTAAGGTTTCGACCCCGGTCGTCGCGCTGGTTTTCGAGATAATCGCGAATAACCGCAATCGCTCCCAAAATTTTCAAAGTACCGCGAGTTTTCAGAGTCATTCCGCACCATCGGCGAACACAAAGTCGTCCGATCTTCGAAAACGACCACTGATCCTTGCGTGTCGCGACATTGCGATCAATTCATAATAAAGTTTCGACCCCGGTCGTGGCGCTGGTTTTCGAGCTAATCGCGAATATCCACAATCGCTCCCAATATTTTCAAAGTACCGCGAGTTGTCAGAGTCCTTCCGCACCTTCGTCCGAACACAAAGACGCCCGATCGTCGAAAACGACCACAGATCCTTGCGTGTAGCGACATTGCGATCAATTCATATTAAGGTTTCGACCCCGGTCGTCGCGCTGGTATTCGAGATAATCGCGAATAACCGCAATCACTCCCAAAATTTTCAAAGTACAGCGAGTTTTCAGAGTCCTTCCGCACCATCGTCCGAACACAAAGTCGTCCGATTGTAGAAAAATGATCACTGATCCTTGCGTGTTGCGACATTGCGATCAATTCATATTAAGGTTTCGACCACGACCCTCGCGTTTGTTTTCGAGAAAATCGCGAATAACCCTAGTCGCTCCCAAAATTTTCAATGTACCGCGAGTTGTCAGAGTCTTTCCGAACCTTCGTCCGAACACAAAGTCGTCCGATCTTCGAAAACGACAACTGAGCCTTGCGTGTCGTGGCATTGTGAACAATTCATTTTAAAGTTTCGACCCCGGTTGTCGCGCTGGTTTTCGAGCTAATCGCGAATATCCACAATCGCTCCCAATATTTTCAAAGTACCGCGAGTTGTCAGAGTCCTTCCGCACCTTCGTCCGAACACAAAGACGCCCGATCGTCGAAAACGACCACAGATCCTTGCGTGTTGCGACATTGCGATCAATTCATATTAAGGTTTCGACTCCGGTCGTCGCGCTGGTTTTCGAGATAATCGCGAATAACCCTAATCACTCCCAAAATTTTCAAAGTACAGCGAGTTTTCAGAGTCCTTCCGCACCATCGTCCGAACACAAAGTCGTCCGATTGTAGAAAACGACCACTGATCCTTGCGTGTCCCGACATTGCGATCAATTCATATTAAGGTTTCGACCCCGGTCGTCGCGCTGGTTTTCGAGATAATCGCGAATAACCGCAATCGGTCCGCAAAATTTTCATAGTACCGCGTGTTTTCAGAGTCTTTCCGCACCATCTGCCGAACACAATGTCGTCCGATCTTCGAAAACGACCACTGATATTTGCGTGTCGCGACATTGCGATCAATTCATATTAAAGTTTCGACCTCGGCCCTCGCGCTGTTTTTCGAGATAATCGCGAATAACCCTAATCGCTCCCGAAATTTTCATAGTACCGCGAATGTTCAGAGTCCTTCCGCACCATCGTCCGAACACAAAGTCGTCCGATTTTCGAAAACGACCACTGATCCTTGCGTGTTGCGACATTTCGATCAATTCATATTAAGGTTTCGACCCCGGTCGTGGTGCTCGGTTTCGAGATAATCGCGAATAACCCCAAACGGTCCGAAAAATTTTCTAAGTACCGCGAGTTGTCAGAGTCCTTCCGAACATTCGTCCGAACACAAAGTCGCCCGATCGTCGAAAACGACCACTGATCCTTGCGTGTTGCGACATTGCGATCAATTCATATTAAGGTTTCGACCACGACCCTCGCGCTTGTTTTCGAGAAAATCGCGAATAACCCTAGTCGCTCCCAAAATTTTCAATGTACCGCGAGTTGTCAGAGTCCTTCCGCACCTTCGTCCGAACACAAAGGCGCCCGATCGTCGAAAACGACCACAGATCCTTGCGTGTAGCGACATTGCGATCAATTCATATTAAGGTTTCGACCCCGGTCGTGGTGCTCGGTTTCGAGATAATCGCGAATAACCCCAATCGGTCCGAAAAATTTTCTAAGTACCGCGAGTTGTCAGAGTCCTTCCGAACATTCGTCCGAACACAAAGTCGCCCGATCGTCGAAAACGACCACAGATCCTTGCGTGTTGCGATATTGCGATCAATTCATATTAAGGTTTCGACCCCGGTCGTCGCGCTGGTATTCGAGATAATCGCGCATAACCGCAATCGCTCCCAAAATTTTCAAAGTACCGCGAGTTTTCAGAGTCATTCCGCACCATCGTCCGAACACAAAGTCGTCCGATTGTAGAAAACGACCACTGATCCTTGCGTGTCGCGGCATTGCGATCAATTCATATTAAGGTTTCGACCACGGCCCTCGCGCTGGTTTTCGAGAAAATCGCGAATAACCTTAATCGCTCCCAAAATTTTCAAAGTACCGCGAGTTTTCAGAGTCCTTCCGCACCATCGGCGAACACAAAGTCGTCCGATCATCGAAAACGACAACTGACCCTTGCGTGTCGCGGTATTGCGATCAATTCATTTTAAAGTTTCGACCCCGGTTGTCGCGCTGGTTTTCGAGGTAATCGCGAATATCCACAATCGCTCACAATATTTTCAAAGTACCGCGAGTTGTCAGAGTCCCTCCGCACCTTCGTCCGAACACAAAGACGCCCGATCGTCGAAAACGACCACAGATCCTTGCGTGTAGCGACATTGCGATCAATTCATATTAAGGTTTCGACCCCGGTCGTCGCGCTGGTATTCGAGATAATCGCGAATAACCGCAATCGCTCCCAAAATTTTCAAAGTACCGCGAGTTTTCAGAGTCATTCCGCACCATCGGCGAACACAAAGTCGTCCGATCTTCGAAAACGACCACTGATCCTTGCGTGTCCCGACATTGCGATCATTTCATATTAAGGTTTCGCCAACGGTCGTCGCGCTGGTTTTCGAGATAATCGGGAATAACCGCAATCGCTCCGAAAATTTTCAAAGTCCCGCGAGTTTTCAGAGTCCTTCCGCACCATCGTCCGAACACAAAGTCGTCCGATTTTCGAAAACGACCACTGATCCTTGCGTGTTGCGACATTGCGATCAATTCATATTAAGGTTTCGACCCCGGTCGTCGCGCTGGTTTTCGAGATAATCGCGAATAACCGCAATCGCTCCCAAAATTTTCAAAGTACCGCGAGTTTTCAGAGTCATTCCGCACCATCGGCGAACACAAAGTCGTCCGATCTTCGAAAACGACCACTGATCCTTGCGTGTCGCGACATTGCGATCAATTCATAATAAAGTTTCGACCCCGGTCGTGGCGCTGGTTTTCGAGGTAATCGCGAATATCCACAATCGCTCCCAATATTTTCAAAGTTCCGCGAGTTGTCAGAGTCCTTCCGCACCTTCGTCCGAACACAAAGACGCCCGATCGTCGAAAACGACCACAGATCCTTGCGTGTTGCGACATTGCGATCAATTCATATTAAGGTTTCGACCCCGGTCGTCGCGCTGGTTTTCGAGATAATCGGGAATAACCGCAATCGCTCCGAAAATTTTCAAAGTCCCGCGAGTTTTCAGAGTCCTTCCGCACCATCGTCCGAACACAAAGTCGTCCGATTTTCGAAAACGACCACTGATCCTTGCGTGTTGCGACATTTCGATCAATTCATATTAAGGTTTCGACCACGACCCTCGCGCTTGTTTTCGAGAAAATCGCGAATAACCCTAGTCGCTCCCAAAATTTTCAATGTACCGCGAATTGTCAGAGTCCTTCCGACCCTTCGTCCGAACACAAAGTCGTCCGATCTTCGAAAACGACAACTGAGCCTTGCGTGTCGTGGCATTGTGATCAATTCATTTTAAAGTTTCGACCCCGGTTGTCGCGCTGGTTTTCGAGCTAATCGCGAATATCCACAATCGCTCCCAATATTTTCAAAGTACCGCGAGTTGTCAGAGTCCTTCCGCACCTTCGTCCGAACACAAAGACGCCCGATCGTCGAAAACGACCACAGATCCTTGCGTGTAGCGACATTGCGATCAATTCATATTAAGGTTTCGACCCCGGTCGTCGCGCTGGTATTCGAGATAATCGCGAATAACCGCAATCACTCCCAAAATTTTCAAAGTACAGCGAGTTTTCAGAGTCCTTCCGCACCATCGTCCGAACACAAAGTCGTCCGATTGTAGAAAAATGATCACTGATCCTTGCGTGTTGCGACATTGCGATCAATTCATATTAAGGTTTCGACCACGACCCTCGCGTTTGTTTTCGAGAAAATCGCGAATAACCCTAGTCGCTCCCAAAATTTTCAATGTACCGCGAGTTGTCAGAGTCTTTCCGAACCTTCGTCCGAACACAAAGTCGTCCGATCTTCGAAAACGACAACTGAGCCTTGCGTGTCGTGGCATTGTGAACAATTCATTTTAAAGTTTCGACCCCGGTTGTCGCGCTGGTTTTCGAGCTAATCGCGAATATCCACAATCGCTCCCAATATTTTCAAAGTACCGCGAGTTGTCAGAGTCCTTCCGCACCTTCGTCCGAACACAAAGACGCCCGATCGTCGAAAACGACCACAGATCCTTGCGTGTTGCGACATTGCGATCAATTCATATTAAGGTTTCGACTCCGGTCGTCGCGCTGGTTTTCGAGATAATCGCGAATAACCCTAATCACTCCCAAAATTTTCAAAGTACAGCGAGTTTTCAGAGTCCTTCCGCACCATCGTCCGAACACAAAGTCGTCCGATTGTAGAAAACGACCACTGATCCTTGCGTGTCCCGACATTGCGATCAATTCATATTAAGGTTTCGACCCCGGTCGTCGCGCTGGTTTTCGAGATAATCGCGAATAACCGCAATCGGTCCGCAAAATTTTCATAGTACCGCGTGTTTTCAGAGTCTTTCCGCACCATCTGCCGAACACAATGTCGTCCGATCTTCGAAAACGACCACTGATATTTGCGTGTCGCGACATTGCGATCAATTCATATTAAAGTTTCGACCTCGGCCCTCGCGCTGTTTTTCGAGATAATCGCGAATAACCGCAATCGCTCCCAAAATTTTCAAAGTACCGCGAGTTTTCAGAGTCCTTCCGCACCATCGTCCGAACACAAAGTCGTCCGATCTTCGAAAACGACCACTGATCCTTGCGTGTCGCGACATTTCGATCAATTCATATTAAGGTTTCGACCCCGGTCGTGGTGCTCGGTTTCGAGATAATCGCGAATAACCCCAATCGTTCCGAAAAATTTTCTAAGTACCGCGAGTTGTCAGAGTCCTTCCGAACATTCGTCCGAACACAAAGTCGCCCTATCGTCGAAAACGACCACTGATCCTTGCGTGTTGCGACATTGCGATCAATTCATATTAAGGTTTCGACCACGACCCTCGCGCTTGTTTTCGAGAAAATCGCGAATAACCCTAGTCGCTCCCAAAATTTTCAATGTACCGCGAGTTGTCAGAGTCCTTCCGAACCTTCGTCCGAACACAAAGTCGTCCGATCTTCGAAAACGACAACTGAGCCTTGCGTGTCGTGGCATTGTGATCAATTCATTTTAAAGTTTCGACCCCGGTTGTCGCGCTGGTTTTCGAGCTAATCGCGAATATCCACAATCGCTCCCAATATTTTCAAAGTACCGCGAGTTGTCAGAGTCCCTCCGCACCTTCGTCCGAACACAAAGACGCCCGATCGTCGAAAACGACCACAGATCCTTGCGTGTAGCGACATTGCGATCAATTCATATTAAGGTTTCGACCCCGGTCGTCGCGCTGGTATTCGAGATAATCGCGAATAACCGCAATCGCTCCCAAAATTTTCAAAGTACCGCGAGTTTTCAGAGTCATTCCGCACCATCGGCGAACACAAAGTCGTCCGATCTTCGAAAACGACCACTGATCCTTGCGTGTCGCGACATTGCGATCAATTCATAATAAAGTTTCGACCCCGGTCGTGGCGCTGGTTTTCGAGGTAATCGCGAATATCCACAATCGCTCCCAATATTTTCAAAGTACCGCGAGTTGTCAGAGTCCTTCCGCACCTTCGTCCGAACACAAAGACGCCCGATCGTCGAAAACGACCACAGATCCTTGCGTGTTGCGACATTGCGATCAATTCATATTAAGGTTTCGACCGCGGTCGTCGCGCTGGTTTTCGAGATAATCGCGAATAACCGCAATCGGTCCGCAAAATTTTCAGAGTACCGCGTGTTTTCAGAGTCTTTCCGCACCATCTGCCGAACACAATGTCGTCCGATCTTCGAAAACGACCACTGATATTTGCGTGTCGCGACATTGCGATCAATTCATATTAAAGTTTCGACCTCGGCCCTCGCGCTGTTTTTCGAGATAATCGCGAATAACCCTAATCGCTCCCGAAATTTTCATAGTACCGCGAATGTTCAGAGTCCTTCCGCACCATCGGCGAACACAAAGTCGTCCGATCTTCGAAAACGACAACTGATCCTTGCGTGTCCCGACATTGCGATCATTTCATATTAAGGTTTCGCCAACGGTCGTCGCGCTGGTTTTCGAGATAATCGGGAATAACCGCAATCGCTCCGAAAATTTTCAAAGTCCCGCGAGTTTTCAGAGTCCTTCCGCACCATCGTCCGAACACAAAGTCGTCCGATTTTCGAAAACGACCACTGATCCTTGCGTGTTGCGACATTGCGATCAATTCATATTAAGGTTTCGACCCCGGTCGTCGCGCTGGTTTTCGAGATAATCGCGAATAACCGCAATCGCTCCCAAAATTTTCAAAGTACCGCGAGTTTTCAGAGTCCTTCCGCACCATCGTCCGAACACAAAGTCGTCCGATCTTCGAAAACGACCACTGATCCTTGCGTGTCGCGACATTTCGATCAATTCATATTAAGGTTTCGACCCCGGTCGTGGTGCTCGGTTTCGAGATAATCGCGAATAACCCCAATCGTTCCGAAAAATTTTCTAAGTACCGCGAGTTGTCAGAGTCCTTCCGCACCATCGTCCGAACACAAAGTCGTCCGATTTTCGAAAACGACCACTGATCCTTGCGTGTCCCGACATTGCGATCATTTCATATTAAGGTTTCGCCAACGGTCGTCGCGCTGGTTTTCGAGATAATCGGGAATAATCGCAATCGCTCCGAAAATTTTCAAAGTCCCGCGAGTTTTCAGAGTCCTTCCGCACCATCGTCCGAACACAAAGTCGTCCGATTTTCGAAAACGACCACTGATCCTTGCGTGTTGCGACATTGCGATCAATTCATATTAAGGTTTCGACCCCGGTCGTCGCGCTGGTTTTCGAGATAATCGCGAATAACCGCAATCGCTCCCAAAATTTTCAAAGTACCGCGAGTTTTCAGAGTCCTTCCGCACCATCGTCCGAACACAAAGTCGTCCGATCTTCGAAAACGACCACTGATCCTTGCGTGTCGCGACATTTCGATCAATTCATATTAAGGTTTCGACCCCGGTCGTGGTGCTCGGTTTCGAGATAATCGCGAATAACCCCAATCGTTCCGAAAAATTTTCTAAGTACCGCGAGTTGTCAGAGTCCTTCCGAACATTCGTCCGAACACAAAGTCGCCCTATCGTCGAAAACGACCACTGATCCTTGCGTGTTGCGACATTGCGATCAATTCATATTAAGGTTTCGACCACGACCCTCGCGCTTGTTTTCGAGAAAATCGCGAATAACCCTAGTCGCTCCCAAAATTTTCAATGTACCGCGAGTTGTCAGAGTCCTTCCGAACCTTCGTCCGAACACAAAGTCGTCCGATCTTCGAAAACGACAACTGAGCCTTGCGTGTCGTGGCATTGTGATCAATTCATTTTAAAGTTTCGACCCCGGTTGTCGCGCTGGTTTTCGAGCTAATCGCGAATATCCACAATCGCTCCCAATATTTTCAAAGTACCGCGAGTTGTCAGAGTCCTTCCGCACCTTCGTCCGAACACAAAGACGCCCGATCGTCGAAAACGACCACAGATCCTTGCGTGTAGCGACATTGCGATCAATTCATATTAAGGTTTCGACCCCGGTCGTCGCGCTGGTATTCGAGATAATCGCGAATAACCGCAATCGCTCCCAAAATTTTCAAAGTACCGCGAGTTTTCAGAGTCATTCCGCACCATCGGCGAACACAAAGTCGTCCGATCTTCGAAAACGACCACTGATCCTTGCGTGTCGCGACATTGCGATCAATTCATAATAAAGTTTCGACCCCGGTCGTGGCGCTGGTTTTCGAGGTAATCGCGAATATCCACAATCGCTCCCAATATTTTCAAAGTACCGCGAGTTGTCAGAGTCCTTCCGCACCTTCGTCCGAACACAAAGACGCCCGATCGTCGAAAACGACCACAGATCCTTGCGTGTTGCGACATTGCGATCAATTCATATTAAGGTTTCGACCCCGGTCGTCGCGCTGGTTTTCGAGATAATCGCGAATAACCGCAATCGGTCCGCAAAATTTTCATAGTACCGCGTGTTTTCAGAGTCTTTCCGCACCATCTGCCGAACACAATGTCGTCCGATCTTCGAAAACGACCACTGATATTTGCGTGTCGTGGCATTGTGATCAATTCATATTAAAGTTTCGACCCCGGTTGTCGCGCTGGTTTTCGAGCTAATCGCGAATATCCACAATCGCTCCCAATATTTTCAAAGTACCGCGAGTTGTCAGAGTCCCTCCGCACCTTCGTCCGAACACAAAGACGCCCGATCGTCGAAAACGACCACAGATCCTTGCGTGTAGCGACATTGCGATCAATTCATATTAAGGTTTCGACCCCGGTCGTCGCGCTGGTATTCGAGATAATCGCGAATAACCGCAATCGCTCCCAAAATTTTCAAAGTACCGCGAGTTTTCAGAGTCATTCCGCACCATCGGCGAACACAAAGTCGTCCGATCTTCGAAAACGACCACTGATCCTTGCGTGTCCCGACATTGCGATCATTTCATATTAAGGTTTCGACCCCGGTCGTCGCGCTGGTTTTCGAGATAATCGCGAATAACCGCAATCGCTCCCAAAATTTTCAAAGTACCGCGAGTTTTCAGAGTCCTTCCGCACCATCGTCCGAACACAAAGTCGTCCGATCTTCGAAAACGACCACTGATCCTTGCGTGTCGCGACATTTCGATCAATTCATATTAAGGTTTCGACCCCGGTCGTGGTGCTCGGTTTCGAGATAATCGCGAATAACCCCAATCGTTCCGAAAAATTTTCTAAGTACCGCGAGTTGTCAGAGTCCTTCCGAACATTCGTCCGAACACAAAGTCGCCCTATCGTCGAAAACGACCACTGATCCTTGCGTGTTGCGACATTGCGATCAATTCATATTAAGGTTTCGACCACGACCCTCGCGCTTGTTTTCGAGAAAATCGCGAATAACCCTAGTCGCTCCCAAAATTTTCAATGTACCGCGAGTTGTCAGAGTCCTTCCGAACCTTCGTCCGAACACAAAGTCGTCCGATCTTCGAAAACGACAACTGAGCCTTGCGTGTCGTGGCATTGTGATCAATTCATTTTAAAGTTTCGACCCCGGTTGTCGCGCTGGTTTTCGAGCTAATCGCGAATATCCACAATCGCTCCCAATATTTTCAAAGTACCGCGAGTTGTCAGAGTCCCTCCGCACCTTCGTCCGAACACAAAGACGCCCGATCGTCGAAAACGACCACAGATCCTTGCGTGTAGCGACATTGCGATCAATTCATATTAAGGTTTCGACCCCGGTCGTCGCGCTGGTATTCGAGATAATCGCGAATAACCGCAATCGCTCCCAAAATTTTCAAAGTACCGCGAGTTTTCAGAGTCATTCCGCACCATCGGCGAACACAAAGTCGTCCGATCTTCGAAAACGACCACTGATCCTTGCGTGTCGCGACATTGCGATCAATTCATAATAAAGTTTCGACCCCGGTCGTGGCGCTGGTTTTCGAGGTAATCGCGAATATCCACAATCGCTCCCAATATTTTCAAAGTACCGCGAGTTGTCAGAGTCCTTCCGCACCTTCGTCCGAACACAAAGACGCCCGATCGTCGAAAACGACCACAGATCCTTGCGTGTTGCGACATTGCGATCAATTCATATTAAGGTTTCGACCGCGGTCGTCGCGCTGGTTTTCGAGATAATCGCGAATAACCGCAATCGGTCCGCAAAATTTTCATAGTACCGCGTGTTTTCAGAGTCTTTCCGCACCATCTGCCGAACACAATGTCGTCCGATCTTCGAAAACGACCACTGATATTTGCGTGTCGCGACATTGCGATCAATTCATATTAAAGTTTCGACCTCGGCCCTCGCGCTGTTTTTCGAGATAATCGCGAATAACCCTAATCGCTCCCGAAATTTTCATAGTACCGCGAATGTTCAGAGTCCTTCCGCACCATCGGCGAACACAAAGTCGTCCGATCTTCGAAAACGACAACTGATCCTTGCGTGTCCCGACATTGCGATCATTTCATATTAAGGTTTCGCCGACGGTCGTCGCGCTGGTTTTCGAGATAATCGGGAATAACCGCAATCGCTCCGAAAATTTTCAAAGTCCCGCGAGTTTTCAGAGTCCTTCCGCACCATCGTCCGAACACAAAGTCGTCCGATTTTCGAAAACGACCACTGATCCTTGCGTGTTGCGACATTGCGATCAATTCATATTAAGGTTTCGACCCCGGTCGTCGCGCTGGTTTTCGAGATAATCGCGAATAACCGCAATCGCTCCCAAAATTTTCAAAGTACCGCGAGTTTTCAGAGTCCTTCCGCACCATCGTCCGAACACAAAGTCGTCCGATCTTCGAAAACGACCACTGATCCTTGCGTGTCGCGACATTTCGATCAATTCATATTAAGGTTTCGACCCCGGTCGTGGTGCTCGGTTTCGAGATAATCGCGAATAACCCCAATCGTTCCGAAAAATTTTCTAAGTACCGCGAGTTGTCAGAGTCCTTCCGCACCATCGTCCGAACACAAAGTCGTCCGATTTTCGAAAACGACCACTGATCCTTGCGTGTCCCGACATTGCGATCATTTCATATTAAGGTTTCGCCAACGGTCGTCGCGCTGGTTTTCGAGATAATCGGGAATAATCGCAATCGCTCCGAAAATTTTCAAAGTCCCGCGAGTTTTCAGAGTCCTTCCGCACCATCGTCCGAACACAAAGTCGTCCGATTTTCGAAAACGACCACTGATCCTTGCGTGTTGCGACATTGCGATCAATTCATATTAAGGTTTCGACCCCGGTCGTCGCGCTGGTTTTCGAGATAATCGCGAATAACCGCAATCGCTCCCAAAATTTTCAAAGTACCGCGAGTTTTCAGAGTCATTCCGCACCATCGGCGAACACAAAGTCGTCCGATCTTCGAAAACGACCACTGATCCTTGCGTGTCGCGACATTGCGATCAATTCATAATAAAGTTTCGACCCCGGTCGTGGCGCTGGTTTTCGAGCTAATCGCGAATATCCACAATCGCTCCCAATATTTTCAAAGTACCGCGAGTTGTCAGAGTCCTTCCGCACCTTCGTCCGAACACAAAGACGCCCGATCGTCGAAAACGACCACAGATCCTTGCGTGTAGCGACATTGCGATCAATTCATATTAAGGTTTCGACCCCGGTCGTCGCGCTGGTATTCGAGATAATCGCGAATAACCGCAATCACTCCCAAAATTTTCAAAGTACAGCGAGTTTTCAGAGTCCTTCCGCACCATCGTCCGAACACAAAGTCGTCCGATTGTAGAAAAATGATCACTGATCCTTGCGTGTTGCGACATTGCGATCAATTCATATTAAGGTTTCGACCACGACCCTCGCGTTTGTTTTCGAGAAAATCGCGAATAACCCTAGTCGCTCCCAAAATTTTCAATGTACCGCGAGTTGTCAGAGTCTTTCCGAACCTTCGTCCGAACACAAAGTCGTCCGATCTTCGAAAACGACAACTGAGCCTTGCGTGTCGTGGCATTGTGAACAATTCATTTTAAAGTTTCGACCCCGGTTGTCGCGCTGGTTTTCGAGCTAATCGCGAATATCCACAATCGCTCCCAATATTTTCAAAGTACCGCGAGTTGTCAGAGTCCTTCCGCACCTTCGTCCGAACACAAAGACGCCCGATCGTCGAAAACGACCACAGATCCTTGCGTGTTGCGACATTGCGATCAATTCATATTAAGGTTACGACTCCGGTCGTCGCGCTGGTTTTCGAGATAATCGCGAATAACCCTAATCACTCCCAAAATTTTCAAAGTACAGCGAGTTTTCAGAGTCCTTCCGCACCATCGTCCGAACACAAAGTCGTCCGATTGTAGAAAACGACCACTGATCCTTGCGTGTCCCGACATTGCGATCAATTCATATTAAGGTTTCGACCCCGGTCGTCGCGCTGGTTTTCGAGATAATCGCGAATAACCGCAATCGGTCCGCAAAATTTTCATAGTACCGCGTGTTTTCAGAGTCTTTCCGCACCATCTGCCGAACACAATGTCGTCCGATCTTCGAAAACGACCACTGATATTTGCGTGTCGCGACATTGCGATCAATTCATATTAAAGTTTCGACCTCGGCCCTCGCGCTGTTTTTCGAGATAATCGCGAATAACCCTAATCGCTCCCGAAATTTTCATAGTACCGCGAATGTTCAGAGTCCTTCCGCACCATCGTCCGAACACAAAGTCGTCCGATTTTCGAAAACGACCACTGATCCTTGCGTGTTGCGACATTTCGATCAATTCATATTAAGGTTTCGACCCCGGTCGTGGTGCTCGGTTTCGAGATAATCGCGAATAACCCCAAACGGTCCGAAAAATTTTCTAAGTACCGCGAGTTGTCAGAGTCCTTCCGAACATTCGTCCGAACACAAAGTCGCCCGATCGTCGAAAACGACCACTGATCCTTGCGTGTTGCGACATTGCGATCAATTCATATTAAGGTTTCGACCACGACCCTCGCGCTTGTTTTCGAGAAAATCGCGAATAACCCTAGTCGCTCCCAAAATTTTCAATGTACCGCGAGTTGTCAGAGTCCTTCCGCACCTTCGTCCGAACACAAAGGCGCCCGATCGTCGAAAACGACCACAGATCCTTGCGTGTAGCGACATTGCGATCAATTCATATTAAGGTTTCGACCCCGGTCGTGGTGCTCGGTTTCGAGATAATCGCGAATAACCCCAATCGGTCCGAAAAATTTTCTAAGTACCGCGAGTTGTCAGAGTCCTTCCGAACATTCGTCCGAACACAAAGTCGCCCGATCGTCGAAAACGACCACAGATCCTTGCGTGTTGCGATATTGCGATCAATTCATATTAAGGTTTCGACCCCGGTCGTCGCGCTGGTATTCGAGATAATCGCGCATAACCGCAATCGCTCCCAAAATTTTCAAAGTACCGCGAGTTTTCAGAGTCATTCCGCACCATCGTCCGAACACAAAGTCGTCCGATTGTAGAAAACGACCACTGATCCTTGCGTGTCGCGGCATTGCGATCAATTCATATTAAGGTTTCGACCACGGCCCTCGCGCTGGTTTTCGAGAAAATCGCGAATAACCTTAATCGCTCCCAAAATTTTCAAAGTACCGCGAGTTTTCAGAGTCCTTCCGCACCATCGGCGAACACAAAGTCGTCCGATCATCGAAAACGACAACTGACCCTTGCGTGTCGCGGTATTGCGATCAATTCATTTTAAAGTTTCGACCCCGGTTGTCGCGCTGGTTTTCGAGGTAATCGCGAATATCCACAATCGCTCACAATATTTTCAAAGTACCGCGAGTTGTCAGAGTCCCTCCGCACCTTCGTCCGAACACAAAGACGCCCGATCGTCGAAAACGACCACAGATCCTTGCGTGTAGCGACATTGCGATCAATTCATATTAAGGTTTCGACCCCGGTCGTCGCGCTGGTATTCGAGATAATCGCGAATAACCGCAATCGCTCCCAAAATTTTCAAAGTACCGCGAGTTTTCAGAGTCATTCCGCACCATCGGCGAACACAAAGTCGTCCGATCTTCGAAAACGACCACTGATCCTTGCGTGTCCCGACATTGCGATCATTTCATATTAAGGTTTCGCCAACGGTCGTCGCGCTGGTTTTCGAGATAATCGGGAATAACCGCAATCGCTCCGAAAATTTTCAAAGTCCCGCGAGTTTTCAGAGTCCTTCCGCACCATCGTCCGAACACAAAGTCGTCCGATTTTCGAAAACGACCACTGATCCTTGCGTGTTGCGACATTGCGATCAATTCATATTAAGGTTTCGACCCCGGTCGTCGCGCTGGTTTTCGAGATAATCGCGAATAACCGCAATCGCTCCCAAAATTTTCAAAGTACCGCGAGTTTTCAGAGTCCTTCCGCACCATCGTCCGAACACAAAGTCGTCCGATCTTCGAAAACGACCACTGATCCTTGCGTGTCGCGACATTTCGATCAATTCATATTAAGGTTTCGACCCCGGTCGTGGTGCTCGGTTTCGAGATAATCGCGAATAACCCCAATCGTTCCGAAAAATTTTCTAAGTACCGCGAGTTGTCAGAGTCCTTCCGAACATTCGTCCGAACACAAAGTCGCCCTATCGTCGAAAACGACCACTGATCCTTGCGTGTTGCGACATTGCGATCAATTCATATTAAGGTTTCGACCACGACCCTCGCGCTTGTTTTCGAGAAAATCGCGAATAACCCTAGTCGCTCCCAAAATTTTCAATGTACCGCGAGTTGTCAGAGTCCTTCCGAACCTTCGTCCGAACACAAAGTCGTCCGATCTTCGAAAACGACAACTGAGCCTTGCGTGTCGTGGCATTGTGATCAATTCATTTTAAAGTTTCGACCCCGGTTGTCGCGCTGGTTTTTGAGCTAATCGCGAATATCCACAATCGCTCCCAATATTTTCAAAGTACCGCGAGTTGTCAGAGTCCTTCCGCACCTTCGTCCGAACACAAAGACGCCCGATCGTCGAAAACGACCACAGATCCTTGCGGGTAGCGACATTGCGATCAATTCATATTAAGGTTTCGACCCCGGTCGTCGCGCTGGTATTCGAGATAATCGCGAATAACCGCAATCGCTCCCAAAATTTTCAAAGTACCGCGAGTTTTCAGAGTCATTCCGCACCATCGGCGAACACAAAGTCGTCCGATCTTCGAAAACGACCACTGATCCTTGCGTGTCGCGACATTGCGATCAATTCATAATAAAGTTTCGACCCCGGTCGTGGCGCTGGTTTTCGAGGTAATCGCGAATATCCACAATCGCTCCCAATATTTTCAAAGTTCCGCGAGTTGTCAGAGTCCTTCCGCACCTTCGTCCGAACACAAAGACGCCCGATCGTCGAAAACGACCACAGATCCTTGCGTGTTGCGACATTGCGATCAATTCATATTAAGGTTTCGACCCCGGTCGTCGCGCTGGTTTTCGAGATAATCGGGAATAACCGCAATCGCTCCGAAAATTTTCAAAGTCCCGCGAGTTTTCAGAGTCCTTCCGCACCATCGTCCGAACACAAAGTCGTCCGATTTTCGAAAACGACCACTGATCCTTGCGTGTTGCGACATTTCGATCAATTCATATTAAGGTTTCGACCACGACCCTCGCGCTTGTTTTCGAGAAAATCGCGAATAACCCTAGTCGCTCCCAAAATTTTCAATGTACCGCGAATTGTCAGAGTCCTTCCGACCCTTCGTCCGAACACAAAGTCGTCCGATCTTCGAAAACGACAACTGAGCCTTGCGTGTCGTGGCATTGTGATCAATTCATTTTAAAGTTTCGACCCCGGTTGTCGCGCTGGTTTTCGAGCTAATCGCGAATATCCACAATCGCTCCCAATATTTTCAAAGTACCGCGAGTTGTCAGAGTCCTTCCGCACCTTCGTCCGAACACAAAGACGCCCGATCGTCGAAAACGACCACAGATCCTTGCGTGTAGCGACATTGCGATCAATTCATATTAAGGTTTCGACCCCGGTCGTCGCGCTGGTATTCGAGATAATCGCGAATAACCGCAATCACTCCCAAAATTTTCAAAGTACAGCGAGTTTTCAGAGTCCTTCCGCACCATCGTCCGAACACAAAGTCGTCCGATTGTAGAAAAATGATCACTGATCCTTGCGTGTTGCGACATTGCGATCAATTCATATTAAGGTTTCGACCACGACCCTCGCGTTTGTTTTCGAGAAAATCGCGAATAACCCTAGTCGCTCCCAAAATTTTCAATGTACCGCGAGTTGTCAGAGTCTTTCCGAACCTTCGTCCGAACACAAAGTCGTCCGATCTTCGAAAACGACAACTGAGCCTTGCGTGTCGTGGCATTGTGAACAATTCATTTTAAAGTTTCGACCCCGGTTGTCGCGCTGGTTTTCGAGCTAATCGCGAATATCCACAATCGCTCCCAATATTTTCAAAGTACCGCGAGTTGTCAGAGTCCTTCCGCACCTTCGTCCGAACACAAAGACGCCCGATCGTCGAAAACGACCACAGATCCTTGCGTGTTGCGACATTGCGATCAATTCATATTAAGGTTTCGACTCCGGTCGTCGCGCTGGTTTTCGAGATAATCGCGAATAACCCTAATCACTCCCAAAATTTTCAAAGTACAGCGAGTTTTCAGAGTCCTTCCGCACCATCGTCCGAACACAAAGTCGTCCGATTGTAGAAAACGACCACTGATCCTTGCGTGTCCCGACATTGCGATCAATTCATATTAAGGTTTCGACCCCGGTCGTCGCGCTGGTTTTCGAGATAATCGCGAATAACCGCAATCGGTCCGCAAAATTTTCATAGTACCGCGTGTTTTCAGAGTCTTTCCGCACCATCTGCCGAACACAATGTCGTCCGATCTTCGAAAACGACCACTGATATTTGCGTGTCGCGACATTGCGATCAATTCATATTAAAGTTTCGACCTCGGCCCTCGCGCTGTTTTTCGAGATAATCGCGAATAACCCTAATCGCTCCCGAAATTTTCATAGTACCGCGAATGTTCAGAGTCCTTCCGCACCATCGTCCGAACACAAAGTCGTCCGATTTTCGAAAACGACCACTGATCCTTGCGTGTCGCGGCATTGCGATCAATTCATATTAAGGTTTCGACCACGGCCCTCGCGCTGGTTTTCGAGAAAATCGCGAATAACCTTAATCGCTCCCAAAATTTTCAAAGTACCGCGAGTTTTCAGAGTCCTTCCGCACCATCGGCGAACACAAAGTCGTCCGATCATCGAAAACGACAACTGACCCTTGCGTGTCGCGGTATTGCGATCAATTCATTTTAAAGTTTCGACCCCGGTTGTCGCGCTGGTTTTCGAGGTAATCGCGAATATCCACAATCGCTCACAATATTTTCAAAGTACCGCGAGTTGTCAGAGTCCTTCCGCACCTTCGTCCGAACACAAAGACGCCCGATCGTCGAAAACGACCACAGATCCTTGCGTGTAGCGACATTGCGATCAATTCATATTAAGGTTTCGACCCCGGTCGTCGCGCTGGTATTCGAGATAATCGCGAATAACCGCAATCGCTCCCAAAATTTTCAAAGTACCGCGAGTTTTCAGAGTCATTCCGCACCATCGGCGAACACAAAGTCGTCCGATCTTCGAAAACGACCACTGATCCTTGCGTGTCGCGACATTGCGATCAATTCATAATAAAGTTTCGACCCCGGTCGTGGCGCTGGTTTTCGAGGTAATCGCGAATATCCACAATCGCTCCCAATATTTTCAAAGTACCGCGAGTTGTCAGAGTCCTTCCGCACCTTCGTCCGAACACAAAGACGCCCGATCGTCGAAAACGACCACAGATCCTTGCGTGTTGCGACATTGCGATCAATTCATATTAAGGTTTCGACCCCGGTCGTCGCGCTGGTTTTCGAGATAATCGCGAATAACCGCAATCGGTCCGCAAAATTTTCATAGTACCGCGTGTTTTCAGAGTCTTTCCGCACCATCTGCCGAACACAATGTCGTCCGATCTTCGAAAACGACCACTGATATTTGCGTGTCGCGACATTGCGATCAATTCATATTAAAGTTTCGACCTCGGCCCTCGCGCTGTTTTTCGAGATAATCGCGAATAACCCTAATCGCTCCCGAAATTTTCATAGTACCGCGAATGTTCAGAGTCCTTCCGCACCATCGGCGAACACAAAGTCGTCCGATCTTCGAAAACGACAACTGATCCTTGCGTGTCCCGACATTGCGATCATTTCATATTAAGGTTTCGCCAACGGTCGTCGCGCTGGTTTTCGAGATAATCGGGAATAACCGCAATCGCTCCGAAAATTTTCAAAGTCCCGCGAGTTTTCAGAGTCCTTCCGCACCATCGTCCGAACACAAAGTCGTCCGATTTTCGAAAACGACCACTGATCCTTGCGTGTTGCGACATTTCGATCAATTCATATTAAGGTTTCGACCACGACCCTCGCGCTTGTTTTCGAGAAAATCGCGAATAACCCTAGTCGCTCCCAAAATTTTCAATGTACCGCGAATTGTCAGAGTCCTTCCGACCCTTCGTCCGAACACAAAGTCGTCCGATCTTCGAAAACGACAACTGAGCCTTGCGTGTCGTGGCATTGTGATCAATTCATTTTAAAGTTTCGACCCCGGTTGTCGCGCTGGTTTTCGAGCTAATCGCGAATATCCACAATCGCTCCCAATATTTTCAAAGTACCGCGAGTTGTCAGAGTCCTTCCGCACCTTCGTCCGAACACAAAGACGCCCGATCGTCGAAAACGACCACAGATCCTTGCGTGTAGCGACATTGCGATCAATTCATATTAAGGTTTCGACCCCGGTCGTCGCGCTGGTATTCGAGATAATCGCGAATAACCGCAATCACTCCCAAAATTTTCAAAGTACAGCGAGTTTTCAGAGTCCTTCCGCACCATCGTCCGAACACAAAGTCGTCCGATCTTCGAAAACGACCACTGATCCTTGCGTGTCGCGACATTGCGATCAATTCATAATTAAGTTTCGACCCCGGTCGTGGCGCTGGTTTTCGAGGTAATCGCGAATATCCACAATCGCTCCCAATATTTTCAAAGTTCCGCGAGTTGTCAGAGTCCTTCCGCACCTTCGTCCGAACACAAAGACGCCCGATCGTCGAAAACGACCACAGATCCTTGCGGGTAGCGACATTGCGATCAATTCATATTAAGGTTTCGACCCCGGTCGTCGCGCTGGTATTCGAGATAATCGCGAATAACCGCAATCGCTCCCAAAATTTTCAAAGTACCGCGAGTTTTCAGAGTCATTCCGCACCATCGGCGAACACAAAGTCGTCCGATCTTCGAAAACGACCACTGATCCTTGCGTGTCGCGACATTGCGATCAATTCATAATAAAGTTTCGACCCCGGTCGTGGCGCTGGTTTTCGAGGTAATCGCGAATATCCACAATCGCTCCCAATATTTTCAAAGTTCCGCGAGTTGTCAGAGTCCTTCCGCACCTTCGTCCGAACACAAAGACGCCCGATCGTCGAAAACGACCACAGATCCTTGCGTGTTGCGACATTGCGATCAATTCATATTAAGGTTTCGACCACGGCCCTCGCGCTGGTTTTCGAGATAATCGCGAATAACCCTAATCGCTCCCAAAATTTTCAAAGTACCGCGAGTTTTCAGAGTCCTTCCGCACTATCGGCGAACACAAAGTCGTCCGATCATCGAAAACGACCACTGATATTTGCGTGTCGCGACATTGCGATCAATTCATATTAAGGTTTGGACCTCGGCCCTCGCGCTGGTTTTCGAGATAATCGCGAATAACCCTAATCGCTCCCAAAATTTTTAAAGAACCGCGAGTTTTCAGAGTCTTTCCGCACCATCTGCCGAACACAATGTCGTCCGATCTTCGAAAACGACCACTGATATTTGCGTGTCGCGACATTGCGATCAATTCATATTAAGGTTTGGACCTCGGCCCTCGCGCTGGTTTTCGAGATAATCGCGAATAACCCTAATCGCTCCCAAAATTTTCATAGTACCGCGAGTGTTCAGAGTCCTTCCGCACCATCGGGCGAACACAAAGTCGTCCGATCATCGAAAACGACAACTGATCCTTGCGTGTCCCGACATTGCGATCATTTCATATTAAGGTTTCGCCAACGGTCGTCGCGCTGGTTTTCGAGATAATCGGGAATAACCGCAATCGCTCCGAAAATTTTCAAAGTCCCGCGAGTTTTCAGAGTCCTTCCGCACCATCGTCCGAACACAAAGTCGTCCGATTTTCGAAAACGACCACTGATCCTTGCGTGTTGCGACATTGCGATCAATTCATATTAAGGTTTCGACCCCGGTCGTCGCGCTGGTTTTCGAGATAATCGCGAATAACCGCAATCGCTCCCAAAATTTTCAAAGTACCGCGAGTTTTCAGAGTCCTTCCGCACCATCGTCCGAACACAAAGTCGTCCGATCTTCGAAAACCACCACTGATCCTTGCGTGTCGCGACATTTCGATCAATTCATATTAAGGTTTCGACCCCGGTCGTGGTGCTCGGTTTCGAGATAATCGCGAATAACCCCAATCGTTCCGAAAAATTTTCTAAGTACCGCGAGTTGTCAGAGTCCTTCCGAACATTCGTCCGAACACAAAGTCGCCCTATCGTCGAAAACGACCACTGATCCTTGCGTGTTGCGACATTGCGATCAATTCATATTAAGGTTTCGACCACGACCCTCGCGCTTGTTTTCGAGAAAATCGCGAATAACCCTAGTCGCTCCCAAAATTTTCAATGTACCGCGAGTTGTCAGAGTCCTTCCGAACCTTCGTCCGAACACAAAGTCGTCCGATCTTCGAAAACGACAACTGAGCCTTGCGTGTCGTGGCATTGTGATCAATTCATTTTAAAGTTTCGACCCCGGTTGTCGCGCTGGTTTTCGAGCTAATCGCGAATATCCACAATCGCTCCCAATATTTTCAAAGTACCGCGAGTTGTCAGAGTCCTTCCGCACCTTCGTCCGAACACAAAGACGCCCGATCGTCGAAAACGACCACAGATCCTTGCGTGTAGCGACATTGCGATCAATTCATATTAAGGTTTCGACCCCGGTCGTCGCGCTGGTATTCGAGATAATCGCGAATAACCGCAATCACTCCCAAAATTTTCAAAGTACAGCGAGTTTTCAGAGTCCTTCCGCACCATCGTCCGAACACAAAGTCGTCCGATTGTAGAAAACGACCACTGATCCTTGCGTGTTGCGACATTGCGATCAATTCATATTAAGGTTTCGACCACGACCCTCGCGTTTGTTTTCGAGAAAATCGCGAATAACCCTAGTCGCTCCCAAAATTTTCAATGTACCGCGAGTTGTCAGAGTCTTTCCGAACCTTCGTCCGAACACAAAGTCGTCCGATCTTCGAAAACGACAACTGAGCCTTGCGTGTCGTGGCATTGTGAACAATTCATTTTAAAGTTTCGACCCCGGTTGTCGCGCTGGTTTTTGAGCTAATCGCGAATATCCACAATCGCTCCCAATATTTTCAAAGTACCGCGAGTTGTCAGAGTCCTTCCGCACCTTCGTCCGAACACAAAGACGCCCGATCGTCGAAAAGGACCACAGATCCTTGCGGGTAGCGACATTGCGATCAATTCATATTAAGGTTTCGACCCCGGTCGTCGCGCTGGTATTCGAGATAATCGCGAATAACCGCAATCGCTCCCAAAATTTTCAAAGTACCGCGAGTTTTCAGAGTCATTCCGCACCATCGGCGAACACAAAGTCGTCCGATCTTCGAAAACGACCACTGATCCTTGCGTGTCGCGACATTGCGATCAATTCATAATAAAGTTTCGACCCCGGTCGTGGCGCTGGTTTTCGAGGTAATCGCGAATATCCACAATCGCTCCCAATATTTTCAAAGTTCCGCGAGTTGTCAGAGTCCTTCCGCACCTTCGTCCGAACACAAAGACGCCCGATCGTCGAAAACGACCACAGATCCTTGCGTGTTGCGACATTGCGATCAATTCATATTAAGGTTTCGACCCCGGTCGTCGCGCTGGTTTTCGAGATAATCGGGAATAACCGCAATCGCTCCGAAAATTTTCAAAGTCCCGCGAGTTTTCAGAGTCCTTCCGCACCATCGTCCGAACACAAAGTCGTCCGATTTTCGAAAACGACCACTGATCCTTGCGTGTTGCGACATTTCGATCAATTCATATTAAGGTTTCGACCACGACCCTCGCGCTTGTTTTCGAGAAAATCGCGAATAACCCTAGTCGCTCCCAAAATTTTCAATGTACCGCGAATTGTCAGAGTCCTTCCGACCCTTCGTCCGAACACAAAGTCGTCCGATCTTCGAAAACGACAACTGAGCCTTGCGTGTCGTGGCATTGTGATCAATTCATTTTAAAGTTTCGACCCCGGTTGTCGCGCTGGTTTTCGAGCTAATCGCGAATATCCACAATCGCTCCCAATATTTTCAAAGTACCGCGAGTTGTCAGAGTCCTTCCGCACCTTCGTCCGAACACAAAGACGCCCGATCGTCGAAAACGACCACAGATCCTTGCGGGTAGCGACATTGCGATCAATTCATATTAAGGTTTCGACCCCGGTCGTCGCGCTGGTATTCGAGATAATCGCGAATAACCGCAATCGCTCCCAAAATTTTCAAAGTACCGCGAGTTTTCAGAGTCATTCCGCACCATCGGCGAACACAAAGTCGTCCGATCTTCGAAAACGACCACTGATCCTTGCGTGTCGCGACATTGCGATCAATTCATAATAAAGTTTCGACCCCGGTCGTGGCGCTGGTTTTCGAGGTAATCGCGAATATCCACAATCGCTCCCAATATTTTCAAAGTTCCGCGAGTTGTCAGAGTCCTTCCGCACCTTCGTCCGAACACAAAGACGCCCGATCGTCGAAAACGACCACAGATCCTTGCGTGTTGCGACATTGCGATCAATTCATATTAAGGTTTCGACCACGGCCCTCGCGCTGGTTTTCGAGATAATCGCGAATAACCCTAATCGCTCCCAAAATTTTCAAAGTACCGCGAGTTTTCAGAGTCCTTCCGCACTATCGGCGAACACAAAGTCGTCCGATCATCGAAAACGACCACTGATATTTGCGTGTCGCGACATTGCGATCAATTCATATTAAGGTTTGGACCTCGGCCCTCGCGCTGGTTTTCGAGATAATCGCGAATAACCCTAATCGCTCCCAAAATTTTTAAAGAACCGCGAGTTTTCAGAGTCTTTCCGCACCATCTGCCGAACACAATGTCGTCCGATCTTCGAAAACGACCACTGATATTTGCGTGTCGCGACATTGCGATCAATTCATATTAAGGTTTGGACCTCGGCCCTCGCGCTGGTTTTCGAGATAATCGCGAATAACCCTAATCGCTCCCAAAATTTTCATAGTACCGCGAGTGTTCAGAGTCCTTCCGCACCATCGGGCGAACACAAAGTCGTCCGATCATCGAAAACGACAACTGATCCTTGCGTGTCCCGACATTGCGATCATTTCATATTAAGGTTTCGCCAACGGTCGTCGCGCTGGTTTTCGAGATAATCGGGAATAACCGCAATCGCTCCGAAAATTTTCAAAGTCCCGCGAGTTTTCAGAGTCCTTCCGCACCATCGTCCGAACACAAAGTCGTCCGATTTTCGAAAACGACCACTGATCCTTGCGTGTTGCGACATTGCGATCAATTCATATTAAGGTTTCGACCCCGGTCGTCGCGCTGGTTTTCGAGATAATCGCGAATAACCGCAATCGCTCCCAAAATTTTCAAAGTACCGCGAGTTTTCAGAGTCCTTCCGCACCATCGTCCGAACACAAAGTCGTCCGATCTTCGAAAACCACCACTGATCCTTGCGTGTCGCGACATTTCGATCAATTCATATTAAGGTTTCGACCCCGGTCGTGGTGCTCGGTTTCGAGATAATCGCGAATAACCCCAATCGTTCCGAAAAATTTTCTAAGTACCGCGAGTTGTCAGAGTCCTTCCGAACATTCGTCCGAACACAAAGTCGCCCTATCGTCGAAAACGACCACTGATCCTTGCGTGTTGCGACATTGCGATCAATTCATATTAAGGTTTCGACCACGACCCTCGCGCTTGTTTTCGAGAAAATCGCGAATAACCCTAGTCGCTCCCAAAATTTTCAATGTACCGCGAGTTGTCAGAGTCCTTCCGAACCTTCGTCCGAACACAAAGTCGTCCGATCTTCGAAAACGACAACTGAGCCTTGCGTGTCGTGGCATTGTGATCAATTCATTTTAAAGTTTCGACCCCGGTTGTCGCGCTGGTTTTCGAGCTAATCGCGAATATCCACAATCGCTCCCAATATTTTCAAAGTACCGCGAGTTGTCAGAGTCCTTCCGCACCTTCGTCCGAACACAAAGACGCCCGATCGTCGAAAACGACCACAGATCCTTGCGTGTAGCGACATTGCGATCAATTCATATTAAGGTTTCGACCCCGGTCGTCGCGCTGGTATTCGAGATAATCGCGAATAACCGCAATCACTCCCAAAATTTTCAAAGTACAGCGAGTTTTCAGAGTCCTTCCGCACCATCGTCCGAACACAAAGTCGTCCGATTGTAGAAAACGACCACTGATCCTTGCGTGTTGCGACATTGCGATCAATTCATATTAAGGTTTCGACCACGACCCTCGCGTTTGTTTTCGAGAAAATCGCGAATAACCCTAGTCGCTCCCAAAATTTTCAATGTACCGCGAGTTGTCAGAGTCTTTCCGAACCTTCGTCCGAACACAAAGTCGTCCGATCTTCGAAAACGACAACTGAGCCTTGCGTGTCGTGGCATTGTGAACAATTCATTTTAAAGTTTCGACCCCGGTTGTCGCGCTGGTTTTTGAGCTAATCGCGAATATCCACAATCGCTCCCAATATTTTCAAAGTACCGCGAGTTGTCAGAGTCCTTCCGCACCTTCGTCCGAACACAAAGACGCCCGATCGTCGAAAACGACCACAGATCCTTGCGGGTAGCGACATTGCGATCAATTCATATTAAGGTTTCGACCCCGGTCGTCGCGCTGGTATTCGAGATAATCGCGAATAACCGCAATCGCTCCCAAAATTTTCAAAGTACCGCGAGTTTTCAGAGTCATTCCGCACCATCGGCGAACACAAAGTCGTCCGATCTTCGAAAACGACCACTGATCCTTGCGTGTCGCGACATTGCGATCAATTCATAATAAAGTTTCGACCCCGGTCGTGGCGCTGGTTTTCGAGGTAATCGCGAATATCCACAATCGCTCCCAATATTTTCAAAGTTCCGCGAGTTGTCAGAGTCCTTCCGCACCTTCGTCCGAACACAAAGACGCCCGATCGTCGAAAACGACCACAGATCCTTGCGTGTTGCGACATTGCGATCAATTCATATTAAGGTTTCGACCCCGGTCGTCGCGCTGGTTTTCGAGATAATCGGGAATAACCGCAATCGCTCCGAAAATTTTCAAAGTCCCGCGAGTTTTCAGAGTCCTTCCGCACCATCGTCCGAACACAAAGTCGTCCGATTTTCGAAAACGACCACTGATCCTTGCGTGTTGCGACATTTCGATCAATTCATATTAAGGTTTCGACCACGACCCTCGCGCTTGTTTTCGAGAAAATCGCGAATAACCCTAGTCGCTCCCAAAATTTTCAATGTACCGCGAATTGTCAGAGTCCTTCCGACCCTTCGTCCGAACACAAAGTCGTCCGATCTTCGAAAACGACAACTGAGCCTTGCGTGTCGTGGCATTGTGATCAATTCATTTTAAAGTTTCGACCCCGGTTGTCGCGCTGGTTTTCGAGCTAATCGCGAATATCCACAATCGCTCCCAATATTTTCAAAGTACCGCGAGTTGTCAGAGTCCTTCCGCACCTTCGTCCGAACACAAAGACGCCCGATCGTCGAAAACGACCACAGATCCTTGCGTGTAGCGACATTGCGATCAATTCATATTAAGGTTTCGACCCCGGTCGTCGCGCTGGTATTCGAGATAATCGCGAATAACCGCAATCGCTCCCAAAATTTTCAAAGTACCGCGAGTTTTCAGAGTCATTCCGCACCATCGGCGAACACAAAGTCGTCCGATCTTCGAAAACGACCACTGATCCTTGCGTGTCGCGACATTGCGATCAATTCATAATAAAGTTTCGACCCCGGTCGTGGCGCTGGTTTTCGAGGTAATCGCGAATATCCACAATCGCTCCCAATATTTTCAAAGTACCGCGAGTTGTCAGAGTCCTTCCGCACCTTCGTCCGAACACAAAGACGCCCGATCGTCGAAAACGACCACTGATCCTTGCGTGTTGCGACATTGCGATCAATTCATATTAAGGTTTCGACCACGACCCTCGCGCTTGTTTTCGAGAAAATCGCGAATAACCCTAGTCGCTCCCAAAATTTTCAATGTACCGCGAGTTGTCAGAGTCCTTCCGAACCTTCGTCCGAACACAAAGTCGTCCGATCTTCGAAAACGACAACTGAGCCTTGCGTGTCGTGGCATTGTGATCAATTCATTTTAAAGTTTCGACCCCGGTTGTCGCGCTGGTTTTCGAGCTAATCGCGAATATCCACAATCGCTCCCAATATTTTCAAAGTACCGCGAGTTGTCAGAGTCCCTCCGCACCTTCGTCCGAACACAAAGACGCCCGATCGTCGAAAACGACCACAGATCCTTGCGTGTAGCGACATTGCGATCAATTCATATTAAGGTTTCGACCCCGGTCGTCGCGCTGGTATTCGAGATAATCGCGAATAACCGCAATCGCTCCCAAAATTTTCAAAGTACCGCGAGTTTTCAGAGTCATTCCGCACCATCGGCGAACACAAAGTCGTCCGATCTTCGAAAACGACCACTGATCCTTGCGTGTCGCGACATTGCGATCAATTCATAATAAAGTTTCGACCCCGGTCGTGGCGCTGGTTTTCGAGGTAATCGCGAATATCCACAATCGCTCCCAATATTTTCAAAGTACCGCGAGTTGTCAGAGTCCTTCCGCACCTTCGTCCGAACACAAAGACGCCCGATCGTCGAAAACGACCACAGATCCTTGCGTGTTGCGACATTGCGATCAATTCATATTAAGGTTTCGACCGCGGTCGTCGCGCTGGTTTTCGAGATAATCGCGAATAACCGCAATCGGTCCGCAAAATTTTCATAGTACCGCGTGTTTTCAGAGTCTTTCCGCACCATCTGCCGAACACAATGTCGTCCGATCTTCGAAAACGACCACTGATATTTGCGTGTCGCGACATTGCGATCAATTCATATTAAAGTTTCGACCTCGGCCCTCGCGCTGTTTTTCGAGATAATCGCGAATAACCCTAATCGCTCCCGAAATTTTCATAGTACCGCGAATGTTCAGAGTCCTTCCGCACCATCGGCGAACACAAAGTCGTCCGATCTTCGAAAACGACAACTGATCCTTGCGTGTCCCGACATTGCGATCATTTCATATTAAGGTTTCGCCAACGGTCGTCGCGCTGGTTTTCGAGATAATCGGGAATAACCGCAATCGCTCCGAAAATTTTCAAAGTCCCGCGAGTTTTCAGAGTCCTTCCGCACCATCGTCCGAACACAAAGTCGTCCGATTTTCGAAAACGACCACTGATCCTTGCGTGTTGCGACATTGCGATCAATTCATATTAAGGTTTCGACCCCGGTCGTCGCGCTGGTTTTCGAGATAATCGCGAATAACCGCAATCGCTCCCAAAATTTTCAAAGTACCGCGAGTTTTCAGAGTCCTTCCGCACCATCGTCCGAACACAAAGTCGTCCGATCTTCGAAAACGACCACTGATCCTTGCGTGTCGCGACATTTCGATCAATTCATATTAAGGTTTCGACCCCGGTCGTGGTGCTCGGTTTCGAGATAATCGCGAATAACCCCAATCGTTCCGAAAAATTTTCTAAGTACCGCGAGTTGTCAGAGTCCTTCCGCACCATCGTCCGAACACAAAGTCGTCCGATTTTCGAAAACGACCACTGATCCTTGCGTGTCCCGACATTGCGATCATTTCATATTAAGGTTTCGCCAACGGTCGTCGCGCTGGTTTTCGAGATAATCGGGAATAATCGCAATCGCTCCGAAAATTTTCAAAGTCCCGCGAGTTTTCAGAGTCCTTCCGCACCATCGTCCGAACACAAAGTCGTCCGATTTTCGAAAACGACCACTGATCCTTGCGTGTTGCGACATTGCGATCAATTCATATTAAGGTTTCGACCCCGGTCGTCGCGCTGGTTTTCGAGATAATCGCGAATAACCGCAATCGCTCCCAAAATTTTCAAAGTACCGCGAGTTTTCAGAGTCCTTCCGCACCATCGTCCGAACACAAAGTCGTCCGATCTTCGAAAACGACCACTGATCCTTGCGTGTCGCGACATTTCGATCAATTCATATTAAGGTTTCGACCCCGGTCGTGGTGCTCGGTTTCGAGATAATCGCGAATAACCCCAATCGTTCCGAAAAATTTTCTAAGTACCGCGAGTTGTCAGAGTCCTTCCGAACATTCGTCCGAACACAAAGTCGCCCTATCGTCGAAAACGACCACTGATCCTTGCGTGTTGCGACATTGCGATCAATTCATATTAAGGTTTCGACCACGACCCTCGCGCTTGTTTTCGAGAAAATCGCGAATAACCCTAGTCGCTCCCAAAATTTTCAATGTACCGCGAGTTGTCAGAGTCCTTCCGAACCTTCGTCCGAACACAAAGTCGTCCGATCTTCGAAAAAGACAACTGAGCCTTGCGTGTCGTGGCATTGTGATCAATTCATTTTAAAGTTTCGACCCCGGTTGTCGCGCTGGTTTTCGAGCTAATCGCGAATATCCACAATCGCTCCCAATATTTTCAAAGTACCGCGAGTTGTCAGAGTCCTTCCGCACCTTCGTCCGAACACAAAGACGCCCGATCGTCGAAAACGACCACAGATCCTTGCGTGTAGCGACATTGCGATCAATTCATATTAAGGTTTCGACCCCGGTCGTCGCGCTGGTATTCGAGATAATCGCGAATAACCGCAATCCCTCCCAAAATTTTCAAAGTACCGCGAGTTTTCAGAGTCATTCCGCACCATCGGCGAACACAAAGTCGTCCGATCTTCGAAAACGACCACTGATCCTTGCGTGTCGCGATATTGCGATCAATTCATAATAAAGTTTCGACCCCGGTCGTGGCGCTGGTTTTCGAGGTAATCGCGAATATCCACAATCGCTCCCAATATTTTCAAAGTACCGCGAGTTGTCAGAGTCCTTCCGCACCTTCGTCCGAACACAAAGACGCCCGATCGTCGAAAACGACCACAGATCCTTGCGTGTTGCGACATTGCGATCAATTCATATTAAGGTTTCGACCCCGGTCGTCGCGCTGGTTTTCGAGATAATCGCGAAAAACCGCAATCGGTCCGCAAAATTTTCATAGTACCGCGTGTTTTCAGAGTCTTTCCGCACCATCTGCCGAACACAATGTCGTCCGATCTTCGAAAACGACCACTGATATTTGCGTGTCGTGGCATTGTGATCAATTCATATTAAAGTTTCGACCCCGGTTGTCGCGCTGGTTTTCGAGCTAATCGCGAATATCCACAATCGCTCCCAATATTTTCAAAGTACCGCGAGTTGTCAGAGTCCCTCCGCACCTTCGTCCGAACACAAAGACGCCCGATCGTCGAAAACGACCACAGATCCTTGCGTGTAGCGACATTGCGATCAATTCATATTAAGGTTTCGACCCCGGTCGTCGCGCTGGTATTCGAGATAATCGCGAATAACCGCAATCGCTCCCAAAATTTTCAAAGTACCGCGAGTTTTCAGAGTCATTCCGCACCATCGGCGAACACAAAGTCGTCCGATCTTCGAAAACGACCACTGATCCTTGCGTGTCCCGACATTGCGATCATTTCATATTAAGGTTTCGACCCCGGTCGTCGCGCTGGTTTTCGAGATAATCGCGAATAACCGCAATCGCTCCCAAAATTTTCAAAGTACCGCGAGTTTTCAGAGTCCTTCCGCACCATCGTCCGAACACAAAGTCGTCCGATCTTCGAAAACGACCACTGATCCTTGCGTGTCGCGACATTTCGATCAATTCATATTAAGGTTTCGACCCCGGTCGTGGTGCTCGGTTTCGAGATAATCGCGAATAACCCCAATCGTTCCGAAAAATTTTCTAAGTACCGCGAGTTGTCAGAGTCCTTCCGAACATTCGTCCGAACACAAAGTCGCCCTATCGTCGAAAACGACCACTGATCCTTGCGTGTTGCGACATTGCGATCAATTCATATTAAGGTTTCGACCACGACCCTCGCGCTTGTTTTCGAGAAAATCGCGAATAACCCTAGTCGCTCCCAAAATTTTCAATGTACCGCGAGTTGTCAGAGTCCTTCCGAACCTTCGTCCGAACACAAAGTCGTCCGATCTTCGAAAACGACAACTGAGCCTTGCGTGTCGTGGCATTGTGATCAATTCATTTTAAAGTTTCGACCCCGGTTGTCGCGCTGGTTTTCGAGCTAATCGCGAATATCCACAATCGCTCCCAATATTTTCAAAGTACCGCGAGTTGTCAGAGTCCCTCCGCACCTTCGTCCGAACACAAAGACGCCCGATCGTCGAAAACGACCACAGATCCTTGCGTGTAGCGACATTGCGATCAATTCATATTAAGGTTTCGACCCCGGTCGTCGCGCTGGTATTCGAGATAATCGCGAATAACCGCAATCGCTCCCAAAATTTTCAAAGTACCGCGAGTTTTCAGAGTCATTCCGCACCATCGGCGAACACAAAGTCGTCCGATCTTCGAAAACGACCACTGATCCTTGCGTGTCGCGACATTGCGATCAATTCATAATAAAGTTTCGACCCCGGTCGTGGCGCTGGTTTTCGAGGTAATCGCGAATATCCACAATCGCTCCCAATATTTTCAAAGTACCGCGAGTTGTCAGAGTCCTTCCGCACCTTCGTCCGAACACAAAGACGCCCGATCGTCGAAAACGACCACAGATCCTTGCGTGTTGCGACATTGCGATCAATTCATATTAAGGTTTCGACCGCGGTCGTCGCGCTGGTTTTCGAGATAATCGCGAATAACCGCAATCGGTCCGCAAAATTTTCATAGTACCGCGTGTTTTCAGAGTCTTTCCGCACCATCTGCCGAACACAATGTCGTCCGATCTTCGAAAACGACCACTGATATTTGCGTGTCGCGACATTGCGATCAATTCATATTAAAGTTTCGACCTCGGCCCTCGCGCTGTTTTTCGAGATAATCGCGAATAACCCTAATCGCTCCCGAAATTTTCATAGTACCGCGAATGTTCAGAGTCCTTCCGCACCATCGGCGAACACAAAGTCGTCCGATCTTCGAAAACGACAACTGATCCTTGCGTGTCCCGACATTGCGATCATTTCATATTAAGGTTTCGCCGACGGTCGTCGCGCTGGTTTTCGAGATAATCGGGAATAACCGCAATCGCTCCGAAAATTTTCAAAGTCCCGCGAGTTTTCAGAGTCCTTCCGCACCATCGTCCGAACACAAAGTCGTCCGATTTTCGAAAACGACCACTGATCCTTGCGTGTTGCGACATTGCGATCAATTCATATTAAGGTTTCGACCCCGGTCGTCGCGCTGGTTTTCGAGATAATCGCGAATAACCGCAATCGCTCCCAAAATTTTCAAAGTACCGCGAGTTTTCAGAGTCCTTCCGCACCATCGTCCGAACACAAAGTCGTCCGATCTTCGAAAACGACCACTGATCCTTGCGTGTCGCGACATTTCGATCAATTCATATTAAGGTTTCGACCCCGGTCGTGGTGCTCGGTTTCGAGATAATCGCGAATAACCCCAATCGTTCCGAAAAATTTTCTAAGTACCGCGAGTTGTCAGAGTCCTTCCGCACCATCGTCCGAACACAAAGTCGTCCGATTTTCGAAAACGACCACTGATCCTTGCGTGTCCCGACATTGCGATCATTTCATATTAAGGTTTCGCCAACGGTCGTCGCGCTGGTTTTCGAGATAATCGGGAATAATCGCAATCGCTCCGAAAATTTTCAAAGTCCCGCGAGTTTTCAGAGTCCTTCCGCACCATCGTCCGAACACAAAGTCGTCCGATTTTCGAAAACGACCACTGATCCTTGCGTGTTGCGACATTGCGATCAATTCATATTAAGGTTTCGACCCCGGTCGTCGCGCTGGTTTTCGAGATAATCGCGAATAACCGCAATCGCTCCCAAAATTTTCAAAGTACCGCGAGTTTTCAGAGTCATTCCGCACCATCGGCGAACACAAAGTCGTCCGATCTTCGAAAACGACCACTGATCCTTGCGTGTCGCGACATTGCGATCAATTCATAATAAAGTTTCGACCCCGGTCGTGGCGCTGGTTTTCGAGCTAATCGCGAATATCCACAATCGCTCCCAATATTTTCAAAGTACCGCGAGTTGTCAGAGTCCTTCCGCACCTTCGTCCGAACACAAAGACGCCCGATCGTCGAAAACGACCACAGATCCTTGCGTGTAGCGACATTGCGATCAATTCATATTAAGGTTTCGACCCCGGTCGTCGCGCTGGTATTCGAGATAATCGCGAATAACCGCAATCACTCCCAAAATTTTCAAAGTACAGCGAGTTTTCAGAGTCCTTCCGCACCATCGTCCGAACACAAAGTCGTCCGATTGTAGAAAAATGATCACTGATCCTTGCGTGTTGCGACATTGCGATCAATTCATATTAAGGTTTCGACCACGACCCTCGCGTTTGTTTTCGAGAAAATCGCGAATAACCCTAGTCGCTCCCAAAATTTTCAATGTACCGCGAGTTGTCAGAGTCTTTCCGAACCTTCGTCCGAACACAAAGTCGTCCGATCTTCGAAAACGACAACTGAGCCTTGCGTGTCGTGGCATTGTGAACAATTCATTTTAAAGTTTCGACCCCGGTTGTCGCGCTGGTTTTCGAGCTAATCGCGAATATCCACAATCGCTCCCAATATTTTCAAAGTACCGCGAGTTGTCAGAGTCCTTCCGCACCTTCGTCCGAACACAAAGACGCCCGATCGTCGAAAACGACCACAGATCCTTGCGTGTTGCGACATTGCGATCAATTCATATTAAGGTTTCGACTCCGGTCGTCGCGCTGGTTTTCGAGATAATCGCGAATAACCCTAATCACTCCCAAAATTTTCAAAGTACAGCGAGTTTTCAGAGTCCTTCCGCACCATCGTCCGAACACAAAGTCGTCCGATTGTAGAAAACGACCACTGATCCTTGCGTGTCCCGACATTGCGATCAATTCATATTAAGGTTTCGACCCCGGTCGTCGCGCTGGTTTTCGAGATAATCGCGAATAACCGCAATCGGTCCGCAAAATTTTCATAGTACCGCGTGTTTTCAGAGTCTTTCCGCACCATCTGCCGAACACAATGTCGTCCGATCTTCGAAAACGACCACTGATATTTGCGTGTCGCGACATTGCGATCAATTCATATTAAAGTTTCGACCTCGGCCCTCGCGCTGTTTTTCGAGATAATCGCGAATAACCCTAATCGCTCCCGAAATTTTCATAGTACCGCGAATGTTCAGAGTCCTTCCGCACCATCGTCCGAACACAAAGTCGTCCGATTTTCGAAAACGACCACTGATCCTTGCGTGTTGCGACATTTCGATCAATTCATATTAAGGTTTCGACCCCGGTCGTGGTGCTCGGTTTCGAGATAATCGCGAATAACCCCAAACGGTCCGAAAAATTTTCTAAGTACCGCGAGTTGTCAGAGTCCTTCCGAACATTCGTCCGAACACAAAGTCGCCCGATCGTCGAAAACGACCACTGATCCTTGCGTGTTGCGACATTGCGATCAATTCATATTAAGGTTTCGACCACGACCCTCGCGCTTGTTTTCGAGAAAATCGCGAATAACCCTAGTCGCTCCCAAAATTTTCAATGTACCGCGAGTTGTCAGAGTCCTTCCGCACCTTCGTCCGAACACAAAGGCGCCCGATCGTCGAAAACGACCACAGATCCTTGCGTGTAGCGACATTGCGATCAATTCATATTAAGGTTTCGACCCCGGTCGTGGTGCTCGGTTTCGAGATAATCGCGAATAACCCCAATCGGTCCGAAAAATTTTCTAAGTACCGCGAGTTGTCAGAGTCCTTCCGAACATTCGTCCGAACACAAAGTCGCCCGATCGTCGAAAACGACCACAGATCCTTGCGTGTTGCGATATTGCGATCAATTCATATTAAGGTTTCGACCCCGGTCGTCGCGCTGGTATTCGAGATAATCGCGCATAACCGCAATCGCTCCCAAAATTTTCAAAGTACCGCGAGTTTTCAGAGTCATTCCGCACCATCGTCCGAACACAAAGTCGTCCGATTGTAGAAAACGACCACTGATCCTTGCGTGTCGCGGCATTGCGATCAATTCATATTAAGGTTTCGACCACGGCCCTCGCGCTGGTTTTCGAGAAAATCGCGAATAACCTTAATCGCTCCCAAAATTTTCAAAGTACCGCGAGTTTTCAGAGTCCTTCCGCACCATCGGCGAACACAAAGTCGTCCGATCATCGAAAACGACAACTGACCCTTGCGTGTCGCGGTATTGCGATCAATTCATTTTAAAGTTTCGACCCCGGTTGTCGCGCTGGTTTTCGAGGTAATCGCGAATATCCACAATCGCTCACAATATTTTCAAAGTACCGCGAGTTGTCAGAGTCCCTCCGCACCTTCGTCCGAACACAAAGACGCCCGATCGTCGAAAACGACCACAGATCCTTGCGTGTAGCGACATTGCGATCAATTCATATTAAGGTTTCGACCCCGGTCGTCGCGCTGGTATTCGAGATAATCGCGAATAACCGCAATCGCTCCCAAAATTTTCAAAGTACCGCGAGTTTTCAGAGTCATTCCGCACCATCGGCGAACACAAAGTCGTCCGATCTTCGAAAACGACCACTGATCCTTGCGTGTCCCGACATTGCGATCATTTCATATTAAGGTTTCGCCAACGGTCGTCGCGCTGGTTTTCGAGATAATCGGGAATAACCGCAATCGCTCCGAAAATTTTCAAAGTCCCGCGAGTTTTCAGAGTCCTTCCGCACCATCGTCCGAACACAAAGTCGTCCGATTTTCGAAAACGACCACTGATCCTTGCGTGTTGCGACATTGCGATCAATTCATATTAAGGTTTCGACCCCGGTCGTCGCGCTGGTTTTCGAGATAATCGCGAATAACCGCAATCGCTCCCAAAATTTTCAAAGTACCGCGAGTTTTCAGAGTCCTTCCGCACCATCGTCCGAACACAAAGTCGTCCGATCTTCGAAAACGACCACTGATCCTTGCGTGTCGCGACATTTCGATCAATTCATATTAAGGTTTCGACCCCGGTCGTGGTGCTCGGTTTCGAGATAATCGCGAATAACCCCAATCGTTCCGAAAAATTTTCTAAGTACCGCGAGTTGTCAGAGTCCTTCCGAACATTCGTCCGAACACAAAGTCGCCCTATCGTCGAAAACGACCACTGATCCTTGCGTGTTGCGACATTGCGATCAATTCATATTAAGGTTTCGACCACGACCCTCGCGCTTGTTTTCGAGAAAATCGCGAATAACCCTAGTCGCTCCCAAAATTTTCAATGTACCGCGAGTTGTCAGAGTCCTTCCGAACCTTCGTCCGAACACAAAGTCGTCCGATCTTCGAAAACGACAACTGAGCCTTGCGTGTCGTGGCATTGTGATCAATTCATTTTAAAGTTTCGACCCCGGTTGTCGCGCTGGTTTTTGAGCTAATCGCGAATATCCACAATCGCTCCCAATATTTTCAAAGTACCGCGAGTTGTCAGAGTCCTTCCGCACCTTCGTCCGAACACAAAGACGCCCGATCGTCGAAAACGACCACAGATCCTTGCGGGTAGCGACATTGCGATCAATTCATATTAAGGTTTCGACCCCGGTCGTCGCGCTGGTATTCGAGATAATCGCGAATAACCGCAATCGCTCCCAAAATTTTCAAAGTACCGCGAGTTTTCAGAGTCATTCCGCACCATCGGCGAACACAAAGTCGTCCGATCTTCGAAAACGACCACTGATCCTTGCGTGTCCCGACATTGCGATCATTTCATATTAAGGTTTCGACCCCGGTCGTCGCGCTGGTTTTCGAGATAATCGCGAATAACCGCAATCGCTCCCAAAATTTTCAAAGTACCGCGAGTTTTCAGAGTCCTTCCGCACCATCGTCCGAACACAAAGTCGTCCGATCTTCGAAAACGACCACTGATCCTTGCGTGTCGCGACATTTCGATCAATTCATATTAAGGTTTCGACCCCGGTCGTGGTGCTCGGTTTCGAGATAATCGCGAATAACCCCAATCGTTCCGAAAAATTTTCTAAGTACCGCGAGTTGTCAGAGTCCTTCCGAACATTCGTCCGAACACAAAGTCGCCCTATCGTCGAAAACGACCACTGATCCTTGCGTGTTGCGACATTGCGATCAATTCATATTAAGGTTTCGACCACGACCCTCGCGCTTGTTTTCGAGAAAATCGCGAATAACCCTAGTCGCTCCCAAAATTTTCAATGTACCGCGAGTTGTCAGAGTCCTTCCGAACCTTCGTCCGAACACAAAGTCGTCCGATCTTCGAAAACGACAACTGAGCCTTGCGTGTCGTGGCATTGTGATCAATTCATTTTAAAGTTTCGACCCCGGTTGTCGCGCTGGTTTTCGAGCTAATCGCGAATATCCACAATCGCTCCCAATATTTTCAAAGTACCGCGAGTTGTCAGAGTCCCTCCGCACCTTCGTCCGAACACAAAGACGCCCGATCGTCGAAAACGACCACAGATCCTTGCGTGTAGCGACATTGCGATCAATTCATATTAAGGTTTCGACCCCGGTCGTCGCGCTGGTATTCGAGATAATCGCGAATAACCGCAATCGCTCCCAAAATTTTCAAAGTACCGCGAGTTTTCAGAGTCATTCCGCACCATCGGCGAACACAAAGTCGTCCGATCTTCGAAAACGACCACTGATCCTTGCGTGTCGCGACATTGCGATCAATTCATAATAAAGTTTCGACCCCGGTCGTGGCGCTGGTTTTCGAGGTAATCGCGAATATCCACAATCGCTCCCAATATTTTCAAAGTACCGCGAGTTGTCAGAGTCCTTCCGCACCTTCGTCCGAACACAAAGACGCCCGATCGTCGAAAACGACCACAGATCCTTGCGTGTTGCGACATTGCGATCAATTCATATTAAGGTTTCGACCGCGGTCGTCGCGCTGGTTTTCGAGATAATCGCGAATAACCGCAATCGGTCCGCAAAATTTTCATAGTACCGCGTGTTTTCAGAGTCTTTCCGCACCATCTGCCGAACACAATGTCGTCCGATCTTCGAAAACGACCACTGATATTTGCGTGTCGCGACATTGCGATCAATTCATATTAAAGTTTCGACCTCGGCCCTCGCGCTGTTTTTCGAGATAATCGCGAATAACCCTAATCGCTCCCGAAATTTTCATAGTACCGCGAATGTTCAGAGTCCTTCCGCACCATCGGCGAACACAAAGTCGTCCGATCTTCGAAAACGACAACTGATCCTTGCGTGTCCCGACATTGCGATCATTTCATATTAAGGTTTCGCCGACGGTCGTCGCGCTGGTTTTCGAGATAATCGGGAATAACCGCAATCGCTCCGAAAATTTTCAAAGTCCCGCGAGTTTTCAGAGTCCTTCCGCACCATCGTCCGAACACAAAGTCGTCCGATTTTCGAAAACGACCACTGATCCTTGCGTGTTGCGACATTGCGATCAATTCATATTAAGGTTTCGACCCCGGTCGTCGCGCTGGTTTTCGAGATAATCGCGAATAACCGCAATCGCTCCCAAAATTTTCAAAGTACCGCGAGTTTTCAGAGTCCTTCCGCACCATCGTCCGAACACAAAGTCGTCCGATCTTCGAAAACGACCACTGATCCTTGCGTGTCGCGACATTTCGATCAATTCATATTAAGGTTTCGACCCCGGTCGTGGTGCTCGGTTTCGAGATAATCGCGAATAACCCCAATCGTTCCGAAAAATTTTCTAAGTACCGCGAGTTGTCAGAGTCCTTCCGCACCATCGTCCGAACACAAAGTCGTCCGATTTTCGAAAACGACCACTGATCCTTGCGTGTCCCGACATTGCGATCATTTCATATTAAGGTTTCGCCAACGGTCGTCGCGCTGGTTTTCGAGATAATCGGGAATAATCGCAATCGCTCCGAAAATTTTCAAAGTCCCGCGAGTTTTCAGAGTCCTTCCGCACCATCGTCCGAACACAAAGTCGTCCGATTTTCGAAAACGACCACTGATCCTTGCGTGTTGCGACATTGCGATCAATTCATATTAAGGTTTCGACCCCGGTCGTCGCGCTGGTTTTCGAGATAATCGCGAATAACCGCAATCGCTCCCAAAATTTTCAAAGTACCGCGAGTTTTCAGAGTCATTCCGCACCATCGGCGAACACAAAGTCGTCCGATCTTCGAAAACGACCACTGATCCTTGCGTGTCGCGACATTGCGATCAATTCATAATAAAGTTTCGACCCCGGTCGTGGCGCTGGTTTTCGAGCTAATCGCGAATATCCACAATCGCTCCCAATATTTTCAAAGTACCGCGAGTTGTCAGAGTCCTTCCGCACCTTCGTCCGAACACAAAGACGCCCGATCGTCGAAAACGACCACAGATCCTTGCGTGTAGCGACATTGCGATCAATTCATATTAAGGTTTCGACCCCGGTCGTCGCGCTGGTATTCGAGATAATCGCGAATAACCGCAATCACTCCCAAAATTTTCAAAGTACAGCGAGTTTTCAGAGTCCTTCCGCACCATCGTCCGAACACAAAGTCGTCCGATTGTAGAAAAATGATCACTGATCCTTGCGTGTTGCGACATTGCGATCAATTCATATTAAGGTTTCGACCACGACCCTCGCGTTTGTTTTCGAGAAAATCGCGAATAACCCTAGTCGCTCCCAAAATTTTCAATGTACCGCGAGTTGTCAGAGTCTTTCCGAACCTTCGTCCGAACACAAAGTCGTCCGATCTTCGAAAACGACAACTGAGCCTTGCGTGTCGTGGCATTGTGAACAATTCATTTTAAAGTTTCGACCCCGGTTGTCGCGCTGGTTTTCGAGCTAATCGCGAATATCCACAATCGCTCCCAATATTTTCAAAGTACCGCGAGTTGTCAGAGTCCTTCCGCACCTTCGTCCGAACACAAAGACGCCCGATCGTCGAAAACGACCACAGATCCTTGCGTGTTGCGACATTGCGATCAATTCATATTAAGGTTTCGACTCCGGTCGTCGCGCTGGTTTTCGAGATAATCGCGAATAACCCTAATCACTCCCAAAATTTTCAAAGTACAGCGAGTTTTCAGAGTCCTTCCGCACCATCGTCCGAACACAAAGTCGTCCGATTGTAGAAAACGACCACTGATCCTTGCGTGTCCCGACATTGCGATCAATTCATATTAAGGTTTCGACCCCGGTCGTCGCGCTGGTTTTCGAGATAATCGCGAATAACCGCAATCGGTCCGCAAAATTTTCATAGTACCGCGTGTTTTCAGAGTCTTTCCGCACCATCTGCCGAACACAATGTCGTCCGATCTTCGAAAACGACCACTGATATTTGCGTGTCGCGACATTGCGATCAATTCATATTAAAGTTTCGACCTCGGCCCTCGCGCTGTTTTTCGAGATAATCGCGAATAACCCTAATCGCTCCCGAAATTTTCATAGTACCGCGAATGTTCAGAGTCCTTCCGCACCATCGTCCGAACACAAAGTCGTCCGATTTTCGAAAACGACCACTGATCCTTGCGTGTTGCGACATTTCGATCAATTCATATTAAGGTTTCGACCCCGGTCGTGGTGCTCGGTTTCGAGATAATCGCGAATAACCCCAAACGGTCCGAAAAATTTTCTAAGTACCGCGAGTTGTCAGAGTCCTTCCGAACATTCGTCCGAACACAAAGTCGCCCGATCGTCGAAAACGACCACTGATCCTTGCGTGTTGCGACATTGCGATCAATTCATATTAAGGTTTCGACCACGACCCTCGCGCTTGTTTTCGAGAAAATCGCGAATAACCCTAGTCGCTCCCAAAATTTTCAATGTACCGCGAGTTGTCAGAGTCCTTCCGCACCTTCGTCCGAACACAAAGGCGCCCGATCGTCGAAAACGACCACAGATCCTTGCGTGTAGCGACATTGCGATCAATTCATATTAAGGTTTCGACCCCGGTCGTGGTGCTCGGTTTCGAGATAATCGCGAATAACCCCAATCGGTCCGAAAAATTTTCTAAGTACCGCGAGTTGTCAGAGTCCTTCCGAACATTCGTCCGAACACAAAGTCGCCCGATCGTCGAAAACGACCACAGATCCTTGCGTGTTGCGATATTGCGATCAATTCATATTAAGGTTTCGACCCCGGTCGTCGCGCTGGTATTCGAGATAATCGCGCATAACCGCAATCGCTCCCAAAATTTTCAAAGTACCGCGAGTTTTCAGAGTCATTCCGCACCATCGTCCGAACACAAAGTCGTCCGATTGTAGAAAACGACCACTGATCCTTGCGTGTCGCGGCATTGCGATCAATTCATATTAAGGTTTCGACCACGGCCCTCGCGCTGGTTTTCGAGAAAATCGCGAATAACCTTAATCGCTCCCAAAATTTTCAAAGTACCGCGAGTTTTCAGAGTCCTTCCGCACCATCGGCGAACACAAAGTCGTCCGATCATCGAAAACGACAACTGACCCTTGCGTGTCGCGGTATTGCGATCAATTCATTTTAAAGTTTCGACCCCGGTTGTCGCGCTGGTTTTCGAGGTAATCGCGAATATCCACAATCGCTCACAATATTTTCAAAGTACCGCGAGTTGTCAGAGTCCCTCCGCACCTTCGTCCGAACACAAAGACGCCCGATCGTCGAAAACGACCACAGATCCTTGCGTGTAGCGACATTGCGATCAATTCATATTAAGGTTTCGACCCCGGTCGTCGCGCTGGTATTCGAGATAATCGCGAATAACCGCAATCGCTCCCAAAATTTTCAAAGTACCGCGAGTTTTCAGAGTCATTCCGCACCATCGGCGAACACAAAGTCGTCCGATCTTCGAAAACGACCACTGATCCTTGCGTGTCCCGACATTGCGATCATTTCATATTAAGGTTTCGCCAACGGTCGTCGCGCTGGTTTTCGAGATAATCGGGAATAACCGCAATCGCTCCGAAAATTTTCAAAGTCCCGCGAGTTTTCAGAGTCCTTCCGCACCATCGTCCGAACACAAAGTCGTCCGATTTTCGAAAACGACCACTGATCCTTGCGTGTTGCGACATTGCGATCAATTCATATTAAGGTTTCGACCCCGGTCGTCGCGCTGGTTTTCGAGATAATCGCGAATAACCGCAATCGCTCCCAAAATTTTCAAAGTACCGCGAGTTTTCAGAGTCCTTCCGCACCATCGTCCGAACACAAAGTCGTCCGATCTTCGAAAACGACCACTGATCCTTGCGTGTCGCGACATTTCGATCAATTCATATTAAGGTTTCGACCCCGGTCGTGGTGCTCGGTTTCGAGATAATCGCGAATAACCCCAATCGTTCCGAAAAATTTTCTAAGTACCGCGAGTTGTCAGAGTCCTTCCGAACATTCGTCCGAACACAAAGTCGCCCTATCGTCGAAAACGACCACTGATCCTTGCGTGTTGCGACATTGCGATCAATTCATATTAAGGTTTCGACCACGACCCTCGCGCTTGTTTTCGAGAAAATCGCGAATAACCCTAGTCGCTCCCAAAATTTTCAATGTACCGCGAGTTGTCAGAGTCCTTCCGAACCTTCGTCCGAACACAAAGTCGTCCGATCTTCGAAAACGACAACTGAGCCTTGCGTGTCGTGGCATTGTGATCAATTCATTTTAAAGTTTCGACCCCGGTTGTCGCGCTGGTTTTTGAGCTAATCGCGAATATCCACAATCGCTCCCAATATTTTCAAAGTACCGCGAGTTGTCAGAGTCCTTCCGCACCTTCGTCCGAACACAAAGACGCCCGATCGTCGAAAACGACCACAGATCCTTGCGGGTAGCGACATTGCGATCAATTCATATTAAGGTTTCGACCCCGGTCGTCGCGCTGGTATTCGAGATAATCGCGAATAACCGCAATCGCTCCCAAAATTTTCAAAGTACCGCGAGTTTTCAGAGTCATTCCGCACCATCGGCGAACACAAAGTCGTCCGATCTTCGAAAACGACCACTGATCCTTGCGTGTCGCGACATTGCGATCAATTCATAATAAAGTTTCGACCCCGGTCGTGGCGCTGGTTTTCGAGGTAATCGCGAATATCCACAATCGCTCCCAATATTTTCAAAGTTCCGCGAGTTGTCAGAGTCCTTCCGCACCTTCGTCCGAACACAAAGACGCCCGATCGTCGAAAACGACCACAGATCCTTGCGTGTTGCGACATTGCGATCAATTCATATTAAGGTTTCGACCCCGGTCGTCGCGCTGGTTTTCGAGATAATCGGGAATAACCGCAATCGCTCCGAAAATTTTCAAAGTCCCGCGAGTTTTCAGAGTCCTTCCGCACCATCGTCCGAACACAAAGTCGTCCGATTTTCGAAAACGACCACTGATCCTTGCGTGTTGCGACATTTCGATCAATTCATATTAAGGTTTCGACCACGACCCTCGCGCTTGTTTTCGAGAAAATCGCGAATAACCCTAGTCGCTCCCAAAATTTTCAATGTACCGCGAATTGTCAGAGTCCTTCCGACCCTTCGTCCGAACACAAAGTCGTCCGATCTTCGAAAACGACAACTGAGCCTTGCGTGTCGTGGCATTGTGATCAATTCATTTTAAAGTTTCGACCCCGGTTGTCGCGCTGGTTTTCGAGCTAATCGCGAATATCCACAATCGCTCCCAATATTTTCAAAGTACCGCGAGTTGTCAGAGTCCTTCCGCACCTTCGTCCGAACACAAAGACGCCCGATCGTCGAAAACGACCACAGATCCTTGCGTGTAGCGACATTGCGATCAATTCATATTAAGGTTTCGACCCCGGTCGTCGCGCTGGTATTCGAGATAATCGCGAATAACCGCAATCACTCCCAAAATTTTCAAAGTACAGCGAGTTTTCAGAGTCCTTCCGCACCATCGTCCGAACACAAAGTCGTCCGATTGTAGAAAAATGATCACTGATCCTTGCGTGTTGCGACATTGCGATCAATTCATATTAAGGTTTCGACCACGACCCTCGCGTTTGTTTTCGAGAAAATCGCGAATAACCCTAGTCGCTCCCAAAATTTTCAATGTACCGCGAGTTGTCAGAGTCTTTCCGAACCTTCGTCCGAACACAAAGTCGTCCGATCTTCGAAAACGACAACTGAGCCTTGCGTGTCGTGGCATTGTGAACAATTCATTTTAAAGTTTCGACCCCGGTTGTCGCGCTGGTTTTCGAGCTAATCGCGAATATCCACAATCGCTCCCAATATTTTCAAAGTACCGCGAGTTGTCAGAGTCCTTCCGCACCTTCGTCCGAACACAAAGACGCCCGATCGTCGAAAACGACCACAGATCCTTGCGTGTTGCGACATTGCGATCAATTCATATTAAGGTTTCGACTCCGGTCGTCGCGCTGGTTTTCGAGATAATCGCGAATAACCCTAATCACTCCCAAAATTTTCAAAGTACAGCGAGTTTTCAGAGTCCTTCCGCACCATCGTCCGAACACAAAGTCGTCCGATTGTAGAAAACGACCACTGATCCTTGCGTGTCCCGACATTGCGATCAATTCATATTAAGGTTTCGACCCCGGTCGTCGCGCTGGTTTTCGAGATAATCGCGAATAACCGCAATCGGTCCGCAAAATTTTCATAGTACCGCGTGTTTTCAGAGTCTTTCCGCACCATCTGCCGAACACAATGTCGTCCGATCTTCGAAAACGACCACTGATATTTGCGTGTCGCGACATTGCGATCAATTCATATTAAAGTTTCGACCTCGGCCCTCGCGCTGTTTTTCGAGATAATCGCGAATAACCCTAATCGCTCCCGAAATTTTCATAGTACCGCGAATGTTCAGAGTCCTTCCGCACCATCGTCCGAACACAAAGTCGTCCGATTTTCGAAAACGACCACTGATCCTTGCGTGTTGCGACATTTCGATCAATTCATATTAAGGTTTCGACCCCGGTCGTGGTGCTCGGTTTCGAGATAATCGCGAATAACCCCAAACGGTCCGAAAAATTTTCTAAGTACCGCGAGTTGTCAGAGTCCTTCCGAACATTCGTCCGAACACAAAGTCGCCCGATCGTCGAAAACGACCACTGATCCTTGCGTGTTGCGACATTGCGATCAATTCATATTAAGGTTTCGACCACGACCCTCGCGCTTGTTTTCGAGAAAATCGCGAATAACCCTAGTCGCTCCCAAAATTTTCAATGTACCGCGAGTTGTCAGAGTCCTTCCGCACCTTCGTCCGAACACAAAGGCGCCCGATCGTCGAAAACGACCACAGATCCTTGCGTGTAGCGACATTGCGATCAATTCATATTAAGGTTTCGACCCCGGTCGTGGTGCTCGGTTTCGAGATAATCGCGAATAACCCCAATCGGTCCGAAAAATTTTCTAAGTACCGCGAGTTGTCAGAGTCCTTCCGAACATTCGTCCGAACACAAAGTCGCCCGATCGTCGAAAACGACCACAGATCCTTGCGTGTTGCGATATTGCGATCAATTCATATTAAGGTTTCGACCCCGGTCGTCGCGCTGGTATTCGAGATAATCGCGCATAACCGCAATCGCTCCCAAAATTTTCAAAGTACCGCGAGTTTTCAGAGTCATTCCGCACCATCGTCCGAACACAAAGTCGTCCGATTGTAGAAAACGACCACTGATCCTTGCGTGTCGCGGCATTGCGATCAATTCATATTAAGGTTTCGACCACGGCCCTCGCGCTGGTTTTCGAGAAAATCGCGAATAACCTTAATCGCTCCCAAAATTTTCAAAGTACCGCGAGTTTTCAGAGTCCTTCCGCACCATCGGCGAACACAAAGTCGTCCGATCATCGAAAACGACAACTGACCCTTGCGTGTCGCGGTATTGCGATCAATTCATTTTAAAGTTTCGACCCCGGTTGTCGCGCTGGTTTTCGAGGTAATCGCGAATATCCACAATCGCTCACAATATTTTCAAAGTACCGCGAGTTGTCAGAGTCCTTCCGCACCTTCGTCCGAACACAAAGACGCCCGATCGTCGAAAACGACCACAGATCCTTGCGTGTAGCGACATTGCGATCAATTCATATTAAGGTTTCGACCCCGGTCGTCGCGCTGGTATTCGAGATAATCGCGAATAACCGCAATCGCTCCCAAAATTTTCAAAGTACCGCGAGTTTTCAGAGTCATTCCGCACCATCGGCGAACACAAAGTCGTCCGATCTTCGAAAACGACCACTGATCCTTGCGTGTCGCGACATTGCGATCAATTCATAATAAAGTTTCGACCCCGGTCGTGGCGCTGGTTTTCGAGGTAATCGCGAATATCCACAATCGCTCCCAATATTTTCAAAGTACCGCGAGTTGTCAGAGTCCTTCCGCACCTTCGTCCGAACACAAAGACGCCCGATCGTCGAAAACGACCACAGATCCTTGCGTGTTGCGACATTGCGATCAATTCATATTAAGGTTTCGACCCCGGTCGTCGCGCTGGTTTTCGAGATAATCGCGAATAACCGCAATCGGTCCGCAAAATTTTCATAGTACCGCGTGTTTTCAGAGTCTTTCCGCACCATCTGCCGAACACAATGTCGTCCGATCTTCGAAAACGACCACTGATATTTGCGTGTCGCGACATTGCGATCAATTCATATTAAAGTTTCGACCTCGGCCCTCGCGCTGTTTTTCGAGATAATCGCGAATAACCCTAATCGCTCCCGAAATTTTCATAGTACCGCGAATGTTCAGAGTCCTTCCGCACCATCGGCGAACACAAAGTCGTCCGATCTTCGAAAACGACAACTGATCCTTGCGTGTCCCGACATTGCGATCATTTCATATTAAGGTTTCGCCAACGGTCGTCGCGCTGGTTTTCGAGATAATCGGGAATAACCGCAATCGCTCCGAAAATTTTCAAAGTCCCGCGAGTTTTCAGAGTCCTTCCGCACCATCGTCCGAACACAAAGTCGTCCGATTTTCGAAAACGACCACTGATCCTTGCGTGTTGCGACATTTCGATCAATTCATATTAAGGTTTCGACCACGACCCTCGCGCTTGTTTTCGAGAAAATCGCGAATAACCCTAGTCGCTCCCAAAATTTTCAATGTACCGCGAATTGTCAGAGTCCTTCCGACCCTTCGTCCGAACACAAAGTCGTCCGATCTTCGAAAACGACAACTGAGCCTTGCGTGTCGTGGCATTGTGATCAATTCATTTTAAAGTTTCGACCCCGGTTGTCGCGCTGGTTTTCGAGCTAATCGCGAATATCCACAATCGCTCCCAATATTTTCAAAGTACCGCGAGTTGTCAGAGTCCTTCCGCACCTTCGTCCGAACACAAAGACGCCCGATCGTCGAAAACGACCACAGATCCTTGCGTGTAGCGACATTGCGATCAATTCATATTAAGGTTTCGACCCCGGTCGTCGCGCTGGTATTCGAGATAATCGCGAATAACCGCAATCACTCCCAAAATTTTCAAAGTACAGCGAGTTTTCAGAGTCCTTCCGCACCATCGTCCGAACACAAAGTCGTCCGATCTTCGAAAACGACCACTGATCCTTGCGTGTCGCGACATTGCGATCAATTCATAATTAAGTTTCGACCCCGGTCGTGGCGCTGGTTTTCGAGGTAATCGCGAATATCCACAATCGCTCCCAATATTTTCAAAGTTCCGCGAGTTGTCAGAGTCCTTCCGCACCTTCGTCCGAACACAAAGACGCCCGATCGTCGAAAACGACCACAGATCCTTGCGGGTAGCGACATTGCGATCAATTCATATTAAGGTTTCGACCCCGGTCGTCGCGCTGGTATTCGAGATAATCGCGAATAACCGCAATCGCTCCCAAAATTTTCAAAGTACCGCGAGTTTTCAGAGTCATTCCGCACCATCGGCGAACACAAAGTCGTCCGATCTTCGAAAACGACCACTGATCCTTGCGTGTCGCGACATTGCGATCAATTCATAATAAAGTTTCGACCCCGGTCGTGGCGCTGGTTTTCGAGGTAATCGCGAATATCCACAATCGCTCCCAATATTTTCAAAGTTCCGCGAGTTGTCAGAGTCCTTCCGCACCTTCGTCCGAACACAAAGACGCCCGATCGTCGAAAACGACCACAGATCCTTGCGTGTTGCGACATTGCGATCAATTCATATTAAGGTTTCGACCACGGCCCTCGCGCTGGTTTTCGAGATAATCGCGAATAACCCTAATCGCTCCCAAAATTTTCAAAGTACCGCGAGTTTTCAGAGTCCTTCCGCACTATCGGCGAACACAAAGTCGTCCGATCATCGAAAACGACCACTGATATTTGCGTGTCGCGACATTGCGATCAATTCATATTAAGGTTTGGACCTCGGCCCTCGCGCTGGTTTTCGAGATAATCGCGAATAACCCTAATCGCTCCCAAAATTTTTAAAGAACCGCGAGTTTTCAGAGTCTTTCCGCACCATCTGCCGAACACAATGTCGTCCGATCTTCGAAAACGACCACTGATATTTGCGTGTCGCGACATTGCGATCAATTCATATTAAGGTTTGGACCTCGGCCCTCGCGCTGGTTTTCGAGATAATCGCGAATAACCCTAATCGCTCCCAAAATTTTCATAGTACCGCGAGTGTTCAGAGTCCTTCCGCACCATCGGGCGAACACAAAGTCGTCCGATCATCGAAAACGACAACTGATCCTTGCGTGTCCCGACATTGCGATCATTTCATATTAAGGTTTCGCCAACGGTCGTCGCGCTGGTTTTCGAGATAATCGGGAATAACCGCAATCGCTCCGAAAATTTTCAAAGTCCCGCGAGTTTTCAGAGTCCTTCCGCACCATCGTCCGAACACAAAGTCGTCCGATTTTCGAAAACGACCACTGATCCTTGCGTGTTGCGACATTGCGATCAATTCATATTAAGGTTTCGACCCCGGTCGTCGCGCTGGTTTTCGAGATAATCGCGAATAACCGCAATCGCTCCCAAAATTTTCAAAGTACCGCGAGTTTTCAGAGTCCTTCCGCACCATCGTCCGAACACAAAGTCGTCCGATCTTCGAAAACCACCACTGATCCTTGCGTGTCGCGACATTTCGATCAATTCATATTAAGGTTTCGACCCCGGTCGTGGTGCTCGGTTTCGAGATAATCGCGAATAACCCCAATCGTTCCGAAAAATTTTCTAAGTACCGCGAGTTGTCAGAGTCCTTCCGAACATTCGTCCGAACACAAAGTCGCCCTATCGTCGAAAACGACCACTGATCCTTGCGTGTTGCGACATTGCGATCAATTCATATTAAGGTTTCGACCACGACCCTCGCGCTTGTTTTCGAGAAAATCGCGAATAACCCTAGTCGCTCCCAAAATTTTCAATGTACCGCGAGTTGTCAGAGTCCTTCCGAACCTTCGTCCGAACACAAAGTCGTCCGATCTTCGAAAACGACAACTGAGCCTTGCGTGTCGTGGCATTGTGATCAATTCATTTTAAAGTTTCGACCCCGGTTGTCGCGCTGGTTTTCGAGCTAATCGCGAATATCCACAATCGCTCCCAATATTTTCAAAGTACCGCGAGTTGTCAGAGTCCTTCCGCACCTTCGTCCGAACACAAAGACGCCCGATCGTCGAAAACGACCACAGATCCTTGCGTGTAGCGACATTGCGATCAATTCATATTAAGGTTTCGACCCCGGTCGTCGCGCTGGTATTCGAGATAATCGCGAATAACCGCAATCACTCCCAAAATTTTCAAAGTACAGCGAGTTTTCAGAGTCCTTCCGCACCATCGTCCGAACACAAAGTCGTCCGATTGTAGAAAACGACCACTGATCCTTGCGTGTTGCGACATTGCGATCAATTCATATTAAGGTTTCGACCACGACCCTCGCGTTTGTTTTCGAGAAAATCGCGAATAACCCTAGTCGCTCCCAAAATTTTCAATGTACCGCGAGTTGTCAGAGTCTTTCCGAACCTTCGTCCGAACACAAAGTCGTCCGATCTTCGAAAACGACAACTGAGCCTTGCGTGTCGTGGCATTGTGAACAATTCATTTTAAAGTTTCGACCCCGGTTGTCGCGCTGGTTTTTGAGCTAATCGCGAATATCCACAATCGCTCCCAATATTTTCAAAGTACCGCGAGTTGTCAGAGTCCTTCCGCACCTTCGTCCGAACACAAAGACGCCCGATCGTCGAAAACGACCACAGATCCTTGCGGGTAGCGACATTGCGATCAATTCATATTAAGGTTTCGACCCCGGTCGTCGCGCTGGTATTCGAGATAATCGCGAATAACCGCAATCGCTCCCAAAATTTTCAAAGTACCGCGAGTTTTCAGAGTCATTCCGCACCATCGGCGAACACAAAGTCGTCCGATCTTCGAAAACGACCACTGATCCTTGCGTGTCGCGACATTGCGATCAATTCATAATAAAGTTTCGACCCCGGTCGTGGCGCTGGTTTTCGAGGTAATCGCGAATATCCACAATCGCTCCCAATATTTTCAAAGTTCCGCGAGTTGTCAGAGTCCTTCCGCACCTTCGCCCGAACACAAAGACGCCCGATCGTCGAAAACGACCACAGATCCTTGCGTGTTGCGACATTGCGATCAATTCATATTAAGGTTTCGACCCCGGTCGTCGCGCTGGTTTTCGAGATAATCGGGAATAACCGCAATCGCTCCGAAAATTTTCAAAGTCCCGCGAGTTTTCAGAGTCCTTCCGCACCATCGTCCGAACACAAAGTCGTCCGATTTTCGAAAACGACCACTGATCCTTGCGTGTTGCGACATTTCGATCAATTCATATTAAGGTTTCGACCACGACCCTCGCGCTTGTTTTCGAGAAAATCGCGAATAACCCTAGTCGCTCCCAAAATTTTCAATGTACCGCGAATTGTCAGAGTCCTTCCGACCCTTCGTCCGAACACAAAGTCGTCCGATCTTCGAAAACGACAACTGAGCCTTGCGTGTCGTGGCATTGTGATCAATTCATTTTAAAGTTTCGACCCCGGTTGTCGCGCTGGTTTTCGAGCTAATCGCGAATATCCACAATCGCTCCCAATATTTTCAAAGTACCGCGAGTTGTCAGAGTCCTTCCGCACCTTCGTCCGAACACAAAGACGCCCGATCGTCGAAAACGACCACAGATCCTTGCGGGTAGCGACATTGCGATCAATTCATATTAAGGTTTCGACCCCGGTCGTCGCGCTGGTATTCGAGATAATCGCGAATAACCGCAATCGCTCCCAAAATTTTCAAAGTACCGCGAGTTTTCAGAGTCATTCCGCACCATCGGCGAACACAAAGTCGTCCGATCTTCGAAAACGACCACTGATCCTTGCGTGTCGCGACATTGCGATCAATTCATAATAAAGTTTCGACCCCGGTCGTGGCGCTGGTTTTCGAGGTAATCGCGAATATCCACAATCGCTCCCAATATTTTCAAAGTTCCGCGAGTTGTCAGAGTCCTTCCGCACCTTCGTCCGAACACAAAGACGCCCGATCGTCGAAAACGACCACAGATCCTTGCGTGTTGCGACATTGCGATCAATTCATATTAAGGTTTCGACCACGGCCCTCGCGCTGGTTTTCGAGATAATCGCGAATAACCCTAATCGCTCCCAAAATTTTCAAAGTACCGCGAGTTTTCAGAGTCCTTCCGCACTATCGGCGAACACAAAGTCGTCCGATCATCGAAAACGACCACTGATATTTGCGTGTCGCGACATTGCGATCAATTCATATTAAGGTTTGGACCTCGGCCCTCGCGCTGGTTTTCGAGATAATCGCGAATAACCCTAATCGCTCCCAAAATTTTTAAAGAACCGCGAGTTTTCAGAGTCTTTCCGCACCATCTGCCGAACACAATGTCGTCCGATCTTCGAAAACGACCACTGATATTTGCGTGTCGCGACATTGCGATCAATTCATATTAAGGTTTGGACCTCGGCCCTCGCGCTGGTTTTCGAGATAATCGCGAATAACCCTAATCGCTCCCAAAATTTTCATAGTACCGCGAGTGTTCAGAGTCCTTCCGCACCATCGGGCGAACACAAAGTCGTCCGATCATCGAAAACGACAACTGATCCTTGCGTGTCCCGACATTGCGATCATTTCATATTAAGGTTTCGCCAACGGTCGTCGCGCTGGTTTTCGAGATAATCGGGAATAACCGCAATCGCTCCGAAAATTTTCAAAGTCCCGCGAGTTTTCAGAGTCCTTCCGCACCATCGTCCGAACACAAAGTCGTCCGATTTTCGAAAACGACCACTGATCCTTGCGTGTTGCGACATTGCGATCAATTCATATTAAGGTTTCGACCCCGGTCGTCGCGCTGGTTTTCGAGATAATCGCGAATAACCGCAATCGCTCCCAAAATTTTCAAAGTACCGCGAGTTTTCAGAGTCCTTCCGCACCATCGTCCGAACACAAAGTCGTCCGATCTTCGAAAACCACCACTGATCCTTGCGTGTCGCGACATTTCGATCAATTCATATTAAGGTTTCGACCCCGGTCGTGGTGCTCGGTTTCGAGATAATCGCGAATAACCCCAATCGTTCCGAAAAATTTTCTAAGTACCGCGAGTTGTCAGAGTCCTTCCGAACATTCGTCCGAACACAAAGTCGCCCTATCGTCGAAAACGACCACTGATCCTTGCGTGTTGCGACATTGCGATCAATTCATATTAAGGTTTCGACCACGACCCTCGCGCTTGTTTTCGAGAAAATCGCGAATAACCCTAGTCGCTCCCAAAATTTTCAATGTACCGCGAGTTGTCAGAGTCCTTCCGAACCTTCGTCCGAACACAAAGTCGTCCGATCTTCGAAAACGACAACTGAGCCTTGCGTGTCGTGGCATTGTGATCAATTCATTTTAAAGTTTCGACCCCGGTTGTCGCGCTGGTTTTCGAGCTAATCGCGAATATCCACAATCGCTCCCAATATTTTCAAAGTACCGCGAGTTGTCAGAGTCCTTCCGCACCTTCGTCCGAACACAAAGACGCCCGATCGTCGAAAACGACCACAGATCCTTGCGTGTAGCGACATTGCGATCAATTCATATTAAGGTTTCGACCCCGGTCGTCGCGCTGGTATTCGAGATAATCGCGAATAACCGCAATCACTCCCAAAATTTTCAAAGTACAGCGAGTTTTCAGAGTCCTTCCGCACCATCGTCCGAACACAAAGTCGTCCGATTGTAGAAAACGACCACTGATCCTTGCGTGTTGCGACATTGCGATCAATTCATATTAAGGTTTCGACCACGACCCTCGCGTTTGTTTTCGAGAAAATCGCGAATAACCCTAGTCGCTCCCAAAATTTTCAATGTACCGCGAGTTGTCAGAGTCTTTCCGAACCTTCGTCCGAACACAAAGTCGTCCGATCTTCGAAAACGACAACTGAGCCTTGCGTGTCGTGGCATTGTGAACAATTCATTTTAAAGTTTCGACCCCGGTTGTCGCGCTGGTTTTTGAGCTAATCGCGAATATCCACAATCGCTCCCAATATTTTCAAAGTACCGCGAGTTGTCAGAGTCCTTCCGCACCTTCGTCCGAACACAAAGACGCCCGATCGTCGAAAACGACCACAGATCCTTGCGGGTAGCGACATTGCGATCAATTCATATTAAGGTTTCGACCCCGGTCGTCGCGCTGGTATTCGAGATAATCGCGAATAACCGCAATCGCTCCCAAAATTTTCAAAGTACCGCGAGTTTTCAGAGTCATTCCGCACCATCGGCGAACACAAAGTCGTCCGATCTTCGAAAACGACCACTGATCCTTGCGTGTCGCGACATTGCGATCAATTCATAATAAAGTTTCGACCCCGGTCGTGGCGCTGGTTTTCGAGGTAATCGCGAATATCCACAATCGCTCCCAATATTTTCAAAGTTCCGCGAGTTGTCAGAGTCCTTCCGCACCTTCGTCCGAACACAAAGACGCCCGATCGTCGAAAACGACCACAGATCCTTGCGTGTTGCGACATTGCGATCAATTCATATTAAGGTTTCGACCCCGGTCGTCGCGCTGGTTTTCGAGATAATCGGGAATAACCGCAATCGCTCCGAAAATTTTCAAAGTCCCGCGAGTTTTCAGAGTCCTTCCGCACCATCGTCCGAACACAAAGTCGTCCGATTTTCGAAAACGACCACTGATCCTTGCGTGTTGCGACATTTCGATCAATTCATATTAAGGTTTCGACCACGACCCTCGCGCTTGTTTTCGAGAAAATCGCGAATAACCCTAGTCGCTCCCAAAATTTTCAATGTACCGCGAATTGTCAGAGTCCTTCCGACCCTTCGTCCGAACACAAAGTCGTCCGATCTTCGAAAACGACAACTGAGCCTTGCGTGTCGTGGCATTGTGATCAATTCATTTTAAAGTTTCGACCCCGGTTGTCGCGCTGGTTTTCGAGCTAATCGCGAATATCCACAATCGCTCCCAATATTTTCAAAGTACCGCGAGTTGTCAGAGTCCTTCCGCACCTTCGTCCGAACACAAAGACGCCCGATCGTCGAAAACGACCACAGATCCTTGCGTGTAGCGACATTGCGATCAATTCATATTAAGGTTTCGACCCCGGTCGTCGCGCTGGTATTCGAGATAATCGCGAATAACCGCAATCGCTCCCAAAATTTTCAAAGTACCGCGAGTTTTCAGAGTCATTCCGCACCATCGGCGAACACAAAGTCGTCCGATCTTCGAAAACGACCACTGATCCTTGCGTGTCGCGACATTGCGATCAATTCATAATAAAGTTTCGACCCCGGTCGTGGCGCTGGTTTTCGAGGTAATCGCGAATATCCACAATCGCTCCCAATATTTTCAAAGTACCGCGAGTTGTCAGAGTCCTTCCGCACCTTCGTCCGAACACAAAGACGCCCGATCGTCGAAAACGACCACTGATCCTTGCGTGTTGCGACATTGCGATCAATTCATATTAAGGTTTCGACCACGACCCTCGCGCTTGTTTTCGAGAAAATCGCGAATAACCCTAGTCGCTCCCAAAATTTTCAATGTACCGCGAGTTGTCAGAGTCCTTCCGAACCTTCGTCCGAACACAAAGTCGTCCGATCTTCGAAAACGACAACTGAGCCTTGCGTGTCGTGGCATTGTGATCAATTCATTTTAAAGTTTCGACCCCGGTTGTCGCGCTGGTTTTCGAGCTAATCGCGAATATCCACAATCGCTCCCAATATTTTCAAAGTACCGCGAGTTGTCAGAGTCCCTCCGCACCTTCGTCCGAACACAAAGACGCCCGATCGTCGAAAACGACCACAGATCCTTGCGTGTAGCGACATTGCGATCAATTCATATTAAGGTTTCGACCCCGGTCGTCGCGCTGGTATTCGAGATAATCGCGAATAACCGCAATCGCTCCCAAAATTTTCAAAGTACCGCGAGTTTTCAGAGTCATTCCGCACCATCGGCGAACACAAAGTCGTCCGATCTTCGAAAACGACCACTGATCCTTGCGTGTCGCGACATTGCGATCAATTCATAATAAAGTTTCGACCCCGGTCGTGGCGCTGGTTTTCGAGGTAATCGCGAATATCCACAATCGCTCCCAATATTTTCAAAGTACCGCGAGTTGTCAGAGTCCTTCCGCACCTTCGTCCGAACACAAAGACGCCCGATCGTCGAAAACGACCACAGATCCTTGCGTGTTGCGACATTGCGATCAATTCATATTAAGGTTTCGACCGCGGTCGTCGCGCTGGTTTTCGAGATAATCGCGAATAACCGCAATCGGTCCGCAAAATTTTCATAGTACCGCGTGTTTTCAGAGTCTTTCCGCACCATCTGCCGAACACAATGTCGTCCGATCTTCGAAAACGACCACTGATATTTGCGTGTCGCGACATTGCGATCAATTCATATTAAAGTTTCGACCTCGGCCCTCGCGCTGTTTTTCGAGATAATCGCGAATAACCCTAATCGCTCCCGAAATTTTCATAGTACCGCGAATGTTCAGAGTCCTTCCGCACCATCGGCGAACACAAAGTCGTCCGATCTTCGAAAACGACAACTGATCCTTGCGTGTCCCGACATTGCGATCATTTCATATTAAGGTTTCGCCAACGGTCGTCGCGCTGGTTTTCGAGATAATCGGGAATAACCGCAATCGCTCCGAAAATTTTCAAAGTCCCGCGAGTTTTCAGAGTCCTTCCGCACCATCGTCCGAACACAAAGTCGTCCGATTTTCGAAAACGACCACTGATCCTTGCGTGTTGCGACATTGCGATCAATTCATATTAAGGTTTCGACCCCGGTCGTCGCGCTGGTTTTCGAGATAATCGCGAATAACCGCAATCGCTCCCAAAATTTTCAAAGTACCGCGAGTTTTCAGAGTCCTTCCGCACCATCGTCCGAACACAAAGTCGTCCGATCTTCGAAAACGACCACTGATCCTTGCGTGTCGCGACATTTCGATCAATTCATATTAAGGTTTCGACCCCGGTCGTGGTGCTCGGTTTCGAGATAATCGCGAATAACCCCAATCGTTCCGAAAAATTTTCTAAGTACCGCGAGTTGTCAGAGTCCTTCCGCACCATCGTCCGAACACAAAGTCGTCCGATTTTCGAAAACGACCACTGATCCTTGCGTGTCCCGACATTGCGATCATTTCATATTAAGGTTTCGCCAACGGTCGTCGCGCTGGTTTTCGAGATAATCGGGAATAATCGCAATCGCTCCGAAAATTTTCAAAGTCCCGCGAGTTTTCAGAGTCCTTCCGCACCATCGTCCGAACACAAAGTCGTCCGATTTTCGAAAACGACCACTGATCCTTGCGTGTTGCGACATTGCGATCAATTCATATTAAGGTTTCGACCCCGGTCGTCGCGCTGGTTTTCGAGATAATCGCGAATAACCGCAATCGCTCCCAAAATTTTCAAAGTACCGCGAGTTTTCAGAGTCCTTCCGCACCATCGTCCGAACACAAAGTCGTCCGATCTTCGAAAACGACCACTGATCCTTGCGTGTCGCGACATTTCGATCAATTCATATTAAGGTTTCGACCCCGGTCGTGGTGCTCGGTTTCGAGATAATCGCGAATAACCCCAATCGTTCCGAAAAATTTTCTAAGTACCGCGAGTTGTCAGAGTCCTTCCGAACATTCGTCCGAACACAAAGTCGCCCTATCGTCGAAAACGACCACTGATCCTTGCGTGTTGCGACATTGCGATCAATTCATATTAAGGTTTCGACCACGACCCTCGCGCTTGTTTTCGAGAAAATCGCGAATAACCCTAGTCGCTCCCAAAATTTTCAATGTACCGCGAGTTGTCAGAGTCCTTCCGAACCTTCGTCCGAACACAAAGTCGTCCGATCTTCGAAAAAGACAACTGAGCCTTGCGTGTCGTGGCATTGTGATCAATTCATTTTAAAGTTTCGACCCCGGTTGTCGCGCTGGTTTTCGAGCTAATCGCGAATATCCACAATCGCTCCCAATATTTTCAAAGTACCGCGAGTTGTCAGAGTCCTTCCGCACCTTCGTCCGAACACAAAGACGCCCGATCGTCGAAAACGACCACAGATCCTTGCGTGTAGCGACATTGCGATCAATTCATATTAAGGTTTCGACCCCGGTCGTCGCGCTGGTATTCGAGATAATCGCGAATAACCGCAATCGCTCCCAAAATTTTCAAAGTACCGCGAGTTTTCAGAGTCATTCCGCACCATCGGCGAACACAAAGTCGTCCGATCTTCGAAAACGACCACTGATCCTTGCGTGTCGCGACATTGCGATCAATTCATAATAAAGTTTCGACCCCGGTCGTGGCGCTGGTTTTCGAGGTAATCGCGAATATCCACAATCGCTCCCAATATTTTCAAAGTACCGCGAGTTGTCAGAGTCCTTCCGCACCTTCGTCCGAACACAAAGACGCCCGATCGTCGAAAACGACCACAGATCCTTGCGTGTTGCGACATTGCGATCAATTCATATTAAGGTTTCGACCCCGGTCGTCGCGCTGGTTTTCGAGATAATCGCGAATAACCGCAATCGGTCCGCAAAATTTTCATAGTACCGCGTGTTTTCAGAGTCTTTCCGCACCATCTGCCGAACACAATGTCGTCCGATCTTCGAAAACGACCACTGATATTTGCGTGTCGTGGCATTGTGATCAATTCATATTAAAGTTTCGACCCCGGTTGTCGCGCTGGTTTTCGAGCTAATCGCGAATATCCACAATCGCTCCCAATATTTTCAAAGTACCGCGAGTTGTCAGAGTCCCTCCGCACCTTCGTCCGAACACAAAGACGCCCGATCGTCGAAAACGACCACAGATCCTTGCGTGTAGCGACATTGCGATCAATTCATATTAAGGTTTCGACCCCGGTCGTCGCGCTGGTATTCGAGATAATCGCGAATAACCGCAATCGCTCCCAAAATTTTCAAAGTACCGCGAGTTTTCAGAGTCATTCCGCACCATCGGCGAACACAAAGTCGTCCGATCTTCGAAAACGACCACTGATCCTTGCGTGTCCCGACATTGCGATCATTTCATATTAAGGTTTCGACCCCGGTCGTCGCGCTGGTTTTCGAGATAATCGCGAATAACCGCAATCGCTCCCAAAATTTTCAAAGTACCGCGAGTTTTCAGAGTCCTTCCGCACCATCGTCCGAACACAAAGTCGTCCGATCTTCGAAAACGACCACTGATCCTTGCGTGTCGCGACATTTCGATCAATTCATATTAAGGTTTCGACCCCGGTCGTGGTGCTCGGTTTCGAGATAATCGCGAATAACCCCAATCGTTCCGAAAAATTTTCTAAGTACCGCGAGTTGTCAGAGTCCTTCCGAACATTCGTCCGAACACAAAGTCGCCCTATCGTCGAAAACGACCACTGATCCTTGCGTGTTGCGACATTGCGATCAATTCATATTAAGGTTTCGACCACGACCCTCGCGCTTGTTTTCGAGAAAATCGCGAATAACCCTAGTCGCTCCCAAAATTTTCAATGTACCGCGAGTTGTCAGAGTCCTTCCGAACCTTCGTCCGAACACAAAGTCGTCCGATCTTCGAAAACGACAACTGAGCCTTGCGTGTCGTGGCATTGTGATCAATTCATTTTAAAGTTTCGACCCCGGTTGTCGCGCTGGTTTTCGAGCTAATCGCGAATATCCACAATCGCTCCCAATATTTTCAAAGTACCGCGAGTTGTCAGAGTCCCTCCGCACCTTCGTCCGAACACAAAGACGCCCGATCGTCGAAAACGACCACAGATCCTTGCGTGTAGCGACATTGCGATCAATTCATATTAAGGTTTCGACCCCGGTCGTCGCGCTGGTATTCGAGATAATCGCGAATAACCGCAATCGCTCCCAAAATTTTCAAAGTACCGCGAGTTTTCAGAGTCATTCCGCACCATCGGCGAACACAAAGTCGTCCGATCTTCGAAAACGACCACTGATCCTTGCGTGTCGCGACATTGCGATCAATTCATAATAAAGTTTCGACCCCGGTCGTGGCGCTGGTTTTCAAGGTAATCGCGAATATCCACAATCGCTCCCAATATTTTCAAAGTACCGCGAGTTGTCAGAGTCCTTCCGCACCTTCGTCCGAACACAAAGACGCCCGATCGTCGAAAACGACCACAGATCCTTGCGTGTTGCGACATTGCGATCAATTCATATTAAGGTTTCGACCGCGGTCGTCGCGCTGGTTTTCGAGATAATCGCGAATAACCGCAATCGGTCCGCAAAATTTTCATAGTACCGCGTGTTTTCAGAGTCTTTCCGCACCATCTGCCGAACACAATGTCGTCCGATCTTCGAAAACGACCACTGATATTTGCGTGTCGCGACATTGCGATCAATTCATATTAAAGTTTCGACCTCGGCCCTCGCGCTGTTTTTCGAGATAATCGCGAATAACCCTAATCGCTCCCGAAATTTTCATAGTACCGCGAATGTTCAGAGTCCTTCCGCACCATCGGCGAACACAAAGTCGTCCGATCTTCGAAAACGACAACTGATCCTTGCGTGTCCCGACATTGCGATCATTTCATATTAAGGTTTCGCCGACGGTCGTCGCGCTGGTTTTCGAGATAATCGGGAATAACCGCAATCGCTCCGAAAATTTTCAAAGTCCCGCGAGTTTTCAGAGTCCTTCCGCACCATCGTCCGAACACAAAGTCGTCCGATTTTCGAAAACGACCACTGATCCTTGCGTGTTGCGACATTGCGATCAATTCATATTAAGGTTTCGACCCCGGTCGTCGCGCTGGTTTTCGAGATAATCGCGAATAACCGCAATCGCTCCCAAAATTTTCAAAGTACCGCGAGTTTTCAGAGTCCTTCCGCACCATCGTCCGAACACAAAGTCGTCCGATCTTCGAAAACGACCACTGATCCTTGCGTGTCGCGACATTTCGATCAATTCATATTAAGGTTTCGACCCCGGTCGTGGTGCTCGGTTTCGAGATAATCGCGAATAACCCCAATCGTTCCGAAAAATTTTCTAAGTACCGCGAGTTGTCAGAGTCCTTCCGCACCATCGTCCGAACACAAAGTCGTCCGATTTTCGAAAACGACCACTGATCCTTGCGTGTCCCGACATTGCGATCATTTCATATTAAGGTTTCGCCAACGGTCGTCGCGCTGGTTTTCGAGATAATCGGGAATAATCGCAATCGCTCCGAAAATTTTCAAAGTCCCGCGAGTTTTCAGAGTCCTTCCGCACCATCGTCCGAACACAAAGTCGTCCGATTTTCGAAAACGACCACTGATCCTTGCGTGTTGCGACATTGCGATCAATTCATATTAAGGTTTCGACCCCGGTCGTCGCGCTGGTTTTCGAGATAATCGCGAATAACCGCAATCGCTCCCAAAATTTTCAAAGTACCGCGAGTTTTCAGAGTCATTCCGCACCATCGGCGAACACAAAGTCGTCCGATCTTCGAAAACGACCACTGATCCTTGCGTGTCGCGACATTGCGATCAATTCATAATAAAGTTTCGACCCCGGTCGTGGCGCTGGTTTTCGAGCTAATCGCGAATATCCACAATCGCTCCCAATATTTTCAAAGTACCGCGAGTTGTCAGAGTCCTTCCGCACCTTCGTCCGAACACAAAGACGCCCGATCGTCGAAAACGACCACAGATCCTTGCGTGTAGCGACATTGCGATCAATTCATATTAAGGTTTCGACCCCGGTCGTCGCGCTGGTATTCGAGATAATCGCGAATAACCGCAATCACTCCCAAAATTTTCAAAGTACAGCGAGTTTTCAGAGTCCTTCCGCACCATCGTCCGAACACAAAGTCGTCCGATTGTAGAAAAATGATCACTGATCCTTGCGTGTTGCGACATTGCGATCAATTCATATTAAGGTTTCGACCACGACCCTCGCGTTTGTTTTCGAGAAAATCGCGAATAACCCTAGTCGCTCCCAAAATTTTCAATGTACCGCGAGTTGTCAGAGTCTTTCCGAACCTTCGTCCGAACACAAAGTCGTCCGATCTTCGAAAACGACAACTGAGCCTTGCGTGTCGTGGCATTGTGAACAATTCATTTTAAAGTTTCGACCCCGGTTGTCGCGCTGGTTTTCGAGCTAATCGCGAATATCCACAATCGCTCCCAATATTTTCAAAGTACCGCGAGTTGTCAGAGTCCTTCCGCACCTTCGTCCGAACACAAAGACGCCCGATCGTCGAAAACGACCACAGATCCTTGCGTGTTGCGACATTGCGATCAATTCATATTAAGGTTTCGACTCCGGTCGTCGCGCTGGTTTTCGAGATAATCGCGAATAACCCTAATCACTCCCAAAATTTTCAAAGTACAGCGAGTTTTCAGAGTCCTTCCGCACCATCGTCCGAACACAAAGTCGTCCGATTGTAGAAAACGACCACTGATCCTTGCGTGTCCCGACATTGCGATCAATTCATATTAAGGTTTCGACCCCGGTCGTCGCGCTGGTTTTCGAGATAATCGCGAATAACCGCAATCGGTCCGCAAAATTTTCATAGTACCGCGTGTTTTCAGAGTCTTTCCGCACCATCTGCCGAACACAATGTCGTCCGATCTTCGAAAACGACCACTGATATTTGCGTGTCGCGACATTGCGATCAATTCATATTAAAGTTTCGACCTCGGCCCTCGCGCTGTTTTTCGAGATAATCGCGAATAACCCTAATCGCTCCCGAAATTTTCATAGTACCGCGAATGTTCAGAGTCCTTCCGCACCATCGTCCGAACACAAAGTCGTCCGATTTTCGAAAACGACCACTGATCCTTGCGTGTTGCGACATTTCGATCAATTCATATTAAGGTTTCGACCCCGGTCGTGGTGCTCGGTTTCGAGATAATCGCGAATAACCCCAAACGGTCCGAAAAATTTTCTAAGTACCGCGAGTTGTCAGAGTCCTTCCGAACATTCGTCCGAACACAAAGTCGCCCGATCGTCGAAAACGACCACTGATCCTTGCGTGTTGCGACATTGCGATCAATTCATATTAAGGTTTCGACCACGACCCTCGCGCTTGTTTTCGAGAAAATCGCGAATAACCCTAGTCGCTCCCAAAATTTTCAATGTACCGCGAGTTGTCAGAGTCCTTCCGCACCTTCGTCCGAACACAAAGGCGCCCGATCGTCGAAAACGACCACAGATCCTTGCGTGTAGCGACATTGCGATCAATTCATATTAAGGTTTCGACCCCGGTCGTGGTGCTCGGTTTCGAGATAATCGCGAATAACCCCAATCGGTCCGAAAAATTTTCTAAGTACCGCGAGTTGTCAGAGTCCTTCCGAACATTCGTCCGAACACAAAGTCGCCCGATCGTCGAAAACGACCACAGATCCTTGCGTGTTGCGATATTGCGATCAATTCATATTAAGGTTTCGACCCCGGTCGTCGCGCTGGTATTCGAGATAATCGCGCATAACCGCAATCGCTCCCAAAATTTTCAAAGTACCGCGAGTTTTCAGAGTCATTCCGCACCATCGTCCGAACACAAAGTCGTCCGATTGTAGAAAACGACCACTGATCCTTGCGTGTCGCGGCATTGCGATCAATTCATATTAAGGTTTCGACCACGGCCCTCGCGCTGGTTTTCGAGAAAATCGCGAATAACCTTAATCGCTCCCAAAATTTTCAAAGTACCGCGAGTTTTCAGAGTCCTTCCGCACCATCGGCGAACACAAAGTCGTCCGATCATCGAAAACGACAACTGACCCTTGCGTGTCGCGGTATTGCGATCAATTCATTTTAAAGTTTCGACCCCGGTTGTCGCGCTGGTTTTCGAGGTAATCGCGAATATCCACAATCGCTCACAATATTTTCAAAGTACCGCGAGTTGTCAGAGTCCCTCCGCACCTTCGTCCGAACACAAAGACGCCCGATCGTCGAAAACGACCACAGATCCTTGCGTGTAGCGACATTGCGATCAATTCATATTAAGGTTTCGACCCCGGTCGTCGCGCTGGTATTCGAGATAATCGCGAATAACCGCAATCGCTCCCAAAATTTTCAAAGTACCGCGAGTTTTCAGAGTCATTCCGCACCATCGGCGAACACAAAGTCGTCCGATCTTCGAAAACGACCACTGATCCTTGCGTGTCCCGACATTGCGATCATTTCATATTAAGGTTTCGCCAACGGTCGTCGCGCTGGTTTTCGAGATAATCGGGAATAACCGCAATCGCTCCGAAAATTTTCAAAGTCCCGCGAGTTTTCAGAGTCCTTCCGCACCATCGTCCGAACACAAAGTCGTCCGATTTTCGAAAACGACCACTGATCCTTGCGTGTTGCGACATTGCGATCAATTCATATTAAGGTTTCGACCCCGGTCGTCGCGCTGGTTTTCGAGATAATCGCGAATAACCGCAATCGCTCCCAAAATTTTCAAAGTACCGCGAGTTTTCAGAGTCCTTCCGCACCATCGTCCGAACACAAAGTCGTCCGATCTTCGAAAACGACCACTGATCCTTGCGTGTCGCGACATTTCGATCAATTCATATTAAGGTTTCGACCCCGGTCGTGGTGCTCGGTTTCGAGATAATCGCGAATAACCCCAATCGTTCCGAAAAATTTTCTAAGTACCGCGAGTTGTCAGAGTCCTTCCGAACATTCGTCCGAACACAAAGTCGCCCTATCGTCGAAAACGACCACTGATCCTTGCGTGTTGCGACATTGCGATCAATTCATATTAAGGTTTCGACCACGACCCTCGCGCTTGTTTTCGAGAAAATCGCGAATAACCCTAGTCGCTCCCAAAATTTTCAATGTACCGCGAGTTGTCAGAGTCCTTCCGAACCTTCGTCCGAACACAAAGTCGTCCGATCTTCGAAAACGACAACTGAGCCTTGCGTGTCGTGGCATTGTGATCAATTCATTTTAAAGTTTCGACCCCGGTTGTCGCGCTGGTTTTTGAGCTAATCGCGAATATCCACAATCGCTCCCAATATTTTCAAAGTACCGCGAGTTGTCAGAGTCCTTCCGCACCTTCGTCCGAACACAAAGACGCCCGATCGTCGAAAACGACCACAGATCCTTGCGGGTAGCGACATTGCGATCAATTCATATTAAGGTTTCGACCCCGGTCGTCGCGCTGGTATTCGAGATAATCGCGAATAACCGCAATCGCTCCCAAAATTTTCAAAGTACCGCGAGTTTTCAGAGTCATTCCGCACCATCGGCGAACACAAAGTCGTCCGATCTTCGAAAACGACCACTGATCCTTGCGTGTCGCGACATTGCGATCAATTCATAATAAAGTTTCGACCCCGGTCGTGGCGCTGGTTTTCGAGGTAATCGCGAATATCCACAATCGCTCCCAATATTTTCAAAGTTCCGCGAGTTGTCAGAGTCCTTCCGCACCTTCGTCCGAACACAAAGACGCCCGATCGTCGAAAACGACCACAGATCCTTGCGTGTTGCGACATTGCGATCAATTCATATTAAGGTTTCGACCCCGGTCGTCGCGCTGGTTTTCGAGATAATCGGGAATAACCGCAATCGCTCCGAAAATTTTCAAAGTCCCGCGAGTTTTCAGAGTCCTTCCGCACCATCGTCCGAACACAAAGTCGTCCGATTTTCGAAAACGACCACTGATCCTTGCGTGTTGCGACATTTCGATCAATTCATATTAAGGTTTCGACCACGACCCTCGCGCTTGTTTTCGAGAAAATCGCGAATAACCCTAGTCGCTCCCAAAATTTTCAATGTACCGCGAATTGTCAGAGTCCTTCCGACCCTTCGTCCGAACACAAAGTCGTCCGATCTTCGAAAACGACAACTGAGCCTTGCGTGTCGTGGCATTGTGATCAATTCATTTTAAAGTTTCGACCCCGGTTGTCGCGCTGGTTTTCGAGCTAATCGCGAATATCCACAATCGCTCCCAATATTTTCAAAGTACCGCGAGTTGTCAGAGTCCTTCCGCACCTTCGTCCGAACACAAAGACGCCCGATCGTCGAAAACGACCACAGATCCTTGCGTGTAGCGACATTGCGATCAATTCATATTAAGGTTTCGACCCCGGTCGTCGCGCTGGTATTCGAGATAATCGCGAATAACCGCAATCACTCCCAAAATTTTCAAAGTACAGCGAGTTTTCAGAGTCCTTCCGCACCATCGTCCGAACACAAAGTCGTCCGATTGTAGAAAAATGATCACTGATCCTTGCGTGTTGCGACATTGCGATCAATTCATATTAAGGTTTCGACCACGACCCTCGCGTTTGTTTTCGAGAAAATCGCGAATAACCCTAGTCGCTCCCAAAATTTTCAATGTACCGCGAGTTGTCAGAGTCTTTCCGAACCTTCGTCCGAACACAAAGTCGTCCGATCTTCGAAAACGACAACTGAGCCTTGCGTGTCGTGGCATTGTGAACAATTCATTTTAAAGTTTCGACCCCGGTTGTCGCGCTGGTTTTCGAGCTAATCGCGAATATCCACAATCGCTCCCAATATTTTCAAAGTACCGCGAGTTGTCAGAGTCCTTCCGCACCTTCGTCCGAACACAAAGACGCCCGATCGTCGAAAACGACCACAGATCCTTGCGTGTTGCGACATTGCGATCAATTCATATTAAGGTTTCGACTCCGGTCGTCGCGCTGGTTTTCGAGATAATCGCGAATAACCCTAATCACTCCCAAAATTTTCAAAGTACAGCGAGTTTTCAGAGTCCTTCCGCACCATCGTCCGAACACAAAGTCGTCCGATTGTAGAAAACGACCACTGATCCTTGCGTGTCCCGACATTGCGATCAATTCATATTAAGGTTTCGACCCCGGTCGTCGCGCTGGTTTTCGAGATAATCGCGAATAACCGCAATCGGTCCGCAAAATTTTCATAGTACCGCGTGTTTTCAGAGTCTTTCCGCACCATCTGCCGAACACAATGTCGTCCGATCTTCGAAAACGACCACTGATATTTGCGTGTCGCGACATTGCGATCAATTCATATTAAAGTTTCGACCTCGGCCCTCGCGCTGTTTTTCGAGATAATCGCGAATAACCCTAATCGCTCCCGAAATTTTCATAGTACCGCGAATGTTCAGAGTCCTTCCGCACCATCGTCCGAACACAAAGTCGTCCGATTTTCGAAAACGACCACTGATCCTTGCGTGTTGCGACATTTCGATCAATTCATATTAAGGTTTCGACCCCGGTCGTGGTGCTCGGTTTCGAGATAATCGCGAATAACCCCAAACGGTCCGAAAAATTTTCTAAGTACCGCGAGTTGTCAGAGTCCTTCCGAACATTCGTCCGAACACAAAGTCGCCCGATCGTCGAAAACGACCACTGATCCTTGCGTGTTGCGACATTGCGATCAATTCATATTAAGGTTTCGACCACGACCCTCGCGCTTGTTTTCGAGAAAATCGCGAATAACCCTAGTCGCTCCCAAAATTTTCAATGTACCGCGAGTTGTCAGAGTCCTTCCGCACCTTCGTCCGAACACAAAGGCGCCCGATCGTCGAAAACGACCACAGATCCTTGCGTGTAGCGACATTGCGATCAATTCATATTAAGGTTTCGACCCCGGTCGTGGTGCTCGGTTTCGAGATAATCGCGAATAACCCCAATCGGTCCGAAAAATTTTCTAAGTACCGCGAGTTGTCAGAGTCCTTCCGAACATTCGTCCGAACACAAAGTCGCCCGATCGTCGAAAACGACCACAGATCCTTGCGTGTTGCGATATTGCGATCAATTCATATTAAGGTTTCGACCCCGGTCGTCGCGCTGGTATTCGAGATAATCGCGCATAACCGCAATCGCTCCCAAAATTTTCAAAGTACCGCGAGTTTTCAGAGTCATTCCGCACCATCGTCCGAACACAAAGTCGTCCGATTGTAGAAAACGACCACTGATCCTTGCGTGTCGCGGCATTGCGATCAATTCATATTAAGGTTTCGACCACGGCCCTCGCGCTGGTTTTCGAGAAAATCGCGAATAACCTTAATCGCTCCCAAAATTTTCAAAGTACCGCGAGTTTTCAGAGTCCTTCCGCACCATCGGCGAACACAAAGTCGTCCGATCATCGAAAACGACAACTGACCCTTGCGTGTCGCGGTATTGCGATCAATTCATTTTAAAGTTTCGACCCCGGTTGTCGCGCTGGTTTTCGAGGTAATCGCGAATATCCACAATCGCTCACAATATTTTCAAAGTACCGCGAGTTGTCAGAGTCCTTCCGCACCTTCGTCCGAACACAAAGACGCCCGATCGTCGAAAACGACCACAGATCCTTGCGTGTAGCGACATTGCGATCAATTCATATTAAGGTTTCGACCCCGGTCGTCGCGCTGGTATTCGAGATAATCGCGAATAACCGCAATCGCTCCCAAAATTTTCAAAGTACCGCGAGTTTTCAGAGTCATTCCGCACCATCGGCGAACACAAAGTCGTCCGATCTTCGAAAACGACCACTGATCCTTGCGTGTCGCGACATTGCGATCAATTCATAATAAAGTTTCGACCCCGGTCGTGGCGCTGGTTTTCGAGGTAATCGCGAATATCCACAATCGCTCCCAATATTTTCAAAGTACCGCGAGTTGTCAGAGTCCTTCCGCACCTTCGTCCGAACACAAAGACGCCCGATCGTCGAAAACGACCACAGATCCTTGCGTGTTGCGACATTGCGATCAATTCATATTAAGGTTTCGACCCCGGTCGTCGCGCTGGTTTTCGAGATAATCGCGAATAACCGCAATCGGTCCGCAAAATTTTCATAGTACCGCGTGTTTTCAGAGTCTTTCCGCACCATCTGCCGAACACAATGTCGTCCGATCTTCGAAAACGACCACTGATATTTGCGTGTCGCGACATTGCGATCAATTCATATTAAAGTTTCGACCTCGGCCCTCGCGCTGTTTTTCGAGATAATCGCGAATAACCCTAATCGCTCCCGAAATTTTCATAGTACCGCGAATGTTCAGAGTCCTTCCGCACCATCGGCGAACACAAAGTCGTCCGATCTTCGAAAACGACAACTGATCCTTGCGTGTCCCGACATTGCGATCATTTCATATTAAGGTTTCGCCAACGGTCGTCGCGCTGGTTTTCGAGATAATCGGGAATAACCGCAATCGCTCCGAAAATTTTCAAAGTCCCGCGAGTTTTCAGAGTCCTTCCGCACCATCGTCCGAACACAAAGTCGTCCGATTTTCGAAAACGACCACTGATCCTTGCGTGTTGCGACATTTCGATCAATTCATATTAAGGTTTCGACCACGACCCTCGCGCTTGTTTTCGAGAAAATCGCGAATAACCCTAGTCGCTCCCAAAATTTTCAATGTACCGCGAATTGTCAGAGTCCTTCCGACCCTTCGTCCGAACACAAAGTCGTCCGATCTTCGAAAACGACAACTGAGCCTTGCGTGTCGTGGCATTGTGATCAATTCATTTTAAAGTTTCGACCCCGGTTGTCGCGCTGGTTTTCGAGCTAATCGCGAATATCCACAATCGCTCCCAATATTTTCAAAGTACCGCGAGTTGTCAGAGTCCTTCCGCACCTTCGTCCGAACACAAAGACGCCCGATCGTCGAAAACGACCACAGATCCTTGCGTGTAGCGACATTGCGATCAATTCATATTAAGGTTTCGACCCCGGTCGTCGCGCTGGTATTCGAGATAATCGCGAATAACCGCAATCACTCCCAAAATTTTCAAAGTACAGCGAGTTTTCAGAGTCCTTCCGCACCATCGTCCGAACACAAAGTCGTCCGATTGTAGAAAAATGATCACTGATCCTTGCGTGTTGCGACATTGCGATCAATTCATATTAAGGTTTCGACCACGACCCTCGCGTTTGTTTTCGAGAAAATCGCGAATAACCCTAGTCGCTCCCAAAATTTTCAATGTACCGCGAGTTGTCAGAGTCTTTCCGAACCTTCGTCCGAACACAAAGTCGTCCGATCTTCGAAAACGACAACTGAGCCTTGCGTGTCGTGGCATTGTGAACAATTCATTTTAAAGTTTCGACCCCGGTTGTCGCGCTGGTTTTCGAGCTAATCGCGAATATCCACAATCGCTCCCAATATTTTCAAAGTACCGCGAGTTGTCAGAGTCCTTCCGCACCTTCGTCCGAACACAAAGACGCCCGATCGTCGAAAACGACCACAGATCCTTGCGTGTTGCGACATTGCGATCAATTCATATTAAGGTTTCGACTCCGGTCGTCGCGCTGGTTTTCGAGATAATCGCGAATAACCCTAATCACTCCCAAAATTTTCAAAGTACAGCGAGTTTTCAGAGTCCTTCCGCACCATCGTCCGAACACAAAGTCGTCCGATTGTAGAAAACGACCACTGATCCTTGCGTGTCCCGACATTGCGATCAATTCATATTAAGGTTTCGACCCCGGTCGTCGCGCTGGTTTTCGAGATAATCGCGAATAACCGCAATCGGTCCGCAAAATTTTCATAGTACCGCGTGTTTTCAGAGTCTTTCCGCACCATCTGCCGAACACAATGTCGTCCGATCTTCGAAAACGACCACTGATATTTGCGTGTCGCGACATTGCGATCAATTCATATTAAAGTTTCGACCTCGGCCCTCGCGCTGTTTTTCGAGATAATCGCGAATAACCCTAATCGCTCCCGAAATTTTCATAGTACCGCGAATGTTCAGAGTCCTTCCGCACCATCGTCCGAACACAAAGTCGTCCGATTTTCGAAAACGACCACTGATCCTTGCGTGTTGCGACATTTCGATCAATTCATATTAAGGTTTCGACCCCGGTCGTGGTGCTCGGTTTCGAGATAATCGCGAATAACCCCAAACGGTCCGAAAAATTTTCTAAGTACCGCGAGTTGTCAGAGTCCTTCCGAACATTCGTCCGAACACAAAGTCGCCCGATCGTCGAAAACGACCACTGATCCTTGCGTGTTGCGACATTGCGATCAATTCATATTAAGGTTTCGACCACGACCCTCGCGCTTGTTTTCGAGAAAATCGCGAATAACCCTAGTCGCTCCCAAAATTTTCAATGTACCGCGAGTTGTCAGAGTCCTTCCGCACCTTCGTCCGAACACAAAGGCGCCCGATCGTCGAAAACGACCACAGATCCTTGCGTGTAGCGACATTGCGATCAATTCATATTAAGGTTTCGACCCCGGTCGTGGTGCTCGGTTTCGAGATAATCGCGAATAACCCCAATCGGTCCGAAAAATTTTCTAAGTACCGCGAGTTGTCAGAGTCCTTCCGAACATTCGTCCGAACACAAAGTCGCCCGATCGTCGAAAACGACCACAGATCCTTGCGTGTTGCGATATTGCGATCAATTCATATTAAGGTTTCGACCCCGGTCGTCGCGCTGGTATTCGAGATAATCGCGCATAACCGCAATCGCTCCCAAAATTTTCAAAGTACCGCGAGTTTTCAGAGTCATTCCGCACCATCGTCCGAACACAAAGTCGTCCGATTGTAGAAAACGACCACTGATCCTTGCGTGTCGCGGCATTGCGATCAATTCATATTAAGGTTTCGACCACGGCCCTCGCGCTGGTTTTCGAGAAAATCGCGAATAACCTTAATCGCTCCCAAAATTTTCAAAGTACCGCGAGTTTTCAGAGTCCTTCCGCACCATCGGCGAACACAAAGTCGTCCGATCATCGAAAACGACAACTGACCCTTGCGTGTCGCGGTATTGCGATCAATTCATTTTAAAGTTTCGACCCCGGTTGTCGCGCTGGTTTTCGAGGTAATCGCGAATATCCACAATCGCTCACAATATTTTCAAAGTACCGCGAGTTGTCAGAGTCCCTCCGCACCTTCGTCCGAACACAAAGACGCCCGATCGTCGAAAACGACCACAGATCCTTGCGTGTAGCGACATTGCGATCAATTCATATTAAGGTTTCGACCCCGGTCGTCGCGCTGGTATTCGAGATAATCGCGAATAACCGCAATCGCTCCCAAAATTTTCAAAGTACCGCGAGTTTTCAGAGTCATTCCGCACCATCGGCGAACACAAAGTCGTCCGATCTTCGAAAACGACCACTGATCCTTGCGTGTCCCGACATTGCGATCATTTCATATTAAGGTTTCGCCAACGGTCGTCGCGCTGGTTTTCGAGATAATCGGGAATAACCGCAATCGCTCCGAAAATTTTCAAAGTCCCGCGAGTTTTCAGAGTCCTTCCGCACCATCGTCCGAACACAAAGTCGTCCGATTTTCGAAAACGACCACTGATCCTTGCGTGTTGCGACATTGCGATCAATTCATATTAAGGTTTCGACCCCGGTCGTCGCGCTGGTTTTCGAGATAATCGCGAATAACCGCAATCGCTCCCAAAATTTTCAAAGTACCGCGAGTTTTCAGAGTCCTTCCGCACCATCGTCCGAACACAAAGTCGTCCGATCTTCGAAAACGACCACTGATCCTTGCGTGTCGCGACATTTCGATCAATTCATATTAAGGTTTCGACCCCGGTCGTGGTGCTCGGTTTCGAGATAATCGCGAATAACCCCAATCGTTCCGAAAAATTTTCTAAGTACCGCGAGTTGTCAGAGTCCTTCCGAACATTCGTCCGAACACAAAGTCGCCCTATCGTCGAAAACGACCACTGATCCTTGCGTGTTGCGACATTGCGATCAATTCATATTAAGGTTTCGACCACGACCCTCGCGCTTGTTTTCGAGAAAATCGCGAATAACCCTAGTCGCTCCCAAAATTTTCAATGTACCGCGAGTTGTCAGAGTCCTTCCGAACCTTCGTCCGAACACAAAGTCGTCCGATCTTCGAAAACGACAACTGAGCCTTGCGTGTCGTGGCATTGTGATCAATTCATTTTAAAGTTTCGACCCCGGTTGTCGCGCTGGTTTTTGAGCTAATCGCGAATATCCACAATCGCTCCCAATATTTTCAAAGTACCGCGAGTTGTCAGAGTCCTTCCGCACCTTCGTCCGAACACAAAGACGCCCGATCGTCGAAAACGACCACAGATCCTTGCGGGTAGCGACATTGCGATCAATTCATATTAAGGTTTCGACCCCGGTCGTCGCGCTGGTATTCGAGATAATCGCGAATAACCGCAATCGCTCCCAAAATTTTCAAAGTACCGCGAGTTTTCAGAGTCATTCCGCACCATCGGCGAACACAAAGTCGTCCGATCTTCGAAAACGACCACTGATCCTTGCGTGTCGCGACATTGCGATCAATTCATAATAAAGTTTCGACCCCGGTCGTGGCGCTGGTTTTCGAGGTAATCGCGAATATCCACAATCGCTCCCAATATTTTCAAAGTTCCGCGAGTTGTCAGAGTCCTTCCGCACCTTCGTCCGAACACAAAGACGCCCGATCGTCGAAAACGACCACAGATCCTTGCGTGTTGCGACATTGCGATCAATTCATATTAAGGTTTCGACCCCGGTCGTCGCGCTGGTTTTCGAGATAATCGGGAATAACCGCAATCGCTCCGAAAATTTTCAAAGTCCCGCGAGTTTTCAGAGTCCTTCCGCACCATCGTCCGAACACAAAGTCGTCCGATTTTCGAAAACGACCACTGATCCTTGCGTGTTGCGACATTTCGATCAATTCATATTAAGGTTTCGACCACGACCCTCGCGCTTGTTTTCGAGAAAATCGCGAATAACCCTAGTCGCTCCCAAAATTTTCAATGTACCGCGAATTGTCAGAGTCCTTCCGACCCTTCGTCCGAACACAAAGTCGTCCGATCTTCGAAAACGACAACTGAGCCTTGCGTGTCGTGGCATTGTGATCAATTCATTTTAAAGTTTCGACCCCGGTTGTCGCGCTGGTTTTCGAGCTAATCGCGAATATCCACAATCGCTCCCAATATTTTCAAAGTACCGCGAGTTGTCAGAGTCCTTCCGCACCTTCGTCCGAACACAAAGACGCCCGATCGTCGAAAACGACCACAGATCCTTGCGTGTAGCGACATTGCGATCAATTCATATTAAGGTTTCGACCCCGGTCGTCGCGCTGGTATTCGAGATAATCGCGAATAACCGCAATCACTCCCAAAATTTTCAAAGTACAGCGAGTTTTCAGAGTCCTTCCGCACCATCGTCCGAACACAAAGTCGTCCGATTGTAGAAAAATGATCACTGATCCTTGCGTGTTGCGACATTGCGATCAATTCATATTAAGGTTTCGACCACGACCCTCGCGTTTGTTTTCGAGAAAATCGCGAATAACCCTAGTCGCTCCCAAAATTTTCAATGTACCGCGAGTTGTCAGAGTCTTTCCGAACCTTCGTCCGAACACAAAGTCGTCCGATCTTCGAAAACGACAACTGAGCCTTGCGTGTCGTGGCATTGTGAACAATTCATTTTAAAGTTTCGACCCCGGTTGTCGCGCTGGTTTTCGAGCTAATCGCGAATATCCACAATCGCTCCCAATATTTTCAAAGTACCGCGAGTTGTCAGAGTCCTTCCGCACCTTCGTCCGAACACAAAGACGCCCGATCGTCGAAAACGACCACAGATCCTTGCGTGTTGCGACATTGCGATCAATTCATATTAAGGTTTCGACTCCGGTCGTCGCGCTGGTTTTCGAGATAATCGCGAATAACCCTAATCACTCCCAAAATTTTCAAAGTACAGCGAGTTTTCAGAGTCCTTCCGCACCATCGTCCGAACACAAAGTCGTCCGATTGTAGAAAACGACCACTGATCCTTGCGTGTCCCGACATTGCGATCAATTCATATTAAGGTTTCGACCCCGGTCGTCGCGCTGGTTTTCGAGATAATCGCGAATAACCGCAATCGGTCCGCAAAATTTTCATAGTACCGCGTGTTTTCAGAGTCTTTCCGCACCATCTGCCGAACACAATGTCGTCCGATCTTCGAAAACGACCACTGATATTTGCGTGTCGCGACATTGCGATCAATTCATATTAAAGTTTCGACCTCGGCCCTCGCGCTGTTTTTCGAGATAATCGCGAATAACCCTAATCGCTCCCGAAATTTTCATAGTACCGCGAATGTTCAGAGTCCTTCCGCACCATCGTCCGAACACAAAGTCGTCCGATTTTCGAAAACGACCACTGATCCTTGCGTGTTGCGACATTTCGATCAATTCATATTAAGGTTTCGACCCCGGTCGTGGTGCTCGGTTTCGAGATAATCGCGAATAACCCCAAACGGTCCGAAAAATTTTCTAAGTACCGCGAGTTGTCAGAGTCCTTCCGAACATTCGTCCGAACACAAAGTCGCCCGATCGTCGAAAACGACCACTGATCCTTGCGTGTTGCGACATTGCGATCAATTCATATTAAGGTTTCGACCACGACCCTCGCGCTTGTTTTCGAGAAAATCGCGAATAACCCTAGTCGCTCCCAAAATTTTCAATGTACCGCGAGTTGTCAGAGTCCTTCCGCACCTTCGTCCGAACACAAAGGCGCCCGATCGTCGAAAACGACCACAGATCCTTGCGTGTAGCGACATTGCGATCAATTCATATTAAGGTTTCGACCCCGGTCGTGGTGCTCGGTTTCGAGATAATCGCGAATAACCCCAATCGGTCCGAAAAATTTTCTAAGTACCGCGAGTTGTCAGAGTCCTTCCGAACATTCGTCCGAACACAAAGTCGCCCGATCGTCGAAAACGACCACAGATCCTTGCGTGTTGCGATATTGCGATCAATTCATATTAAGGTTTCGACCCCGGTCGTCGCGCTGGTATTCGAGATAATCGCGCATAACCGCAATCGCTCCCAAAATTTTCAAAGTACCGCGAGTTTTCAGAGTCATTCCGCACCATCGTCCGAACACAAAGTCGTCCGATTGTAGAAAACGACCACTGATCCTTGCGTGTCGCGGCATTGCGATCAATTCATATTAAGGTTTCGACCACGGCCCTCGCGCTGGTTTTCGAGAAAATCGCGAATAACCTTAATCGCTCCCAAAATTTTCAAAGTACCGCGAGTTTTCAGAGTCCTTCCGCACCATCGGCGAACACAAAGTCGTCCGATCATCGAAAACGACAACTGACCCTTGCGTGTCGCGGTATTGCGATCAATTCATTTTAAAGTTTCGACCCCGGTTGTCGCGCTGGTTTTCGAGGTAATCGCGAATATCCACAATCGCTCACAATATTTTCAAAGTACCGCGAGTTGTCAGAGTCCTTCCGCACCTTCGTCCGAACACAAAGACGCCCGATCGTCGAAAACGACCACAGATCCTTGCGTGTAGCGACATTGCGATCAATTCATATTAAGGTTTCGACCCCGGTCGTCGCGCTGGTATTCGAGATAATCGCGAATAACCGCAATCGCTCCCAAAATTTTCAAAGTACCGCGAGTTTTCAGAGTCATTCCGCACCATCGGCGAACACAAAGTCGTCCGATCTTCGAAAACGACCACTGATCCTTGCGTGTCGCGACATTGCGATCAATTCATAATAAAGTTTCGACCCCGGTCGTGGCGCTGGTTTTCGAGGTAATCGCGAATATCCACAATCGCTCCCAATATTTTCAAAGTACCGCGAGTTGTCAGAGTCCTTCCGCACCTTCGTCCGAACACAAAGACGCCCGATCGTCGAAAACGACCACAGATCCTTGCGTGTTGCGACATTGCGATCAATTCATATTAAGGTTTCGACCCCGGTCGTCGCGCTGGTTTTCGAGATAATCGCGAATAACCGCAATCGGTCCGCAAAATTTTCATAGTACCGCGTGTTTTCAGAGTCTTTCCGCACCATCTGCCGAACACAATGTCGTCCGATCTTCGAAAACGACCACTGATATTTGCGTGTCGCGACATTGCGATCAATTCATATTAAAGTTTCGACCTCGGCCCTCGCGCTGTTTTTCGAGATAATCGCGAATAACCCTAATCGCTCCCGAAATTTTCATAGTACCGCGAATGTTCAGAGTCCTTCCGCACCATCGGCGAACACAAAGTCGTCCGATCTTCGAAAACGACAACTGATCCTTGCGTGTCCCGACATTGCGATCATTTCATATTAAGGTTTCGCCAACGGTCGTCGCGCTGGTTTTCGAGATAATCGGGAATAACCGCAATCGCTCCGAAAATTTTCAAAGTCCCGCGAGTTTTCAGAGTCCTTCCGCACCATCGTCCGAACACAAAGTCGTCCGATTTTCGAAAACGACCACTGATCCTTGCGTGTTGCGACATTTCGATCAATTCATATTAAGGTTTCGACCACGACCCTCGCGCTTGTTTTCGAGAAAATCGCGAATAACCCTAGTCGCTCCCAAAATTTTCAATGTACCGCGAATTGTCAGAGTCCTTCCGACCCTTCGTCCGAACACAAAGTCGTCCGATCTTCGAAAACGACAACTGAGCCTTGCGTGTCGTGGCATTGTGATCAATTCATTTTAAAGTTTCGACCCCGGTTGTCGCGCTGGTTTTCGAGCTAATCGCGAATATCCACAATCGCTCCCAATATTTTCAAAGTACCGCGAGTTGTCAGAGTCCTTCCGCACCTTCGTCCGAACACAAAGACGCCCGATCGTCGAAAACGACCACAGATCCTTGCGTGTAGCGACATTGCGATCAATTCATATTAAGGTTTCGACCCCGGTCGTCGCGCTGGTATTCGAGATAATCGCGAATAACCGCAATCACTCCCAAAATTTTCAAAGTACAGCGAGTTTTCAGAGTCCTTCCGCACCATCGTCCGAACACAAAGTCGTCCGATCTTCGAAAACGACCACTGATCCTTGCGTGTCGCGACATTGCGATCAATTCATAATTAAGTTTCGACCCCGGTCGTGGCGCTGGTTTTCGAGGTAATCGCGAATATCCACAATCGCTCCCAATATTTTCAAAGTTCCGCGAGTTGTCAGAGTCCTTCCGCACCTTCGTCCGAACACAAAGACGCCCGATCGTCGAAAACGACCACAGATCCTTGCGGGTAGCGACATTGCGATCAATTCATATTAAGGTTTCGACCCCGGTCGTCGCGCTGGTATTCGAGATAATCGCGAATAACCGCAATCGCTCCCAAAATTTTCAAAGTACCGCGAGTTTTCAGAGTCATTCCGCACCATCGGCGAACACAAAGTCGTCCGATCTTCGAAAACGACCACTGATCCTTGCGTGTCGCGACATTGCGATCAATTCATAATAAAGTTTCGACCCCGGTCGTGGCGCTGGTTTTCGAGGTAATCGCGAATATCCACAATCGCTCCCAATATTTTCAAAGTTCCGCGAGTTGTCAGAGTCCTTCCGCACCTTCGTCCGAACACAAAGACGCCCGATCGTCGAAAACGACCACAGATCCTTGCGTGTTGCGACATTGCGATCAATTCATATTAAGGTTTCGACCACGGCCCTCGCGCTGGTTTTCGAGATAATCGCGAATAACCCTAATCGCTCCCAAAATTTTCAAAGTACCGCGAGTTTTCAGAGTCCTTCCGCACTATCGGCGAACACAAAGTCGTCCGATCATCGAAAACGACCACTGATATTTGCGTGTCGCGACATTGCGATCAATTCATATTAAGGTTTGGACCTCGGCCCTCGCGCTGGTTTTCGAGATAATCGCGAATAACCCTAATCGCTCCCAAAATTTTTAAAGAACCGCGAGTTTTCAGAGTCTTTCCGCACCATCTGCCGAACACAATGTCGTCCGATCTTCGAAAACGACCACTGATATTTGCGTGTCGCGACATTGCGATCAATTCATATTAAGGTTTGGACCTCGGCCCTCGCGCTGGTTTTCGAGATAATCGCGAATAACCCTAATCGCTCCCAAAATTTTCATAGTACCGCGAGTGTTCAGAGTCCTTCCGCACCATCGGGCGAACACAAAGTCGTCCGATCATCGAAAACGACAACTGATCCTTGCGTGTCCCGACATTGCGATCATTTCATATTAAGGTTTCGCCAACGGTCGTCGCGCTGGTTTTCGAGATAATCGGGAATAACCGCAATCGCTCCGAAAATTTTCAAAGTCCCGCGAGTTTTCAGAGTCCTTCCGCACCATCGTCCGAACACAAAGTCGTCCGATTTTCGAAAACGACCACTGATCCTTGCGTGTTGCGACATTGCGATCAATTCATATTAAGGTTTCGACCCCGGTCGTCGCGCTGGTTTTCGAGATAATCGCGAATAACCGCAATCGCTCCCAAAATTTTCAAAGTACCGCGAGTTTTCAGAGTCCTTCCGCACCATCGTCCGAACACAAAGTCGTCCGATCTTCGAAAACCACCACTGATCCTTGCGTGTCGCGACATTTCGATCAATTCATATTAAGGTTTCGACCCCGGTCGTGGTGCTCGGTTTCGAGATAATCGCGAATAACCCCAATCGTTCCGAAAAATTTTCTAAGTACCGCGAGTTGTCAGAGTCCTTCCGAACATTCGTCCGAACACAAAGTCGCCCTATCGTCGAAAACGACCACTGATCCTTGCGTGTTGCGACATTGCGATCAATTCATATTAAGGTTTCGACCACGACCCTCGCGCTTGTTTTCGAGAAAATCGCGAATAACCCTAGTCGCTCCCAAAATTTTCAATGTACCGCGAGTTGTCAGAGTCCTTCCGAACCTTCGTCCGAACACAAAGTCGTCCGATCTTCGAAAACGACAACTGAGCCTTGCGTGTCGTGGCATTGTGATCAATTCATTTTAAAGTTTCGACCCCGGTTGTCGCGCTGGTTTTCGAGCTAATCGCGAATATCCACAATCGCTCCCAATATTTTCAAAGTACCGCGAGTTGTCAGAGTCCTTCCGCACCTTCGTCCGAACACAAAGACGCCCGATCGTCGAAAACGACCACAGATCCTTGCGTGTAGCGACATTGCGATCAATTCATATTAAGGTTTCGACCCCGGTCGTCGCGCTGGTATTCGAGATAATCGCGAATAACCGCAATCACTCCCAAAATTTTCAAAGTACAGCGAGTTTTCAGAGTCCTTCCGCACCATCGTCCGAACACAAAGTCGTCCGATTGTAGAAAACGACCACTGATCCTTGCGTGTTGCGACATTGCGATCAATTCATATTAAGGTTTCGACCACGACCCTCGCGTTTGTTTTCGAGAAAATCGCGAATAACCCTAGTCGCTCCCAAAATTTTCAATGTACCGCGAGTTGTCAGAGTCTTTCCGAACCTTCGTCCGAACACAAAGTCGTCCGATCTTCGAAAACGACAACTGAGCCTTGCGTGTCGTGGCATTGTGAACAATTCATTTTAAAGTTTCGACCCCGGTTGTCGCGCTGGTTTTTGAGCTAATCGCGAATATCCACAATCGCTCCCAATATTTTCAAAGTACCGCGAGTTGTCAGAGTCCTTCCGCACCTTCGTCCGAACACAAAGACGCCCGATCGTCGAAAACGACCACAGATCCTTGCGGGTAGCGACATTGAGATCAATTCATATTAAGGTTTCGACCCCGGTCGTCGCGCTGGTATTCGAGATAATCGCGAATAACCGCAATCGCTCCCAAAATTTTCAAAGTACCGCGAGTTTTCAGAGTCATTCCGCACCATCGGCGAACACAAAGTCGTCCGATCTTCGAAAACGACCACTGATCCTTGCGTGTCGCGACATTGCGATCAATTCATAATAAAGTTTCGACCCCGGTCGTGGCGCTGGTTTTCGAGGTAATCGCGAATATCCACAATCGCTCCCAATATTTTCAAAGTTCCGCGAGTTGTCAGAGTCCTTCCGCACCTTCGTCCGAACACAAAGACGCCCGATCGTCGAAAACGACCACAGATCCTTGCGTGTTGCGACATTGCGATCAATTCATATTAAGGTTTCGACCCCGGTCGTCGCGCTGGTTTTCGAGATAATCGGGAATAACCGCAATCGCTCCGAAAATTTTCAAAGTCCCGCGAGTTTTCAGAGTCCTTCCGCACCATCGTCCGAACACAAAGTCGTCCGATTTTCGAAAACGACCACTGATCCTTGCGTGTTGCGACATTTCGATCAATTCATATTAAGGTTTCGACCACGACCCTCGCGCTTGTTTTCGAGAAAATCGCGAATAACCCTAGTCGCTCCCAAAATTTTCAATGTACCGCGAATTGTCAGAGTCCTTCCGACCCTTCGTCCGAACACAAAGTCGTCCGATCTTCGAAAACGACAACTGAGCCTTGCGTGTCGTGGCATTGTGATCAATTCATTTTAAAGTTTCGACCCCGGTTGTCGCGCTGGTTTTCGAGCTAATCGCGAATATCCACAATCGCTCCCAATATTTTCAAAGTACCGCGAGTTGTCAGAGTCCTTCCGCACCTTCGTCCGAACACAAAGACGCCCGATCGTCGAAAACGACCACAGATCCTTGCGTGTAGCGACATTGCGATCAATTCATATTAAGGTTTCGACCCCGGTCGTCGCGCTGGTATTCGAGATAATCGCGAATAACCGCAATCGCTCCCAAAATTTTCAAAGTACCGCGAGTTTTCAGAGTCATTCCGCACCATCGGCGAACACAAAGTCGTCCGATCTTCGAAAACGACCACTGATCCTTGCGTGTCGCGACATTGCGATCAATTCATAATAAAGTTTCGACCCCGGTCGTGGCGCTGGTTTTCGAGGTAATCGCGAATATCCACAATCGCTCCCAATATTTTCAAAGTACCGCGAGTTGTCAGAGTCCTTCCGCACCTTCGTCCGAACACAAAGACGCCCGATCGTCGAAAACGACCACAGATCCTTGCGTGTTGCGACATTGCGATCAATTCATATTAAGGTTTCGACCCCGGTCGTCGCGCTGGTTTTCGAGATAATCGCGAATAACCGCAATCGGTCCGCAAAATTTTCATAGTACCGCGTGTTTTCAGAGTCTTTCCGCACCATCTGCCGAACACAATGTCGTCCGATCTTCGAAAACGACCACTGATATTTGCGTGTCGCGACATTGCGATCAATTCATATTAAAGTTTCGACCTCGGCCCTCGCGCTGTTTTTCGAGATAATCGCGAATAACCCTAATCGCTCCCGAAATTTTCATAGTACCGCGAATGTTCAGAGTCCTTCCGCACCATCGGCGAACACAAAGTCGTCCGATCTTCGAAAACGACAACTGATCCTTGCGTGTCCCGACATTGCGATCATTTCATATTAAGGTTTCGCCAACGGTCGTCGCGCTGGTTTTCGAGATAATCGGGAATAACCGCAATCGCTCCGAAAATTTTCAAAGTCCCGCGAGTTTTCAGAGTCCTTCCGCACCATCGTCCGAACACAAAGTCGTCCGATTTTCGAAAACGACCACTGATCCTTGCGTGTTGCGACATTTCGATCAATTCATATTAAGGTTTCGACCACGACCCTCGCGCTTGTTTTCGAGAAAATCGCGAATAACCCTAGTCGCTCCCAAAATTTTCAATGTACCGCGAATTGTCAGAGTCCTTCCGACCCTTCGTCCGAACACAAAGTCGTCCGATCTTCGAAAACGACAACTGAGCCTTGCGTGTCGTGGCATTGTGATCAATTCATTTTAAAGTTTCGACCCCGGTTGTCGCGCTGGTTTTCGAGCTAATCGCGAATATCCACAATCGCTCCCAATATTTTCAAAGTACCGCGAGTTGTCAGAGTCCTTCCGCACCTTCGTCCGAACACAAAGACGCCCGATCGTCGAAAACGACCACAGATCCTTGCGTGTAGCGACATTGCGATCAATTCATATTAAGGTTTCGACCCCGGTCGTCGCGCTGGTATTCGAGATAATCGCGAATAACCGCAATCACTCCCAAAATTTTCAAAGTACAGCGAGTTTTCAGAGTCCTTCCGCACCATCGTCCGAACACAAAGTCGTCCGATCTTCGAAAACGACCACTGATCCTTGCGTGTCGCGACATTGCGATCAATTCATAATTAAGTTTCGACCCCGGTCGTGGCGCTGGTTTTCGAGGTAATCGCGAATATCCACAATCGCTCCCAATATTTTCAAAGTTCCGCGAGTTGTCAGAGTCCTTCCGCACCTTCGTCCGAACACAAAGACGCCCGATCGTCGAAAACGACCACAGATCCTTGCGGGTAGCGACATTGCGATCAATTCATATTAAGGTTTCGACCCCGGTCGTCGCGCTGGTATTCGAGATAATCGCGAATAACCGCAATCGCTCCCAAAATTTTCAAAGTACCGCGAGTTTTCAGAGTCATTCCGCACCATCGGCGAACACAAAGTCGTCCGATCTTCGAAAACGACCACTGATCCTTGCGTGTCGCGACATTGCGATCAATTCATAATAAAGTTTCGACCCCGGTCGTGGCGCTGGTTTTCGAGGTAATCGCGAATATCCACAATCGCTCCCAATATTTTCAAAGTTCCGCGAGTTGTCAGAGTCCTTCCGCACCTTCGTCCGAACACAAAGACGCCCGATCGTCGAAAACGACCACAGATCCTTGCGTGTTGCGACATTGCGATCAATTCATATTAAGGTTTCGACCACGGCCCTCGCGCTGGTTTTCGAGATAATCGCGAATAACCCTAATCGCTCCCAAAATTTTCAAAGTACCGCGAGTTTTCAGAGTCCTTCCGCACTATCGGCGAACACAAAGTCGTCCGATCATCGAAAACGACCACTGATATTTGCGTGTCGCGACATTGCGATCAATTCATATTAAGGTTTGGACCTCGGCCCTCGCGCTGGTTTTCGAGATAATCGCGAATAACCCTAATCGCTCCCAAAATTTTTAAAGAACCGCGAGTTTTCAGAGTCTTTCCGCACCATCTGCCGAACACAATGTCGTCCGATCTTCGAAAACGACCACTGATATTTGCGTGTCGCGACATTGCGATCAATTCATATTAAGGTTTGGACCTCGGCCCTCGCGCTGGTTTTCGAGATAATCGCGAATAACCCTAATCGCTCCCAAAATTTTCATAGTACCGCGAGTGTTCAGAGTCCTTCCGCACCATCGGGCGAACACAAAGTCGTCCGATCATCGAAAACGACAACTGATCCTTGCGTGTCCCGACATTGCGATCATTTCATATTAAGGTTTCGCCAACGGTCGTCGCGCTGGTTTTCGAGATAATCGGGAATAACCGCAATCGCTCCGAAAATTTTCAAAGTCCCGCGAGTTTTCAGAGTCCTTCCGCACCATCGTCCGAACACAAAGTCGTCCGATTTTCGAAAACGACCACTGATCCTTGCGTGTTGCGACATTGCGATCAATTCATATTAAGGTTTCGACCCCGGTCGTCGCGCTGGTTTTCGAGATAATCGCGAATAACCGCAATCGCTCCCAAAATTTTCAAAGTACCGCGAGTTTTCAGAGTCCTTCCGCACCATCGTCCGAACACAAAGTCGTCCGATCTTCGAAAACCACCACTGATCCTTGCGTGTCGCGACATTTCGATCAATTCATATTAAGGTTTCGACCCCGGTCGTGGTGCTCGGTTTCGAGATAATCGCGAATAACCCCAATCGTTCCGAAAAATTTTCTAAGTACCGCGAGTTGTCAGAGTCCTTCCGAACATTCGTCCGAACACAAAGTCGCCCTATCGTCGAAAACGACCACTGATCCTTGCGTGTTGCGACATTGCGATCAATTCATATTAAGGTTTCGACCACGACCCTCGCGCTTGTTTTCGAGAAAATCGCGAATAACCCTAGTCGCTCCCAAAATTTTCAATGTACCGCGAGTTGTCAGAGTCCTTCCGAACCTTCGTCCGAACACAAAGTCGTCCGATCTTCGAAAACGACAACTGAGCCTTGCGTGTCGTGGCATTGTGATCAATTCATTTTAAAGTTTCGACCCCGGTTGTCGCGCTGGTTTTCGAGCTAATCGCGAATATCCACAATCGCTCCCAATATTTTCAAAGTACCGCGAGTTGTCAGAGTCCTTCCGCACCTTCGTCCGAACACAAAGACGCCCGATCGTCGAAAACGACCACAGATCCTTGCGTGTAGCGACATTGCGATCAATTCATATTAAGGTTTCGACCCCGGTCGTCGCGCTGGTATTCGAGATAATCGCGAATAACCGCAATCACTCCCAAAATTTTCAAAGTACAGCGAGTTTTCAGAGTCCTTCCGCACCATCGTCCGAACACAAAGTCGTCCGATTGTAGAAAACGACCACTGATCCTTGCGTGTTGCGACATTGCGATCAATTCATATTAAGGTTTCGACCACGACCCTCGCGTTTGTTTTCGAGAAAATCGCGAATAACCCTAGTCGCTCCCAAAATTTTCAATGTACCGCGAGTTGTCAGAGTCTTTCCGAACCTTCGTCCGAACACAAAGTCGTCCGATCTTCGAAAACGACAACTGAGCCTTGCGTGTCGTGGCATTGTGAACAATTCATTTTAAAGTTTCGACCCCGGTTGTCGCGCTGGTTTTTGAGCTAATCGCGAATATCCACAATCGCTCCCAATATTTTCAAAGTACCGCGAGTTGTCAGAGTCCTTCCGCACCTTCGTCCGAACACAAAGACGCCCGATCGTCGAAAACGACCACAGATCCTTGCGGGTAGCGACATTGAGATCAATTCATATTAAGGTTTCGACCCCGGTCGTCGCGCTGGTATTCGAGATAATCGCGAATAACCGCAATCGCTCCCAAAATTTTCAAAGTACCGCGAGTTTTCAGAGTCATTCCGCACCATCGGCGAACACAAAGTCGTCCGATCTTCGAAAACGACCACTGATCCTTGCGTGTCGCGACATTGCGATCAATTCATAATAAAGTTTCGACCCCGGTCGTGGCGCTGGTTTTCGAGGTAATCGCGAATATCCACAATCGCTCCCAATATTTTCAAAGTTCCGCGAGTTGTCAGAGTCCTTCCGCACCTTCGTCCGAACACAAAGACGCCCGATCGTCGAAAACGACCACAGATCCTTGCGTGTTGCGACATTGCGATCAATTCATATTAAGGTTTCGACCCCGGTCGTCGCGCTGGTTTTCGAGATAATCGGGAATAACCGCAATCGCTCCGAAAATTTTCAAAGTCCCGCGAGTTTTCAGAGTCCTTCCGCACCATCGTCCGAACACAAAGTCGTCCGATTTTCGAAAACGACCACTGATCCTTGCGTGTTGCGACATTTCGATCAATTCATATTAAGGTTTCGACCACGACCCTCGCGCTTGTTTTCGAGAAAATCGCGAATAACCCTAGTCGCTCCCAAAATTTTCAATGTACCGCGAATTGTCAGAGTCCTTCCGACCCTTCGTCCGAACACAAAGTCGTCCGATCTTCGAAAACGACAACTGAGCCTTGCGTGTCGTGGCATTGTGATCAATTCATTTTAAAGTTTCGACCCCGGTTGTCGCGCTGGTTTTCGAGCTAATCGCGAATATCCACAATCGCTCCCAATATTTTCAAAGTACCGCGAGTTGTCAGAGTCCTTCCGCACCTTCGTCCGAACACAAAGACGCCCGATCGTCGAAAACGACCACAGATCCTTGCGTGTAGCGACATTGCGATCAATTCATATTAAGGTTTCGACCCCGGTCGTCGCGCTGGTATTCGAGATAATCGCGAATAACCGCAATCGCTCCCAAAATTTTCAAAGTACCGCGAGTTTTCAGAGTCATTCCGCACCATCGGCGAACACAAAGTCGTCCGATCTTCGAAAACGACCACTGATCCTTGCGTGTCGCGACATTGCGATCAATTCATAATAAAGTTTCGACCCCGGTCGTGGCGCTGGTTTTCGAGGTAATCGCGAATATCCACAATCGCTCCCAATATTTTCAAAGTACCGCGAGTTGTCAGAGTCCTTCCGCACCTTCGTCCGAACACAAAGACGCCCGATCGTCGAAAACGACCACAGATCCTTGCGTGTTGCGACATTGCGATCAATTCATATTAAGGTTTCGACCCCGGTCGTCGCGCTGGTTTTCGAGATAATCGCGAATAACCCTAATCACTCCCAAAATTTTCAAAGTACAGCGAGTTTTCAGAGTCCTTCCGCACCATCGTCCGAACACAAAGTCGTCCGATTGTAGAAAACGACCACTGATCCTTGCGTGTCCCGACATTGCGATCAATTCATATTAAGGTTTCGACCCCGGTCGTCGCGCTGGTTTTCGAGATAATCGCGAATAACCGCAATCGGTCCGCAAAATTTTCATAGTACCGCGTGTTTTCAGAGTCTTTCCGCACCATCTGCCGAACACAATGTCGTCCGATCTTCGAAAACGACCACTGATATTTGCGTGTCGCGACATTGCGATCAATTCATATTAAAGTTTCGACCTCGGCCCTCGCGCTGTTTTTCGAGATAATCGCGAATAACCCTAATCGCTCCCGAAATTTTCATAGTACCGCGAATGTTCAGAGTCCTTCCGCACCATCGTCCGAACACAAAGTCGTCCGATTTTCGAAAACGACCACTGATCCTTGCGTGTTGCGACATTTCGATCAATTCATATTAAGGTTTCGACCCCGGTCGTGGTGCTCGGTTTCGAGATAATCGCGAATAACCCCAAACGGTCCGAAAAATTTTCTAAGTACCGCGAGTTGTCAGAGTCCTTCCGAACATTCGTCCGAACACAAAGTCGCCCGATCGTCGAAAACGACCACTGATCCTTGCGTGTTGCGACATTGCGATCAATTCATATTAAGGTTTCGACCACGACCCTCGCGCTTGTTTTCGAGAAAATCGCGAATAACCCTAGTCGCTCCCAAAATTTTCAATGTACCGCGAGTTGTCAGAGTCCTTCCGCACCTTCGTCCGAACACAAAGGCGCCCGATCGTCGAAAACGACCACAGATCCTTGCGTGTAGCGACATTGCGATCAATTCATATTAAGGTTTCGACCCCGGTCGTGGTGCTCGGTTTCGAGATAATCGCGAATAACCCCAATCGGTCCGAAAAATTTTCTAAGTACCGCGAGTTGTCAGAGTCCTTCCGAACATTCGTCCGAACACAAAGTCGCCCGATCGTCGAAAACGACCACAGATCCTTGCGTGTTGCGATATTGCGATCAATTCATATTAAGGTTTCGACCCCGGTTGTCGCGCTGGTATTCGAGATAATCGCGCATAACCGCAATCGCTCCCAAAATTTTCAAAGTACCGCGAGTTTTCAGAGTCATTCCGCACCATCGTCCGAACACAAAGTCGTCCGATTGTAAAAACGACCACTGATCCTTGCGTGTCGCGGCATTGCGATCAATTCATATTAAGGTTTCGACCACGGCCCTCGCGCTGGTTTTCGAGAAAATCGCGAATAACCTTAATCGCTCCCAAAATTTTCAAAGTACCGCGAGTTTTCAGATTCCTTCCGCACCATCGGCGAACACAAAGTCGTCCGATCATCGAAAACGACAACTGACCCTTGCGTGTCGCGGTATTGCGATCAATTCATTTTAAAGTTTCGACCCCGGTTGTCGCGCTGGTTTTCGAGGTAATCGCGAATATCCACAATCGCTCACAATATTTTCAAAGTACCGCGAGTTGTCAGAGTCATTCCGCACCTTCGTCCGAACGCAAAGACGCCCGATCGTCGAAAACGACCACAGATCCTTGCGTATTGCGACATTGCGATCAATTCATATTAAGGTTTCGACCCCGGTCGTCGCGCTGGTATTCGAGATAATCGCGAATAACCGCAATCGCTTCCAAAATTTTCAAAGTACCGCGAGTTTTCAGAGTCATTCCGCACCATCGGCGAACACAAAGTCGTCCGATCTTCGAAAACGACAACTGACCCTTGCGTGTCGCGGCATTGCGATCAATTCATTTTAAAGTTTCGACCCCGGTTGTCGCGCTGGTTTTCGAGGTAATCGCGAATATCTACAATCGCTCCCAATATTTTCAAAGTACCGCGAGTTGTCAGAGTCCTTCCGCACCTTCGTCCGAACACAAAGTCGCCCGATCGTCGAAAACGGCCACTGATCCTTGCGTGTTGCGACATTGCGATCAATTCATATTAAGGTTTCGACCACGGCCCTCGCGCTGGTTTTCGAGATAATCGCGAATAACCCTAATCGCTCCCAAAATTTTCAAAGTACCGCGAGTTTTCAGAGTCCTTCCGCACCATCGGCGAACACAATGTCGTCCGATCATCGATAACGACCACTGATATTTGCGTGTCGCGACATTGCGATCAATTCATATTAAGGTTTGGACCTCGGCCCTCGCGCTGGTTTTCGAGATAATCGCGAATAACCCTAGTCGCTCCCAAAATTTTTAAAGAACCGCGAGTTTTCAGAGTCTTTCCGCACCATCTGCCGAACACAATGTCGTCCGATCTTCGAAAACGACCACTGATATTTGCGTGTCGCGACATTGCGATCAATTCATATTAAGGTTTGGACCTCGGCCCTCGCGCTGGTTTTCGAGATAATCGCGAATAACCCTAATCGCTCCCAAAATTTTCATAGTACCGCGAGTGTTCAGAGTCCTTCCGCACCATCGGGCGAACACAAAGTCGTCCGATCATCGAAAACGACAACTGATCCTTGCGTGTCCCGACATTGCGATCATTTCATATTAAGGTTTCGCCAACGGTCGTCGCGCTGGTTTTCGAGATAATCGGGAATAACCGCAATCGCTCCGAAAATTTTCAAAGTCCCGCGAGTTTTCAGAGTCCTTCCGCACCATCGTCCGAACACAAAGTCGTCCGATTTTCGAAAACGACCACTGATCCTTGCGTGTTGCGACATTGCGATCAATTCATATTAAGGTTTCGACCCCGGTCGTCGCGCTGGTTTTCGAGATAATCGCGAATAACCGCAATCGCTCCCAAAATTTTCAAAGTACCGCGAGTTTTCAGAGTCCTTCCGCACCATCGTCCGAACACAAAGTCGTCCGATCTTCGAAAACGACCACTGATCCTTGCGTGTCGCGACATTTCGATCAATTCATATTAAGGTTTCGACCCCGGTCGTGGTGCTCGGTTTCGAGATAATCGCGAATAACCCCAATCGTTCCGAAAAATTTTCTAAGTACCGCGAGTTGTCAGAGTCCTTCCGAACATTCGTCCGAACACAAAGTCGCCCTATCGTCGAAAACGACCACTGATCCTTGCGTGTTGCGACATTGCGATCAATTCATATTAAGGTTTCGACCACGACCCTCGCGCTTGTTTTCGAGAAAATCGCGAATAACCCTAGTCGCTCCCAAAATTTTCAATGTACCGCGAGTTGTCAGAGTCCTTCCGAACCTTCGTCCGAACACAAAGTCGTCCGATCTTCGAAAACGACAACTGAGCCTTGCGTGTCGTGGCATTGTGATCAATTCATTTTAAAGTTTCGACCCCGGTTGTCGCGCTGGTTTTCGAGCTAATCGCGAATATCCACAATCGCTCCCAATATTTTCAAAGTACCGCGAGTTGTCAGAGTCCTTCCGCACCTTCGTCCGAACACAAAGACGCCCGATCGTCGAAAACGACCACAGATCCTTGCGTGTAGCGACATTGCGATCAATTCATATTAAGGTTTCGACCCCGGTCGTCGCGCTGGTATTCGAGATAATCGCGAATAACCGCAATCACTCCCAAAATTTTCAAAGTACAGCGAGTTTTCAGAGTCCTTCCGCACCATCGTCCGAACACAAAGTCGTCCGATTGTAGAAAACGACCACTGATCCTTGCGTGTTGCGACATTGCGATCAATTCATATTAAGGTTTCGACCACGACCCTCGCGTTTGTTTTCGAGAAAATCGCGAATAACCCTAGTCGCTCCCAAAATTTTCAATGTACCGCGAGTTGTCAGAGTCTTTCCGAACCTTCGTCCGAACACAAAGTCGTCCGATCTTCGAAAACGACAACTGAGCCTTGCGTGTCGTGGCATTGTGAACAATTCATTTTAAAGTTTCGACCCCGGTTGTCGCGCTGGTTTTCGAGCTAATCGCGAATATCCACAATCGCTCCCAATATTTTCAAAGTACCGCGAGTTGTCAGAGTCCTTCCGCACCTTCGTCCGAACACAAAGACGCCCGATCGTCGAAAACGACCACAGATCCTTGCGTGTAGCGACATTGCGATCAATTCATATTAAGGTTTCGACCCCGGTCGTCGCGCTGGTATTCGAGATAATCGCGAATAACCGCAATCGCTCCCAAAATTTTCAAAGTACCGCGAGTTTTCAGAGTCATTCCGCACCATCGGCGAACACAAAGTCGTCCGATCTTCGAAAACGACCACTGATCCTTGCGTGTCGCGACATTGCGATCAATTCATAATAAAGTTTCGACCCCGGTCGTGGCGCTGGTTTTCGAGGTAATCGCGAATATCCACAATCGCTCCCAATATTTTCAAAGTACCGCGAGTTGTCAGAGTCCTTCCGCACCTTCGTCCGAACACAAAGACGCCCGATCGTCGAAAACGACCACAGATCCTTGCGTGTAGCGACATTGCGATCAATTCATATTAAGGTTTCGACCCCGGTCGTCGCGCTGGTATTCGAGATAATCGCGAATAACCGCAATCGCTCCCAAAATTTTCAAAGTACCGCGAGTTTTCAGAGTCATTCCGCACCATCGGCGAACACAAAGTCGTCCGATCTTCGAAAACGACCACTGATCCTTGCGTGTCGCGACATTGCGATCAATTCATAATAAAGTTTCGACCCCGGTCGTGGCGCTGGTTTTCGAGGTAATCGCGAATATCCACAATCGCTCCCAATATTTTCAAAGTTCCGCGAGTTGTCAGAGTCCTTCCGCACCTTCGTCCGAACACAAAGACGCCCGATCGTCGAAAACGACCACAGATCCTTGCGTGTTGCGACATTGCGATCAATTCATATTAAGGTTTCGACCCCGGTCGTCGCGCTGGTTTTCGAGATAATCGCGAATAACCGCAATCGGTCCGCAAAATTTTCATAGTACCGCGTGTTTTCAGAGCCTTTCCGCACCATCTGCCGAACACAATGTCGTCCGATCTTCGAAAACGACCACTGATATTTGCGTGTCGCGACATTGCGATCAATTCATATTAAAGTTTCGACCTCGGCCCTCGCGCTGTTTTTCGAGATAATCGCGAATAACCCTAATCGCTCCCGAAATTTTCATAGTACCGCGAATGTTCAGAGTCCTTCCGCACCATCGGCGAACACAAAGTCGTCCGATCTTCGAAAACGACAACTGATCCTTGCGTGTCCCGACATTGCGATCATTTCATATTAAGGTTTCGCCAACGGTCGTCGCGCTGGTTTTTGAGATAATCGGGAATAACCGCAATCGCTCCGAAAATTTTCAAAGTCCCGCGAGTTTTCAGAGTCCTTCCGCACCATCGTCCGAACACAAAGTCGTCCGATTTTCGAAAACGACCACTGATCCTTGCGTGTTGCGACATTTCGATCAATTCATATTAAGGTTTCGACCACGACCCTCGCGCTTGTTTTCGAGAAAATCGCGAATAACCCTAGTCGCTCCCAAAATTTTCAATGTACCGCGAGTTGTCAGAGTCCTTCCGACCCTTCGTCCGAACACAAAGTCGTCCGATCTTCGAAAACGACAACTGAGCCTTGCGTGTCGTGGCATTGTGATCAATTCATTTTAAAGTTTCGACCCCGGTTGTCGCGCTGGTTTTCGAGCTAATCGCGAATATCCACAATCGCTCCCAATATTTTCAAAGTACCGCGAGTTGTCAGAGTCCTTCCGCACCTTCGTCCGAACACAAAGACGCCCGATCGTCGAAAACGACCACAGATCCTTGCGTGTAGCGACATTGCGATCAATTCATATTAAGGTTTCGACCCCGGTCGTCGCGCTGGTTTTCGAGATAATCGCGAATAACCGCAATCGCTCCGAAAATTTTCAAAGTCCCGCGAGTTTTCAGAGTCCTTCCGCACCATCGTCCGAACACAAAGTCGTCCGATTTTCGAAAACGACCACTGATCCTTGCGTGTTGCGACATTTCGATCAATTCATATTAAGGTTTCGACCCCGGTCGTGGTGCTCGGTTTCGAGATAATCGCGAATAACCCCAAACGGTCCGAAAAATTTTCTAAGTACCGCGAGTTGTCAGAGTCCTTCCGAACATTCGTCCGAACACAAAGTCGCCCGATCGTCGAAAACGACCACTGATCCTTGCGTGTTGCGACATTGCGATCAATTCATATTAAGGTTTCGACCACGACCCTCGCGCTTGTTTTCGAGAAAATCGCGAATAACCCTAGTCGCTCCCAAAATTTTCAATGTACCGCGAGTTGTCAGAGTCCTTCCGCACCTTCGTCCGAACACAAAGGCGCCCGATCGTCGAAAACGACCACAGATCCTTGCGTGTAGCGACATTGCGATCAATTCATATTAAGGTTTCGACCCCGGTCGTGGTGCTCGGTTTCGAGATAATCGCGAATAACCCCAATCGGTCCGAAAAATTTTCTAAGTACCGCGAGTTGTCAGAGTCCTTCCGAACATTCGTCCGAACACAAAGTCGCCCGATCGTCGAAAACGACCACAGATCCTTGCGTGTTGCGATATTGCGATCAATTCATATTGAGGTTTCGACCCCGGTCGTCGCGCTGGTATTCGAGATAATCGCGCATAACCGCAATCGCTCCCAAAATTTTCAAAGTACCGCGAGTTTTCAGAGTCATTCCGCACCATCGTCCGAACACAAAGTCGTCCGATTGTAGAAAACGACCACTGATCCTTGCGTGTCGCGGCATTGCGATCAATTCATATTAAGGTTTCGACCACGGCCCTCGCGCTGGTTTTCGAGAAAATCGCGAATAACCTTAATCGCTCCCAAAATTTTCAAAGTACCGCGAGTTTTCAGAGTCCTTCCGCACCATCGGCGAACACAAAGTCGTCCGATCATCGAAAACGACAACTGACCCTTGCGTGTCGCGGTATTGCTATCAATTCATTTTAAAGTTTCGACCCCGGTTGTCGCGCTGGTTTTCGAGGTAATCGCGAATATCCACAATCGCTCACAATATTTTCAAAGTACCGCGAGTTGTCAGAGTCATTCCGCACCTTCGTCCGAACACAAAGACGCCCGATCGTCGAAAACGACCACAGATCCTTGCGTATTGCGACATTGCGATCAATTCATATTAAGGTTTCGACCCCGGTCGTCGCGCTGGTATTCGAGATAATCGCGAATAACCGCAATCGCTTCCAAAATTTTCAAAGTACCGCGAGTTTTCAGAGTCATTCCGCACCATCGGCGAACACAAAGTCGTCCGATCTTCGAAAACGACAACTGACCCTTGCGTGTCGCGGCATTGCGATCAATTCATTTTAAAGTTTCGACCCCGGTTGTCGCGCTGGTTTTCGAGGTAATCGCGAATATCTACAATCGCTCCCAATATTTTCAAAGTACCGCGAGTTGTCAGAGTCCTTCCGCACCTTCGTCCGAACACAAAGTCGCCCGATCGTCGAAAACGGCCACTGATCCTTGCGTGTTGCGACATTGCGATCAATTCATATTAAGGTTTCGACCACGGCCCTCGCGCTGGTTTTCGAGATAATCGCGAATAACCCTAATCGCTCCCACAATTTTCAAAGTACCGCGAGTTTTCAGAGTCCTTCCGCACCATCGGCGAACACAAAGTCGTCCGATCATCGAAAACGACCACTGATATTTGCGTGTCGCGACATTGCGATCAATTCATATTAAGGTTTGGACCTCGGCCCTCGCGCTGGTTTTCGAGGTAATCGCGAATAACCCTAATCGCTCCCAAAATTTTTAAAGAACCGCGAGTTTTCAGAGTCTTTCCGCACCATCTGCCGAACACAATGTCGTCCGATCTTCGAAAACGACCACTGATATTTGCGTGTCGCGACATTGCGATCAATTCATATTAAGGTTTGGACCTCGGCCCTCGCGCTGGTTTTCGAGATAATCGCGAATAACCCTAATCGCTCCCAAAATTTTCATAGTACCGCGAGTGTTCAGAGTCCTTCCGCACCATCGGGCGAACACAAAGTCGTCCGATCATCGAAAACGACAACTGATCCTTGCGTGTCCCGACATTGCGATCATTTCATATTAAGGTTTCGCCAACGGCCCTCGCGCTGGTTTTCGAGATAATCGGGAATAACCGCAATCGCTCCGAAAATTTTCAAAGTCCCGCGAGTTTTCAGAGTCCTTCCGCACCATCGTCCGAACACAAAGTCGTCCGATTTTCGAAAACGACCACTGATCCTTGCGTGTTGCGACATTGCGATCAATTCATATTAAGGTTTCGACCCCGGTCGTCGCGCTGGTTTTCGAGATAATCGCGAATAACCGCAATCGCTCCCAAAATTTTCAAAGTACCGCGAGTTTTCAGAGTCCTTCCGCACCATCGTCCGAACACAAAGTCGTCCGATCTTCGAAAACGACCACTGATCCTTGCGTGTCGCGACATTTCGATCAATTCATATTAAGGTTTCGACCCCGGTCGTGGTGCTCGGTTTCGAGATAATCGCGAATAACCCCAATCGTTCCGAAAAATTTTCTAAGTACCGCGAGTTGTCAGAGTCCTTCCGAACATTCGTCCGAACACAAAGTCGCCCTATCGTCGAAAACGACCACTGAACCTTGCGTGTTGCGACATTGCGATCAATTCATATTAAGGTTTCGACCACGACCCTCGCGCTTGTTTTCGAGAAAATCGCGAATAACCCTAGTCGCTCCCAAAATTTTCAATGTACCGCGAGTTGTCAGAGTCCTTCCGAACCTTCGTCCGAACACAAAGTCGTCCGATCTTCGAAAACGACAACTGAGCCTTGCGTGTCGTGGCATTGTGATCAATTCATTTTAAAGTTTCGACCCCGGTTGTCGCGCTGGTTTTCGAGCTAATCGCGAATATCCACAATCGCTCCCAATATTTTCAAAGTACCGCGAGTTGTCAGAGTCCTTCCGCACCTTCGTCCGAACACAAAGACGCCCGATCGTCGAAAACGACCACAGATCCTTGCGTGTAGCGACATTGCGATCAATTCATATTAAGGTTTCGACCCCGGTCGTCGCGCTGGTATTCGAGATAATCGCGAATAACCGCAATCGCTCCCAAAATTTTCAAAGTACCGCGAGTTTTCAGAGTCATTCCGCACCATCGGCGAACACAAAGTCGTCCGATCTTCGAAAACGACCACTGATCCTTGCGTGTCGCGACATTGCGATCAATTCATAATAAAGTTTCGACCCCGGTCGTGGCGCTGGTTTTCGAGGTAATCGCGAATATCCACAATCGCTCCCAATATTTTCAAAGTTCCGCGAGTTGTCAGAGTCCTTCCGCACCTTCGTCCGAACACAAAGACGCCCGATCGTCGAAAACGACCACAGATCCTTGCGTGTTGCGACATTGCGATCAATTCATATTAAGGTTTCGACCCCGGTCGTCGCGCTGGTTTTCGAGATAATCGCGAATAACCGCAATCGGTCCGCAAAATTTTCATAGTACCGCGTGTTTTCAGAGTCTTTCCGCACCATCTGCCGAACACAATGTCGTCCGATCTTCGAAAACGACCACTGATATTTGCGTGTCGCGACATTGCGATCAATTCATATTAAAGTTTCGACCTCGGCCCTCGCGCTGTTTTTCGAGATAATCGCGAATAACCCTAATCGCTCCCGAAATTTTCATAGTACCGCGAATGTTCAGAGTCCTTCCGCACCATCGGCGAACACAAAGTCGTCCGATCTTCGAAAACGACAACTGATCCTTGCGTGTCCCGACATTGCGATCATTTCATATTAAGGTTTCGCCAACGGTCGTCGCGCTGGTTTTTGAGATAATCGGGAATAACCGCAATCGCTCCGAAAATTTTCAAAGTCCCGCGAGTTTTCAGAGTCCTTCCGCACCATCGTCCGAACACAAAGTCGTCCGATTTTCGAAAACGACCACTGATCCTTGCGTGTTGCGACATTTCGATCAATTCATATTAAGGTTTCTACCACGACCCTCGCGCTTGTTTTCGAGAAAATCGCGAATAACCCTAGTCGCTCCCAAAATTTTCAATGTACCGCGAGTTGTCAGAGTCCTTCCGACCCTTCGTCCGAACACAAAGTCGTCCGATCTTCGAAAACGACAACTGAGCCTTGCGTGTCGTGGCATTGTGATCAATTCATTTTAAAGTTTCGACCCCGGTTGTCGCGCTGGTTTTCGAGCTAATCGCGAATATCCACAATCGCTCCCAATATTTTCAAAGTACCGCGAGTTGTCAGAGTCCTTCCGCACCTTCGTCCGAACACAAAGACGCCCGATCGTCGAAAACGACCACAGATCCTTGCGTGTAGCGACATTGCGATCAATTCATATTAAGGTTTCGACCCCGGTCGTCGCGCTGGTTTTCGAGATAATCGCGAATAACCGCAATCGCTCCGAAAATTTTCAAAGTCCCGCGAGTTTTCAGAGTCCTTCCGCACCATCGTCCGAACACAAAGTCGTCCGATTTTCGAAAACGACCACTGATCCTTGCGTGTTGCGACATTTCGATCAATTCATATTAAGGTTTCGACCCCGGTCGTGGTGCTCGGTTTCGAGATAATCGCGAATAACCCCAAACGGTCCGAAAAATTTTCTAAGTACCGCGAGTTGTCAGAGTCCTTCCGAACATTCGTCCGAACACAAAGTCGCCCGATCGTCGAAAACGACCACTGATCCTTGCGTGTTGCGACATTGCGATCAATTCATATTAAGGTTTCGACCACGACCCTCGCGCTTGTTTTCGAGAAAATCGCGAATAACCCTAGTCGCTCCCAAAATTTTCAATGTACCGCGAGTTGTCAGAGTCCTTCCGCACCTTCGTCCGAACACAAAGGCGCCCGATCGTCGAAAACGACCACAGATCCTTGCGTGTAGCGACATTGCGATCAATTCATATTAAGGTTTCGACCCCGGTCGTGGTGCTCGGTTTCGAGATAATCGCGAATAACCCCAATCGGTCCGAAAAATTTTCTAAGTACCGCGAGTTGTCAGAGTCCTTCCGAACATTCGTCCGAACACAAAGTCGCCCGATCGTCGAAAACGACCACAGATCCTTGCGTGTTGCGATATTGCGATCAATTCATATTGAGGTTTCGACCCCGGTCGTCGCGCTGGTATTCGAGATAATCGCGCATAACCGCAATCGCTCCCAAAATTTTCAAAGTACCGCGAGTTTTCAGAGTCATTCCGCACCATCGTCCGAACACAAAGTCGTCCGATTGTAGAAAACGACCACTGATCCTTGCGTGTCGCGGCATTGCGATCAATTCATATTAAGGTTTCGACCACGGCCCTCGCGCTGGTTTTCGAGAAAATCGCGAATAACCTTAATCGCTCCCAAAATTTTCAAAGTACCGCGAGTTTTCAGAGTCCTTCCGCACCATCGGCGAACACAAAGTCGTCCGATCATCGAAAACGACAACTGACCCTTGCGTGTCGCGGTATTGCTATCAATTCATTTTAAAGTTTCGACCCCGGTTGTCGCGCTGGTTTTCGAGGTAATCGCGAATATCCACAATCGCTCACAATATTTTCAAAGTACCGCGAGTTGTCAGAGTCATTCCGCACCTTCGTCCGAACACAAAGACGCCCGATCGTCGAAAACGACCACAGATCCTTGCGTATTGCGACATTGCGATCAATTCATATTAAGGTTTCGACCCCGGTCGTCGCGCTGGTATTCGAGATAATCGCGAATAACCGCAATCGCTTCCAAAATTTTCAAAGTACCGCGAGTTTTCAGAGTCATTCCGCACCATCGGCGAACACAAAGTCGTCCGATCTTCGAAAACGACAACTGACCCTTGCGTGTCGCGGCATTGCGATCAATTCATTTTAAAGTTTCGACCCCGGTTGTCGCGCTGGTTTTCGAGGTAATCGCGAATATCTACAATCGCTCCCAATATTTTCAAAGTACCGCGAGTTGTCAGAGTCCTTCCGCACCTTCGTCCGAACACAAAGTCGCCCGATCGTCGAAAACGGCCACTGATCCTTGCGTGTTGCGACATTGCGATCAATTCATATTAAGGTTTCGACCACGGCCCTCGCGCTGGTTTTCGAGATAATCGCGAATAACCCTAATCGCTCCCACAATTTTCAAAGTACCGCGAGTTTTCAGAGTCCTTCCGCACCATCGGCGAACACAAAGTCGTCCGATCATCGAAAACGACCACTGATATTTGCGTGTCGCGACATTGCGATCAATTCATATTAAGGTTTGGACCTCGGCCCTCGCGCTGGTTTTCGAGGTAATCGCGAATAACCCTAATCGCTCCCAAAATTTTTAAAGAACCGCGAGTTTTCAGAGTCTTTCCGCACCATCTGCCGAACACAATGTCGTCCGATCTTCGAAAACGACCACTGATATTTGCGTGTCGCGACATTGCGATCAATTCATATTAAGGTTTGGACCTCGGCCCTCGCGCTGGTTTTCGAGATAATCGCGAATAACCCTAATCGCTCCCAAAATTTTCATAGTACCGCGAGTGTTCAGAGTCCTTCCGCACCATCGGGCGAACACAAAGTCGTCCGATCATCGAAAACGACAACTGATCCTTGCGTGTCCCGACATTGCGATCATTTCATATTAAGGTTTCGCCAACGGCCCTCGCGCTGGTTTTCGAGATAATCGGGAATAACCGCAATCGCTCCGAAAATTTTCAAAGTCCCGCGAGTTTTCAGAGTCCTTCCGCACCATCGTCCGAACACAAAGTCGTCCGATTTTCGAAAACGACCACTGATCCTTGCGTGTTGCGACATTGCGATCAATTCATATTAAGGTTTCGACCCCGGTCGTCGCGCTGGTTTTCGAGATAATCGCGAATAACCGCAATCGCTCCCAAAATTTTCAAAGTACCGCGAGTTTTCAGAGTCCTTCCGCACCATCGTCCGAACACAAAGTCGTCCGATCTTCGAAAACGACCACTGATCCTTGCGTGTCGCGACATTTCGATCAATTCATATTAAGGTTTCGACCCCGGTCGTGGTGCTCGGTTTCGAGATAATCGCGAATAACCCCAATCGTTCCGAAAAATTTTCTAAGTACCGCGAGTTGTCAGAGTCCTTCCGAACATTCGTCCGAACACAAAGTCGCCCTATCGTCGAAAACGACCACTGAACCTTGCGTGTTGCGACATTGCGATCAATTCATATTAAGGTTTCGACCACGACCCTCGCGCTTGTTTTCGAGAAAATCGCGAATAACCCTAGTCGCTCCCAAAATTTTCAATGTACCGCGAGTTGTCAGAGTCCTTCCGAACCTTCGTCCGAACACAAAGTCGTCCGATCTTCGAAAACGACAACTGAGCCTTGCGTGTCGTGGCATTGTGATCAATTCATTTTAAAGTTTCGACCCCGGTTGTCGCGCTGGTTTTCGAGCTAATCGCGAATATCCACAATCGCTCCCAATATTTTCAAAGTACCGCGAGTTGTCAGAGTCCTTCCGCACCTTCGTCCGAACACAAAGACGCCCGATCGTCGAAAACGACCACAGATCCTTGCGTGTAGCGACATTGCGATCAATTCATATTAAGGTTTCGACCCCGGTCGTCGCGCTGGTATTCGAGATAATCGCGAATAACCGCAATCGCTCCCAAAATTTTCAAAGTACCGCGAGTTTTCAGAGTCATTCCGCACCATCGGCGAACACAAAGTCGTCCGATCTTCGAAAACGACCACTGATCCTTGCGTGTCGCGACATTGCGATCAATTCATAATAAAGTTTCGACCCCGGTCGTGGCGCTGGTTTTCGAGGTAATCGCGAATATCCACAATCGCTCCCAATATTTTCAAAGTTCCGCGAGTTGTCAGAGTCCTTCCGCACCTTCGTCCGAACACAAAGACGCCCGATCGTCGAAAACGACCACAGATCCTTGCGTGTTGCGACATTGCGATCAATTCATATTAAGGTTTCGACCCCGGTCGTCGCGCTGGTTTTCGAGATAATCGCGAATAACCGCAATCGGTCCGCAAAATTTTCATAGTACCGCGTGTTTTCAGAGTCTTTCCGCACCATCTGCCGAACACAATGTCGTCCGATCTTCGAAAACGACCACTGATATTTGCGTGTCGCGACATTGCGATCAATTCATATTAAAGTTTCGACCTCGGCCCTCGCGCTGTTTTTCGAGATAATCGCGAATAACCCTAATCGCTCCCGAAATTTTCATAGTACCGCGAATGTTCAGAGTCCTTCCGCACCATCGGCGAACACAAAGTCGTCCGATCTTCGAAAACGACAACTGATCCTTGCGTGTCCCGACATTGCGATCATTTCATATTAAGGTTTCGCCAACGGTCGTCGCGCTGGTTTTTGAGATAATCGGGAATAACCGCAATCGCTCCGAAAATTTTCAAAGTCCCGCGAGTTTTCAGAGTCCTTCCGCACCATCGTCCGAACACAAAGTCGTCCGATTTTCGAAAACGACCACTGATCCTTGCGTGTTGCGACATTTCGATCAATTCATATTAAGGTTTCTACCACGACCCTCGCGCTTGTTTTCGAGAAAATCGCGAATAACCCTAGTCGCTCCCAAAATTTTCAATGTACCGCGAGTTGTCAGAGTCCTTCCGACCCTTCGTCCGAACACAAAGTCGTCCGATCTTCGAAAACGACAACTGAGCCTTGCGTGTCGTGGCATTGTGATCAATTCATTTTAAAGTTTCGACCCCGGTTGTCGCGCTGGTTTTCGAGCTAATCGCGAATATCCACAATCGCTCCCAATATTTTCAAAGTACCGCGAGTTGTCAGAGTCCTTCCGCACCTTCGTCCGAACACAAAGACGCCCGATCGTCGAAAACGACCACAGATCCTTGCGTGTAGCGACATTGCGATCAATTCATATTAAGGTTTCGACCCCGGTCGTCGCGCTGGTTTTCGAGATAATCGCGAATAACCGCAATCGCTCCGAAAATTTTCAAAGTCCCGCGAGTTTTCAGAGTCCTTCCGCACCATCGTCCGAACACAAAGTCGTCCGATTTTCGAAAACGACCACTGATCCTTGCGTGTTGCGACATTTCGATCAATTCATATTAAGGTTTCGACCCCGGTCGTGGTGCTCGGTTTCGAGATAATCGCGAATAACCCCAAACGGTCCGAAAAATTTTCTAAGTACCGCGAGTTGTCAGAGTCCTTCCGAACATTCGTCCGAACACAAAGTCGCCCGATCGTCGAAAACGACCACTGATCCTTGCGTGTTGCGACATTGCGATCAATTCATATTAAGGTTTCGACCACGACCCTCGCGCTTGTTTTCGAGAAAATCGCGAATAACCCTAGTCGCTCCCAAAATTTTCAATGTACCGCGAGTTGTCAGAGTCCTTCCGCACCTTCGTCCGAACACAAAGGCGCCCGATCGTCGAAAACGACCACAGATCCTTGCGTGTAGCGACATTGCGATCAATTCATATTAAGGTTTCGACCCCGGTCGTGGTGCTCGGTTTCGAGATAATCGCGAATAACCCCAATCGGTCCGAAAAATTTTCTAAGTACCGCGAGTTGTCAGAGTCCTTCCGAACATTCGTCCGAACACAAAGTCGCCCGATCGTCGAAAACGACCACAGATCCTTGCGTGTTGCGATATTGCGATCAATTCATATTGAGGTTTCGACCCCGGTCGTCGCGCTGGTATTCGAGATAATCGCGCATAACCGCAATCGCTCCCAAAATTTTCAAAGTACCGCGATTTTTCAGAGTCATTCCGCACCATCGTCCGAACACAAAGTCGTCCGATTGTAGAAAACGACCACTGATCCTTGCGTGTCGCGGCATTGCGATCAATTCATATTAAGGTTTCGACCACGGCCCTCGCGCTGGTTTTCGAGAAAATCGCGAATAACCTTAATCGCTCCCAAAATTTTCAAAGTACCGCGAGTTTTCAGAGTCCTTCCGCACCATCGGCGAACACAAAGTCGTCCGATCATCGAAAACGACAACTGACCCTTGCGTGTCGCGGTATTGCTATCAATTCATTTTAAAGTTTCGACCCCGGTTGTCGCGCTGGTTTTCGAGGTAATCGCGAATATCTACAATCGCTCCCAATATTTTCAAAGTACCGCGAGTTGTCAGAGTCCTTCCGCACCTTCGTCCGAACACAAAGTCGCCCGATCGTCGAAAACGGCCACTGATCCTTGCGTGTTGCGACATTGCGATCAATTCATATTAAGGTTTCGACCACGGCCCTCGCGCTGGTTTTCGAGATAATCGCGAATAACCCTAATCGCTCCCAAAATTTTCAAAGTACCGCGAGTTTTCAGAGTCCTTCCGCACCATCGGCGAACACAAAGTCGTCCGATCATCGAAAACGACCACTGATATTTGCGTGTCGCGACATTGCGATCAATTCATATTAAGGTTTGGACCTCGGCCCTCGCGCTGGTTTTCGAGGTAATCGCGAATAACCCTAATCGCTCCCAAAATTTTTAAAGAACCGCGAGTTTCCAGAGTCTTTCCGCACCATCTGCCGAACACAATGTCGTCCGATCTTCGAAAACGACCACTGATATTTGCGTGTCGCGACATTGCGATCAATTCATATTAAGGTTTGGACCTCGGCCCTCGCGCTGGTTTTCGAGATAATCGCGAATAACCCTAATCGCTCCCAAAATTTTCATAGTACCGCGAGTGTTCAGAGTCCTTCCGCACCATCGGGCGAACACAAAGTCGTCCGATCATCGAAAACGACAACTGATCCTTGCGTGTCCCGACATTGCGATCATTTCATATTAAGGTTTCGCCAACGGTCGTCGCGCTGGTTTTCGAGATAATCGGGAATAACCGCAATCGCTCCGAAAATTTTCAAAGTCCCGCGAGTTTTCAGAGTCCTTCCGCACCATCGTCCGAACACAAAGTCGTCCGATTTTCGAAAACGACCACTGATCCTTGCGTGTTGCGACATTGCGATCAATTCATATTAAGGTTTCGACCCCGGTCGTCGCGCTGGTTTTCGAGATAATCGCGAATAACCGCAATCGCTCCCAAAATTTTCAAAGTACCGCGAGTTTTCAGAGTCCTTCCGCACCATCGTCCGAACACAAAGTCGTCCGATCTTCGAAAACGACCACTGATCCTTGCGTGTCGCGACATTTCGATCAATTCATATTAAGGTTTCGACCCCGGTCGTGGTGCTCGGTTTCGAGATAATCGCGAATAACCCCAATCGTTCCGAAAAATTTTCTAAGTACCGCGAGTTGTCAGTGTCCTTCCGAACATTCGTCCGAACACAAAGTCGCCCTATCGTCGAAAACGACCACTGATCCTTGCGTGTTGCGACATTGCGATCAATTCATATTAAGGTTTCGACCACGACCCTCGCGCTTGTTTTCGAGAAAATCGCGAATAACCCTAGTCGCTCCCAAAATTTTCAATGTACCGCGAGTTGTCAGAGTCCTTCCGAACCATCGTCCGAACACAAAGTCGTCCGATCTTCGAAAACGACAACTGAGCCTTGCGTGTCGTGGCATTGTGATCAATTCATTTTAAAGTTTCGACCCCGGTTGTCGCGCTGGTTTTCGAGCTAATCGCGAATATCCACAATCGCTCCCAATATTTTCAAAGTACCGCGAGTTGTCAGAGTCCTTCCGCACCTTCGTCCGAACACAAAGACGCCCGATCGTCGAAAACGACCACAGATCCTTGCGTGTAGCGACATTGCGATCAATTCATATTAAGGTTTCGACCCCGGTCGTCGCGCTGGTATTCGAGATAATCGCGAATAACCGCAATCGCTCCCAAAATTTTCAAAGTACCGCGAGTTTTCAGAGTCATTCCGCACCATCGGCGAACACAAAGTCGTCCGATCTTCGAAAACGACCACTGATCCTTGCGTGTCGCGACATTGCGATCAATTCATAATAAAGTTTCGACCCCGGTCGTGGCGCTGGTTTTCGAGGTAATCGCGAATATCCACAATCGCTCCCAATATTTTCAATGTACCGCGAGTTGTCAGAGTCCTTCCGCACCTTCGTCCGAACACAAAGACGCCCGATCGTCGAAAACGACCACAGATCCTTGCGTGTTGCGACATTGCGATCAATTCATATTAAGGTTTCGACCCCGGTCGTCGCGCTGGTTTTCGAGATAATCGCGAATAACCGCAATCGGTCCGCAAAATTTTCATAGTACCGCGTGTTTTCAGAGTCTTTCCGCACCATCTGCCGAACACAATGTCGTCCGATCTTCGAAAACGACCACTGATATTTGCGTGTCGCGACATTGCGATCAATTCATATTAAAGTTTCGACCTCGGCCCTCGCGCTGTTTTTCGAGATAATCGCGAATAACCCTAATCGCTCCCGAAATTTTCATAGTACCGCGAATGTTCAGAGTCCTTCCGCACCATCGGCGAACACAAAGTCGTCCGATCTTCGAAAACGACAACTGATCCTTGCGTGTCCCGACATTGCGATCATTTCATATTAAGGTTTCGCCAACGGTCGTCGCGCTGGTTTTCGAGATAATCGGGAATAACCGCAATCGCTCCGAAAATTTTCAAAGTCCCGCGAGTTTTCAGAGTCCTTCCGCACCATCGTCCGAACACAAAGTCGTCCGATTTTCGAAAACGACCACTGATCCTTGCGTGTTGCGACATTGCGATCAATTCATATTAAGGTTTCGACCCCGGTCGTCGCGCTGGTTTTCGAGATAATCGCGAATAACCGCAATCGCTCCCAAAATTTTCAAAGTACCGCGAGTTTTCAGAGTCCTTCCGCACCATCGTCCGAACACAAAGTCGTCCGATCTTCGAAAACGACCACTGATCCTTGCGTGTCGCGACATTTCGATCAATTCATATTAAGGTTTCGACCCCGGTCGTGGTGCTCGGTTTCGAGATAATCGCGAATAACCCCAATCGTTCCGAAAAATTTTCTAAGTACCGCGAGTTGTCAGAGTCCTTCCGCACCATCGTCCGAACACAAAGTCGTCCGATCTTCGAAAACGACCACTGATCCTTGCGTGTTGCGACATTGCGATCAATTCATATTAAGGTTTCGACCCCGGTCGTCGCGCTGGTTTTCGAGATAATCGCGAATAACCGCAATCGCTCCCAAAATTTTCAAAGTACCGCGAGTTTTCAGAGTCCTTCCGCACCATCGTCCGAACACAAAGTCGTCCGATCTTCGAAAACGACCACTGATCCTTGCGTGTCGCGACATTTCGATCAATTCATATTAAGGTTTCGACCCCGGTCGTGGTGCTCGGTTTCGAGATAATCGCGAATAACCCCAATCGTTCCGAAAAATTTTCTAAGTACCGCGAGTTGTCAGAGTCCTTCCGAACATTCGTCCGAACACAAAGTCGCCCTATCGTCGAAAACGACCACTGATCCTTGCGTGTTGCGACATTGCGATCAATTCATATTAAGGTTTCGACCACGACCCTCGCGCTTGTTTTCGAGAAAATCGCGAATAACCCTAGTCGCTCCCAAAATTTTCAATGTACCGCGAGTTGTCAGAGTCCTTCCGAACCATCGTCCGAACACAAAGTCGTCCGATCTTCGAAAACGACAACTGAGCCTTGCGTGTCGTGGCATTGTGATCAATTCATTTTAAAGTTTCGACCCCGGTTGTCGCGCTGGTTTTCGAGCTAATCGCGAATATCCACAATCGCTCCCAATATTTTCAAAGTACCGCGAGTTGTCAGAGTCCTTCCGCACCTTCGTCCGAACACAAAGACGCCCGATCGTCGAAAACGACCACAGATCCTTGCGTGTAGCGACATTGCGATCAATTCATATTAAGGTTTCGACCCCGGTCGTCGCGCTGGTATTCGAGATAATCGCGAATAACCGCAATCGCTCCCAAAATTTTCAAAGTACCGCGAGTTTTCAGAGTCATTCCGCACCATCGGCGAACACAAAGTCGTCCGATCTTCGAAAACGACCACTGATCCTTGCGTGTCGCGACATTGCGATCAATTCATAATAAAGTTTCGACCCCGGTCGTGGCGCTGGTTTTCGAGGTAATCGCGAATATCCACAATCGCTCCCAATATTTTCAAAGTACCGCGAGTTGTCAGAGTCCTTCCGCACCTTCGTCCGAACACAAAGACGCCCGATCGTCGAAAACGACCACAGATCCTTGCGTGTTGCGACATTGCGATCAATTCATATTAAGGTTTCGACCCCGGTCGTCGCGCTGGTTTTCGAGATAATCGCGAATAACCGCAATCGGTCCGCAAAATTTTCATAGTACCGCGTGTTTTCAGAGTCTTTCCGCACCATCTGCCGAACACAATGTCGTCCGATCTTCGAAAACGACCACTGATATTTGCGTGTCGCGACATTGCGATCAATTCATATTAAAGTTTCGACCTCGGCCCTCGCGCTGTTTTTCGAGATAATCGCGAATAACCCTAATCGCTCCCGAAATTTCCATAGTACCGCGAATGTTCAGAGTCCTTCCGCACCATCGGCGAACACAAAGTCGTCCGATCTTCGAAAACGACAACTGATCCTTGCGTGTCCCGACATTGCGATCATTTCATATTAAGGTTTCGCCAACGGTCGTCGCGCTGGTTTTCGAGATAATCGGGAATAACCGCAATCGCTCCGAAAATTTTCAAAGTCCCGCGAGTTTTCAGAGTCCTTCCGCACCATCGTCCGAACACAAAGTCGTCCGATTTTCGAAAACGACCACTGATCCTTGCGTGTTGCGACATTGCGATCAATTCATATTAAGGTTTCGACCCCGGTCGTCGCGCTGGTTTTCGAGATAATCGCGAATAACCGCAATCGCTCCCAAAATTTTCAAAGTACCGCGAGTTTTCAGAGTCCTTCCGCACCATCGTCCGAACACAAAGTCGTCCGATCTTCGAAAACGACCACTGATCCTTGCGTGTCGCGACATTTCGATCAATTCATATTAAGGTTTCGACCCCGGTCGTGGTGCTCGGTTTCGAGATAATCGCGAATAACCCCAATCGTTCCGAAAAATTTTCTAAGTACCGCGAGTTGTCAGAGTCCTTCCGCACCATCGTCCGAACACAAAGTCGTCCGATTTTCGAAAACGACCACTGATCCTTGCGTGTCCCGACATTGCGATCATTTCATATTAAGGTTTCGCCAACGGTCGTCGCGCTGGTTTTCGAGATAATCGGGAATAACCGCAATCGCTCCGAAAATTTTCAAAGTCCCGCGAGTTTTCAGAGTCCTTCCGCACCATCGTCCGAACACAAAGTCGTCCGATCTTCGAAAACGACCACTGATCCTTGCGTGTCGCGACATTTCGATCAATTCATATTAAGGTTTCGACCCCGGTCGTGGTGCTCGGTTTCGAGATAATCGCGAATAACCCCAATCGTTCCGAAAAATTTTCTAAGTACCGCGAGTTGTCAGAGTCCTTCCGCACCATCGTCCGAACACAAAGTCGTCCGATTTTCGAAAACGACCACTGATCCTTGCGTGTCCCGACATTGCGATCATTTCATATTAAGGTTTCGCCAACGGTCGTCGCGCTGGTTTTCGAGATAATCGGGAATAACCGCAATCGCTCCGAAAATTTTCAAAGTCCCGCGAGTTTTCAGAGTCCTTCCGCACCATCGTCCGAACACAAAGTCGTCCGATTTTCGAAAACGACCACTGATCCTTGCGTGTTGCGACATTGCGATCAATTCATATTGAGGTTTCGACCCCGGTCGTCGCGCTGGTTTTCGAGATAATCGCGAATAACCGCAATCGCTCCCAAAATTTTCAAAGTACCGCGAGTTTTCAGAGTCCTTCCGCACCATCGTCCGAACACAAAGTCGTCCGATCTTCGAAAACGACCACTGATCCTTGCGTGTCGCGACATTTCGATCAATTCATATTAAGGTTTCGACCCCGGTCGTGGTGCTCGGTTTCGAGATAATCGCGAATAACCCCAATCGTTCCGAAAAATTTTCTAAGTACCGCGAGTTGTCAGAGTCCTTCCGAACATTCGTCCGAACACAAAGTCGCCCTATCGTCGAAAACGACCACTGATCCTTGCGTGTTGCGACATTGCGATCAATTCATATTAAGGTTTCGACCACGACCCTCGCGCTTGTTTTCGAGAAAATCGCGAATAACCCTAGTCGCTCCCAAAATTTTCAATGTACCGCGAGTTGTCAGAGTCCATCCGAACCTTCGTCCGAACACAAAGTCGTCCGATCTTCGAAAACGACAACTGAGCCTTGCGTGTCGTGGCATTGTGATCAATTCATTTTAAAGTTTCGACCCCGGTTGTCGCGCTGGTTTTTGAGCTAATCGCGAATATCCACAATCGCTCCCAATATTTTCAAAGTACCGCGAGTTGTCAGAGTCCTTCCGCACCTTCGTCCGAACACAAAGACGCCCGATCGTCGAAAACGACCACAGATCCTTGCGGGTAGCGACATTGCGATCAATTCATATTAAGGTTTCGACCCCGGTCGTCGCGCTGGTATTCGAGATAATCGCGAATAACCGCAATCGCTCCCAAAATTTTCAAAGTACCGCGAGTTTTCAGAGTCATTCCGCACCATCGGCGAACACAAAGTCGTCCGATCTTCGAAAACGACCACTGATCCTTGCGTGTCGCGACATTGCGATCAATTCATAATAAAGTTTCGACCCCGGTCGTGGTGCTGGTTTTCGAGGTAATCGCGAATATCCACAATCGCTCCCAATATTTTCAAAGTTCCGCGAGTTGTCAGAGTCCTTCCGCACCTTCGTCCGAACACAAAGACGCCCGATCGTCGAAAACGACCACAGATCCTTGCGTGTTGCGACATTGCGATCAATTCATATTAAGGTTTCGACCCCGGTCGTCGCGCTGGTTTTCGAGATAATCGCGAATAACCGCAATCGGTCCGCAAAATTTTCATAGTACCGCGTGTTTTCAGAGTCTTTCCGCACCATCTGCCGAACACAATGTCGTCCGATCTTCGAAAACGACCACTGATATTTGCGTGTCGCGACATTGCGATCAATTCATATTAAAGTTTCGACCCCGGTCGTCGCGCTGGTTTTCGAGATAATCGCGAATAACCGCAATCGCTCCCAAAATTTTCAAAGTACCGCGAGTTTTCAGAGTCCTTCCGCACCATCGTCCGAACACAAAGTCGTCCGATCTTCGAAAACGACCACTGATCCTTGCGTGTCGCGACATTTCGATCAATTCATATTAAGGTTTCGACCCCGGTCGTGGTGCTCGGTTTCGAGATAATCGCGAATAACCCCAATCGTTCCGAAAAATTTTCTAAGTACCGCGAGTTGTCAGAGTCCTTCCGCACCATCGTCCGAACACAAAGTCGTCCGATTTTCGAAAACGACCACTGATCCTTGCGTGTCCCGACATTGCGATCATTTCATATTAAGGTTTCGCCAACGGTCGTCGCGCTGGTTTTCGAGATAATCGGGAATAACCGCAATCGCTCCGAAAATTTTCAAAGTCCCGCGAGTTTTCAGAGTCCTTCCGCACCATCGTCCGTACACAAAGTCGTCCGATCTTCGAAAACGACCACTGATCCTTGCGTGTCGCGACATTTCGATCAATTCATATTAAGGTTTCGACCCCGGTCGTGGTGCTCGGTTTCGAGATAATCGCGAATAACCCCAATCGTTCCGAAAAATTTTCTAAGTACCGCGAGTTGTCAGAGTCCTTCCGCACCATCGTCCGAACACAAAGTCGTCCGATTTTCGAAAACGACCACTGATCCTTGCGTGTCCCGACATTGCGATCATTTCATATTAAGGTTTCGCCAACGGTCGTCGCGCTGGTTTTCGAGATAATCGGGAATAACCGCAATCGCTCCGAAAATTTTCAAAGTCCCGCGAGTTTTCAGAGTCCTTCCGCACCATCGTCCGAACACAAAGTCGTCCGATTTTCGAAAACGACCACTGATCCTTGCGTGTTGCGACATTGCGATCAATTCATATTAAGGTTTCGACCCCGGTCGTCGCGCTGGTTTTCGAGATAATCGCGAATAACCGCAATCGCTCCCAAAATTTTCAAAGTACCGCGAGTTTTCAGAGTCCTTCCGCACCATCGTCCGAACACAAAGTCGTCCGATCTTCGAAAACGACCACTGATCCTTGCGTGTCGCGACATTTCGATCAATTCATATTAAGGTTTCGACCCCGGTCGTGGTGCTCGGTTTCGAGATAATCGCGAATAACCCCAATCGTTCCGAAAAATTTTCTAAGTACCGCGAGTTGTCAGAGTCCTTCCGAACATTCGTCCGAACACAAAGTCGCCCTATCGTCGAAAACGACCACTGATCCTTGCGTGTTGCGACATTGCGATCAATTCATATTAAGGTTTCGACCACGACCCTCGCGCTTGTTTTCGAGAAAATCGCGAATAACCCTAGTCGCTCCCAAAATTTTCAATGTACCGCGAGTTGTCAGAGTCCATCCGAACCTTCGTCCGAACACAAAGTCGTCCGATCTTCGAAAACGACAACTGAGCCTTGCGTGTCGTGGCATTGTGATCAATTCATTTTAAAGTTTCGACCCCGGTTGTCGCGCTGGTTTTTGAGCTAATCGCGAATATCCACAATCGCTCCCAATATTTTCAAAGTACCGCGAGTTGTCAGAGTCCTTCCGCACCTTCGTCCGAACACAAAGACGCCCGATCGTCGAAAACGACCACAGATCCTTGCGTGTAGCGACATTGCGATCAATTCATATTAAGGTTTCGACCCCGGTCGTCGCGCTGGTATTCGAGATAATCGCGAATAACCGCAATCGCTCCCAAAATTTTCAAAGTACCGCGAGTTTTCAGAGTCATTCCGCACCATCGGCGAACACAAAGTCGTCCGATCTTCGAAAACGACCACTGATCCTTGCGTGTCGCGACATTGCGATCAATTCATAATAAAGTTTCGACCCCGGTCGTGGCGCTGGTTTTCGAGGTAATCGCGAATATCCACAATCGCTCCCAATATTTTCAAAGTTCCGCGAGTTGTCAGAGTCCTTCCGCACCTTCGTCCGAACACAAAGACGCCCGATCGTCGAAAACGACCACAGATCCTTGCGTGTTGCGACATTGCGATCAATTCATATTAAGGTTTCGACCCCGGTCGTCGCGCTGGTTTTCGAGATAATCGCGAATAACCGCAATCGGTCCGCAAAATTTTCATAGTACCGCGTGTTTTCAGAGTCTTTCCGCACCATCTGCCGAACACAATGTCGTCCGATCTTCGAAAACGACCACTGATATTTGCGTGTCGCGACATTGCGATCAATTCATATTAAAGTTTCGACCTCGGCCCTCGCGCTGTTTTTCGAGATAATCGCGAATAACCCTAATCGCTCCCGAAATTTTCATAGTACCGCGAATGTTCAGAGTCCTTCCGCACCATCGGCGAACACAAAGTCGTCCGATCTTCGAAAACGACAACTGATCCTTGCGTGTCCCGACATTGCGATCATTTCATATTAAGGTTTCGCCAACGGTCGTCGCGCTGGTTTTTGAGATAATCGGGAATAACCGCAATCGCTCCGAAAATTTTCAAAGTCCCGCGAGTTTTCAGAGTCCTTCCGCACCATCGTCCGAACACAAAGTCGTCCGATTTTCGAAAACGACCACTGATCCTTGCGTGTTGCGACATTTCGATCAATTCATATTAAGGTTTCTACCACGACCCTCGCGCTTGTTTTCGAGAAAATCGCGAATAACCCTAGTCGCTCCCAAAATTTTCAATGTACCGCGAGTTGTCAGAGTCCTTCCGACCCTTCGTCCGAACACAAAGTCGTCCGATCTTCGAAAACGACAACTGAGCCTTGCGTGTCGTGGCATTGTGATCAATTCATTTTAAAGTTTCGACCCCGGTTGTCGCGCTGGTTTTCGAGCTAATCGCGAATATCCACAATCGCTCCCAATATTTTCAAAGTACCGCGAGTTGTCAGAGTCCTTCCGCACCTTCGTCCGAACACAAAGACGCCCGATCGTCGAAAACGACCACAGATCCTTGCGTGTAGCGACATTGCGATCAATTCATATTAAGGTTTCGACCCCGGTCGTCGCGCTGGTTTTCGAGATAATCGCGAATAACCGCAATCGCTCCGAAAATTTTCAAAGTCCCGCGAGTTTTCAGAGTCCTTCCGCACCATCGTCCGAACACAAAGTCGTCCGATTTTCGAAAACGACCACTGATCCTTGCGTGTTGCGACATTTCGATCAATTCATATTAAGGTTTCGACCCCGGTCGTGGTGCTCGGTTTCGAGATAATCGCGAATAACCCCAAACGGTCCGAAAAATTTTCTAAGTACCGCGAGTTGTCAGAGTCCTTCCGAACATTCGTCCGAACACAAAGTCGCCCGATCGTCGAAAACGACCACTGATCCTTGCGTGTTGCGACATTGCGATCAATTCATATTAAGGTTTCGACCACGACCCTCGCGCTTGTTTTCGAGAAAATCGCGAATAACCCTAGTCGCTCCCAAAATTTTCAATGTACCGCGAGTTGTCAGAGTCCTTCCGCACCTTCGTCCGAACACAAAGGCGCCCGATCGTCGAAAACGACCACAGATCCTTGCGTGTAGCGACATTGCGATCAATTCATATTAAGGTTTCGACCCCGGTCGTGGTGCTCGGTTTCGAGATAATCGCGAATAACCCCAATCGGTCCGAAAAATTTTCTAAGTACCGCGAGTTGTCAGAGTCCTTCCGAACATTCGTCCGAACACAAAGTCGCCCGATCGTCGAAAACGACCACAGATCCTTGCGTGTTGCGATATTGCGATCAATTCATATTGAGGTTTCGACCCCGGTCGTCGCGCTGGTATTCGAGATAATCGCGCATAACCGCAATCGCTCCCAAAATTTTCAAAGTACCGCGATTTTTCAGAGTCATTCCGCACCTTCGTCCGAACACAAAGACGCCCGATCGTCGAAAACGACCACAGATCCATGCGTATTGCGACATTGCGATCAATTCATATTAAGGTTTCGACCCCGGTCGTCGCGCTGGTATTCGAGATAATCGCGAATAACCGCAATCGCTTCCAAAATTTTCAAAGTACCGCGAGTTTTCAGAGTCATTCCGCACCATCGGCGAACACAAAGTCGTCCGATCTTCGAAAACGACAACTGACCCTTGCGTGTCGCGGCATTGCGATCAATTCATTTTAAAGTTTCGACCCCGGTTGTCGCGCTGGTTTTCGAGGTAATCGCGAATATCTACAATCGCTCCCAATATTTTCAAAGTACCGCGAGTTGTCAGAGTCCTTCCGCACCTTCGTCCGAACACAAAGTCGCCCGATCGTCGAAAACGGCCACTGATCCTTGCGTGTTGCGACATTGCGATCAATTCATATTAAGGTTTCGACCACGGCCCTCGCGCTGGTTTTCGAGATAATCGCGAATAACCCTAATCGCTCCCAAAATTTTCAAAGTACCGCGAGTTTTCAGAGTCCTTCCGCACCATCGGCGAACACAAAGTCGTCCGATCATCGAAAACGACCACTGATATTTGCGTGTCGCGACATTGCGATCAATTCATATTAAGGTTTGGACCTCGGCCCTCGCGCTGGTTTTCGAGGTAATCGCGAATAACCCTAATCGCTCCCAAAATTTTTAAAGAACCGCGAGTTTCCAGAGTCTTTCCGCACCATCTGCCGAACACAATGTCGTCCGATCTTCGAAAACGACCACTGATATTTGCGTGTCGCGACATTGCGATCAATTCATATTAAGGTTTGGACCTCGGCCCTCGCGCTGGTTTTCGAGATAATCGCGAATAACCCTAATCGTTCCCAAAATTTTCATAGTACCGCGAGTGTTCAGAGTCCTTCCGCACCATCGGGCGAACACAAAGTCGTCCGATCATCGAAAACGACAACTGATCCTTGCGTGTCCCGACATTGCGATCATTTCATATTAAGGTTTCGCCAACGGTCGTCGCGCTGGTTTTCGAGATAATCGGGAATAACCGCAATCGCTCCGAAAATTTTCAAAGTCCCGCGAGTTTTCAGAGTCCTTCCGCACCATCGTCCGAACACAAAGTCGTCCGATTTTCGAAAACGACCACTGATCCTTGCGTGTTGCGACATTGCGATCAATTCATATTAAGGTTTCGACCCCGGTCGTCGCGCTGGTTTTCGAGATAATCGCGAATAACCGCAATCGCTCCCAAAATTTTCAAAGTACCGCGAGTTTTCAGAGTCCTTCCGCACCATCGTCCGAACACAAAGTCGTCCGATCTTCGAAAACGACCACTGATCCTTGCGTGTCGCGACATTTCGATCAATTCATATTAAGGTTTCGACCCCGGTCGTGGTGCTCGGTTTCGAGATAATCGCGAATAACCCCAATCGTTCCGAAAAATTTTCTAAGTACCGCGAGTTGTCAGTGTCCTTCCGAACATTCGTCCGAACACAAAGTCGCCCTATCGTCGAAAACGACCACTGATCCTTGCGTGTTGCGACATTGCGATCAATTCATATTAAGGTTTCGACCACGACCCTCGCGCTTGTTTTCGAGAAAATCGCGAATAACCCTAGTCGCTCCCAAAATTTTCAATGTACCGCGAGTTGTCAGAGTCCTTCCGAACCATCGTCCGAACACAAAGTCGTCCGATCTTCGAAAACGACAACTGAGCCTTGCGTGTCGTGGCATTGTGATCAATTCATTTTAAAGTTTCGACCCCGGTTGTCGCGCTGGTTTTCGAGCTAATCGCGAATATCCACAATCGCTCCCAATATTTTCAAAGTACCGCGAGTTGTCAGAGTCCTTCCGCACCTTCGTCCGAACACAAAGACGCCCGATCGTCGAAAACGACCACAGATCCTTGCGTGTAGCGACATTGCGATCAATTCATATTAAGGTTTCGACCCCGGTCGTCGCGCTGGTATTCGAGATAATCGCGAATAACCGCAATCGCTCCCAAAATTTTCAAAGTACCGCGAGTTTTCAGAGTCATTCCGCACCATCGGCGAACACAAAGTCGTCCGATCTTCGAAAACGACCACTGATCCTTGCGTGTCGCGACATTGCGATCAATTCATAATAAAGTTTCGACCCCGGTCGTGGCGCTGGTTTTCGAGGTAATCGCGAATATCCACAATCGCTCCCAATATTTTCAATGTACCGCGAGTTGTCAGAGTCCTTCCGCACCTTCGTCCGAACACAAAGACGCCCGATCGTCGAAAACGACCACAGATCCTTGCGTGTTGCGACATTGCGATCAATTCATATTAAGGTTTCGACCCCGGTCGTCGCGCTGGTTTTCGAGATAATCGCGAATAACCGCAATCGGTCCGCAAAATTTTCATAGTACCGCGTGTTTTCAGAGTCTTTCCGCACCATCTGCCGAACACAATGTCGTCCGATCTTCGAAAACGACCACTGATATTTGCGTGTCGCGACATTGCGATCAATTCATATTAAAGTTTCGACCTCGGCCCTCGCGCTGTTTTTCGAGATAATCGCGAATAACCCTAATCGCTCCCGAAATTTTCATAGTACCGCGAATGTTCAGAGTCCTTCCGCACCATCGGCGAACACAAAGTCGTCCGATCTTCGAAAACGACAACTGATCCTTGCGTGTCCCGACATTGCGATCATTTCATATTAAGGTTTCGCCAACGGTCGTCGCGCTGGTTTTCGAGATAATCGGGAATAACCGCAATCGCTCCGAAAATTTTCAAAGTCCCGCGAGTTTTCAGAGTCCTTCCGCACCATCGTCCGAACACAAAGTCGTCCGATTTTCGAAAACGACCACTGATCCTTGCGTGTTGCGACATTGCGATCAATTCATATTAAGGTTTCGACCCCGGTCGTCGCGCTGGTTTTCGAGATAATCGCGAATAACCGCAATCGCTCCCAAAATTTTCAAAGTACCGCGAGTTTTCAGAGTCCTTCCGCACCATCGTCCGAACACAAAGTCGTCCGATCTTCGAAAACGACCACTGATCCTTGCGTGTCGCGACATTTCGATCAATTCATATTAAGGTTTCGACCCCGGTCGTGGTGCTCGGTTTCGAGATAATCGCGAATAACCCCAATCGTTCCGAAAAATTTTCTAAGTACCGCGAGTTGTCAGAGTCCTTCCGCACCATCGTCCGAACACAAAGTCGTCCGATCTTCGAAAACGACCACTGATCCTTGCGTGTTGCGACATTGCGATCAATTCATATTAAGGTTTCGACCCCGGTCGTCGCGCTGGTTTTCGAGATAATCGCGAATAACCGCAATCGCTCCCAAAATTTTCAAAGTACCGCGAGTTTTCAGAGTCCTTCCGCACCATCGTCCGAACACAAAGTCGTCCGATCTTCGAAAACGACCACTGATCCTTGCGTGTCGCGACATTTCGATCAATTCATATTAAGGTTTCGACCCCGGTCGTGGTGCTCGGTTTCGAGATAATCGCGAATAACCCCAATCGTTCCGAAAAATTTTCTAAGTACCGCGAGTTGTCAGAGTCCTTCCGAACATTCGTCCGAACACAAAGTCGCCCTATCGTCGAAAACGACCACTGATCCTTGCGTGTTGCGACATTGCGATCAATTCATATTAAGGTTTCGACCACGACCCTCGCGCTTGTTTTCGAGAAAATCGCGAATAACCCTAGTCGCTCCCAAAATTTTCAATGTACCGCGAGTTGTCAGAGTCCTTCCGAACCATCGTCCGAACACAAAGTCGTCCGATCTTCGAAAACGACAACTGAGCCTTGCGTGTCGTGGCATTGTGATCAATTCATTTTAAAGTTTCGACCCCGGTTGTCGCGCTGGTTTTCGAGCTAATCGCGAATATCCACAATCGCTCCCAATATTTTCAAAGTACCGCGAGTTGTCAGAGTCCTTCCGCACCTTCGTCCGAACACAAAGACGCCCGATCGTCGAAAACGACCACAGATCCTTGCGTGTAGCGACATTGCGATCAATTCATATTAAGGTTTCGACCCCGGTCGTCGCGCTGGTATTCGAGATAATCGCGAATAACCGCAATCGCTCCCAAAATTTTCAAAGTACCGCGAGTTTTCAGAGTCATTCCGCACCATCGGCGAACACAAAGTCGTCCGATCTTCGAAAACGACCACTGATCCTTGCGTGTCGCGACATTGCGATCAATTCATAATAAAGTTTCGACCCCGGTCGTGGCGCTGGTTTTCGAGGTAATCGCGAATATCCACAATCGCTCCCAATATTTTCAAAGTACCGCGAGTTGTCAGAGTCCTTCCGCACCTTCGTCCGAACACAAAGACGCCCGATCGTCGAAAACGACCACAGATCCTTGCGTGTTGCGACATTGCGATCAATTCATATTAAGGTTTCGACCCCGGTCGTCGCGCTGGTTTTCGAGATAATCGCGAATAACCGCAATCGGTCCGCAAAATTTTCATAGTACCGCGTGTTTTCAGAGTCTTTCCGCACCATCTGCCGAACACAATGTCGTCCGATCTTCGAAAACGACCACTGATATTTGCGTGTCGCGACATTGCGATCAATTCATATTAAAGTTTCGACCTCGGCCCTCGCGCTGTTTTTCGAGATAATCGCGAATAACCCTAATCGCTCCCGAAATTTCCATAGTACCGCGAATGTTCAGAGTCCTTCCGCACCATCGGCGAACACAAAGTCGTCCGATCTTCGAAAACGACAACTGATCCTTGCGTGTCCCGACATTGCGATCATTTCATATTAAGGTTTCGCCAACGGTCGTCGCGCTGGTTTTCGAGATAATCGGGAATAACCGCAATCGCTCCGAAAATTTTCAAAGTCCCGCGAGTTTTCAGAGTCCTTCCGCACCATCGTCCGAACACAAAGTCGTCCGATTTTCGAAAACGACCACTGATCCTTGCGTGTTGCGACATTGCGATCAATTCATATTAAGGTTTCGACCCCGGTCGTCGCGCTGGTTTTCGAGATAATCGCGAATAACCGCAATCGCTCCCAAAATTTTCAAAGTACCGCGAGTTTTCAGAGTCCTTCCGCACCATCGTCCGAACACAAAGTCGTCCGATCTTCGAAAACGACCACTGATCCTTGCGTGTCGCGACATTTCGATCAATTCATATTAAGGTTTCGACCCCGGTCGTGGTGCTCGGTTTCGAGATAATCGCGAATAACCCCAATCGTTCCGAAAAATTTTCTAAGTACCGCGAGTTGTCAGAGTCCTTCCGCACCATCGTCCGAACACAAAGTCGTCCGATTTTCGAAAACGACCACTGATCCTTGCGTGTCCCGACATTGCGATCATTTCATATTAAGGTTTCGCCAACGGTCGTCGCGCTGGTTTTCGAGATAATCGGGAATAACCGCAATCGCTCCGAAAATTTTCAAAGTCCCGCGAGTTTTCAGAGTCCTTCCGCACCATCGTCCGAACACAAAGTCGTCCGATCTTCGAAAACGACCACTGATCCTTGCGTGTCGCGACATTTCGATCAATTCATATTAAGGTTTCGACCCCGGTCGTGGTGCTCGGTTTCGAGATAATCGCGAATAACCCCAATCGTTCCGAAAAATTTTCTAAGTACCGCGAGTTGTCAGAGTCCTTCCGCACCATCGTCCGAACACAAAGTCGTCCGATTTTCGAAAACGACCACTGATCCTTGCGTGTCCCGACATTGCGATCATTTCATATTAAGGTTTCGCCAACGGTCGTCGCGCTGGTTTTCGAGATAATCGGGAATAACCGCAATCGCTCCGAAAATTTTCAAAGTCCCGCGAGTTTTCAGAGTCCTTCCGCACCATCGTCCGAACACAAAGTCGTCCGATTTTCGAAAACGACCACTGATCCTTGCGTGTTGCGACATTGCGATCAATTCATATTGAGGTTTCGACCCCGGTCGTCGCGCTGGTTTTCGAGATAATCGCGAATAACCGCAATCGCTCCCAAAATTTTCAAAGTACCGCGAGTTTTCAGAGTCCTTCCGCACCATCGTCCGAACACAAAGTCGTCCGATCTTCGAAAACGACCACTGATCCTTGCGTGTCGCGACATTTCGATCAATTCATATTAAGGTTTCGACCCCGGTCGTGGTGCTCGGTTTCGAGATAATCGCGAATAACCCCAATCGTTCCGAAAAATTTTCTAAGTACCGCGAGTTGTCAGAGTCCTTCCGAACATTCGTCCGAACACAAAGTCGCCCTATCGTCGAAAACGACCACTGATCCTTGCGTGTTGCGACATTGCGATCAATTCATATTAAGGTTTCGACCACGACCCTCGCGCTTGTTTTCGAGAAAATCGCGAATAACCCTAGTCGCTCCCAAAATTTTCAATGTACCGCGAGTTGTCAGAGTCCATCCGAACCTTCGTCCGAACACAAAGTCGTCCGATCTTCGAAAACGACAACTGAGCCTTGCGTGTCGTGGCATTGTGATCAATTCATTTTAAAGTTTCGACCCCGGTTGTCGCGCTGGTTTTTGAGCTAATCGCGAATATCCACAATCGCTCCCAATATTTTCAAAGTACCGCGAGTTGTCAGAGTCCTTCCGCACCTTCGTCCGAACACAAAGACGCCCGATCGTCGAAAACGACCACAGATCCTTGCGGGTAGCGACATTGCGATCAATTCATATTAAGGTTTCGACCCCGGTCGTCGCGCTGGTATTCGAGATAATCGCGAATAACCGCAATCGCTCCCAAAATTTTCAAAGTACCGCGAGTTTTCAGAGTCATTCCGCACCATCGGCGAACACAAAGTCGTCCGATCTTCGAAAACGACCACTGATCCTTGCGTGTCGCGACATTGCGATCAATTCATAATAAAGTTTCGACCCCGGTCGTGGTGCTGGTTTTCGAGGTAATCGCGAATATCCACAATCGCTCCCAATATTTTCAAAGTTCCGCGAGTTGTCAGAGTCCTTCCGCACCTTCGTCCGAACACAAAGACGCCCGATCGTCGAAAACGACCACAGATCCTTGCGTGTTGCGACATTGCGATCAATTCATATTAAGGTTTCGACCCCGGTCGTCGCGCTGGTTTTCGAGATAATCGCGAATAACCGCAATCGGTCCGCAAAATTTTCATAGTACCGCGTGTTTTCAGAGTCTTTCCGCACCATCTGCCGAACACAATGTCGTCCGATCTTCGAAAACGACCACTGATATTTGCGTGTCGCGACATTGCGATCAATTCATATTAAAGTTTCGACCCCGGTCGTCGCGCTGGTTTTCGAGATAATCGCGAATAACCGCAATCGCTCCCAAAATTTTCAAAGTACCGCGAGTTTTCAGAGTCCTTCCGCACCATCGTCCGAACACAAAGTCGTCCGATCTTCGAAAACGACCACTGATCCTTGCGTGTCGCGACATTTCGATCAATTCATATTAAGGTTTCGACCCCGGTCGTGGTGCTCGGTTTCGAGATAATCGCGAATAACCCCAATCGTTCCGAAAAATTTTCTAAGTACCGCGAGTTGTCAGAGTCCTTCCGCACCATCGTCCGAACACAAAGTCGTCCGATTTTCGAAAACGACCACTGATCCTTGCGTGTCCCGACATTGCGATCATTTCATATTAAGGTTTCGCCAACGGTCGTCGCGCTGGTTTTCGAGATAATCGGGAATAACCGCAATCGCTCCGAAAATTTTCAAAGTCCCGCGAGTTTTCAGAGTCCTTCCGCACCATCGTCCGAACACAAAGTCGTCCGATCTTCGAAAACGACCACTGATCCTTGCGTGTCGCGACATTTCGATCAATTCATATTAAGGTTTCGACCCCGGTCGTGGTGCTCGGTTTCGAGATAATCGCGAATAACCCCAATCGTTCCGAAAAATTTTCTAAGTACCGCGAGTTGTCAGAGTCCTTCCGCACCATCGTCCGAACACAAAGTCGTCCGATTTTCGAAAACGACCACTGATCCTTGCGTGTCCCGACATTGCGATCATTTCATATTAAGGTTTCGCCAACGGTCGTCGCGCTGGTTTTCGAGATAATCGGGAATAACCGCAATCGCTCCGAAAATTTTCAAAGTCCCGCGAGTTTTCAGAGTCCTTCCGCACCATCGTCCGAACACAAAGTCGTCCGATTTTCGAAAACGACCACTGATCCTTGCGTGTTGCGACATTGCGATCAATTCATATTAAGGTTTCGACCCCGGTCGTCGCGCTGGTTTTCGAGATAATCGCGAATAACCGCAATCGCTCCCAAAATTTTCAAAGTACCGCGAGTTTTCAGAGTCCTTCCGCACCATCGTCCGAACACAAAGTCGTCCGATCTTCGAAAACGACCACTGATCCTTGCGTGTCGCGACATTTCGATCAATTCATATTAAGGTTTCGACCCCGGTCGTGGTGCTCGGTTTCGAGATAATCGCGAATAACCCCAATCGTTCCGAAAAATTTTCTAAGTACCGCGAGTTGTCAGAGTCCTTCCGAACATTCGTCCGAACACAAAGTCGCCCTATCGTCGAAAACGACCACTGATCCTTGCGTGTTGCGACATTGCGATCAATTCATATTAAGGTTTCGACCACGACCCTCGCGCTTGTTTTCGAGAAAATCGCGAATAACCCTAGTCGCTCCCAAAATTTTCAATGTACCGCGAGTTGTCAGAGTCCATCCGAACCTTCGTCCGAACACAAAGTCGTCCGATCTTCGAAAACGACAACTGAGCCTTGCGTGTCGTGGCATTGTGATCAATTCATTTTAAAGTTTCGACCCCGGTTGTCGCGCTGGTTTTTGAGCTAATCGCGAATATCCACAATCGCTCCCAATATTTTCAAAGTACCGCGAGTTGTCAGAGTCCTTCCGCACCTTCGTCCGAACACAAAGACGCCCGATCGTCGAAAACGACCACAGATCCTTGCGGGTAGCGACATTGCGATCAATTCATATTAAGGTTTCGACCCCGGTCGTCGCGCTGGTATTCGAGATAATCGCGAATAACCGCAATCGCTCCCAAAATATTCAAAGTACCGCGAGTTTTCAGAGTCATTCCGCACCATCGGCGAACACAAAGTCGTCCGATCTTCGAAAACGACCACTGATCCTTGCGTGTCGCGACATTGCGATCAATTCATAATAAAGTTTCGACCCCGGTCGTGGCGCTGGTTTTCGAGGTAATCGCGAATATCCACAATCGCTCCCAATATTTTCAAAGTTCCGCGAGTTGTCAGAGTCCTTCCGCACCTTCGTCCGAACACAAAGACGCCCGATCGTCGAAAACGACCACAGATCCTTGCGTGTTGCGACATTGCGATCAATTCATATTAAGGTTTCGACCCCGGTCGTCGCGCTGGTTTTCGAGATAATCGCGAATAACCGCAATCGGTCCGCAAAATTTTCATAGTACCGCGTGTTTTCAGAGTCTTTCCGCACCATCTGCCGAACACAATGTCGTCCGATCTTCGAAAACGACCACTGATATTTGCGTGTCGCGACATTGCGATCAATTCATATTAAAGTTTCGACCCCGGTCGTCGCGCTGGTTTTCGAGATAATCGCGAATAACCGCAATCGCTCCCAAAATTTTCAAAGTACCGCGAGTTTTCAGAGTCCTTCCGCACCATCGTCCGAACACAAAGTCGTCCGATCTTCGAAAACGACCACTGATCCTTGCGTGTCGCGACATTTCGATCAATTCATATTAAGGTTTCGACCCCGGTCGTGGTGCTCGGTTTCGAGATAATCGCGAATAACCCCAATCGTTCCGAAAAATTTTCTAAGTACCGCGAGTTGTCAGAGTCCTTCCGCACCATCGTCCGAACACAAAGTCGTCCGATTTTCGAAAACGACCACTGATCCTTGCGTGTCCCGACATTGCGATCATTTCATATTAAGGTTTCGCCAACGGTCGTCGCGCTGGTTTTCGAGATAATCGGGAATAACCGCAATCGCTCCGAAAATTTTCAAAGTCCCGCGAGTTTTCAGAGTCCTTCCGCACCATCGTCCGAACACAAAGTCGTCCGATCTTCGAAAACGACCACTGATCCTTGCGTGTCGCGACATTTCGATCAATTCATATTAAGGTTTCGACCCCGGTCGTGGTGCTCGGTTTCGAGATAATCGCGAATAACCCCAATCGTTCCGAAAAATTTTCTAAGTACCGCGAGTTGTCAGAGTCCTTCCGCACCATCGTCCGAACACAAAGTCGTCCGATTTTCGAAAACGACCACTGATCCTTGCGTGTCCCGACATTGCGATCATTTCATATTAAGGTTTCGCCAACGGTCGTCGCGCTGGTTTTCGAGATAATCGGGAATAACCGCAATCGCTCCGAAAATTTTCAAAGTCCCGCGAGTTTTCAGAGTCCTTCCGCACCATCGTCCGAACACAAAGTCGTCCGATTTTCGAAAACGACCACTGATCCTTGCGTGTTGCGACATTGCGATCAATTCATATTAAGGTTTCGACCCCGGTCGTCGCGCTGGTTTTCGAGATAATCGCGAATAACCGCAATCGCTCCCAAAATTTTCAAAGTACCGCGAGTTTTCAGAGTCCTTCCGCACCATCGTCCGAACACAAAGTCGTCCGATCTTCGAAAACGACCACTGATCCTTGCGTGTCGCGACATTTCGATCAATTCATATTAAGGTTTCGACCCCGGTCGTGGTGCTCGGTTTCGAGATAATCGCGAATAACCCCAATCGTTCCGAAAAATTTTCTAAGTACCGCGAGTTGTCAGAGTCCTTCCGAACATTCGTCCGAACACAAAGTCGCCCTATCGTCGAAAACGACCACTGATCCTTGCGTGTTGCGACATTGCGATCAATTCATATTAAGGTTTCGACCACGACCCTCGCGCTTGTTTTCGAGAAAATCGCGAATAACCCTAGTCGCTCCCAAAATTTTCAATGTACCGCGAGTTGTCAGAGTCCATCCGAACCTTCGTCCGAACACAAAGTCGTCCGATCTTCGAAAACGACAACTGAGCCTTGCGTGTCGTGGCATTGTGATCAATTCATTTTAAAGTTTCGACCCCGGTTGTCGCGCTGGTTTTTGAGCTAATCGCGAATATCCACAATCGCTCCCAATATTTTCAAAGTACCGCGAGTTGTCAGAGTCCTTCCGCACCTTCGTCCGAACACAAAGACGCCCGATCGTCGAAAACGACCACAGATCCTTGCGTGTTGCGACATTGCGATCAATTCATATTAAGGTTTCGACCCCGGTCGTCGCGCTGGTTTTCGAGATAATCGCGAATAACCGCAATCGGTCCGCAAAATTTTCATAGTACCGCGTGTTTTCAGAGTCTTTCCGCACCATCTGCCGAACACAATGTCGTCCGATCTTCGAAAACGACCACTGATATTTGCGTGTCGCGACATTGCGATCAATTCATATTAAAGTTTCGACCCCGGTCGTCGCGCTGGTTTTCGAGATAATCGCGAATAACCGCAATCGGTCCGCAAAATTTTCATAGTACCGCGTGTTTTCAGAGTCTTTCCGCACCATCTGCCGAACACAATGTCGTCCGATCTTCGAAAACGACCACTGATATTTGCGTGTCGCGACATTGCGATCAATTCATATTAAAGTTTCGACCTCCGCCCTCGCGCTGTTTTTCGAGATAATCGCGAATAACCCTAATCGCTCCCGAAATTTTCATAGTACCGCGAATGTTCAGAGTCCTTCCGCACCATCGGCGAACACAAAGTCGTCCGATCTTCGAAAACGACAACTGATCCTTGCGTGTCCCGACATTCCGATCATTTCCTATTAAGGTTTCGACCCCGGTCGTCGCGCTGGTTTTCGAGATAATCGCGAATATCCACAATCGCTCCCAATATTTTCAAAGTACCGCGAGTTGTCAGAGTCCTTCCGCACCTTCGTCCGAACACAAAGACGCCCGATCGTCGAAAACGACCACAGATCCTTGCGTGTAGCGACATTGCGATCAATTCATATTAAGGTTTCGACCCCGGTCGTCGCGCTGGTATTCGAGATAATCGCGAATAACCGCAATCACTCCCAAAATTTTCAAAGTACAGCGAGTTTTCAGAGTCCTTCCGCACCATCGTCCGAACACAAAGTCGTCCGATTGTAGAAAACGACCACTGATCCTTGCGTGTTGCGACATTGCGATCAATTCATATTAAGGTTTCGACCACGACCCTCGCGTTTGTTTTCGAGAAAATCGCGAATAACCCTAGTCGCTCCCAAAATTTTCAATGTACCGCGAGTTGTCAGAGTCTTTCCGAACCTTCGTCCGAACACAAAGTCGTCCGATCTTCGAAAACGACAACTGAGCCTTGCGTGTCGTGGCATTGTGATCAATTCATTTTAAAGTTTCGACCCCGGTTGTCGCGCTGGTTTTCGAGCTAATCGCGAATATCCACAATCGCTCCCAATATTTTCAAAGTACCGCGAGTTGTCAGAGTCCTTCCGCACCTTCGTCCGAACACAAAGACGCCCGATCGTCGAAAACGACCACAGATCCTTGCGTGTTGCGACATTGCGATCAATTCATATTAAGGTTTCGACCCCGGTCGTCGCGCTGGTTTTCGAGATAATCGCGAATAACCGCAATCGGTCCGCAAAATTTTCATAGTACCGCGTGTTTTCAGAGTCTTTCCGCACCATCTGCCGAACACAATGTCGTCCGATCTTCGAAAACGACCACTGATATTTGCGTGTCGCGACATTGCGATCAATTCATATTAAAGTTTCGACCTCGGCCCTCGCGCTGTTTTTCGAGATAATCGGGAATAACCCTAATCGCTCCCGAAATTTTCATAGTACCGCGAATGTTCAGAGTCCTTCCGCACCATCGGCGAAAACAAAGTCGTCCGATCTTCGAAAACGACAACTGATCCTTGCGTGTCCCGACATTGCGATCATTTCATATTAAGGTTTCGCCAACGGTCGTCGCGCTGGTTTTCGAGATAATCGGGAATAACCGCAATCGCTCCTAAAATTTTCAAAGTCCCGCGAGTTTTCAGAGTCCTTCCGCACCATCGTCCGAACACAAAGTCGTCCGATCTTCGAAAACGACCACTGATCCTTGCGTGTCGCGACATTTCGATCAATTCATATTAAGGTTTCGACCCCGGTCGTGGTGCTCGGTTTCGAGATAATCGCGAATAACCCCAATCGTTCCGAAAAATTTTCTAAGTACCGCGATTTGTCAGAGTCCTTCCGCACCATCGTCCGAACACAAAGTCGTCCGATTGTAGAAAACGACCACTGATCCTTGCGTGTTGCGACATTGCGATCAATTCATATTAAGGTTTCGACCACGACCCTCGCGTTTGTTTTCGAGAAAATCGCGAATAACCCTAGTCGCTCCCAAAATTTTCAATGTACCGCGAGTTGTCAGAGTCTTTCCGAACCTTCGTCCGAACACAAAGTCGTCCGATCTTCGAAAACGACAACTGAGCCTTGCGTGTCGTGGCATTGTGATCAATTCATTTTAAAGTTTCGACCCCGGTTGTCGCGCTGGTTTTCGAGCTAATCGCGAATATCCACAATCGCTCCCAATATTTTCAAAGTACCGCGAGTTGTCAGAGTCCTTCCGCACCTTCGTCCGAACACAAAGACGCCCGATCGTCGAAAACGACCACAGATCCTTGCGTGTAGCGACATTGCGATCAATTCATATTAAGGTTTCGACCCCGGTCGTCGCGCTGGTATTCGAGATAATCGCGAATAACCGCAATCGCTCCCAAAATTTTCAAAGTACCGCGAGTTTTCAGAGTCATTCCGCACCATCGGCGAACACAAAGTCGTCCGATCTTCGAAAACGACCACTGATCCTTGCGTGTCGCGACATTGCGATCAATTCATAATAAAGTTTCGACCCCGGTCGTGGCGCTGGTTTTCGAGGTAATCGCGAATATCCACAATCGCTCCCAATATTTTCAAAGTACCGCGAGTTGTCAGAGTCCTTCCGCACCTTCGTCCGAACACAAAGACGCCCGATCGTCGAAAACGACCACAGATCCTTGCGTGTTGCGACATTGCGATCAATTCATATTAAGGTTTCGACCCCGGTCGTCGCGCTGGTTTTCGAGATAATCGCGAATAACCCTAATCACTCCCAAAATTTTAAAAGTACAGCGAGTTTTCAGAGTCCTTCCGCACCATCGTCCGAACACAAAGTCGTCCGATTGTAGAAAACGACCACTGATCCTTGCGTGTCCCGACATTGCGATCAATTCATATTAAGGTTTCGACCCCGGTCGTCGCGCTGGTTTTCGAGATAATCGCGAATAACCGCAATCGGTCCGCAAAATTTTCATAGTACCGCGTGTTTTCAGAGTCTTTCCGCACCATCTGCCGAACACAATGTCGTCCGATCTTCGAAAACGACCACTGATATTTGCGTGTCGCGACATTGCGATCAATTCATATTAAAGTTTCGACCTCGGCCCTCGCGCTGTTTTTCGAGATAATCGCGAATAACCCTAATCGCTCCCGAAATTTTCATAGTACCGCGAATGTTCAGAGTCCTTCCGCACCATCGGCGAACACAAAGTCGTCCGATCTTCGAAAACGACAACTGATCCTTGCGTGTCCCGACATTGCGATCATTTCATATTAAGGTTTCGCCAACGGTCGTCGCGCTGGTTTTCGAGATAATCGGGAATAACCGCAATCGCTCCGAAAATTTTCAAAGTCCCGCGAGTTTTCAGAGTCCTTCCGCACCATCGTCCGAACACAAAGTCGTCCGATTTTCGAAAACGACCACTGATCCTTGCGTGTTGCGACATTGCGATCAATTCATATTAAGGTTTCGACCCCGGTCGTCGCGCTGGTTTTCGAGATAATCGCGAATAACCGCAATCGCTCCCAAAATTTTCAAAGTACCGCGAGTTTTCAGAGTCCTTCCGCACCATCGTCCGAACACAAAGTCGTCCGATCTTCGAAAACGACCACTGATCCTTGCGTGTCGCGACATTGCGATCAATTCATAATAAAGTTTCGACCCCGGTCGTGGCGCTGGTTTTCGAGGTAATCGCGAATATCCACAATCGCTCCCAATATTTTCAAAGTTCCGCGAGTTGTCAGAGTCCTTCCGCACCTTCGTCCGAACACAAAGACGCCCGATCGTCGAAAACGACCACAGATCCTTGCGTGTTGCGACATTGCGGTCAATTCATATTAAGGTTTCGACCCCGGTCGTCGCGCTGGTTTTCGAGATAATCGCGAATAACCGCAATCGGTCCGCAAAATTTTCATAGTACCGCGTGTTTTCAGAGTCTTTCCGCACCATCTGCCGAACACAATGTCGTCCGATCTTCGAAAACGACCACTGATATTTGCGTGTCGCGACATTGCGATCAATTCATATTAAAGTTTCGACCTCGGCCCTCGCGCTGTTTTTCGAGATAATCGCGAATAACCCTAATCGCTCCCGAAATTTTCATAGTACCGCGAATGTTCAGAGTCCTTCCGCACCATCGTCCGAACACAAAGTCGTCCGATCTTCGAAAACGACCACTGATCCTTGCGTGTCGCGACATTTCGATCAATTCATATTAAGGTTTCGACCCCGGTCGTGGTGCTCGGTTTCGAGATAATCGCGAATAACCCCAATCGTTCCGAAAAATTTTCTAAGTACCGCGAGTTGTCAGAGTCCTTCCGAACATTCGTCCGAACACAAAGTCGCCCTATCGTCGAAAACGACCACAGATCCTTGCGTGTAGCGACATTGCGATCAATTCATATTAAGGTTTCGACCCCGGTCGTCGCGCTGGTATTCGAGATAATCGCGAATAACCGCAATCACTCCCAAAATTTTCAAAGTACAGCGAGTTTTCAGAGTCCTTCCGCACCATCGTCCGAACACAAAGTCGTCCGATTGTAGAAAACGACCACTGATCCTTGCGTGTTGCGACATTTCGATCAATTCATATTAAGGTTTCGACCACGACCCTCGCGCTTGTTTTCGAGAAAATCGCGAATAACCCTAGTCGCTCCCAAAATTTTCAATGTACCGCGAGTTGTCAGAGTCCTTCCGACCCTTCGTCCGAACACAAAGTCGTCCGATCTTCGAAAACGACAACTGAGCCTTGCGTGTCGTGGCATTGTGATCAATTCATTTTAAAGTTTCGACCCCGGTTGTCGCGCTGGTTTTCGAGCTAATCGCGAATATCCACAATCGCTCCCAATATTTTCAAAGTACCGCGAGTTGTCAGAGTCCTTCCGCACCTTCGTCCGAACACAAAGACGCCCGATCGTCGAAAACGACCACAGATCCTTGCGTGTAGCGACATTGCGATCAATTCATATTAAGGTTTCGACCCCGGTCGTCGCGCTGGTATTCGAGATAATCGCGAATAACCGCAATCACTCCCAAAATTTTCAAAGTACAGCGAGTTTTCAGAGTCCTTCCGCACCATCGTCCGAACACAAAGTCGTCCGATTGTAGAAAACGACCACTGATCCTTGCGTGTTGCGACATTGCGATCAATTCATATTAAGGTTTCGACCACGACCCTCGCGTTTGTTTTCGAGAAAATCGCGAATAACCCTAGTCGCTCCCAAAATTTTCAATGTACCGCGAGTTGTCAGAGTCTTTCCGAACCTTCGTCCGAACACAAAGTCGTCCGATCTTCGAAAAGGACAACTGAGCCTTGCGTGTCGTGGCATTGTGATCAATTCATTTTAAAGTTTCGACCCCGGTTGTCGCGCTGGTTTTCGAGCTAATCGCGAATATCCACAATCGCTCCCAATATTTTCAAAGTACCGCGAGTTGTCAGAGTCCTTCCGCACCTTCGTCCGAACACAAAGACGCCCGATCGTCGAAAACGACCACAGATCCTTGCGTGTAGCGACATTGCGATCAATTCATATTAAGGTTTCGACCCCGGTCGTCGCGCTGGTATTCGAGATAATCGCGAATAACCGCAATCGCTCCCAAAATTTTCAAAGTACCGCGAGTTTTCAGAGTCATTCCGCACCATCGGCGAACACAAAGTCGTCCGATCTTCGAAAACGACCACTGATCCTTGCGTGTCGCGACATTGCGATCAATTCATAATAAAGTTTCGACCCCGGTCGTGGCGCTGGTTTTCGAGGTAATCGCGAATATCCACAATCGCTCCCAATATTTTCAAAGTACCGCGAGTTGTCAGAGTCCTTCCGCACCTTCGTCCGAACACAAAGACGCCCGATCGTCGAAAACGACCACAGATCCTTGCGTGTTGCGACATTGCGATCAATTCATATTAAGGTTTCGACCCCGGTCGTCGCGCTGGTTTTCGAGATAATCGCGAATAACCCTAATCACTCCCAAAATTTTAAAAGTACAGCGAGTTTTCAGAGTCCTTCCGCACCATCGTCCGAACACAAAGTCGTCCGATTGTAGAAAACGACCACTGATCCTTGCGTGTCCCGACATTGCGATCAATTCATATTAAGGTTTCGACCCCGGTCGTCGCGCTGGTTTTCGAGATAATCGCGAATAACCGCAATCGGTCCGCAAAATTTTCATAGTACCGCGTGTTTTCAGAGTCTTTCCGCACCATCTGCCGAACACAATGTCGTCCGATCTTCGAAAACGACCACTGATATTTGCGTGTCGCGACATTGCGATCAATTCATATTAAAGTTTCGACCTCGGCCCTCGCGCTGTTTTTCGAGATAATCGCGAATAACCCTAATCGCTCCCGAAATTTTCATAGTACCGCGAATGTTCAGAGTCCTTCCGCACCATCGGCGAACACAAAGTCGTCCGATCTTCGAAAACGACAACTGATCCTTGCGTGTCCCGACATTGCGATCATTTCATATTAAGGTTTCGCCAACGGTCGTCGCGCTGGTTTTCGAGATAATCGGGAATAACCGCAATGGCTCCGAAAATTTTCAAAGTCCCGCGAGTTTTCAGAGTCCTTCCGCACCATCGTCCGAACACAAAGTCGTCCGATTTTCGAAAACGACCACTGATCCTTGCGTGTTGCGACATTGCGATCAATTCATATTAAGGTTTCGACCCCGGTCGTCGCGCTGGTTTTCGAGATAATCGCGAATAACCGCAATCGCTCCCAAAATTTTCAAAGTACCGCGAGTTTTCAGAGTCCTTCCGCACCATCGTCCGAACACAAAGTCGTCCGATCTTCGAAAACGACCACTGATCCTTGCGTGTCGCGACATTTCGATCAATTCATATTAAGGTTTCGACCCCGGTCGTAGTGCTCGGTTTCGAGATAATCGCGAATAACCCCAATCGTTCCGAAAAATTTTCTAAGTACCGCGAGTTGTCAGAGTCCTTCCGAACATTCGTCCGAACACAAAGTCGCCCTATCGTCGAAAACGACCACTGATCCTTGCGTGTTGCGACATTGCGATCAATTCATATTAAGGTTTCGACCACGACCCTCGCGCTTGTTTTCGAGAAAATCGCGAATAACCCTAGTCGCTCCCAAAATTTTCAATGTACCGCGAGTTGTCAGAGTCCTTCCGAACCTTCGTCCGAACACAAAGTCGTCCGATCTTCGAAAACGACAACTGAGCCTTGCGTGTCGTGGCATTGTGATCAATTCATTTTAAAGTTTCGACCCCGGTTGTCGCGCTGGTTTTCGAGCTAATCGCGAATATCCACAATCGCTCCCAATATTTTCAAAGTACCGCGAGTTGTCAGAGTCCTTCCGCACCTTCGTCCGAACACAAAGACGCCCGATCGTCGAAAACGACCACAGATCCTTGCGTGTAGCGACATTGCGATCAATTCATATTAAGGTTTCGACCCCGGTCGTCGCGCTGGTATTCGAGATAATCGCGAATAACCGCAATCGCTCCCAAAATTTTCAAAGTACCGCGAGTTTTCAGAGTCATTCCGCACCATCGGCGAACACAAAGTCGTCCGATCTTCGAAAACGACCACTGATCCTTGCGTGTCGCGACATTGCGATCAATTCATAATAAAGTTTCGACCCCGGTCGTGGCGCTGGTTTTCGAGGTAATCGCGAATATCCACAATCGCTCCCAATATTTTCAAAGTACCGCGAGTTGTCAGAGTCCTTCCGCACCTTCGTCCGAACACAAAGACGCCCGATCGTCGAAAACGACCACAGATCCTTGCGTGTTGCGACATTGCGATCAATTCATATTAAGGTTTCGACCCCGGTCGTCGCGCTGGTTTTCGAGATAATCGCGAATAACCCTAATCACTCCCAAAATTTTAAAAGTACAGCGAGTTTTCAGAGTCCTTCCGCACCATCGTCCGAACACAAAGTCGTCCGATTGTAGAAAACGACCACTGATCCTTGCGTGTCCCGACATTGCGATCAATTCATATTAAGGTTTCGACCCCGGTCGTCGCGCTGGTTTTCGAGATAATCGCGAATAACCGCAATCGGTCCGCAAAATTTTCATAGTACCGCGTGTTTTCAGAGTCTTTCCGCACCATCTGCCGAACACAATGTCGTCCGATCTTCGAAAACGACCACTGATATTTGCGTGTCGCGACATTGCGATCAATTCATATTAAAGTTTCGACCTCGGCCCTCGCGCTGTTTTTCGAGATAATCGCGAATAACCCTAATCGCTCCCGAAATTTTCATAGTACCGCGAATGTTCAGAGTCCTTCCGCACCATCGGCGAACACAAAGTCGTCCGATCTTCGAAAACGACAACTGATCCTTGCGTGTCCCGACATTGCGATCATTTCATATTAAGGTTTCGCCAACGGTCGTCGCGCTGGTTTTCGAGATAATCGGGAATAACCGCAATCGCTCCGAAAATTTTCAAAGTCCCGCGAGTTTTCAGAGTCCTTCCGCACCATCGTCCGAACACAAAGTCGTCCGATTTTCGAAAACGACCACTGATCCTTGCGTGTTGCGACATTGCGATCAATTCATATTAAGGTTTCGACCCCGGTCGTCGCGCTGGTTTTCGAGATAATCGCGAATAACCGCAATCGCTCCCAAAATTTTCAAAGTACCGCGAGTTTTCAGAGTCCTTCCGCACCATCGTCCGAACACAAAGTCGTCCGATCTTCGAAAACGACCACTGATCCTTGCGTGTCGCGACATTGCGATCAATTCATAATAAAGTTTCGACCCCGGTCGTGGCGCTGGTTTTCGAGGTAATCGCGAATATCCACAATCGCTCCCAATATTTTCAAAGTTCCGCGAGTTGTCAGAGTCCTTCCGCACCTTCGTCCGAACACAAAGACGCCCGATCGTCGAAAACGACAACAGATCCTTGCGTGTTGCGACATTGCGATCAATTCATATTAAGGTTTCGACCCCGGTCGTCGCGCTGGTTTTCGAGATAATCGCGAATAACCGCAATCGGTCCGCAAAATTTTCATAGTACCGCGTGTTTTCAGAGTCTTTCCGCACCATCTGCCGAACACAATGTCGTCCGATCTTCGAAAACGACCACTGATATTTGCGTGTCGCGACATTGCGATCAATTCATATTAAAGTTTCGACCTCGGCCCTCGCGCTGTTTTTCGAGATAATCGCGAATAACCCTAATCGCTCCCGAAATTTTCATAGTACCGCGAATGTTCAGAGTCCTTCCGCACCATCGGCGAACACAAAGTCGTCCGATCTTCGAAAACGACAACTGATCCTTGCGTGTCCCGACATTGCGATCATTTCATATTAAGGTTTCGCCAACGGTCGTCGCGCTGGTTTTCGAGATAATCGGGAATAACCGCAATCGCTCCTAAAATTTTCAAAGTCCCGCGAGTTTTCAGAGTCCTTCCGCACCATCGTCCGAACACAAAGTCGTCCGATCTTCGAAAACGACCACTGATCCTTGCGTGTCGCGACATTTCGATCAATTCATATTAAGGTTTCGACCCCGGTCGTGGTGCTCGGTTTCGAGATAATCGCGAATAACCCCAATCGTTCCGAAAAATTTTCTAAGTACCGCGAGTTGTCAGAGTCCTTCCGAACATTCGTCCGAACACAAAGTCGCCCTATCGTCGAAAACGACCACTGATCCTTGCGTGTTGCGACATTTCGATCAATTCATATAAAGGTTTCGACCACGACCCTCGCGCTTGTTTTCGAGAAAATCGCGAATAACCCTAGTCGCTCCCAAAATTTTCAATGTACCGCGAGTTGTCAGAGTCCTTCCGACCCTTCGTCCGAACACAAAGTCGTCCGATCTTCGAAAACGACAACTGAGCCTTGCGTGTCGTGGCATTGTGATCAATTCATTTTAAAGTTTCGACCCCGGTTGTCGCGCTGGTTTTCGAGCTAATCGCGAATATCCACAATCGCTCCCAATATTTTCAAAGTACCGCGAGTTGTCAGAGTCCTTCCGCACCTTCGTCCGAACACAAAGACGCCCGATCGTCGAAAACGACCACAGATCCTTGCGTGTAGCGACATTGCGATCAATTCATATTAAGGTTTCGACCCCGGTCGTCGCGCTGGTATTCGAGATAATCGCGAATAACCGCAATCACTCCCAAAATTTTCAAAGTACAGCGAGTTTTCAGAGTCCTTCCGCACCATCGTCCGAACACAAAGTCGTCCGATTGTAGAAAACGACCACTGATCCTTGCGTGTTGCGACATTGCGATCAATTCATATTAAGGTTTCGACCACGACCCTCGCGTTTGTTTTCGAGAAAATCGCGAATAACCCTAGTCGCTCCCAAAATTTTCAATGTACCGCGAGTTGTCAGAGTCTTTCCGAACCTTCGTCCGAACACAAAGTCGTCCGATCTTCGAAAAGGACAACTGAGCCTTGCGTGTCGTGGCATTGTGATCAATTCATTTTAAAGTTTCGACCCCGGTTGTCGCGCTGGTTTTCGAGCTAATCGCGAATATCCACAATCGCTCCCAATATTTTCAAAGTACCGCGAGTTGTCAGAGTCCTTCCGCACCTTCGTCCGAACACAAAGACGCCCGATCGTCGAAAACGACCACAGATCCTTGCGTGTAGCGACATTGCGATCAATTCATATTAAGGTTTCGACCCCGGTCGTCGCGCTGGTTTTCGAGATAATCGCGAATAACCGCAATCGGTCCGCAAAATTTTCATAGTACCGCGTGTTTTCAGAGTCTTTCCGCACCATCTGCCGAACACAATGTCGTCCGATCTTCGAAAACGACCACTGATATTTGCGTGTCGCGAAATTGCGATCAATTCATATTAAAGTTTCGACCTCGGCCCTCGCGCTGTTTTTCGAGATAATCGCGAATAACCCTAATCGCTCCCGAAATTTTCATAGTACCGCGAATGTTCAGAGTCCTTCCGCACCATCGGCGAACACAAAGTCGTCCGATCTTCGAAAACGACAACTGATCCTTGCGTGTCCCGACATTGCGATCATTTCATATTAAGGTTTCGCCAACGGTCGTCGCGCTGGTTTTCGAGATAATCGGGAATAACCGCAATCGCTCCGAAAATTTTCAAAGTCCCGCGAGTTTTCAGAGTCCTTCCGCACCATCGTCCGAACACAAAGTCGTCCGATTTTCGAAAACGACCACTGATCCTTGCGTGTTGCGACATTGCGATCAATTCATATTAAGGTTTCGACCCCGGTCGTCGCGCTGGTTTTCGAGATAATCGCGAATAACCGCAATCGCTCCCAAAATTTTCAAAGTACCGCGAGTTTTCAGAGTCCTTCCGCACCATCGTCCGAACACAAAGTCGTCCGATCTTCGAAAACGACCACTGATCCTTGCGTGTCGCGACATTTCGATCAATTCATATTAAGGTTTCGACCCCGGTCGTAGTGCTCGGTTTCGAGATAATCGCGAATAACCCCAATCGTTCCGAAAAATTTTCTAAGTACCGCGAGTTGTCAGAGTCCTTCCGAACATTCGTCCGAACACAAAGTCGCCCTATCGTCGAAAACGACCACTGATCCTTGCGTGTTGCGACATTGCGATCAATTCATATTAAGGTTTCGACCACGACCCTCGCGCTTGTTTTCGAGAAAATCGCGAATAACCCTAGTCGCTCCCAAAATTTTCAATGTACCGCGAGTTGTCAGAGTCCTTCCGAACCTTCGTCCGAACACAAAGTCGTCCGATCTTCGAAAACGACAACTGAGCCTTGCGTGTCGTGGCATTGTGATCAATTCATTTTAAAGTTTCGACCCCGGTTGTCGCGCTGGTTTTCGAGCTAATCGCGAATATCCACAATCGCTCCCAATATTTTCAAAGTACCGCGAGTTGTCAGAGTCCTTCCGCACCTTCGTCCGAACACAAAGACGCCCGATCGTCGAAAACGACCACAGATCCTTGCGTGTAGCGACATTGCGATCAATTCATATTAAGGTTTCGACCCCGGTCGTCGCGCTGGTATTCGAGATAATCGCGAATAACCGCAATCGCTCCCAAAATTTTCAAAGTACCGCGAGTTGTCAGAGTCTTTCCGAACCTTCGTCCGAACACAAAGTCGTCCGATCTTCGAAAACGACAACTGAGCCTTGCGTGTCGTGGCATTGTGATCAATTCATTTTAAAGTTTCGACCCCGGTTGTCGCGCTGGTTTTCGAGCTAATCGCGAATATCCACAATCGCTCCCAATATTTTCAAAGTACCGCGAGTTGTCAGAGTCCTTCCGCACCTTCGTCCGAACACAAAGACGCCCGATCGTCGAAAACGACCACAGATCCTTGCGTGTAGCGACATTGCGATCAATTCATATTAAGGTTTCGACCCCGGTCGTCGCGCTGGTATTCGAGATAATCGCGAATAACCGCAATCGCTCCCAAAATTTTCAAAGTACCGCGAGTTTTCAGAGTCATTCCGCACCATCGGCGAACACAAAGTCGTCCGATCTTCGAAAACGACCACTGATCCTTGCGTGTCGCGACATTGCGATCAATTCATAATAAAGTTTCGACCCCGGTCGTGGCGCTGGTTTTCGAGGTAATCGCGAATATCCACAATCGCTCCCAATATTTTCAAAGTACCGCGAGTTGTCAGAGTCCTTCCGCACCTTCGTCCGAACACAAAGACGCCCGATCGTCGAAAACGACCACAGATCCTTGCGTGTTGCGACATTGCGATCAATTCATATTAAGGTTTCGACCCCGGTCGTCGCGCTGGTTTTCGAGATAATCGCGAATAACCCTAATCACTCCCAAAATTTTAAAAGTACAGCGAGTTTTCAGAGTCCTTCCGCACCATCGTCCGAACACAAAGTCGTCCGATTGTAGAAAACGACCACTGATCCTTGCGTGTCCCGACATTGCGATCAATTCATATTAAGGTTTCGACCCCGGTCGTCGCGCTGGTTTTCGAGATAATCGCGAATAACCGCAATCGGTCCGCAAAATTTTCATAGTACCGCGTGTTTTCAGAGTCTTTCCGCACCATCTGCCGAACACAATGTCGTCCGATCTTCGAAAACGACCACTGATATTTGCGTGTCGCGACATTGCGATCAATTCATATTAAAGTTTCGACCTCGGCCCTCGCGCTGTTTTTCGAGATAATCGCGAATAACCCTAATCGCTCCCGAAATTTTCATAGTACCGCGAATGTTCAGAGTCCTTCCGCACCATCGGCGAACACAAAGTCGTCCGATCTTCGAAAACGACAACTGATCCTTGCGTGTCCCGACATTGCGATCATTTCATATTAAGGTTTCGCCAACGGTCGTCGCGCTGGTTTTCGAGATAATCGGGAATAAGCGCAATCGCTCCGAAAATTTTCAAAGTCCCGCGAGTTTTCAGAGTCCTTCCGCACCATCGTCCGAACACAAAGTCGTCCGATTTTCGAAAACGACCACTGATCCTTGCGTGTTGCGACATTGCGATCAATTCATATTAAGGTTTCGACCCCGGTCGTCGCGCTGGTTTTCGAGATAATCGCGAATAACCGCAATCGCTCCCAAAATTTTCAAAGTACCGCGAGTTTTCAGAGTCCTTCCGCACCATCGTCCGAACACAAAGTCGTCCGATCTTCGAAAACGACCACTGATCCTTGCGTGTCGCGACATTTCGATCAATTCATATTAAGGTTTCGACCCCGGTCGTCGCGCTGGTATTCGAGATAATCGCGAATAACCGCAATCGCTCCCAAAATTTTCAAAGTACCGCGAGTTTTCAGAGTCATTCCGCACCATCGGCGAACACAAAGTCGTCCGATCTTCGAAAACGACCACTGATCCTTGCGTGTCGCGACATTGCGATCAATTCATAATAAAGTTTCGACCCCGGTCGTGGCGCTGGTTTTCGAGGTAATCGCGAATATCCACAATCGCTCCCAATATTTTCAAAGTACCGCGAGTTGTCAGAGTCCTTCCGCACCTTCGTCCGAACACAAAGACGCCCGATCGTCGAAAACGACCACAGATCCTTGCGTGTTGCGACATTGCGATCAATTCATATTAAGGTTTCGACCCCGGTCGTCGCGCTGGTTTTCGAGATAATCGCGAATAACCCTAATCACTCCCAAAATTTTCAAAGTACAGCGAGTTTTCAGAGTCCTTCCGCACCATCGTCCGAACACAAAGTCGTCCGATTGTAGAAAACGACCACTGATCCTTGCGTGTCCCGACATTGCGATCAATTCATATTAAGGTTTCGACCCCGGTCGTCGCGCTGGTTTTCGAGATAATCGCGAATAACCGCAATCGGTCCGCAAAATTTTCATAGTACCGCGTGTTTTCAGAGTCTTTCCGCACCATCTGCCGAACACAATGTCGTCCGATCTTCGAAAACGACCACTGATATTTGCGTGTCGCGACATTGCGATCAATTCATATTAAAGTTTCGACCTCGGCCCTCGCGCTGTTTTTCGAGATAATCGCGAATAACCCTAATCGCTCCCGAAATTTTCATAGTACCGCGAATGTTCAGAGTCCTTCCGCACCATCGGCGAACACAAAGTCGTCCGATCTTCGAAAACGACAACTGATCCTTGCGTGTCCCGACATTGCGATCATTTCATATTAAGGTTTCGCCAACGGTCGTCGCGCTGGTTTTCGAGATAATCGGGAATAACCGCAATCGCTCCGAAAATTTTCAAAGTCCCGCGAGTTTTCAGAGTCCTTCCGCACCATCGTCCGAACACAAAGTCGTCCGATTTTCGAAAACGACCACTGATCCTTGCGTGTTGCGACATTGCGATCAATTCATATTAAGGTTTCGACCCCGGTCGTCGCGCTGGTTTTCGAGATAATCGCGAATAACCGCAATCGCTCCCAAAATTTTCAAAGTACCGCGAGTTTTCAGAGTCCTTCCGAACCTTCGTCCGAACACAAAGTCGTCCGATCTTCGAAAACGACAACTGAGCCTTGCGTGTCGTGGCATTGTGATCAATTCATTTTAAAGTTTCGACCCCGGTTGTCGCGCTGGTTTTCGAGCTAATCGCGAATATCCACAATCGCTCCCAATATTTTCAAAGTACCGCGAGTTGTCAGAGTCCTTCCGCACCTTCGTCCGAACACAAAGACGCCCGATCGTCGAAAACGACCACAGATCCTTGCGTGTAGCGACATTGCGATCAATTCATATTAAGGTTTCGACCCCGGTCGTCGCGCTGGTATTCGAGATAATCGCGAATAACCGCAATCGCTCCCAAAATTTTCAAAGTACCGCGAGTTTTCAGAGTCATTCCGCACCATCGGCGAACACAAAGTCGTCCGATCTTCGAAAACGACCACTGATCCTTGCGTGTCGCGACATTGCGATCAATTCATAATAAAGTTTCGACCCCGGTCGTGGCGCTGGTTTTCGAGGTAATCGCGAATATCCACAATCGCTCCCAATATTTTCAAAGTACCGCGAGTTGTCAGAGTCCTTCCGCACCTTCGTCCGAACACAAAGACGCCCGATCGTCGAAAACGACCACAGATCCTTGCGTGTAGCGACATTGCGATCAATTCATATTAAGGTTTCGACCCCGGTCGTCGCGCTGGTATTCGAGATAATCGCGAATAACCGCAATCGCTCCCAAAATTTTCAAAGTACCGCGAGTTTTCAGAGTCATTCCGCACCATCGGCGAACACAAAGTCGTCCGATCTTCGAAAACGACCACAGATCCTTGCGTGTTGCGACATTGCGATCAATTCATATTAAGGTTTCGACCCCGGTCGTCGCGCTGGTTTTCGAGATAATCGCGAATAACCGCAATCGGTCCGCAAAATTTTCATAGTACCGCGTGTTTTCAGAGTCTTTCCGCACCATCTGCCGAACACAATGTCGTCCGATCTTCGAAAACGACCACTGATATTTGCGTGTCGCGACATTGCGATCAATTCATATTAAAGTTTCGACCTCGGCCCTCGCGCTGTTTTTCGAGATAATCGCGAATAACCCTAATCGCTCCCGAAATTTTCATAGTACCGCGAATGTTCAGAGTCCTTCCGCACCATCGACGAACACAAAGTCGTCCGATCTTCGAAAACGACAACTGATCCTTGCGTGTCCCGACATTGCGATCATTTCATATTAAGGTTTCGCCAACGGTCGTCGCGCTGGTTTTCGAGATAATCGGGAATAACCGCAATCGCTCCGAAAATTTTCAAAGTCCCGCGAGTTTTCAGAGTCCTTCCGCACCATCGTCCGAACACAAAGTCGTCCGATCTTCGAAAACGACCACTGATCCTTGCGTGTCGCGACATTTCGATCAATTCATATTAAGGTTTCGACCCCGGTCGTGGTGCTCGGTTTCGAGATAATCGCGAATAACCCCAATCGTTCCGAAAAATTTTCTAAGTACCGCGAGTTGTCAGAGTCCTTCCGAACATTCGTCCGAACACAAAGTCGCCCTATCGTCGAAAACGACCACTGATCCTTGCGTGTTGCGACATTTCGATCAATTCATATTAAGGTTTCGACCACGACCCTCGCGCTTGTTTTCGAGAAAATCGCGAATAACCCTAGTCGCTCCCAAAATTTTCAATGTACCGCGAGTTGTCAGAGTCCTTCCGACCCTTCGTCCGAACACAAAGTCGTCCGATCTTCGAAAACGACAACTGAGCCTTGCGTGTCGTGGCATTGTGATCAATTCATTTTAAAGTTTCGACCCCGGTTGTCGCGCTGGTTTTCGAGCTAATCGCGAATATCCACAATCGCTCCCAATATTTTCAAAGTACCGCGAGTTGTCAGAGTCCTTCCGCACCTTCGTCCGAACACAAAGACGCCCGATCGTCGAAAACGACCACAGATCCTTGCGTGTAGCGACATTGCGATCAATTCATATTAAGGTTTCGACCCCGGTCGTCGCGCTGGTATTCGAGATAATCGCGAATAACCGCAATCGCTCCCAAAATTTTCAAAGTACCGCGAGTTTTCAGAGTCATTCCGCACCATCGGCGAACACAAAGTCGTCCGATCTTCGAAAACGACCACTGATCCTTGCGTGTCGCGACATTGCGATCAATTCATAATAAAGTTTCGACCCCGGTCGTGGCGCTGGTTTTCGAGGTAATCGCGAATATCCACAATCGCTCCCAATATTTTCAAAGTACCGCGAGTTGTCAGAGTCCTTCCGCACCTTCGTCCGAACACAAAGACGCCCGATCGTCGAAAACGACCACAGATCCTTGCGTGTAGCGACATTGCGATCAATTCATATTAAGGTTTCGACCCCGGTCGTCGCGCTGGTATTCGAGATAATCGCGAATAACCGCAATCACTCCCAAAATTTTCAAAGTACAGCGAGTTTTCAGAGTCCTTCCGCACCATCGTCCGAACACAAAGTCGTCCGATTGTAGAAAACGACCACTGATCCTTGCGTGTTGCGACATTGCGATCAATTCATATTAAGGTTTCGACCACGACCCTCGCGTTTGTTTTCGAGAAAATCGCGAATAACCCTAGTCGCTCCCAAAATTTTCAATGTACCGCGAGTTGTCAGAGTCTTTCCGAACCTTCGTCCGAACACAAAGTCGTCCGATCTTCGAAAACGACAACTGAGCCTTGCGTGTCGTGGCATTGTGATCAATTCATTTTAAAGTTTCGACCCCGGTTGTCGCGCTGGTTTTCGAGCTAATCGCGAATATCCACAATCGCTCCCAATATTTTCAAAGTACCGCGAGTTGTCAGAGTCCTTCCGCACCTTCGTCCGAAGACAAAGACGCCCGATCGTCGAAAACGACCACAGATCCTTGCGTGTAGCGACATTGCGATCAATTCATATTAAGGTTTCGACCCCGGTCGTCGCGCTGGTATTCGAGATAATCGCGAATAACCGCAATCACTCCCAAAATTTTCAAAGTCCCGCGAGTTTTCAGAGTCCTTCCGCACCATCGTCCGAACACAAAGTCGTCCGATCTTCGAAAACGACCACTGATCCTTGCGTGTCGCGACATTTCGATCAATTCATATTAAGGTTTCGACCCCGGTCGTGGTGCTCGGTTTCGAGATAATCGCGAATAACCCCAATCGTTCCGAAAAATTTTCTAAGTACCGCGAGTTGTCAGAGTCCTTCCGAACATCCGTGCGAACACAAAGTCGCCCTATCGTCGAAAACGACCACTGATCCTTGCGTGTTGCGACATTGCGATCAATTCATATTAAGGTTTCGACCACGACCCTCGCGCTTGTTTTCGAGAAAATCGCGAATAACCCTAGTCGCTCCCAAAATTTTCAATGTACCGCGAGTTGTCAGAGTCCTTCCGAACCTTCGTCCGAACACAAAGTCGTCCGATCTTCGAAAACGACAACTGAGCCTTGCGTGTCGTGGCATTGTGATCAATTCATTTTAAAGTTTCGACCCCGGTTGTCGCGCTGGTTTTCGAGCTAATCGCGAATATCCACAATCGCTCCCAATATTTTCAAAGTACCGCGAATGTTCAGAGTCCTTCCGCACCATCGACGAACACAAAGTCGTCCGATCTTCGAAAACGACAACTGATCCTTGCGTGTCCCGACATTGCGATCATTTCATATTAAGGTTTCGCCAACGGTCGTCGCGCTGGTTTTCGAGATAATCGGGAATAACCGCAATCGCTCCGAAAATTTTCAAAGTCCCGCGAGTTTTCAGAGTCCTTCCGCACCATCGTCCGAACACAAAGTCGTCCGATCTTCGAAAACGACCACTGATCCTTGCGTGTCGCGACATTTCGATCAATTCATATTAAGGTTTCGACCCCGGTCGTCGCGCTGGTTTTCGAGATAATCGCGAATAACCCCAATCGGTCCGCAAAATTTTCATAGTACCGCGTGTTTTCAGAGTCTTTCCGCACCATCTGCCGAACACAATGTCGTCCGATCTTCGAAAACGACCACTGATATTTGCGTGTCGCGACATTGCGATCAATTCATATTAAAGTTTCGACCTCGGCCCTCGCGCTGTTTTTCGAGATAATCGCGAATAACCCTAATCGCTCCCGAAATTTTCATAGTACCGCGAATGTTCAGAGTCCTTCCGCACCATCGACGAACACAAAGTCGTCCGATCTTCGAAAACGACAACTGATCCTTGCGTGTCCCGACATTGCGATCATTTCATATTAAGGTTTCGCCAACGGTCGTCGCGCTGGTTTTCGAGATAATCGGGAATAACCGCAATCGCTCCGAAAATTTTCAAAGTCCCGCGAGTTTTCAGAGTCCTTCCGCACCATCGTCCGAACACAAAGTCGTCCGATCTTCGAAAACGACCACTGATCCTTGCGTGTCGCGACATTTCGATCAATTCATATTAAGGTTTCGACCCCGGTCGTGGTGCTCGGTTTCGAGATAATCGCGAATAACCCCAATCGTTCCGAAAAATTTTCTAAGTACCGCGAGTTGTCAGAGTCCTTCCGAACATTCGTCCGAACACAAAGTCGCCCTATCGTCGAAAACGACCACTGATCCTTGCGTGTTGCGACATTTCGATCAATTCATATTAAGGTTTCGACCACGACCCTCGCGCTTGTTTTCGAGAAAATCGCGAATAACCCTAGTCGCTCCCAAAATTTTCAATGTACCGCGAGTTGTCAGAGTCCTTCCGACCCTTCGTCCGAACACAAAGTCGTCCGATCTTCGAAAACGACAACTGAGCCTTGCGTGTCGTGGCATTGTGATCAATTCATTTTAAAGTTTCGACCCCGGTTGTCGCGCTGGTTTTCGAGCTAATCGCGAATATCCACAATCGCTCCCAATATTTTCAAAGTACCGCGAGTTGTCAGAGTCCTTCCGCACCTTCGTCCGAACACAAAGACGCCCGATCGTCGAAAACGACCACAGATCCTTGCGTGTAGCGACATTGCGATCAATTCATATTAAGGTTTCGACCCCGGTCGTCGCGCTGGTATTCGAGATAATCGCGAATAACCGCAATCACTCCCAAAATTTTCAAAGTACAGCGAGTTTTCAGAGTCCTTCCGCACCATCGTCCGAACACAAAGTCGTCCGATTGTAGAAAACGACCACTGATCCTTGCGTGTTGCGACATTGCGATCAATTCATATTAAGGTTTCGACCACGACCCTCGCGTTTGTTTTCGAGAAAATCGCGAATAACCCTAGTCGCTCCCAAAATTTTCAATGTACCGCGAGTTGTCAGAGTCTTTCCGAACCTTCGTCCGAACACAAAGTCGTCCGATCTTCGAAAACGACAACTGAGCCTTGCGTGTCGTGGCATTGTGATCAATTCATTTTAAAGTTTCGACCCCGGTTGTCGCGCTGGTTTTCGAGCTAATCGCGAATATCCACAATCGCTCCCAATATTTTCAAAGTACCGCGAGTTGTCAGAGTCCTTCCGCACCTTCGTCCGAAGACAAAGACGCCCGATCGTCGAAAACGACCACAGATCCTTGCGTGTAGCGACATTGCGATCAATTCATATTAAGGTTTCGACCCCGGTCGTCGCGCTGGTATTCGAGATAATCGCGAATAACCGCAATCACTCCCAAAATTTTCAAAGTCCCGCGAGTTTTCAGAGTCCTTCCGCACCATCGTCCGAACACAAAGTCGTCCGATCTTCGAAAACGACCACTGATCCTTGCGTGTCGCGACATTTCGATCAATTCATATTAAGGTTTCGACCCCGGTCGTGGTGCTCGGTTTCGAGATAATCGCGAATAACCCCAATCGTTCCGAAAAATTTTCTAAGTACCGCGAGTTGTCAGAGTCCTTCCGAACATCCGTGCGAACACAAAGTCGCCCTATCGTCGAAAACGACCACTGATCCTTGCGTGTTGCGACATTGCGATCAATTCATATTAAGGTTTCGACCACGACCCTCGCGCTTGTTTTCGAGAAAATCGCGAATAACCCTAGTCGCTCCCAAAATTTTCAATGTACCGCGAGTTGTCAGAGTCCTTCCGAACCTTCGTCCGAACACAAAGTCGTCCGATCTTCGAAAACGACAACTGAGCCTTGCGTGTCGTGGCATTGTGATCAATTCATTTTAAAGTTTCGACCCCGGTTGTCGCGCTGGTTTTCGAGCTAATCGCGAATATCCACAATCGCTCCCAATATTTTCAAAGTACCGCGAGTTGTCAGAGTCCTTCCGCACCTTCGTCCGAACACAAAGACGCCCGATCGTCGAAAACGACCACAGATCCTTGCGTGTTGCGACATTGCGATCAATTCATATTAAGGTTTCGACCGCGGTCGTCGCGCTGGTTTTCGAGATAATCGCGAATAACCGCAATCGGTCCGCAAAATTTTCATAGTACCGCGTGTTTTCAGAGTCTTTCCGCACCATCTGCCGAACACAATGTCGTCCGATCGTCGAAAACGACCACTGATATTTGCGTGTCGCGACATTGCGATCAATTCATATTAAAGTTTCGACCTCGGCCCTCGCGCTGTTTTTCGAGATAATCGCGAATAACCCTAATCGCTCCCGAAATTTTCATAGTACCGCGAATGTTCAGAGTCCTTCCGCACCATCGGCGAACACAAAGTCGTCCGATCTTCGAAAACGACAACTGATCCTTGCGTGTCCCGACATTGCGATCATTTCATATTAAGGTTTCGCCAACGGTCGTCGCGCTGGTTTTCGAGATAATCGGGAATAACCGCAATCGCTCCGAAAATTTTCAAAGTCCCGCGAGTTTTCAGAGTCCTTCCGCACCATCGTCCGAACACAAAGTCGTCCGATTTTCGAAAACGACCACTGATCCTTGCGTGTTGCGACATTGCGATCAATTCATATTAAGGTTTCGACCCCGGTCGTCGCGCTGGTTTTCGAGATAATCGCGAATAACCGCAATCGCTCCCAAAATTTTCAAAGTACCGCGAGTTTTCAGAGTCCTTCCGAACCTTCGTCCGAACACAAAGTCGTCCGATCTTCGAAAACGACAACTGAGCCTTGCGTGTCGTGGCATTGTGATCAATTCATTTTAAAGTTTCGACCCCGGTTGTCGCGCTGGTTTTCGAGCTAATCGCGAATATCCACAATCGCTCCCAATATTTTCAAAGTACCGCGAGTTGTCAGAGTCCTTCCGCACCTTCGTCCGAACACAAAGACGCCCGATCGTCGAAAACGACCACAGATCCTTGCGTGTAGCGACATTGCGATCAATTCATATTAAGGTTTCGACCCCGGTCGTCGCGCTGGTATTCGAGATAATCGCGAATAACCGCAATCGCTCCCAAAATTTTCAAAGTACCGCGAGTTTTCAGAGTCATTCCGCACCATCGGCGAACACAAAGTCGTCCGATCTTCGAAAACGACCACTGATCCTTGCGTGTCGCGACATTGTGATCAATTCATAATAAAGTTTCGACCCCGGTCGTGGCGCTGGTTTTCGAGGTAATCGCGAATATCCACAATCGCTCCCAATATTTTCAAAGTACCGCGAGTTGTCAGAGTCCTTCCGCACCTTCGTCCGAACACAAAGACGCCCGATCGTCGAAAACGACCACAGATCCTTGCGTGTAGCGACATTGCGATCAATTCATATTAAGGTTTCGACCCCGGTCGTCGCGCTGGTATTCGAGATAATCGCGAATAACCGCAATCGCTCCCAAAATTTTCAAAGTACCGCGAGTTTTCAGAGTCATTCCGCACCATCGGCGAACACAAAGTCGTCCGATCTTCGAAAACGACCACTGATCCTTGCGTGTCGCGACATTGCGATCAATTCATAATAAAGTTTCGACCCCGGTCGTGGCGCTGGTTTTCGAGGTAATCGCGAATATCCACAATCGCTCCCAATATTTTCAAAGTACCGCGAGTTGTCAGAGTCCTTCCGCACCTTCGTCCGAACACAAAGACGCCCGATCGTCGAAAACGACCACAGATCCTTGCGTGTTGCGACATTGCGATCAATTCATATTAAGGTTTCGACCCCGGTCGTCGCGCTGGTTTTCGAGATAATCGCGAATAACCCTAATCACTCCCAAAATTTTCAAAGTACAGCGAGTTTTCAGAGTCCTTCCGCACCATCGTCCGAACACAAAGTCGTCCGATTGTAGAAAACGACCACTGATCCTTGCGTGTCCCGACATTGCGATCAATTCATATTAAGGTTTCGACCCCGGTCGTCGCGCTGGTTTTCGAGATAATCGCGAATAACCGCAATCGGTCCGCAAAATTTTCATAGTACCGCGTGTTTTCAGAGTCTTTCCGCACCATCTGCCGAACACAATGTCGTCCGATCTTCGAAAACGACCACTGATATTTGCGTGTCGCGACATTGCGATCAATTCATATTAAAGTTTCGACCTCGGCCCTCGCGCTGTTTTTCGAGATAATCGCGAATAACCCTAATCGCTCCCGAAATTTTCATAGTACCGCGAATGTTCAGAGTCCTTCCGCACCATCGGCGAACACAAAGTCGTCCGATCTTCGAAAACGACAACTGATCCTTGCGTGTCCCGACATTGCGATCATTTCATATTAAGGTTTCGCCAACGGTCGTCGCGCTGGTTTTCGAGATAATCGGGAATAACCGCAATCGCTCCGAAAATTTTCAAAGTCCCGCGAGTTTTCAGAGTCCTTCCGCACCATCGTCCGAACACAAAGTCGTCCGATTTTCGAAAACGACCACTGATCCTTGCGTGTTGCGACATTGCGATCAATTCATATTAAGGTTTCGACCCCGGTCGTCGCGCTGGTTTTCGAGATAATCGCGAATAACCGCAATCGCTCCCAAAATTTTCAAAGTACCGCGAGTTTTCAGAGTCCTTCCGAACCTTCGTCCGAACACAAAGTCGTCCGATCTTCGAAAACGACAACTGAGCCTTGCGTGTCGTGGCATTGTGATCAATTCATTTTAAAGTTTCGACCCCGGTTGTCGCGCTGGTTTTCGAGCTAATCGCGAATATCCACAATCGCTCCCAATATTTTCAAAGTACCGCGAGTTGTCAGAGTCCTTCCGCACCTTCGTCCGAACACAAAGACGCCCGATCGTCGAAAACGACCACAGATCCTTGCGTGTAGCGACATTGCGATCAATTCATATTAAGGTTTCGACCCCGGTCGTCGCGCTGGTATTCGAGATAATCGCGAATAACCGCAATCGCTCCCAAAATTTTCAAAGTACCGCGAGTTTTCAGAGTCATTCCGCACCATCGGCGAACACAAAGTCGTCCGATCTTCGAAAACGACCACTGATCCTTGCGTGTCGCGACATTGCGATCAATTCATAATAAAGTTTCGACCCCGGTCGTGGCGCTGGTTTTCGAGGTAATCGCGAATATCCACAATCGCTCCCAATATTTTCAAAGTACCGCGAGTTGTCAGAGTCCTTCCGCACCTTCGTCCGAACACAAAGACGCCCGATCGTCGAAAACGACCACAGATCCTTGCGTGTAGCGACATTGCGATCAATTCATATTAAGGTTTCGACCCCGGTCGTCGCGCTGGTATTCGAGATAATCGCGAATAACCGCAATCGCTCCCAAAATTTTCAAAGTACCGCGAGTTTTCAGAGTCATTCCGCACCATCGGCGAACACAAAGTCGTCCGATCTTCGAAAACGACCACAGATCCTTGCGTGTTGCGACATTGCGATCAATTCATATTAAGGTTTCGACCCCGGTCGTCGCGCTGGTTTTCGAGATAATCGCGAATAACCGCAATCGGTCCGCAAAATTTTCATAGTACCGCGTGTTTTCAGAGTCTTTCCGCACCATCTGCCGAACACAATGTCGTCCGATCTTCGAAAACGACCACTGATATTTGCGTGTCGCGACATTGCGATCAATTCATATTAAAGTTTCGACCTCGGCCCTCGCGCTGTTTTTCGAGATAATCGCGAATAACCCTAATCGCTCCCGAAATTTTCATAGTACCGCGAATGTTCAGAGTCCTTCCGCACCATCGGCGAACACAAAGTCGTCCGATCTTCGAAAACGACAACTGATCCTTGCGTGTCCCGACATTGCGATCATTTCATATTAAGGTTTCGCCAACGGTCGTCGCGCTGGTTTTCGAGATAATCGGGAATAACCGCAATCGCTCCGAAAATTTTCAAAGTCCCGCGAGTTTTCAGAGTCCTTCCGCACCATCGTCCGAACACAAAGTCGTCCGATCTTCGAAAACGACCACTGATCCTTGCGTGTCGCGACATTTCGATCAATTCATATTAAGGTTTCGACCCCGGTCGTGGTGCTCGGTTTCGAGATAATCGCGAATAACCCCAATCGTTCCGAAAAATTTTCTAAGTACCGCGAGTTGTCAGAGTCCTTCCGAACATTCGTCCGAACACAAAGTCGCCCTATCGTCGAAAACGACCACTGATCCTTGCGTGTTGCGACATTTCGATCAATTCATATTAAGGTTTCGACCACGACCCTCGCGCTTGTTTTCGAGAAAATCGCGAATAACCCTAGTCGCTCCCAAAATTTTCAATGTACCGCGAGTTGTCAGAGTCCTTCCGACCCTTCGTCCGAACACAAAGTCGTCCGATCTTCGAAAACGACAACTGAGCCTTGCGTGTCGTGGCATTGTGATCAATTCATTTTAAAGTTTCGACCCCGGTTGTCGCGCTGGTTTTCGAGCTAATCGCGAATATCCACAATCGCTCCCAATATTTTCAAAGTACCGCGAGTTGTCAGAGTCCTTCCGCACCTTCGTCCGAACACAAAGACGCCCGATCGTCGAAAACGACCACAGATCCTTGCGTGTAGCGACATTGCGATCAATTCATATTAAGGTTTCGACCCCGGTCGTCGCGCTGGTATTCGAGATAATCGCGAATAACCGCAATCACTCCCAAAATTTTCAAAGTACAGCGAGTTTTCAGAGTCCTTCCGCACCATCGTCCGAACACAAAGTCGTCCGATTGTAGAAAACGACCACTGATCCTTGCGTGTTGCGACATTGCGATCAATTCATATTAAGGTTTCGACCACGACCCTCGCGTTTGTTTTCGAGAAAATCGCGAATAACCCTAGTCGCTCCCAAAATTTTCAATGTACCGCGAGTTGTCAGAGTCTTTCCGAACCTTCGTCCGAACACAAAGTCGTCCGATCTTCGAAAACGACAACTGAGCCTTGCGTGTCGTGGCATTGTGATCAATTCATTTTAAAGTTTCGACCCCGGTTGTCGCGCTGGTTTTCGAGCTAATCGCGAATATCCACAATCGCTCCCAATATTTTCAAAGTACCGCGAGTTGTCAGAGTCCTTCCGCACCTTCGTCCGAAGACAAAGACGCCCGATCGTCGAAAACGACCACAGATCCTTGCGTGTAGCGACATTGCGATCAATTCATATTAAGGTTTCGACCCCGGTCGTCGCGCTGGTATTCGAGATAATCGCGAATAACCGCAATCACTCCCAAAATTTTCAAAGTCCCGCGAGTTTTCAGAGTCCTTCCGCACCATCGTCCGAACACAAAGTCGTCCGATCTTCGAAAACGACCACTGATCCTTGCGTGTCGCGACATTTCGATCAATTCATATTAAGGTTTCGACCCCGGTCGTGGTGCTCGGTTTCGAGATAATCGCGAATAACCCCAATCGTTCCGAAAAATTTTCTAAGTACCGCGAGTTGTCAGAGTCCTTCCGAACATCCGTGCGAACACAAAGTCGCCCTATCGTCGAAAACGACCACTGATCCTTGCGTGTTGCGACATTGCGATCAATTCATATTAAGGTTTCGACCACGACCCTCGCGCTTGTTTTCGAGAAAATCGCGAATAACCCTAGTCGCTCCCAAAATTTTCAATGTACCGCGAGTTGTCAGAGTCCTTCCGAACCTTCGTCCGAACACAAAGTCGTCCGATCTTCGAAAACGACAACTGAGCCTTGCGTGTCGTGGCATTGTGATCAATTCATTTTAAAGTTTCGACCCCGGTTGTCGCGCTGGTTTTCGAGCTAATCGCGAATATCCACAATCGCTCCCAATATTTTCAAAGTACCGCGAATGTTCAGAGTCCTTCCGCACCATCGACGAACACAAAGTCGTCCGATCTTCGAAAACGACAACTGATCCTTGCGTGTCCCGACATTGCGATCATTTCATATTAAGGTTTCGCCAACGGTCGTCGCGCTGGTTTTCGAGATAATCGGGAATAACCGCAATCGCTCCGAAAATTTTCAAAGTCCCGCGAGTTTTCAGAGTCCTTCCGCACCATCGTCCGAACACAAAGTCGTCCGATCTTCGAAAACGACCACTGATCCTTGCGTGTCGCGACATTTCGATCAATTCATATTAAGGTTTCGACCCCGGTCGTCGCGCTGGTTTTCGAGATAATCGCGAATAACCCCAATCGGTCCGCAAAATTTTCATAGTACCGCGTGTTTTCAGAGTCTTTCCGCACCATCTGCCGAACACAATGTCGTCCGATCTTCGAAAACGACCACTGATATTTGCGTGTCGCGACATTGCGATCAATTCATATTAAAGTTTCGACCTCGGCCCTCGCGCTGTTTTTCGAGATAATCGCGAATAACCCTAATCGCTCCCGAAATTTTCATAGTACCGCGAATGTTCAGAGTCCTTCCGCACCATCGACGAACACAAAGTCGTCCGATCTTCGAAAACGACAACTGATCCTTGCGTGTCCCGACATTGCGATCATTTCATATTAAGGTTTCGCCAACGGTCGTCGCGCTGGTTTTCGAGATAATCGGGAATAACCGCAATCGCTCCGAAAATTTTCAAAGTCCCGCGAGTTTTCAGAGTCCTTCCGCACCATCGTCCGAACACAAAGTCGTCCGATCTTCGAAAACGACCACTGATCCTTGCGTGTCGCGACATTTCGATCAATTCATATTAAGGTTTCGACCCCGGTCGTGGTGCTCGGTTTCGAGATAATCGCGAATAACCCCAATCGTTCCGAAAAATTTTCTAAGTACCGCGAGTTGTCAGAGTCCTTCCGAACATTCGTCCGAACACAAAGTCGCCCTATCGTCGAAAACGACCACTGATCCTTGCGTGTTGCGACATTTCGATCAATTCATATTAAGGTTTCGACCACGACCCTCGCGCTTGTTTTCGAGAAAATCGCGAATAACCCTAGTCGCTCCCAAAATTTTCAATGTACCGCGAGTTGTCAGAGTCCTTCCGACCCTTCGTCCGAACACAAAGTCGTCCGATCTTCGAAAACGACAACTGAGCCTTGCGTGTCGTGGCATTGTGATCAATTCATTTTAAAGTTTCGACCCCGGTTGTCGCGCTGGTTTTCGAGCTAATCGCGAATATCCACAATCGCTCCCAATATTTTCAAAGTACCGCGAGTTGTCAGAGTCCTTCCGCACCTTCGTCCGAACACAAAGACGCCCGATCGTCGAAAACGACCACAGATCCTTGCGTGTAGCGACATTGCGATCAATTCATATTAAGGTTTCGACCCCGGTCGTCGCGCTGGTATTCGAGATAATCGCGAATAACCGCAATCACTCCCAAAATTTTCAAAGTCCCGCGAGTTTTCAGAGTCCTTCCGCACCATCGTCCGAACACAAAGTCGTCCGATCTTCGAAAACGACCACTGATCCTTGCGTGTCGCGACATTTCGATCAATTCATATTAAGGTTTCGACCCCGGTCGTGGTGCTCGGTTTCGAGATAATCGCGAATAACCCCAATCGTTCCGAAAAATTTTCTAAGTACCGCGAGTTGTCAGAGTCCTTCCGAACATCCGTGCGAACACAAAGTCGCCCTATCGTCGAAAACGACCACTGATCCTTGCGTGTTGCGACATTGCGATCAATTCATATTAAGGTTTCGACCACGACCCTCGCGCTTGTTTTCGAGAAAATCGCGAATAACCCTAGTCGCTCCCAAAATTTTCAATGTACCGCGAGTTGTCAGAGTCCTTCCGAACCTTCGTCCGAACACAAAGTCGTCCGATCTTCGAAAACGACAACTGAGCCTTGCGTGTCGTGGCATTGTGATCAATTCATTTTAAAGTTTCGACCCCGGTTGTCGCGCTGGTTTTCGAGCTAATCGCGAATATCCACAATCGCTCCCAATATTTTCAAAGTACCGCGAGTTGTCAGAGTCCTTCCGCACCTTCGTCCGAACACAAAGACGCCCGATCGTCGAAAACGACCACAGATCCTTGCGTGTTGCGACATTGCGATCAATTCATATTAAGGTTTCGACCGCGGTCGTCGCGCTGGTTTTCGAGATAATCGCGAATAACCGCAATCGGTCCGCAAAATTTTCATAGTACCGCGTGTTTTCAGAGTCTTTCCGCACCATCTGCCGAACACAATGTCGTCCGATCGTCGAAAACGACCACTGATATTTGCGTGTCGCGACATTGCGATCAATTCATATTAAAGTTTCGACCTCGGCCCTCGCGCTGTTTTTCGAGATAATCGCGAATAACCCTAATCGCTCCCGAAATTTTCATAGTACCGCGAATGTTCAGAGTCCTTCCGCACCATCGGCGAACACAAAGTCGTCCGATCTTCGAAAACGACAACTGATCCTTGCGTGTCCCGACATTGCGATCATTTCATATTAAGGTTTCGCCAACGGTCGTCGCGCTGGTTTTCGAGATAATCGGGAATAACCGCAATCGCTCCGAAAATTTTCAAAGTCCCGCGAGTTTTCAGAGTCCTTCCGCACCATCGTCCGAACACAAAGTCGTCCGATTTTCGAAAACGACCACTGATCCTTGCGTGTTGCGACATTGCGATCAATTCATATTAAGGTTTCGACCCCGGTCGTCGCGCTGGTTTTCGAGATAATCGCGAATAACCGCAATCGCTCCCAAAATTTTCAAAGTACCGCGAGTTTTCAGAGTCCTTCCGAACCTTCGTCCGAACACAAAGTCGTCCGATCTTCGAAAACGACAACTGAGCCTTGCGTGTCGTGGCATTGTGATCAATTCATTTTAAAGTTTCGACCCCGGTTGTCGCGCTGGTTTTCGAGCTAATCGCGAATATCCACAATCGCTCCCAATATTTTCAAAGTACCGCGAGTTGTCAGAGTCCTTCCGCACCTTCGTCCGAACACAAAGACGCCCGATCGTCGAAAACGACCACAGATCCTTGCGTGTTGCGACATTGCGATCAATTCATATTAAGGTTTCGACCGCGGTCGTCGCGCTGGTTTTCGAGATAATCGCGAATAACCGCAATCGGTCCGCAAAATTTTCATAGTACCGCGTGTTTTCAGAGTCTTTCCGCACCATCTGCCGAACACAATGTCGTCCGATCGTCGAAAACGACCACTGATATTTGCGTGTCGCGACATTGCGATCAATTCATATTAAAGTTTCGACCTCGGCCCTCGCGCTGTTTTTCGAGATAATCGCGAATAACCCTAATCGCTCCCGAAATTTTCATAGTACCGCGAATGTTCAGAGTCCTTCCGCACCATCGGCGAACACAAAGTCGTCCGATCTTCGAAAACGACAACTGATCCTTGCGTGTCCCGACATTGCGATCATTTCATATTAAGGTTTCGCCAACGGTCGTCGCGCTGGTTTTCGAGATAATCGGGAATAACCGCAATCGCTCCGAAAATTTTCAAAGTCCCGCGAGTTTTCAGAGTCCTTCCGCACCATCGTCCGAACACAAAGTCGTCCGATTTTCGAAAACGACCACTGATCCTTGCGTGTTGCGACATTGCGATCAATTCATATTAAGGTTTCGACCCCGGTCGTCGCGCTGGTTTTCGAGATAATCGCGAATAACCGCAATCGCTCCCAAAATTTTCAAAGTACCGCGAGTTTTCAGAGTCCTTCCGAACCTTCGTCCGAACACAAAGTCGTCCGATCTTCGAAAACGACAACTGAGCCTTGCGTGTCGTGGCATTGTGATCAATTCATTTTAAAGTTTCGACCCCGGTTGTCGCGCTGGTTTTCGAGCTAATCGCGAATATCCACAATCGCTCCCAATATTTTCAAAGTACCGCGAGTTGTCAGAGTCCTTCCGCACCTTCGTCCGAACACAAAGACGCCCGATCGTCGAAAACGACCACAGATCCTTGCGTGTAGCGACATTGCGATCAATTCATATTAAGGTTTCGACCCCGGTCGTCGCGCTGGTATTCGAGATAATCGCGAATAACCGCAATCGCTCCCAAAATTTTCAAAGTACCGCGAGTTTTCAGAGTCATTCCGCACCATCGGCGAACACAAAGTCGTCCGATCTTCGAAAACGACCACTGATCCTTGCGTGTCGCGACATTGTGATCAATTCATAATAAAGTTTCGACCCCGGTCGTGGCGCTGGTTTTCGAGGTAATCGCGAATATCCACAATCGCTCCCAATATTTTCAAAGTACCGCGAGTTGTCAGAGTCCTTCCGCACCTTCGTCCGAACACAAAGACGCCCGATCGTCGAAAACGACCACAGATCCTTGCGTGTAGCGACATTGCGATCAATTCATATTAAGGTTTCGACCCCGGTCGTCGCGCTGGTATTCGAGATAATCGCGAATAACCGCAATCGCTCCCAAAATTTTCAAAGTACCGCGAGTTTTCAGAGTCATTCCGCACCATCGGCGAACACAAAGTCGTCCGATCTTCGAAAACGACCACTGATCCTTGCGTGTCGCGACATTGCGATCAATTCATAATAAAGTTTCGACCCCGGTCGTGGCGCTGGTTTTCGAGGTAATCGCGAATATCCACAATCGCTCCCAATATTTTCAAAGTACCGCGAGTTGTCAGAGTCCTTCCGCACCTTCGTCCGAACACAAAGACGCCCGATCGTCGAAAACGACCACAGATCCTTGCGTGTTGCGACATTGCGATCAATTCATATTAAGGTTTCGACCCCGGTCGTCGCGCTGGTTTTCGAGATAATCGCGAATAACCCTAATCACTCCCAAAATTTTCAAAGTACAGCGAGTTTTCAGAGTCCTTCCGCACCATCGTCCGAACACAAAGTCGTCCGATCTTCGAAAACGACCACTGATCCTTGCGTGTCGCGACATTTCGATCAATTCATATTAAGGTTTCGACCCCGGTCGTGGTGCTCGGTTTCGAGATAATCGCGAATAACCCCAATCGTTCCGAAAAATTTTCTAAGTACCGCGAGTTGTCAGAGTCCTTCCGAACATCCGTGCGAACACAAAGTCGCCCTATCGTCGAAAACGACCACTGATCCTTGCGTGTTGCGACATTGCGATCAATTCATATTAAGGTTTCGACCACGACCCTCGCGCTTGTTTTCGAGAAAATCGCGAATAACCCTAGTCGCTCCCAAAATTTTCAATGTACCGCGAGTTGTCAGAGTCCTTCCGAACCTTCGTCCGAACACAAAGTCGTCCGATCTTCGAAAACGACAACTGAGCCTTGCGTGTCGTGGCATTGTGATCAATTCATTTTAAAGTTTCGACCCCGGTTGTCGCGCTGGTTTTCGAGCTAATCGCGAATATCCACAATCGCTCCCAATATTTTCAAAGTACCGCGAGTTGTCAGAGTCCTTCCGCACCTTCGTCCGAACACAAAGACGCCCGATCGTCGAAAACGACCACAGATCCTTGCGTGTTGCGACATTGCGATCAATTCATATTAAGGTTTCGACCGCGGTCGTCGCGCTGGTTTTCGAGATAATCGCGAATAACCGCAATCGGTCCGCAAAATTTTCATAGTACCGCGTGTTTTCAGAGTCTTTCCGCACCATCTGCCGAACACAATGTCGTCCGATCGTCGAAAACGACCACTGATATTTGCGTGTCGCGACATTGCGATCAATTCATATTAAAGTTTCGACCTCGGCCCTCGCGCTGTTTTTCGAGATAATCGCGAATAACCCTAATCGCTCCCGAAATTTTCATAGTACCGCGAATGTTCAGAGTCCTTCCGCACCATCGGCGAACACAAAGTCGTCCGATCTTCGAAAACGACAACTGATCCTTGCGTGTCCCGACATTGCGATCATTTCATATTAAGGTTTCGCCAACGGTCGTCGCGCTGGTTTTCGAGATAATCGGGAATAACCGCAATCGCTCCGAAAATTTTCAAAGTCCCGCGAGTTTTCAGAGTCCTTCCGCACCATCGTCCGAACACAAAGTCGTCCGATTTTCGAAAACGACCACTGATCCTTGCGTGTTGCGACATTGCGATCAATTCATATTAAGGTTTCGACCCCGGTCGTCGCGCTGGTTTTCGAGATAATCGCGAATAACCGCAATCGCTCCCAAAATTTTCAAAGTACCGCGAGTTTTCAGAGTCCTTCCGAACCTTCGTCCGAACACAAAGTCGTCCGATCTTCGAAAACGACAACTGAGCCTTGCGTGTCGTGGCATTGTGATCAATTCATTTTAAAGTTTCGACCCCGGTTGTCGCGCTGGTTTTCGAGCTAATCGCGAATATCCACAATCGCTCCCAATATTTTCAAAGTACCGCGAGTTGTCAGAGTCCTTCCGCACCTTCGTCCGAACACAAAGACGCCCGATCGTCGAAAACGACCACAGATCCTTGCGTGTTGCGACATTGCGATCAATTCATATTAAGGTTTCGACCGCGGTCGTCGCGCTGGTTTTCGAGATAATCGCGAATAACCGCAATCGGTCCGCAAAATTTTCATAGTACCGCGTGTTTTCAGAGTCTTTCCGCACCATCTGCCGAACACAATGTCGTCCGATCGTCGAAAACGACCACTGATATTTGCGTGTCGCGACATTGCGATCAATTCATATTAAAGTTTCGACCTCGGCCCTCGCGCTGTTTTTCGAGATAATCGCGAATAACCCTAATCGCTCCCGAAATTTTCATAGTACCGCGAATGTTCAGAGTCCTTCCGCACCATCGGCGAACACAAAGTCGTCCGATCTTCGAAAACGACAACTGATCCTTGCGTGTCCCGACATTGCGATCATTTCATATTAAGGTTTCGCCAACGGTCGTCGCGCTGGTTTTCGAGATAATCGGGAATAACCGCAATCGCTCCGAAAATTTTCAAAGTCCCGCGAGTTTTCAGAGTCCTTCCGCACCATCGTCCGAACACAAAGTCGTCCGATTTTCGAAAACGACCACTGATCCTTGCGTGTTGCGACATTGCGATCAATTCATATTAAGGTTTCGACCCCGGTCGTCGCGCTGGTTTTCGAGATAATCGCGAATAACCGCAATCGCTCCCAAAATTTTCAAAGTACCGCGAGTTTTCAGAGTCCTTCCGAACCTTCGTCCGAACACAAAGTCGTCCGATCTTCGAAAACGACAACTGAGCCTTGCGTGTCGTGGCATTGTGATCAATTCATTTTAAAGTTTCGACCCCGGTTGTCGCGCTGGTTTTCGAGCTAATCGCGAATATCCACAATCGCTCCCAATATTTTCAAAGTACCGCGAGTTGTCAGAGTCCTTCCGCACCTTCGTCCGAACACAAAGACGCCCGATCGTCGAAAACGACCACAGATCCTTGCGTGTAGCGACATTGCGATCAATTCATATTAAGGTTTCGACCCCGGTCGTCGCGCTGGTATTCGAGATAATCGCGAATAACCGCAATCGCTCCCAAAATTTTCAAAGTACCGCGAGTTTTCAGAGTCATTCCGCACCATCGGCGAACACAAAGTCGTCCGATCTTCGAAAACGACCACTGATCCTTGCGTGTCGCGACATTGTGATCAATTCATAATAAAGTTTCGACCCCGGTCGTGGCGCTGGTTTTCGAGGTAATCGCGAATATCCACAATCGCTCCCAATATTTTCAAAGTACCGCGAGTTGTCAGAGTCCTTCCGCACCTTCGTCCGAACACAAAGACGCCCGATCGTCGAAAACGACCACAGATCCTTGCGTGTAGCGACATTGCGATCAATTCATATTAAGGTTTCGACCCCGGTCGTCGCGCTGGTATTCGAGATAATCGCGAATAACCGCAATCGCTCCCAAAATTTTCAAAGTACCGCGAGTTTTCAGAGTCATTCCGCACCATCGGCGAACACAAAGTCGTCCGATCTTCGAAAACGACCACTGATCCTTGCGTGTCGCGACATTGCGATCAATTCATAATAAAGTTTCGACCCCGGTCGTGGCGCTGGTTTTCGAGGTAATCGCGAATATCCACAATCGCTCCCAATATTTTCAAAGTACCGCGAGTTGTCAGAGTCCTTCCGCACCTTCGTCCGAACACAAAGACGCCCGATCGTCGAAAACGACCACAGATCCTTGCGTGTTGCGACATTGCGATCAATTCATATTAAGGTTTCGACCCCGGTCGTCGCGCTGGTTTTCGAGATAATCGCGAATAACCCTAATCACTCCCAAAATTTTCAAAGTACAGCGAGTTTTCAGAGTCCTTCCGCACCATCGTCCGAACACAAAGTCGTCCGATTGTAGAAAACGACCACTGATCCTTGCGTGTCCCGACATTGCGATCAATTCATATTAAGGTTTCGACCCCGGTCGTCGCGCTGGTTTTCGAGATAATCGCGAATAACCGCAATCGGTCCGCAAAATTTTCATAGTACCGCGTGTTTTCAGAGTCTTTCCGCACCATCTGCCGAACACAATGTCGTCCGATCTTCGAAAACGACCACTGATATTTGCGTGTCGCGACATTGCGATCAATTCATATTAAAGTTTCGACCTCGGCCCTCGCGCTGTTTTTCGAGATAATCGCGAATAACCCTAATCGCTCCCGAAATTTTCATAGTACCGCGAATGTTCAGAGTCCTTCCGCACCATCGGCGAACACAAAGTCGTCCGATCTTCGAAAACGACAACTGATCCTTGCGTGTCCCGACATTGCGATCATTTCATATTAAGGTTTCGCCAACGGTCGTCGCGCTGGTTTTCGAGATAATCGGGAATAACCGCAATCGCTCCGAAAATTTTCAAAGTCCCGCGAGTTTTCAGAGTCCTTCCGCACCATCGTCCGAACACAAAGTCGTCCGATTTTCGAAAACGACCACTGATCCTTGCGTGTTGCGACATTGCGATCAATTCATATTAAGGTTTCGACCCCGGTCGTCGCGCTGGTTTTCGAGATAATCGCGAATAACCGCAATCGCTCCCAAAATTTTCAAAGTACCGCGAGTTTTCAGAGTCCTTCCGAACCTTCGTCCGAACACAAAGTCGTCCGATCTTCGAAAACGACAACTGAGCCTTGCGTGTCGTGGCATTGTGATCAATTCATTTTAAAGTTTCGACCCCGGTTGTCGCGCTGGTTTTCGAGCTAATCGCGAATATCCACAATCGCTCCCAATATTTTCAAAGTACCGCGAGTTGTCAGAGTCCTTCCGCACCTTCGTCCGAACACAAAGACGCCCGATCGTCGAAAACGACCACAGATCCTTGCGTGTAGCGACATTGCGATCAATTCATATTAAGGTTTCGACCCCGGTCGTCGCGCTGGTATTCGAGATAATCGCGAATAACCGCAATCGCTCCCAAAATTTTCAAAGTACCGCGAGTTTTCAGAGTCATTCCGCACCATCGGCGAACACAAAGTCGTCCGATCTTCGAAAACGACCACTGATCCTTGCGTGTCGCGACATTGCGATCAATTCATAATAAAGTTTCGACCCCGGTCGTGGCGCTGGTTTTCGAGGTAATCGCGAATATCCACAATCGCTCCCAATATTTTCAAAGTACCGCGAGTTGTCAGAGTCCTTCCGCACCTTCGTCCGAACACAAAGACGCCCGATCGTCGAAAACGACCACAGATCCTTGCGTGTAGCGACATTGCGATCAATTCATATTAAGGTTTCGACCCCGGTCGTCGCGCTGGTATTCGAGATAATCGCGAATAACCGCAATCGCTCCCAAAATTTTCAAAGTACCGCGAGTTTTCAGAGTCATTCCGCACCATCGGCGAACACAAAGTCGTCCGATCTTCGAAAACGACCACAGATCCTTGCGTGTTGCGACATTGCGATCAATTCATATTAAGGTTTCGACCCCGGTCGTCGCGCTGGTTTTCGAGATAATCGCGAATAACCGCAATCGGTCCGCAAAATTTTCATAGTACCGCGTGTTTTCAGAGTCTTTCCGCACCATCTGCCGAACACAATGTCGTCCGATCTTCGAAAACGACCACTGATATTTGCGTGTCGCGACATTGCGATCAATTCATATTAAAGTTTCGACCTCGGCCCTCGCGCTGTTTTTCGAGATAATCGCGAATAACCCTAATCGCTCCCGAAATTTTCATAGTACCGCGAATGTTCAGAGTCCTTCCGCACCATCGGCGAACACAAAGTCGTCCGATCTTCGAAAACGACAACTGATCCTTGCGTGTCCCGACATTGCGATCATTTCATATTAAGGTTTCGCCAACGGTCGTCGCGCTGGTTTTCGAGATAATCGGGAATAACCGCAATCGCTCCGAAAATTTTCAAAGTCCCGCGAGTTTTCAGAGTCCTTCCGCACCATCGTCCGAACACAAAGTCGTCCGATCTTCGAAAACGACCACTGATCCTTGCGTGTCGCGACATTTCGATCAATTCATATTAAGGTTTCGACCCCGGTCGTGGTGCTCGGTTTCGAGATAATCGCGAATAACCCCAATCGTTCCGAAAAATTTTCTAAGTACCGCGAGTTGTCAGAGTCCTTCCGAACATTCGTCCGAACACAAAGTCGCCCTATCGTCGAAAACGACCACTGATATTTGCGTGTCGCGACATTGCGATCAATTCATATTAAAGTTTCGACCTCGGCCCTCGCGCTGTTTTTCGAGATAATCGCGAATAACCCTAATCGCTCCCGAAATTTTCATAGTACCGCGAATGTTCAGAGTCCTTCCGCACCATCGGCGAACACAAAGTCGTCCGATCTTCGAAAACGACCACAGATCCTTGCGTGTAGCGACATTGCGATCAATTCATATTAAGGTTTCGACCCCGGTCGTCGCGCTGGTATTCGAGATAATCGCGAATAACCGCAATCACTCCCAAAATTTTCAAAGTACAGCGAGTTTTCAGAGTCCTTCCGCACCATCGTCCGAACACAAAGTCGTCCGATTGTAGAAAACGACCACTGATCCTTGCGTGTTGCGACATTGCGATCAATTCATATTAAGGTTTCGACCACGACCCTCGCGTTTGTTTTCGAGAAAATCGCGAATAACCCTAGTCGCTCCCAAAATTTTCAATGTACCGCGAGTTGTCAGAGTCTTTCCGAACCTTCGTCCGAACACAAAGTCGTCCGATCTTCGAAAACGACAACTGAGCCTTGCGTGTCGTGGCATTGTGATCAATTCATTTTAAAGTTTCGACCCCGGTTGTCGCGCTGGTTTTCGAGCTAATCGCGAATATCCACAATCGCTCCCAATATTTTCAAAGTACCGCGAGTTGTCAGAGTCCTTCCGCACCTTCGTCCGAACACAAAGACGCCCGATCGTCGAAAACGACCACAGATCCTTGCGTGTTGCGACATTGCGATCAATTCATATTAAGGTTTCGACCCCGGTCGTCGCGCTGGTTTTCGAGATAATCGCGAATAACCCTAATCGCTCCCAAAATTTTCAAAGTACCGCGAGTTTTCAGAGTCATTCCGCACCATCGGCGAACACAAAGTCGTCCGATCTTCGAAAACGACCACTGATCCTTGCGTGTCGCGACATTGCGATCAATTCATAATAAAGTTTCGACCCCGGTCGTGGCGCTGGTTTTCGAGGTAATCGCGAATATCCACAATCGCTCCCAATATTTTCAAAGTACCGCGAGTTGTCAGAGTCCTTCCGCACCTTCGTCCGAACACAAAGACGCCCGATCGTCGAAAACGACCACAGATCCTTGCGTGTTGCGACATTGCGATCAATTCATATTAAGGTTTCGACCCCGGTCGTCGCGCTGGTTTTCGAGATAATCGCGAATAACCCTAATCACTCCCAAAATTTTCAAAGTACAGCGAGTTTTCAGAGTCCTTCCGCACCATCGTCCGAACACAAAGTCGTCCGATTGTAGAAAACGACCACTGATCCTTGCGTGTCCCGACATTGCGATCAATTCATATTAAGGTTTCGACCCCGGTCGTCGCGCTGGTTTTCGAGATAATCGCGAATAACCGCAATCGGTCCGCAAAATTTTCATAGTACCGCGTGTTTTCAGAGTCTTTCCGCACCATCTGCCGAACACAATGTCGTCCGATCTTCGAAAACGACCACTGATATTTGCGTGTCGCGACATTGCGATCAATTCATATTAAAGTTTCGACCTCGGCCCTCGCGCTGTTTTTCGAGATAATCGCGAATAACCCTAATCGCTCCCGAAATTTTCATAGTACCGCGAATGTTCAGAGTCCTTCCGCACCATCGGCGAACACAAAGTCGTCCGATCTTCGAAAACGACAACTGATCCTTGCGTGTCCCGACATTGCGATCATTTCATATTAAGGTTTCGCCAACGGTCGTCGCGCTGGTTTTCGAGATAATCGGGAATAACCGCAATCGCTCCGAAAATTTTCAAAGTCCCGCGAGTTTTCAGAGTCCTTCCGCACCATCGTCCGAACACAAAGTCGTCCGATTTTCGAAAACGACCACTGATCCTTGCGTGTTGCGACATTGCGATCAATTCATATTAAGGTTTCGACCCCGGTCGTCGCGCTGGTTTTCGAGATAATCGCGAATAACCGCAATCGCTCCCAAAATTTTCAAAGTACCGCGAGTTTTCAGAGTCCTTCCGCACCATCGGCGAACACAAAGTCGTCCGATCTTCGAAAACGACCACTGATCCTTGCGTGTCGCGACATTTCGATCAATTCATATTAAGGTTTCGACCCCGGTCGTGGTGCTCGGTTTCGAGATAATCGCGAATAACCCCAATCGTTCCGAAAAATTTTCTAAGTACCGCGAGTTGTCAGAGTCCTTCCGAACATTCGTCCGAACACAAAGTCGCCCTATCGTCGAAAACGACCACTGATCCTTGCGTGTTGCGACATTGCGATCAATTCATATTAAGGTTTCGACCACGACCCTCGCGCTTGTTTTCGAGAAAATCGCGAATAACCCTAGTCGCTCCCAAAATTTTCAATGTACCGCGAGTTGTCAGAGTCCTTCCGAACCTTCGTCCGAACACAAAGTCGTCCGATCTTCGAAAACGACAACTGAGCCTTGCGTATTGCGACATTGCGATCAATTCATATTAAGGTTTCGACCACGGCCCTCGCGCTGGTTTTCGAGAAAATCGCGAATAACCTTAATCGCTCCCAAAATTTTCAAAGTACCGCGAGTTTTCAGAGTCCTTCCGCACCATCGGCGAACACAAAGTCGTCCGATCATCGAAAACGACAACTGACCCTTGCGTGTCGCGGTATTGCGATCAATTCATTTTAAAGTTTCGACCCCGGTTGTCGCGCTGGTTTTCGAGGTAATCGCGAATATCCACAATCGCTCCCAATATTTTCAAAGTACCGCGAGTTGTCAGAGTCCTTCCGCACCTTCGTCCGAACACAAAGTCGCCCGATCGTCGAAAACGACCACTGATCCTTGCGTATTGCGACATTGCGATCAATTCATATTAAGGTTTCGACCACGGCCCTCGCGCTGGTTTTCGAGATAATCGCAAATAACCCTAATCGCTCCCAAAATTTTCAAAGTACCGCGAGTTTTCAGAGTCCTTCCGCACCATCGGCGAACACAAAGTCGTCCGATCTTTGAAAACGACCACTGAACCTTGCGTGTCGCGACATTGCGATCAATTCATATTAAGGTTTCGACCACGGCCCTCGCGCTGGTTTTCGAGATAATCGCAAATAACCCTAATCGCTCCCAAAATTTTCAAAGTACCGCGAGTTTTCAGAGTCCTTCCGCACCATCGGCGAACACAAAGTCGTCCGATCTTTGAAAACGACCACTGAACCTTGCGTGTCGCGACATTGCGATCAATTCATATTAAGGTTTCGACCCCGGTCGTCGCGCTGGTTTTCGAGATAATCGCGAATAACCGCAATCGGTCCGCAAAATTTTCAATGTACCGCGAGTAGTCAGAGTCCTTCCGCACCATCGGCGAACACATAGTCGTCCGATCTTCGAAAACGACCACTGATCCTTGCGTGTCGCGACATTTCGATCAATTCATATTAAGGTTTCGACCCCGGTCGTGGTGCTCGGTTTCGAGATAATCGCGAATAAACCCAATCGTTCCGAAAAATTTTCTAAGTACCGCGAGTTGTCAGAGTCCTTCCGAACATTCGTCCGAACACAAAGTCGCCCTATCGTTGAAAACGACCACTGATCCTTGCGTGTTGCGACATTGCGATCAATTCATATTAAGGTTTCGACCACGACCCTCGCGCTTGTTTTCGAGAAAATCGCGAATAACCCTAGTCGCTCCCAAAATTTTCAATGTACCGCGAGTTGTCAGAGTCCTTCCGAACCTTCGTCCGAACACAAAGTCGTCCGATCTTCGAAAACGACAACTGAGCGTTGCGTGTCGCGGCATTGTGATCAATTCATTTTAAAGTTTCGACCCCGGTTGTCGCGCTGGTTTTCGAGGTAATCGCGAATATCCACAATCGCTCCCAATATTTTCAAAGTACCGCGAGTTGTCAGAGTCCTTCCGCACCTTCGTCCGAACACAAAGACGCCCGATCGTCGAAAACGACCACAGATCCTTGCGTGTTGCGACATTGCGATCAATTCATATTAAGGTTTCGACCCCGGTCGTCGCGCTGGTTTTCGAGATAATCGCGAATAACCCTAATCACTCCCAAAATTTTCAAAGTACAGCGAGTTTTCAGAGTCCTTTCGCACCATCGTCCGAACACAAAGTCGTCCGATTGTAGAAAACGACCACTGATCCTTGCGTGTCGCGGCATTGCGATCAATTCATATTAAGGTTTCGACCACGGCCCTCGCGCTGGTTTTCGAGAAAATCGCGAATAACCTTAATCGCTCTCAAAATTTTCAAAGTACCGCGAGTTTTCAGAGTCCTTCCGCACCATCGGCGAACACAAAGTCGTCCGATCATCGAAAACGACAACTGACCCTTGCGTGTCGCGGTATTGCGATCAATCCATTTTAAAGTTTCGACCCCGGTTGTCGCGCTGGTTTTCGAGGTAATCGCGAATATCCACAATCGCTCACAATATTTTCAAAGTACCGCGAGTTGTCAGAGTCATTCCGCACCTTCGTCCGAACACAAAGACGCCCGATCGTCGAAAACGACCACAGATCCTTGCGTATTGCGACATTGCGATCAATTCATATTAAGGTTTCGACCCCGGTCGTCGCGCTGGTATTCGAGATAATCGCGAATAACCGCAATCGCTTCCAAAATTTTCAAAGTACCGCGAGTTTTCAGAGTCATTCCGCACCATCGGCGAACACAAAGTCGTCCGATCTTCGAAAACGACAACTGACCCTTGCGTGTCGCGGCATTGCGATCAATTCATTTTAAAGTTTCGACCCCGGTTGTCGCGCTGGTTTTCGAGGTAATCGCGAATATCCACAATCGCTCCCAATATTTTCAAAGTACCGCGAGTTGTCAGAGTCCTTCCGCACCTTCGTCCGAACACAAAGTCGCCCGATCGTCGAAAACGACCACTGATCCTTGCGTATTGCGACATTGCGATCAATTCATATTAAGGTTTCGACCACGGCCCTCGCGCTGGTTTTCGAGATAATCGCAAATAACCCTAATCGCTCCCAAAATTTTCAAAGTACCGCGAGTTTTCAGAGTCCTTCCGCACCATCGGCGAACACAAAGTCGTCCGATCTTTGAAAACGACCACTGAACCTTGCGTGTCGCGACATTGCGATCAATTCATATTAAGGTTTCGAACCCGGTCGTCGCGCTGGTTTTCGAGATAATCGCGAATAACCGCAATCGGTCCGCAAAATTTTCAATGTACCGCGAGTAGTCAGAGTCCTTCAGCACCATCGGCGAACACAAAGACGCCCGATCGTCGAAAACGACCACAGATCCTTGCGTGTTGCGGCATTGCGATCAATTCATATTAAGGTTTCGACCCCGGTCGTCGCGCTGGTTTTCGAGATAATCGCGAATAACCCTAATCATTCCCAAAATTTTCAAAGTACAGCGAGTTTTCAGAATCCTTCCGCACCATCGTCCGAACACAAAGTCGTCCGATTGTAGAAAACGACCACTGATCCTTGCGTGTCCCGACATTGCGACCAATTCATATTAAGGTTTCGACCCTGGTCGTCGCGCTGGTTTTCGAGATAATCGCGAATAACCGCAATCGGTCCGCAAAATTTTCATAGTACCGCGTGTTTTCAGAGTCTTTCCGCACCATCGTCCGAACACAAAGTCGTCCGATCTTAGAAAACGACCACTGATCCTTGCGTGTCGCGACATTTCGATCAATTCATATTAAGGTTTCGACCCCGGTCGTGGTGCTCGGTTTCGAGATAATCGCGAATAACCCCAATCGGTCCGCAAAATTTTCAATGTACCGCGAGTAGTCAGAGTCCTTCCGCACCATCGGCGAACACAAAGTCGTCCGATCTTTGAAAACGACCACTGAACCTTGCGTGTTGCGACATTGCGATCAATTCATATTAAGGTTTCGACCCCGGTCGTCGCGCTGGTATTCGAGATAATCGCGAATAACCGCAATCGCGCCCAAAATTTTCAATGTACCGCGAGTTGTCAGAGTCCTTCCGAACCTTCGTCCGAACACAAAGTCGTCCGATCTTCGAAAACGACAACTGAGCCTTGCGTGTCGTGGCATTGTGATCAATTCATTTTAAAGTTTCGACCCCGGTTGTCGCGCTGGTTTTCGAGCTAATCGCGAATATCCACAATCGCTCCCAATATTTTCAAAGTACCGCGAGTTGTCAGAGTCCTTCCGCACCTTCGTCCGAACACAAAGACGCCCGATCGTCGAAAACGACCACAGATCCTTGCGTGTAGCGACATTGCGATCCATTCATATTAAGGTTTCGACCCCGGTCGTCGCGCTGGTATTCGAGATAATCGCGAATAACCGCAATCGCTCCCAAAATTTTCAAAGTACAGCGAGTTTTCAGAGTCCTTTCGCACCATCGTCCGAACACAAAGTCGTCCGATTGTAGAAAACGACCACTGATCCTTGCGTGTCGCGGCATTGCGATCAATTCATATTAAGGTTTCGACCACGGCCCTCGCGCTGGTTTTCGAGAAAATCGCGAATAACCTTAATCGCTCCCAAAATTTTCAAAGTACCGCGAGTTTTCAGAGTCCTTCCGCACCATCGGCGAACACAAAGTCGTCCGATCATCGAAAACGACAACTGACCCTTGCGTGTCGCGGTATTGCGATCAATTCATTTTAAAGTTTCGACCCCGGTTGTCGCGCTGGTTTTCGAGGTAATCGCGAATATCCACAATCGCTCCCAATATTTTCAAAGTACCGCGAGTTGTCAGAGTCCTTCCGCACCTTCGTCCGAACACAAAGTCGCCCGATCGTCGAAAACGACCACTGATCCTTGCGTATTGCGACATTGCGATCAATTCATATTAAGGTTTCGACCACGGCCCTCGCGCTGGTTTTCGAGATAATCGCAAATAACCCTAATCGCTCCCAAAATTTTCAAAGTACCGCGAGTTTTCAGAGTCCTTCCGCACCATCGGCGAACACAAAGTCGTCCGATCTTTGAAAACGACCACTGAACCTTGCGTGTCGCGACATTGCGATCAATTCATATTAAGGTTTCGACCCCGGTCGTCGCGCTGGTTTTCGAGATAATCGCGAATAACCGCATTCGGTCCGCAAAATTTTCAATGTACCGTGAGTAGTCAGAGTCCTTCCGCACCATCGGCGAACACATAGTCGTCCGATATTCGAAAACGACCACTGATCCTTGCGTGTCGCGACATTTCGATCAATTCATATTAAGGTTTCGACCCCGGTCGTGGTGCTCGGTTTCGAGATAATCGCGAATAAACCCAATCGTTCCGAAAAATTTTCTAAGTACCGCGAGTTGTCAGAGTCCTTCCGAACATTCGTCCGAACACAAAGTCGCCCTATCGTCGAAAACGACCACTGATCCTTGCGTGTTGCGACATTGCGATCAATTCATATTAAGGTTTCGACCACGACCCTCGCGCTTGTTTTCGAGAAAATCGCGAATAACCCTAGTCGCTCCCAAAATTTTCAATGTACCGCGAGTTGTCAGAGTCCTTCCGAACCTTCGTCCGAACACAAAGTCGTCCGATCTTCGAAAACGACAACTGAGCCTTGCGTGTCGTGGCATTGTGATCAATTCATTTTAAAGTTTCGACCCCGGTTGTCGCGCTGGTTTTCGAGGTAATCGCGAATATCCACAATCGCTCCCAATATTTTCAAAGTACCGCGAGTTGTCAGAGTCCTTCCGCACCTTCGTCCGAACACAAAGACGCCCGATCGTCGAAAACGACCACAGATCCTTGCGTGTTGCGACATTGCGATCAATTCATATTAAGGTTTCGACCCCGGTCGTCGCGCTGGTTTTCGAGATAATCGCGAATAACCCTAATCACTCCCAAAATTTTCAAAGTACAGCGAGTTTTCAGAGTCCTTTCGCACCATCGTCCGAACACAAAGTCGTCCGATTGTAGAAAACGACCACTGATCCTTGCGTGTCGCGGCATTGCGATCAATTCATATTAAGGTTTCGACCACGGCCCTCGCGCTGGTTTTCGAGAAAATCGCGAATAACCTTAATCGCTCCCAAAATTTTCAAAGTACCGCGAGTTTTCAGAGTCCTTCCGCACCATCGGCGAACACAAAGTCGTCCGATCATCGAAAACGACAACTGACCCTTGCGTGTCGCGGTATTGCGATCAATTCATATTAAGGTTTCGACCCCGGTCGTGGTGCTCGGTTTCGAGATAATCGCGAATAACCCCAATCGTTCCGAAAAATTTTCTAAGTACCGCGAGTTGTCAGAGTCCTTCCGAACATTCGTCAGAACACAAAGTCGTCCGATCTTCGAAAACGACAACTGAGCCTTGCGTGTCGCGGCATTGTGATCAATTCATTTTAAAGTTTCGCCAACGGTCGTCGCGCTGGTTTTCGAGATAATCGCGAATATCCACAATCGCTCCGAAAATTTTCAAAGTCCCGCGAGTTTTCAGAGTCCTTCCGCACCATCGTCCGAACACAAAGTCGTCCGATTTTCGAAAACGACCACTGATCCTTGCGTGTTGCGACATTGCGATCAATTCATATTAAGGTTTCGACCCCGGTCGTCGCGCTGGTTTTCGAGATAATCGCGAATAACCGCAATCGCTCCCAAAATTTTCAAAGTACCGCGAGTTTTCAGAGTCCTTCCGCACCATCGTCCGAACACAAAGTCGTCCGATTGTAGAAAACGACCACTGATCCTTGCGTGTCGCGGCATTGCGATCAATTCATATTAAGGTTTCGACCACGACCCTCGCGCTTGTTTTCGAGAAAATCGCGAATAACCCTAGTCGCTCCCAAAATTTTCAATGTACCGCGAGTTGTCAGAGTCCTTCCGAACCTTCGTCCGAACACAAAGTCGTCCGATCTTCGAAAACGACAACTGAGCCTTGCGTGTCGTGGCATTGTGATCAATTCATTTTAAAGTTTCGACCCCGGTTGTCGCGCTGGTTTTCGAGCTAATCGCGAATATCCACAATCGCTCCCAATATTTTCAAAGTACCGCGAGTTTTCAGAGTCCTTCCGCACCATCGGCGAACACAAAGTCGTCCGATCATCGAAAACGACAACTGACCCTTGCGTGTCGCGGTATTGCGATCAATTCATTTTAAAGTTTCGACCCCGGTTGTCGCGCTGGTTTTCGAGGTAATCGCGAATATCCACAATCGCTCCCAATATTTTCAAAGTACCGCGAGTTGTCAGAGTCCTTCCGCACCTTCGTCCGAACACAAAGTCGCCCGATCGTCGAAAACGACCACTGATCCTTGCGTATTGCGACATTGCGATCAATTCATATTAAGGTTTCGACCCCGGTCGTCGCGCTGGTTTTCGAGAAAATCGCGAATAACCTTAATCGCTCCCAAAATTTTCAAAGTACCGCGAGTTTTCAGAGTCCTTCCGCACCATCGGCGAACACAAAGTCGTCCGATCATCGAAAACGACAACTGACCCTTGCGTGTCGCGGTATTGCGATCAATTCATTTTAAAGTTTCGACCCCGGTTGTCGCGCTGGTTTTCGAGGTAATCGCGAATATCCACAATCGCTCCCAATATTTTCAAAGTACCGCGAGTTGTCAGAGTCCTTCCGCACCTTCGTCCGAACACAAAGTCGCCCGATCGTCGAAAACGACCACTGATCCTTGCGTATTGCGACATTGCGATCAATTCATATTAAGGTTTCGACCCCGGTCGTCGCGCTGGTTTTCGAGATAATCGCGAATAACCGCAATCGCTCCCAAAATTTTCAAAGTACCGCGAGTTTTCAGAGTCCTTCCGCACCATCGTCCGAACACAAAGTCGTCCGATTGTAGAAAACGACCACTGATCCTTGCGTGTCGCGGCATTGCGATCAATTCATATTAAGGTTTCGACCACGACCCTCGCGCTTGTTTTCGAGAAAATCGCGAATAACCCTAGTCGCTCCCAAAATTTTCAATGTACCGCGAGTTGTCAGAGTCCTTCCGAACCTTCGTCCGAACACAAAGTCGTCCGATCTTCGAAAACGACAACTGAGCCTTGCGTGTCGTGGCATTGTGATCAATTCATTTTAAAGTTTCGACCCCGGTTGTCGCGCTGGTTTTCGAGCTAATCGCGAATATCCACAATCGCTCCCAATATTTTCAAAGTACCGCGAGTTTTCAGAGTCCTTCCGCACCATCGGCGAACACAAAGTCGTCCGATCATCGAAAACGACAACTGACCCTTGCGTGTCGCGGTATTGCGATCAATTCATTTTAAAGTTTCGACCCCGGTTGTCGCGCTGGTTTTCGAGGTAATCGCGAATATCCACAATCGCTCCCAATATTTTCAAAGTACCGCGAGTTGTCAGAGTCCTTCCGCACCTTCGTCCGAACACAAAGTCGCCCGATCGTCGAAAACGACCACTGATCCTTGCGTATTGCGACATTGCGATCAATTCATATTAAGGTTTCGACCCCGGTCGTCGCGCTGGTTTTCGAGAAAATCGCGAATAACCTTAATCGCTCCCAAAATTTTCAAAGTACCGCGAGTTTTCAGAGTCCTTCCGCACCATCGGCGAACACAAAGTCGTCCGATCATCGAAAACGACAACTGACCCTTGCGTGTCGCGGTATTGCGATCAATTCATTTTAAAGTTTCGACCCCGGTTGTCGCGCTGGTTTTCGAGGTAATCGCGAATATCCACAATCGCTCCCAATATTTTCAAAGTACCGCGAGTTGTCAGAGTCCTTCCGCACCTTCGTCCGAACACAAAGTCGCCCGATCGTCGAAAACGACCACTGATCCTTGCGTATTGCGACATTGCGATCAATTCATATTAAGGTTTCGACCACGGCCCTCGCGCTGGTTTTCGAGATAATCGCACATAACCCTAATCGCTCCCAAAATTTTCAAAGTACCGCGAGTTTTCAGAGTCCTTCCGCACCATCGGCGAACACAAAGTCGTCCGATCTTTGAAAACGACCACTGAACCTTGCGTGTCGCGACATTGCGATCAATTCATATTAAGGTTTCGACCCCGGTCGTCGCGCTGGTTTTCGAGATAATCGCGAATAACCGCAATCGGTCCGCAAAATTTTCAATGTACCGCGAGTAGTCAGAGTCCTTCCGCACCATCGGCGAACACATAGTCGTCCGATCTTCGAAAACGACCACTGATCCTTGCGTGTCGCGACATTTCGATCAATTCATATTAAGGTTTCGACCCCGGTCGTGGTGCACGGTTTCGAGATAATCGCGAATAAACCCAATCGTTCCGAAAAATTTTCTAAGTACCGCGAGTTGTCAGAGTCCTTCCGAACATTCGTCCGAACACAAAGTCGCCCTATCGTTGAAAACGACCACTGATCCTTGCGTGTTGCGACATTGCGATCAATTCATATTAAGGTTTCGACCACGACCCTCGCGCTTGTTTTCGAGAAAATCGCGAATAACCCTAGTCGCTCCCAAAATTTTCAATGTACCGCGAGTTGTCAGAGTCCTTCCGAACCTTCGTCCGAACACAAAGTCGTCCGATCTTCGAAAACGACAAATGAGCCTTGCGTGTCGTGGCATTGTGATCAATTCATTTTAAAGTTTCGACCCCGGTTGTCGCGCTGGTTTTCGAGGTAATCGCGAATATCCACAATCGCTCCCAATATTTTCAAAGTACCGCGAGTTGTCAGAGTCCTTCCGCACCTTCGTCCGAACACAAAGACGCCCGATCGTCGAAAACGACCACAGATCCTTGCGTGTTGCGACATTGCGATCAATTCATATTAAGGTTTCGACCCCGGTCGTCGCGCTGGTATTCGAGATAATCGCGAATAACCGCAATCGCTCCCAAAATTTTCAAAGTACAGCGAGTTTTCAGAGTCCTTTGGCACCATCGTCCGAACACAAAGTCGTCCGATTGTAGAAAACGACCACTGATCCTTGCGTGTCGCGGCATTGCGATCAATTCATATTAAGGTTTCGACCACGGCCCTCGCGCTGGTTTTCGAGAAAATCGCGAATAACCTTAATCGCTCCCAAAATTTTCAAAGTACCGCGAGTTTTCAGAGTCCTTCCGCACCATCGGCGAACACAAAGTCGTCCGATCATCGAAAACGACAACTGACCCTTGCGTGTCGCGGTATTGCGATCAATTCATTTTAAAGTTTCGACCCCGGTTGTCGCGCTGGTTTTCGAGGTAATCGCGAATATCCACAATCGCTCCCAATATTTTCAAAGTACCGCGAGTTGTCAGAGTCCTTCCGCACCTTCGTCCGAACACAAAGTCGCCCGATCGTCGAAAACGACCACTGATCCTTGCGTATTGCGACATTGCGATCAATTCATATTAAGGTTTCGACCACGGCCCTCGCGCTGGTTTTCGAGATAATCGCAAATAACCCTAATCGCTCCCAAAATTTTCAAAGTACCGCGAGTTTTCAGAGTCCTTCCGCACCATCGGCGAACACAAAGTCGTCCGATCTTTGAAAACGACCACTGAACCTTGCGTGTCGCGACATTGCGATCAATTCATATTAAGGTTTCGACCCCGGTCGTCGCGCTGGTTTTCGAGATAATCGCGAATAACCGCAATCGGTCCGCAAAATTTTCAATGTACCGTGAGTAGTCAGAGTCCTTCCGCACCATCGGCGAACACATAGTCGTCCGATCTTCGAAAACGACCACTGATCCTTGCGTGTCGCGACATTTCGATCAATTCATATTAAGGTTTCGACCCCGGTCGTGGTGCTCGGTTTCGAGATAATCGCGAATAAACCCAATCGTTCCGAAAAATTTTCTAAGTACCGCGAGTTGTCAGAGTCCTTCCGAACATTCGTCCGAACACAAAGTCGCCCTATCGTCGAAAACGACCACTGATCCTTGCGTGTTGCGACATTGCGATCAATTCATATTAAGGTTTCGACCACGACCCTCGCGCTTGTTTTCGAGAAAATCGCGAATAACCCTAGTCGCTCCCAAAATTTTCAATGTACCGCGAGTTGTCAGAGTCCTTCCGAACCTTCGTCCGAACACAAAGTCGTCCGATCTTCGAAAACGACAACTGAGCCTTGCGTGTCGTGGCATTGTGATCAATTCATTTTAAAGTTTCGACCCCGGTTGTCGCGCTGGTTTTCGAGGTAATCGCGAATATCCAAAATCGCTCCCAATATTTTCAAAGTACCGCGAGTTGTCAGAGTCCTTCCGCACCTTCGTCCGAACACAAAGACGCCCGATCGTCGAAAACGACCACAGATCCTTGCGTGTTGCGACATTGCGATCAATTCATATTAAGGTTTCGACCCCGGTCGTCGCGCTGGTTTTCGAGATAATCGCGAATAACCCTAATCACTCCCAAAATTTTCAAAGTACAGCGAGTTTTCAGAGTCCTTTCGCACCATCGTCCGAACACAAAGTCGTCCGATTGTAGAAAACGACCACTGATCCTTGCGTGTCGCGGCATTGCGATCAATTCATATTAAGGTTTCGACCACGGCTCTCGCGCTGGTTTTCGAGAAAATCGCGAATAACCTTAATCGCTCCCAAAATTTTCAAAGTACCGCGAGTTTTCAGAGTCATTCCGCACCTTCGTCCGAACACAAAGACGCCCGATCGTCGAAAACGACCACAGATCCTTGCGTATTGCGACATTGCGATCAATTCATATTAAGGTTTCGACCCCGGTCGTCGCGCTGGTATTCGAGATAATCGCGAATAACCGCAATCGCTTCCAAAATTTTCAAAGTACCGCGAGTTTTCAGAGTCATTCCGCACCATCGGCGAACACAAAGTCGTCCGATCTTCGAAAACGACAACTGACCCTTGCGTGTCGCGGCATTGCGATCAATTCATTTTAAAGTTTCGACCCCGGTTGTCGCGCTGGTTTTCGAGGTAATCGCGAATATCCACAATCGCTCCCAATATTTTCAAAGTACCGCGAGTTGTCAGAGTCCTTCCGCACCTTCGTCCGAACACAAAGACGCCCGATCGTCGAAAACGACCACAGATCCTTGCGTGTAGCGACATTGCGATCAATTCATATTAAGGTTTCGACCCCGGTCGTCGCGCTGGTATTCGAGATAATCGCGAATAACCGCAATCACTCCCAAAATTTTCAAAGTCCCGCGAGTTTTCAGAGTCCTTCCGCACCATCGTCCGAACACAAAGTCGTCCGATCTTCGAAAACGACCACTGATCCTTGCGTGTCGCGACATTTCGATCAATTCATATTAAGGTTTCGACCCCGGTCGTGGTGCTCGGTTTCGAGATAATCGCGAATAACCCCAATCGTTCCGAAAAATTTTCTAAGTACCGCGAGTTGTCAGAGTCCTTCCGAACATCCGTGCGAACACAAAGTCGCCCTATCGTCGAAAACGACCACTGATCCTTGCGTGTTGCGACATTGCGATCAATTCATATTAAGGTTTCGACCACGACCCTCGCGCTTGTTTTCGAGAAAATCGCGAATAACCCTAGTCGCTCCCAAAATTTTCAATGTACCGCGAGTTGTCAGAGTCCTTCCGAACCTTCGTCCGAACACAAAGTCGTCCGATCTTCGAAAACGACAACTGAGCCTTGCGTGTCGTGGCATTGTGATCAATTCATTTTAAAGTTTCGACCCCGGTTGTCGCGCTGGTTTTCGAGCTAATCGCGAATATCCACAATCGCTCCCAATATTTTCAAAGTACCGCGAGTTGTCAGAGTCCTTCCGCACCTTCGTCCGAACACAAAGACGCCCGATCGTCGAAAACGACCACAGATCCTTGCGTGTTGCGACATTGCGATCAATTCATATTAAGGTTTCGACCGCGGTCGTCGCGCTGGTTTTCGAGATAATCGCGAATAACCGCAATCGGTCCGCAAAATTTTCATAGTACCGCGTGTTTTCAGAGTCTTTCCGCACCATCTGCCGAACACAATGTCGTCCGATCGTCGAAAACGACCACTGATATTTGCGTGTCGCGACATTGCGATCAATTCATATTAAAGTTTCGACCTCGGCCCTCGCGCTGTTTTTCGAGATAATCGCGAATAACCCTAATCGCTCCCGAAATTTTCATAGTACCGCGAATGTTCAGAGTCCTTCCGCACCATCGGCGAACACAAAGTCGTCCGATCTTCGAAAACGACAACTGATCCTTGCGTGTCCCGACATTGCGATCATTTCATATTAAGGTTTCGCCAACGGTCGTCGCGCTGGTTTTCGAGATAATCGGGAATAACCGCAATCGCTCCGAAAATTTTCAAAGTCCCGCGAGTTTTCAGAGTCCTTCCGCACCATCGTCCGAACACAAAGTCGTCCGATTTTCGAAAACGACCACTGATCCTTGCGTGTTGCGACATTGCGATCAATTCATATTAAGGTTTCGACCCCGGTCGTCGCGCTGGTTTTCGAGATAATCGCAAATAACCCTAATCGCTCCCAAAATTTTCAAAGTACCGCGAGTTTTCAGAGTCCTTCCGCACCATCGGCGAACACAAAGTCGTCCGATCTTTGAAAACGACCACTGAACCTTGCGTGTCGCGACATTGCGATCAATTCATATTAAGGTTTCGACCCCGGTCGTCGCGCTGGTTTTCGAGATAATCGCGAATAACCGCAATCGGTCCGCAAAATTTTCAATGTACCGTGAGTAGTCAGAGTCCTTCCGCACCATCGGCGAACACATAGTCGTCCGATCTTCGAAAACGACCACTGATCCTTGCGTGTCGCGACATTTCGATCAATTCATATTAAGGTTTCGACCCCGGTCGTGGTGCACGGTTTCGAGATAATCGCGAATAAACCCAATCGTTCCGAAAAATTTTCTAAGTACCGCGAGTTGTCAGAGTCCTTCCGAACATTCGTCCGAACACAAAGTCGCCCTATCGTTGAAAACGACCACTGATCCTTGCGTGTTGCGACATTGCGATCAATTCATATTAAGGTTTCGACCACGACCCTCGCGCTTGTTTTCGAGAAAATCGCGAATAACCCTAGTCGCTCCCAAAATTTTCAATGTACCGCGAGTTGTCAGAGTCCTTCCGAACCTTCGTCCGAACACAAAGTCGTCCGATCTTCGAAAACGACAAATGAGCCTTGCGTGTCGTGGCATTGTGATCAATTCATTTTAAAGTTTCGACCCCGGTTGTCGCGCTGGTTTTCGAGGTAATCGCGAATATCCACAATCGCTCCCAATATTTTCAAAGTACCGCGAGTTGTCAGAGTCCTTCCGCACCTTCGTCCGAACACAAAGACGCCCGATCGTCGAAAACGACCACAGATCCTTGCGTGTTGCGACATTGCGATCAATTCATATTAAGGTTTCGACCCCGGTCGTCGCGCTGGTATTCGAGATAATCGCGAATAACCGCAATCGCTCCCAAAATTTTCAAAGTACAGCGAGTTTTCAGAGTCCTTTGGCACCATCGTCCGAACACAAAGTCGTCCGATTGTAGAAAACGACCACTGATCCTTGCGTGCCGCGGCATTGCGATCAATTCATATTAAGGTTTCGACCACGGCCCTCGCGCTGGTTTTCGAGAAAATCGCGAATAACCTTAATCGCTCCCAAAATTTTCAAAGTACCGCGAGTTTTCAGAGTCCTTCCGCACCATCGGCGAACACAAAGTCGTCCGATCATCGAAAACGACAACTGACCCTTGCGTGTCGCGGTATTGCGATCAATTCATTTTAAAGTTTCGACCCCGGTTGTCGCGCTGGTTTTCGAGGTAATCGCGAATATCCACAATCGCTCCCAATATTTTCAAAGTACCGCGAGTTGTCAGAGTCCTTCCGCACCTTCGTCCGAACACAAAGTCGCCCGATCGTCGAAAACGACCACTGATCCTTGCGTATTGCGACATTGCGATCAATTCATATTAAGGTTTCGACCACGGCCCTCGCGCTGGTTTTCGAGATAATCGCAAATAACCCTAATCGCTCCCAAAATTTTCAAAGTACCGCGAGTTTTCAGAGTCCTTCCGCACCATCGGCGAACACAAAGTCGTCCGATCTTTGAAAACGACCACTGAACCTTGCGTGTCGCGACATTGCGATCAATTCATATTAAGGTTTCGACCCCGGTCGTCGCGCTGGTTTTCGAGATAATCGCGAATAACCGCAATCGGTCCGCAAAATTTTCAATGTACCGTGAGTAGTCAGAGTCCTTCCGCACCATCGGCGAACACATAGTCGTCCGATCTTCGAAAACGACCACTGATCCTTGCGTGTCGCGACATTTCGATCAATTCATATTAAGGTTTCGACCCCGGTCGTGGTGCTCGGTTTCGAGATAATCGCGAATAAACCCAATCGTTCCGAAAAATTTTCTAAGTACCGCGAGTTGTCAGAGTCCTTCCGAACATTCGTCCGAACACAAAGTCGCCCTATCGTCGAAAACGACCACTGATCCTTGCGTGTTGCGACATTGCGATCAATTCATATTAAGGTTTCGACCACGACCCTCGCGCTTGTTTTCGAGAAAATCGCGAATAACCCTAGTCGCTCCCAAAATTTTCAATGTACCGCGAGTTGTCAGAGTCCTTCCGAACCTTCGTCCGAACACAAAGTCGTCCGATCTTCGAAAACGACAACTGAGCCTTGCGTGTCGTGGCATTGTGATCAATTCATTTTAAAGTTTCGACCCCGGTTGTCGCGCTGGTTTTCGAGGTAATCGCGAATATCCAAAATCGCTCCCAATATTTTCAAAGTACCGCGAGTTGTCAGAGTCCTTCCGCACCTTCGTCCGAACACAAAGACGCCCGATCGTCGAAAACGACCACAGATCCTTGCGTGTTGCGACATTGCGATCAATTCATATTAAGGTTTCGACCCCGGTCGTCGCGCTGGTTTTCGAGATAATCGCGAATAACCCTAATCACTCCCAAAATTTTCAAAGTACAGCGAGTTTTCAGAGTCCTTTCGCACCATCGTCCGAACACAAAGTCGTCCGATTGTAGAAAACGACCACTGATCCTTGCGTGTCGCGGCATTGCGATCAATTCATATTAAGGTTTCGACCACGGCTCTCGCGCTGGTTTTCGAGAAAATCGCGAATAACCTTAATCGCTCCCAAAATTTTCAAAGTACCGCGAGTTTTCAGAGTCATTCCGCACCTTCGTCCGAACACAAAGACGCCCGATCGTCGAAAACGACCACAGATCCTTGCGTATTGCGACATTGCGATCAATTCATATTAAGGTTTCGACCCCGGTCGTCGCGCTGGTATTCGAGATAATCGCGAATAACCGCAATCGCTTCCAAAATTTTCAAAGTACCGCGAGTTTTCAGAGTCATTCCGCACCATCGGCGAACACAAAGTCGTCCGATCTTCGAAAACGACAACTGACCCTTGCGTGTCGCGGCATTGCGATCAATTCATTTTAAAGTTTCGACCCCGGTTGTCGCGCTGGTTTTCGAGGTAATCGCGAATATCCACAATCGCTCCCAATATTTTCAAAGTACCGCGAGTTGTCAGAGTCCTTCCGCACCTTCGTCCGAACACAAAGACGCCCGATCGTCGAAAACGACCACAGATCCTTGCGTGTAGCGACATTGCGATCAATTCATATTAAGGTTTCGACCCCGGTCGTCGCGCTGGTATTCGAGATAATCGCGAATAACCGCAATCACTCCCAAAATTTTCAAAGTCCCGCGAGTTTTCAGAGTCCTTCCGCACCATCGTCCGAACACAAAGTCGTCCGATCTTCGAAAACGACCACTGATCCTTGCGTGTCGCGACATTTCGATCAATTCATATTAAGGTTTCGACCCCGGTCGTGGTGCTCGGTTTCGAGATAATCGCGAATAACCCCAATCGTTCCGAAAAATTTTCTAAGTACCGCGAGTTGTCAGAGTCCTTCCGAACATCCGTGCGAACACAAAGTCGCCCTATCGTCGAAAACGACCACTGATCCTTGCGTGTTGCGACATTGCGATCAATTCATATTAAGGTTTCGACCACGACCCTCGCGCTTGTTTTCGAGAAAATCGCGAATAACCCTAGTCGCTCCCAAAATTTTCAATGTACCGCGAGTTGTCAGAGTCCTTCCGAACCTTCGTCCGAACACAAAGTCGTCCGATCTTCGAAAACGACAACTGAGCCTTGCGTGTCGTGGCATTGTGATCAATTCATTTTAAAGTTTCGACCCCGGTTGTCGCGCTGGTTTTCGAGCTAATCGCGAATATCCACAATCGCTCCCAATATTTTCAAAGTACCGCGAGTTGTCAGAGTCCTTCCGCACCTTCGTCCGAACACAAAGACGCCCGATCGTCGAAAACGACCACAGATCCTTGCGTGTTGCGACATTGCGATCAATTCATATTAAGGTTTCGACCGCGGTCGTCGCGCTGGTTTTCGAGATAATCGCGAATAACCGCAATCGGTCCGCAAAATTTTCATAGTACCGCGTGTTTTCAGAGTCTTTCCGCACCATCTGCCGAACACAATGTCGTCCGATCGTCGAAAACGACCACTGATATTTGCGTGTCGCGACATTGCGATCAATTCATATTAAAGTTTCGACCTCGGCCCTCGCGCTGTTTTTCGAGATAATCGCGAATAACCCTAATCGCTCCCGAAATTTTCATAGTACCGCGAATGTTCAGAGTCCTTCCGCACCATCGGCGAACACAAAGTCGTCCGATCTTCGAAAACGACAACTGATCCTTGCGTGTCCCGACATTGCGATCATTTCATATTAAGGTTTCGCCAACGGTCGTCGCGCTGGTTTTCGAGATAATCGGGAATAACCGCAATCGCTCCGAAAATTTTCAAAGTCCCGCGAGTTTTCAGAGTCCTTCCGCACCATCGTCCGAACACAAAGTCGTCCGATTTTCGAAAACGACCACTGATCCTTGCGTGTTGCGACATTGCGATCAATTCATATTAAGGTTTCGACCCCGGTCGTCGCGCTGGTTTTCGAGATAATCGCGAATAACCGCAATCGCTCCCAAAATTTTCAAAGTACCGCGAGTTTTCAGAGTCCTTCCGAACCTTCGTCCGAACACAAAGTCGTCCGATCTTCGAAAACGACAACTGAGCCTTGCGTGTCGTGGCATTGTGATCAATTCATTTTAAAGTTTCGACCCCGGTTGTCGCGCTGGTTTTCGAGCTAATCGCGAATATCCACAATCGCTCCCAATATTTTCAAAGTACCGCGAGTTGTCAGAGTCCTTCCGCACCTTCGTCCGAACACAAAGACGCCCGATCGTCGAAAACGACCACAGATCCTTGCGTGTAGCGACATTGCGATCAATTCATATTAAGGTTTCGACCCCGGTCGTCGCGCTGGTATTCGAGATAATCGCGAATAACCGCAATCGCTCCCAAAATTTTCAAAGTACCGCGAGTTTTCAGAGTCATTCCGCACCATCGGCGAACACAAAGTCGTCCGATCTTCGAAAACGACCACTGATCCTTGCGTGTCGCGACATTGCGATCAATTCATAATAAAGTTTCGACCCCGGTCGTGGCGCTGGTTTTCGAGGTAATCGCGAATATCCACAATCGCTCCCAATATTTTCAAAGTACCGCGAGTTGTCAGAGTCCTTCCGCACCTTCGTCCGAACACAAAGACGCCCGATCGTCGAAAACGACCACAGATCCTTGCGTGTAGCGACATTGCGATCAATTCATATTAAGGTTTCGACCCCGGTCGTCGCGCTGGTATTCGAGATAATCGCGAATAACCGCAATCGCTCCCAAAATTTTCAAAGTACCGCGAGTTTTCAGAGTCATTCCGCACCATCGGCGAACACAAAGTCGTCCGATCTTCGAAAACGACCACTGATCCTTGCGTGTCGCGACATTGCGATCAATTCATAATAAAGTTTCGACCCCGGTCGTGGCGCTGGTTTTCGAGGTAATCGCGAATATCCACAATCGCTCCCAATATTTTCAAAGTACCGCGAGTTGTCAGAGTCCTTCCGCACCTTCGTCCGAACACAAAGACGCCCGATCGTCGAAAACGACCACAGATCCTTGCGTGTTGCGACATTGCGATCAATTCATATTAAGGTTTCGACCCCGGTCGTCGCGCTGGTTTTCGAGATAATCGCGAATAACCCTAATCACTCCCAAAATTTTCAAAGTACAGCGAGTTTTCAGAGTCCTTCCGCACCATCGTCCGAACACAAAGTCGTCCGATTGTAGAAAACGACCACTGATCCTTGCGTGTCCCGACATTGCGATCAATTCATATTAAGGTTTCGACCCCGGTCGTCGCGCTGGTTTTCGAGATAATCGCGAATAACCGCAATCGGTCCGCAAAATTTTCATAGTACCGCGTGTTTTCAGAGTCTTTCCGCACCATCTGCCGAACACAATGTCGTCCGATCTTCGAAAACGACCACTGATATTTGCGTGTCGCGACATTGCGATCAATTCATATTAAAGTTTCGACCTCGGCCCTCGCGCTGTTTTTCGAGATAATCGCGAATAACCCTAATCGCTCCCGAAATTTTCATAGTACCGCGAATGTTCAGAGTCCTTCCGCACCATCGGCGAACACAAAGTCGTCCGATCTTCGAAAACGACAACTGATCCTTGCGTGTCCCGACATTGCGATCATTTCATATTAAGGTTTCGCCAACGGTCGTCGCGCTGGTTTTCGAGATAATCGGGAATAACCGCAATCGCTCCGAAAATTTTCAAAGTCCCGCGAGTTTTCAGAGTCCTTCCGCACCATCGTCCGAACACAAAGTCGTCCGATTTTCGAAAACGACCACTGATCCTTGCGTGTTGCGACATTGCGATCAATTCATATTAAGGTTTCGACCCCGGTCGTCGCGCTGGTTTTCGAGATAATCGCGAATAACCGCAATCGCTCCCAAAATTTTCAAAGTACCGCGAGTTTTCAGAGTCCTTCCGAACCTTCGTCCGAACACAAAGTCGTCCGATCTTCGAAAACGACAACTGAGCCTTGCGTGTCGTGGCATTGTGATCAATTCATTTTAAAGTTTCGACCCCGGTTGTCGCGCTGGTTTTCGAGCTAATCGCGAATATCCACAATCGCTCCCAATATTTTCAAAGTACCGCGAGTTGTCAGAGTCCTTCCGCACCTTCGTCCGAACACAAAGACGCCCGATCGTCGAAAACGACCACAGATCCTTGCGTGTAGCGACATTGCGATCAATTCATATTAAGGTTTCGACCCCGGTCGTCGCGCTGGTATTCGAGATAATCGCGAATAACCGCAATCGCTCCCAAAATTTTCAAAGTACCGCGAGTTTTCAGAGTCATTCCGCACCATCGGCGAACACAAAGTCGTCCGATCTTCGAAAACGACCACTGATCCTTGCGTGTCGCGACATTGCGATCAATTCATAATAAAGTTTCGACCCCGGTCGTGGCGCTGGTTTTCGAGGTAATCGCGAATATCCACAATCGCTCCCAATATTTTCAAAGTACCGCGAGTTGTCAGAGTCCTTCCGCACCTTCGTCCGAACACAAAGACGCCCGATCGTCGAAAACGACCACAGATCCTTGCGTGTAGCGACATTGCGATCAATTCATATTAAGGTTTCGACCCCGGTCGTCGCGCTGGTATTCGAGATAATCGCGAATAACCGCAATCGCTCCCAAAATTTTCAAAGTACCGCGAGTTTTCAGAGTCATTCCGCACCATCGGCGAACACAAAGTCGTCCGATCTTCGAAAACGACCACAGATCCTTGCGTGTTGCGACATTGCGATCAATTCATATTAAAGTTTCGACCTCGGCCCTCGCGCTGTTTTTCGAGATAATCGCGAATAACCCTAATCGCTCCCGAAATTTTCATAGTACCGCGAATGTTCAGAGTCCTTCCGCACCATCGGCGAACACAAAGTCGTCCGATCTTCGAAAACGACAACTGATCCTTGCGTGTCCCGACATTGCGATCATTTCATATTAAGGTTTCGCCAACGGTCGTCGCGCTGGTTTTCGAGATAATCGGGAATAACCGCAATCGCTCCGAAAATTTTCAAAGTCCCGCGAGTTTTCAGAGTCCTTCCGCACCATCGTCCGAACACAAAGTCGTCCGATCTTCGAAAACGACCACTGATCCTTGCGTGTCGCGACATTTCGATCAATTCATATTAAGGTTTCGACCCCGGTCGTGGTGCTCGGTTTCGAGATAATCGCGAATAACCCCAATCGTTCCGAAAAATTTTCTAAGTACCGCGAGTTGTCAGAGTCCTTCCGAACATTCGTCCGAACACAAAGTCGCCCTATCGTCGAAAACGACCACTGATCCTTGCGTGTTGCGACATTTCGATCAATTCATATTAAGGTTTCGACCACGACCCTCGCGCTTGTTTTCGAGAAAATCGCGAATAACCCTAGTCGCTCCCAAAATTTTCAATGTACCGCGAGTTGTCAGAGTCCTTCCGACCCTTCGTCCGAACACAAAGTCGTCCGATCTTCGAAAACGACAACTGAGCCTTGCGTGTCGTGGCATTGTGATCAATTCATTTTAAAGTTTCGACCCCGGTTGTCGCGCTGGTTTTCGAGCTAATCGCGAATATCCACAATCGCTCCCAATATTTTCAAAGTACCGCGAGTTGTCAGAGTCCTTCCGCACCTTCGTCCGAACACAAAGACGCCCGATCGTCGAAAACGACCACAGATCCTTGCGTGTAGCGACATTGCGATCAATTCATATTAAGGTTTCGACCCCGGTCGTCGCGCTGGTATTCGAGATAATCGCGAATAACCGCAATCACTCCCAAAATTTTCAAAGTACAGCGAGTTTTCAGAGTCCTTCCGCACCATCGTCCGAACACAAAGTCGTCCGATTGTAGAAAACGACCACTGATCCTTGCGTGTTGCGACATTGCGATCAATTCATATTAAGGTTTCGACCACGACCCTCGCGTTTGTTTTCGAGAAAATCGCGAATAACCCTAGTCGCTCCCAAAATTTTCAATGTACCGCGAGTTGTCAGAGTCTTTCCGAACCTTCGTCCGAACACAAAGTCGTCCGATCTTCGAAAACGACAACTGAGCCTTGCGTGTCGTGGCATTGTGATCAATTCATTTTAAAGTTTCGACCCCGGTTGTCGCGCTGGTTTTCGAGCTAATCGCGAATATCCACAATCGCTCCCAATATTTTCAAAGTACCGCGAGTTGTCAGAGTCCTTCCGCACCTTCGTCCGAACACAAAGACGCCCGATCGTCGAAAACGACCACAGATCCTTGCGTGTTGCGACATTGCGATCAATTCATATTAAGGTTTCGACCCCGGTCGTCGCGCTGGTTTTCGAGATAATCGCGAATAACCCTAATCGCTCCCAAAATTTTCAAAGTACCGCGAGTTTTCAGAGTCATTCCGCACCATCGGCGAACACAAAGTCGTCCGATCTTCGAAAACGACCACTGATCCTTGCGTGTCGCGACATTGCGATCAATTCATAATAAAGTTTCGACCCCGGTCGTGGCGCTGGTTTTCGAGGTAATCGCGAATATCCACAATCGCTCCCAATATTTTCAAAGTACCGCGAGTTGTCAGAGTCCTTCCGCACCTTCGTCCGAACACAAAGACGCCCGATCGTCAAAAACGACCACAGATCCTTGCGTGTTGCGACATTGCGATCAATTCATATTAAGGTTTCGACCCCGGTCGTCGCGCTGGTTTTCGAGATAATCGCGAATAACCCTAATCGCTCCCAAAATTTTCAAAGTACCGCGAGTTTTCAGAGTCATTCCGCACCATCGGCGAACACAAAGTCGTCCGATCTTCGAAAACGACCACTGATCCTTGCGTGTCGCGACATTGCGATCAATTCATAATAAAGTTTCGACCCCGGTCGTGGCGCTGGTTTTCGAGGTAATCGCGAATATCCACAATCGCTCCCAATATTTTCAAAGTACCGCGAGTTGTCAGAGTCCTTCCGCACCTTCGTCCGAACACAAAGACGCCCGATCGTCGAAAACGACCACAGATCCTTGCGTGTTGCGACATTGCGATCAATTCATATTAAGGTTTCGACCCCGGTCGTCGCGCTGGTTTTCGAGATAATCGCGAATAACCCTAATCACTCCCAAAATTTTCAAAGTACAGCGAGTTTTCAGAGTCCTTCCGCACCATCGTCCGAACACAAAGTCGTCCGATTGTAGAAAACGACCACTGATCCTTGCGTGTCCCGACATTGCGATCAATTCATATTAAGGTTTCGACCCCGGTCGTCGCGCTGGTTTTCGAGATAATCGCGAATAACCGCATACGGTCCGCAAAATTTTCATAGTACCGCGTGTTTTCAGAGTCTTTCCGCACCATCTGCCGAACACAATGTCGTCCGATCTTCGAAAACGACCACTGATATTTGCGTGTCGCGACATTGCGATCAATTCATATTAAAGTTTCGACCTCGGCCCTCGCGCTGTTTTTCGAGATAATCGCGAATAACCCCAATCGTTCCGAAAAATTTTCTAAGTACCGCGAGTTGTCAGAGTCCTTCCGAACATTCGTCCGAACACAAAGTCGCCCTATCGTCGAAAACGACCACTGATCCTTGCGTGTTGCGACATTGCGATCAATTCATATTAAGGTTTCGACCACGACCCTCGCGCTTGTTTTCGAGAAAATCGCGAATAACCCTAGTCGCTCCCAAAATTTTCAATGTACCGCGAGTTGTCAGAGTCCTTCCGAACCTTCGTCCGAACACAAAGTCGTCCGATCTTCGAAAACGACAACTGAGCCTTGCGTATTGCGACATTGCGATCAATTCATATTAAGGTTTCGACCACGGCCCTCGCGCTGGTTTTCGAGAAAATCGCGAATAACCTTAATCGCTCCCAAAATTTTCAAAGTACCGCGAGTTTTCAGAGTCCTTCCGCACCATCGGCGAACACAAAGTCGTCCGATCATCGAAAACGACAACTGACCCTTGCGTGTCGCGGTATTGCGATCAATTCATTTTAAAGTTTCGACCCCGGTTGTCGCGCTGGTTTTCGAGGTAATCGCGAATATCCACAATCGCTCCCAATATTTTCAAAGTACCGCGAGTTGTCAGAGTCCTTCCGCACCTTCGTCCGAACACAAAGTCGCCCGATCGTCGAAAACGACCACTGATCCTTGCGTATTGCGACATTGCGATCAATTCATATTAAGGTTTCGACCACGGCCCTCGCGCTGGTTTTCGAGATAATCGCAAATAACCCTAATCGCTCCCAAAATTTTCAAAGTACCGCGAGTTTTCAGAGTCCTTCCGCACCATCGGCGAACACAAAGTCGTCCGATCTTTGAAAACGACCACTGAACCTTGCGTGTCGCGACATTGCGATCAATTCATATTAAGGTTTCGACCACGGCCCTCGCGCTGGTTTTCGAGATAATCGCAAATAACCCTAATCGCTCCCAAAATTTTCAAAGTACCGCGAGTTTTCAGAGTCCTTCCGCACCATCGGCGAACACAAAGTCGTCCGATCTTTGAAAACGACCACTGAACCTTGCGTGTCGCGACATTGCGATCAATTCATATTAAGGTTTCGACCCCGGTCGTCGCGCTGGTTTTCGAGATAATCGCGAATAACCGCAATCGGTCCGCAAAATTTTCAATGTACCGCGAGTAGTCAGAGTCCTTCCGCACCATCGGCGAACACATAGTCGTCCGATCTTCGAAAACGACCACTGATCCTTGCGTGTCGCGACATTTCGATCAATTCATATTAAGGTTTCGACCCCGGTCGTGGTGCTCGGTTTCGAGATAATCGCGAATAAACCCAATCGTTCCGAAAAATTTTCTAAGTACCGCGAGTTGTCAGAGTCCTTCCGAACATTCGTCCGAACACAAAGTCGCCCTATCGTTGAAAACGACCACTGATCCTTGCGTGTTGCGACATTGCGATCAATTCATATTAAGGTTTCGACCACGACCCTCGCGCTTGTTTTCGAGAAAATCGCGAATAACCCTAGTCGCTCCCAAAATTTTCAATGTACCGCGAGTTGTCAGAGTCCTTCCGAACCTTCGTCCGAACACAATGTCGTCCGATCTTCGAAAACGACAACTGAGCGTTGCGTGTCGCGGCATTGTGATCAATTCATTTTAAAGTTTCGACCCCGGTTGTCGCGCTGGTTTTCGAGGTAATCGCGAATATCCACAATCGCTCCCAATATTTTCAAAGTACCGCGAGTTGTCAGAGTCCTTCCGCACCTTCGTCCGAACACAAAGACGCCCGATCGTCGAAAACGACCACAGATCCTTGCGTGTTGCGACATTGCGATCAATTCATATTAAGGTTTCGACCCCGGTCGTCGCGCTGGTTTTCGAGATAATCGCGAATAACCCTAATCACTCCCAAAATTTTCAAAGTACAGCGAGTTTTCAGAGTCCTTTCGCACCATCGTCCGAACACAAAGTCGTCCGATTGTAGAAAACGACCACTGATCCTTGCGTGTCGCGGCATTGCGATCAATTCATATTAAGGTTTCGACCACGGCCCTCGCGCTGGTTTTCGAGAAAATCGCGAATAACCTTAATCGCTCTCAAAATTTTCAAAGTACCGCGAGTTTTCAGAGTCCTTCCGCACCATCGGCGAACACAAAGTCGTCCGATCATCGAAAACGACAACTGACCCTTGCGTGTCGCGGTATTGCGATCAATCCATTTTAAAGTTTCGACCCCGGTTGTCGCGCTGGTTTTCGAGGTAATCGCGAATATCCACAATCGCTCACAATATTTTCAAAGTACCGCGAGTTGTCAGAGTCATTCCGCACCTTCGTCCGAACACAAAGACGCCCGATCGTCGAAAACGACCACAGATCCTTGCGTATTGCGACATTGCGATCAATTCATATTAAGGTTTCGACCCCGGTCGTCGCGCTGGTATTCGAGATAATCGCGAATAACCGCAATCGCTTCCAAAATTTTCAAAGTACCGCGAGTTTTCAGAGTCATTCCGCACCATCGGCGAACACAAAGTCGTCCGATCTTCGAAAACGACAACTGACCCTTGCGTGTCGCGGCATTGCGATCAATTCATTTTAAAGTTTCGACCCCGGTTGTCGCGCTGGTTTTCGAGGTAATCGCGAATATCCACAATCGCTCCCAATATTTTCAAAGTACCGCGAGTTGTCAGAGTCCTTCCGCACCTTCGTCCGAACACAAAGTCGCCCGATCGTCGAAAACGACCACTGATCCTTGCGTATTGCGACATTGCGATCAATTCATATTAAGGTTTCGACCACGGCCCTCGCGCTGGTTTTCGAGATAATCGCAAATAACCCTAATCGCTCCCAAAATTTTCAAAGTACCGCGAGTTTTCAGAGTCCTTCCGCACCATCGGCGAACACAAAGTCGTCCGATCTTTGAAAACGACCACTGAACCTTGCGTGTCGCGACATTGCGATCAATTCATATTAAGGTTTCGAACCCGGTCGTCGCGCTGGTTTTCGAGATAATCGCGAATAACCGCAATCGGTCCGCAAAATTTTCAATGTACCGCGAGTAGTCAGAGTCCTTCAGCACCATCGGCGAACACAAAGACGCCCGATCGTCGAAAACGACCACAGATCCTTGCGTGTTGCGGCATTGCGATCAATTCATATTAAGGTTTCGACCCCGGTCGTCGCGCTGGTTTTCGAGATAATCGCGAATAACCCTAATCATTCCCAAAATTTTCAAAGTACAGCGAGTTTTCAGAATCCTTCCGCACCATCGTCCGAACACAAAGTCGTCCGATTGTAGAAAACGACCACTGATCCTTGCGTGTCCCGACATTGCGACCAATTCATATTAAGGTTTCGACCCTGGTCGTCGCGCTGGTTTTCGAGATAATCGCGAATAACCGCAATCGGTCCGCAAAATTTTCATAGTACCGCGTGTTTTCAGAGTCTTTCCGCACCATCGTCCGAACACAAAGTCGTCCGATCTTAGAAAACGACCACTGATCCTTGCGTGTCGCGACATTTCGATCAATTCATATTAAGGTTTCGACCCCGGTCGTGGTGCTCGGTTTCGAGATAATCGCGAATAACCCCAATCGGTCCGCAAAATTTTCAATGTACCGCGAGTAGTCAGAGTCCTTCCGCACCATCGGCGAACACAAAGTCGTCCGATCTTTGAAAACGACCACTGAACCTTGCGTGTTGCGACATTGCGATCAATTCATATTAAGGTTTCGACCCCGGTCGTCGCGCTGGTATTCGAGATAATCGCGAATAACCGCAATCGCGCCCAAAATTTTCAATGTACCGCGAGTTGTCAGAGTCCTTCCGAACCTTCGTCCGAACACAAAGTCGTCCGATCTTCGAAAACGACAACTGAGCCTTGCGTGTCGTGGCATTGTGATCAATTCATTTTAAAGTTTCGACCCCGGTTGTCGCGCTGGTTTTCGAGCTAATCGCGAATATCCACAATCGCTCCCAATATTTTCAAAGTACCGCGAGTTGTCAGAGTCCTTCCGCACCTTCGTCCGAACACAAAGACGCCCGATCGTCGAAAACGACCACAGATCCTTGCGTGTAGCGACATTGCGATCCATTCATATTAAGGTTTCGACCCCGGTCGTCGCGCTGGTATTCGAGATAATCGCGAATAACCGCAATCGCTCCCAAAATTTTCAAAGTACAGCGAGTTTTCAGAGTCCTTTCGCACCATCGTCCGAACACAAAGTCGTCCGATTGTAGAAAACGACCACTGATCCTTGCGTGTCGCGGCATTGCGATCAATTCATATTAAGGTTTCGACCACGGCCCTCGCGCTGGTTTTCGAGAAAATCGCGAATAACCTTAATCGCTCCCAAAATTTTCAAAGTACCGCGAGTTTTCAGAGTCCTTCCGCACCATCGGCGAACACAAAGTCGTCCGATCATCGAAAACGACAACTGACCCTTGCGTGTCGCGGTATTGCGATCAATTCATTTTAAAGTTTCGACCCCGGTTGTCGCGCTGGTTTTCGAGGTAATCGCGAATATCCACAATCGCTCCCAATATTTTCAAAGTACCGCGAGTTGTCAGAGTCCTTCCGCACCTTCGTCCGAACACAAAGTCGCCCGATCGTCGAAAACGACCACTGATCCTTGCGTATTGCGACATTGCGATCAATTCATATTAAGGTTTCGACCACGGCCCTCGCGCTGGTTTTCGAGATAATCGCAAATAACCCTAATCGCTCCCAAAATTTTCAAAGTACCGCGAGTTTTCAGAGTCCTTCCGCACCATCGGCGAACACAAAGTCGTCCGATCTTTGAAAACGACCACTGAACCTTGCGTGTCGCGACATTGCGATCAATTCATATTAAGGTTTCGACCCCGGTCGTCGCGCTGGTTTTCGAGATAATCGCGAATAACCCTAATCACTCCCAAAATTTTCAAAGTACAGCGAGTTTTCAGAGTCCTTTCGCACCATCGTCCGAACACAAAGTCGTCCGATTGTAGAAAACGACCACTGATCCTTGCGTGTCGCGGCATTGCGATCAATTCATATTAAGGTTTCGACCACGGCCCTCGCGCTGGTTTTCGAGAAAATCGCGAATAACCTTAATCGCTCCCAAAATTTTCAAAGTACCGCGAGTTTTCAGAGTCCTTCCGCACCATCGGCGAACACAAAGTCGTCCGATCATCGAAAACGACAACTGACCCTTGCGTGTCGCGGTATTGCGATCAATTCATATTAAGGTTTCGACCCCGGTCGTGGTGCTCGGTTTCGAGATAATCGCGAATAACCCCAATCGTTCCGAAAAATTTTCTAAGTACCGCGAGTTGTCAGAGTCCTTCCGAACATTCGTCAGAACACAAAGTCGTCCGATCTTCGAAAACGACAACTGAGCCTTGCGTGTCGCGGCATTGTGATCAATTCATTTTAAAGTTTCGCCAACGGTCGTCGCGCTGGTTTTCGAGATAATCGCGAATATCCACAATCGCTCCGAAAATTTTCAAAGTCCCGCGAGTTTTCAGAGTCCTTCCGCACCATCGTCCGAACACAAAGTCGTCCGATTTTCGAAAACGACCACTGATCCTTGCGTGTTGCGACATTGCGATCAATTCATATTAAGGTTTCGACCCCGGTCGTCGCGCTGGTTTTCGAGATAATCGCGAATAACCGCAATCGCTCCCAAAATTTTCAAAGTACCGCGAGTTTTCAGAGTCCTTCCGCACCATCGTCCGAACACAAAGTCGTCCGATTGTAGAAAACGACCACTGATCCTTGCGTGTCGCGGCATTGCGATCAATTCATATTAAGGTTTCGACCACGACCCTCGCGCTTGTTTTCGAGAAAATCGCGAATAGCCCTAGTCGCTCCCAAAATTTTCAATGTACCGCGAGTTGTCAGAGTCCTTCCGAACCTTCGTCCGAACACAAAGTCGTCCGATCTTCGAAAACGACAACTGAGCCTTGCGTGTCGTGGCATTGTGATCAATTCATTTTAAAGTTTCGACCCCGGTTGTCGCGCTGGTTTTCGAGCTAATCGCGAATATCCACAATCGCTCCCAATATTTTCAAAGTACCGCGAGTTTTCAGAGTCCTTCCGCACCATCGGCGAACACAAAGACGCCCGATCGTCGAAAACGACCACAGATCCTTGCGTGTTGCGACATTGCGATCAATTCATATTAAGGTTTCGACCCCGGTCGTCGCGCTGGTATTCGAGATAATCGCGAATAACCGCAATCGCTCCCAAAATTTTCAAAGTACAGCGAGTTTTCAGAGTCCTTTGGCACCATCGTCCGAACACAAAGTCGTCCGATTGTAGAAAACGACCACTGATCCTTGCGTGTCGCGGCATTGCGATCAATTCATATTAAGGTTTCGACCACGGCCCTCGCGCTGGTTTTCGAGAAAATCGCGAATAACCTTAATCGCTCCCAAAATTTTCAAAGTACCGCGAGTTTTCAGAGTCCTTCCGCACCATCGGCGAACACAAAGTCGTCCGATCATCGAAAACGACAACTGACCCTTGCGTGTCGCGGTATTGCGATCAATTCATTTTAAAGTTTCGACCCCGGTTGTCGCGCTGGTTTTCGAGGTAATCGCGAATATCCACAATCGCTCCCAATATTTTCAAAGTACCGCGAGTTGTCAGAGTCCTTCCGCACCTTCGTCCGAACACAAAGTCGCCCGATCGTCGAAAACGACCACTGATCCTTGCGTATTGCGACATTGCGATCAATTCATATTAAGGTTTCGACCACGGCCCTCGCGCTGGTTTTCGAGATAATCGCAAATAACCCTAATCGCTCCCAAAATTTTCAAAGTACCGCGAGTTTTCAGAGTCCTTCCGCACCATCGGCGAACACAAAGTCGTCCGATCTTTGAAAACGACCACTGAACCTTGCGTGTCGCGACATTGCGATCAATTCATATTAAGGTTTCGACCCCGGTCGTCGCGCTGGTTTTCGAGATAATCGCGAATAACCGCAATCGGTCCGCAAAATTTTCAATGTACCGTGAGTAGTCAGAGTCCTTCCGCACCATCGGCGAACACATAGTCGTCCGATCTTCGAAAACGACCACTGATCCTTGCGTGTCGCGACATTTCGATCAATTCATATTAAGGTTTCGACCCCGGTCGTGGTGCTCGGTTTCGAGATAATCGCGAATAAACCCAATCGTTCCGAAAAATTTTCTAAGTACCGCGAGTTGTCAGAGTCCTTCCGAACATTCGTCCGAACACAAAGTCGCCCTATCGTCGAAAACGACCACTGATCCTTGCGTGTTGCGACATTGCGATCAATTCATATTAAGGTTTCGACCACGACCCTCGCGCTTGTTTTCGAGAAAATCGCGAATAACCCTAGTCGCTCCCAAAATTTTCAATGTACCGCGAGTTGTCAGAGTCCTTCCGAACCTTCGTCCGAACACAAAGTCGTCCGATCTTCGAAAACGACAACTGAGCCTTGCGTGTCGTGGCATTGTGATCAATTCATTTTAAAGTTTCGACCCCGGTTGTCGCGCTGGTTTTCGAGGTAATCGCGAATATCCAAAATCGCTCCCAATATTTTCAAAGTACCGCGAGTTGTCAGAGTCCTTCCGCACCTTCGTCCGAACACAAAGACGCCCGATCGTCGAAAACGACCACAGATCCTTGCGTGTTGCGACATTGCGATCAATTCATATTAAGGTTTCGACCCCGGTCGTCGCGCTGGTTTTCGAGATAATCGCGAATAACCCTAATCACTCCCAAAATTTTCAAAGTACAGCGAGTTTTCAGAGTCCTTTCGCACCATCGTCCGAACACAAAGTCGTCCGATTGTAGAAAACGACCACTGATCCTTGCGTGTCGCGGCATTGCGATCAATTCATATTAAGGTTTCGACCACGGCTCTCGCGCTGGTTTTCGAGAAAATCGCGAATAACCTTAATCGCTCCCAAAATTTTCAAAGTACCGCGAGTTTTCAGAGTCATTCCGCACCTTCGTCCGAACACAAAGACGCCCGATCGTCGAAAACGACCACAGATCCTTGCGTATTGCGACATTGCGATCAATTCATATTAAGGTTTCGACCCCGGTCGTCGCGCTGGTATTCGAGATAATCGCGAATAACCGCAATCGCTTCCAAAATTTTCAAAGTACCGCGAGTTTTCAGAGTCATTCCGCACCATCGGCGAACACAAAGTCGTCCGATCTTCGAAAACGACAACTGACCCTTGCGTGTCGCGGCATTGCGATCAATTCATTTTAAAGTTTCGACCCCGGTTGTCGCGCTGGTTTTCGAGGTAATCGCGAATATCCACAATCGCTCCCAATATTTTCAAAGTACCGCGAGTTGTCAGAGTCCTTCCGCACCTTCGTCCGAACACAAAGTCGCCCGATCGTCGAAAACGACCACTGATCCTTGCGTATTGCGACATTGCGATCAATTCATATTAAGGTTTCGACCACGGCCCTCGCGCTGGTTTTCGAGATAATCGCAAATAACCCTAATCGCTCCCAAAATTTTCAAAGTACCGCGAGTTTTCAGAGTCCTTCCGCACCATCGGCGAACACAAAGTCGTCCGATCTTTGAAAACGACCACTGAACCTTGCGTGTCGCGACATTGCGATCAATTCATATTAAGGTTTCGAACCCGGTCGTCGCGCTGGTTTTCGAGATAATCGCGAATAACCGCAATCGGTCCGCAAAATTTTCAATGTACCGCGAGTAGTCAGAGTCCTTCAGCACCATCGGCGAACACAAAGACGCCCGATCGTCGAAAACGACCACAGAGCCTTGCGTGTTGCGGCATTGCGATCAATTCATATTAAGGTTTCGACCCCGGTCGTCGCGCTGGTTTTCGAGATAATCGCGAATAACCCTAATCATTCCCAAAATTTTCAAAGTACAGCGAGTTTTCAGAATCCTTCCGCACCATCGTCCGTACACAAAGTCGTCCGATTGTAGAAAACGACCACTGATCCTTGCGTGTCCCGACATTGCGACCAATTCATATTAAGGTTTCGACCCTGGTCGTCGCGCTGGTTTTCGAGATAATCGCGAATAACCGCAATCGGTCCGCAAAATTTTCATAGTACCGCGTGTTTTCAGAGTCTTTCCGCACCATCGTCCGAACACAAAGTCGTCCGATCTTAGAAAACGACCACTGATCCTTGCGTGTCGCGACATTTCGATCAATTCATATTAAGGTTTCGACCACGGTCGTGGTGCTCGGTTTCGAGATAATCGCGAATAACCCCAATCGGTCCGCAAAATTTTCAATGTACCGCGAGTAGTCAGAGTCCTTCCGCACCATCGGCGAACACAAAGTCGTCCGATCTTTGAAAACGACCACTGAACCTTGCGTGTTGCGACATTGCGATCAATTCATATTAAGGTTTCGACCCCGGTCGTCGCGCTGGTATTCGAGATAATCGCGAATAACCGCAATCGCGCCCAAAATTTTCAAAGTACCGCGAGTTTTCAGAGTCATTCCGCACCATCGGCGAACACAAAGTCGTCCGATCTTCGAAAACGACAACTGACCCTTTGCGTGTCGCGGCATTGCGATCAATTCATTTTAAAGTTTCGACCCCGGTTGTCGCGCTGGTTTTCGAGACAATCGCGAATAACCCTAATCACTCCCAAAATTTTCAAAGTACAGCGAGTTTTCAGAGTCCTTCCGCACCATCGTCCGAACACAAAGTCGTCCGATTGTAGAAAACGACCACTGATCCTTGCGTGTCGCGGCATTGCGATCAATTCATATTAAGGTTTCGACCACGGCCCTCGCGCTGGTTTTCGAGATAATCGCAAATAACCCTAATCGCTCCCAAAATTTTCAAAGTACCGCGAGTTTTCAGAGTCCTTCCGCACCATCGGCGAACACAAAGTCGTCCGATCTTTGAAAACGACCACTGAACCTTGCGTGTCGCGACATTGCGATCAATTCATATTAAGGTTTCGACCCCGGTCGTCGCGCTGGTTTTCGAGATAATCGCGAATAACCGCAATCGGTCCGCAAAATTTTCAATGTACCGTGAGTAGTCAGAGTCCTTCCGCACCATCGGCGAACACATAGTCGTCCGATCTTCGAAAACGACCACTGATCCTTGCGTGTCGCGACATTTCGATCAATTCATATTAAGGTTTCGACCCCGGTCGTGGTGCTCGGTTTCGAGATAATCGCGAATAAACCCAATCGTTCCGAAAAATTTTCTAAGTACCGCGAGTTGTCAGAGTCCTTCCGAACATTCGTCCGAACACAAAGTCGCCCTATCGTCGAAAACGACCACTGATCCTTGCGTGTTGCGACATTGCGATCAATTCATATTAAGGTTTCGACCACGACCCTCGCGCTTGTTTTCGAGAAAATCGCGAATAACCCTAGTCGCTCCCAAAATTTTCAATGTACCGCGAGTTGTCAGAGTCCTTCCGAACCTTCGTCCGAACACAAAGTCGTCCGATCTTCGAAAACGACAACTGAGCCTTGCGTGTCGTGGCATTGTGATCAATTCATTTTAAAGTTTCGACCCCGGTTGTCGCGCTGGTTTTCGAGGTAATCGCGAATATCCACAATCGCTCCCAATATTTTCAAAGTACCGCGAGTTGTCAGAGTCCTTCCGCACCTTCGTCCGAACACAAAGACGCCCGATCGTCGAAAACGACCACAGATCCTTGCGTGTTGCGACATTGCGATCAATTCATATTAAGGTTTCGACCCCGGTCGTCGCGCTGGTTTTCGAGATAATCGCGAATAACCCTAATCACTCCCAAAATTTTCAAAGTACAGCGAGTTTTCAGAGTCCTTTCGCACCATCGTCCGAACACAAAGTCGTCCGATTGTAGAAAACGACCACTGATCCTTGCGTGTCGCGGCATTGCGATCAATTCATATTAAGGTTTCGACCACGGCTCTCGCGCTGGTTTTCGAGAAAATCGCGAATAACCTTAATCGCTCCCAAAATTTTCAAAGTACCGCGAGTTTTCAGAGTCATTCCGCACCTTCGTCCGAACACAAAGACGCCCGATCGTCGAAAACGACCACAGATCCTTGCGTATTGCGACATTGCGATCAATTCATATTAAGGTTTCGACCCCGGTCGTCGCGCTGGTATTCGAGATAATCGCGAATAACCGCAATCGCTTCCAAAATTTTCAAAGTACCGCGAGTTTTCAGAGTCATTCCGCACCATCGGCGAACACAAAGTCGTCCGATCTTCGAAAACGACAACTGACCCTTGCGTGTCGCGGCATTGCGATCAATTCATTTTAAAGTTTCGACCCCGGTTGTCGCGCTGGTTTTCGAGGTAATCGCGAATATCCACAATCGCTCCCAATATTTTCAAAGTACCGCGAGTTGTCAGAGTCCTTCCGCACCTTCGTCCGAACACAAAGTCGCCCGATCGTCGAAAACGACCACTGATCCTTGCGTATTGCGACATTGCGATCAATTCATATTAAGGTTTCGACCACGGCCCTCGCGCTGGTTTTCGAGATAATCGCAAATAACCCTAATCGCTCCCAAAATTTTCAAAGTACCGCGAGTTTTCAGAGTCCTTCCGCACCATCGGCGAACACAAAGTCGTCCGATCTTTGAAAACGACCACTGAACCTTGCGTGTCGCGACATTGCGATCAATTCATATTAAGGTTTCGAACCCGGTCGTCGCGCTGGTTTTCGAGATAATCGCGAATAACCGCAATCGGTCCGCAAAATTTTCAATGTACCGCGAGTAGTCAGAGTCCTTCAGCACCATCGGCGAACACAAAGACGCCCGATCGTCGAAAACGACCACAGAGCCTTGCGTGTTGCGGCATTGCGATCAATTCATATTAAGGTTTCGACCCCGGTCGTCGCGCTGGTTTTCGAGATAATCGCGAATAACCCTAATCATTCCCAAAATTTTCAAAGTACAGCGAGTTTTCAGAATCCTTCCGCACCATCGTCCGAACACAAAGTCGTCCGATTGTAGAAAACGACCACTGATCCTTGCGTGTCCCGACATTGCGACCAATTCATATTAAGGTTTCGACCCTGGTCGTCGCGCTGGTTTTCGAGATAATCGCGAATAACCGCAATCGGTCCGCAAAATTTTCATAGTACCGCGTGTTTTCAGAGTCTTTCCGCACCATCGTCCGAACACAAAGTCGTCCGATCTTAGAAAACGACCACTGATCCTTGCGTGTCGCGACATTTCGATCAATTCATATTAAGGTTTCGACCACGGTCGTGGTGCTCGGTTTCGAGATAATCGCGAATAACCCCAATCGGTCCGCAAAATTTTCAATGTACCGCGAGTAGTCAGAGTCCTTCCGCACCATCGGCGAACACAAAGTCGTCCGATCTTTGAAAACGACCACTGAACCTTGCGTGTTGCGACATTGCGATCAATTCATATTAAGGTTTCGACCCCGGTCGTCGCGCTGGTATTCGAGATAATCGCGAATAACCGCAATCGCGCCCAAAATTTTCAAAGTACCGCGAGTTTTCAGAGTCATTCCGCACCATCGGCGAACACAAAGTCGTCCGATCTTCGAAAACGACAACTGACCCTTTGCGTGTCGCGGCATTGCGATCAATTCATTTTAAAGTTTCGACCCCGGTTGTCGCGCTGGTTTTCGAGACAATCGCGAATAACCCTAATCACTCCCAAAATTTTCAAAGTACAGCGAGTTTTCAGAGTCCTTCCGCACCATCGTCCGAACACAAAGTCGTCCGATTGTAGAAAACGACCACTGATCCTTGCGTGTCGCGGCATTGCGATCAATTCATATTAAGGTTTCGACCACGGCCCTCGCGCTGGTTTTCGAGATAATCGCAAATAACCCTAATCGCTCCCAAAATTTTCAAAGTACCGCGAGTTTTCAGAGTCCTTCCGCACCATCGGCGAACACAAAGTCGTCCGATCTTTGAAAACGACCACTGAACCTTGCGTGTCGCGACATTGCGATCAATTCATATTAAGGTTTCGACCCCGGTCGTCGCGCTGGTTTTCGAGATAATCGCGAATAACCGCAATCGGTCCGCAAAATTTTCAATGTACCGTGAGTAGTCAGAGTCCTTCCGCACCATCGGCGAACACATAGTCGTCCGATCTTCGAAAACGACCACTGATCCTTGCGTGTCGCGACATTTCGATCAATTCATATTAAGGTTTCGACCCCGGTCGTGGTGCTCGGTTTCGAGATAATCGCGAATAAACCCAATCGTTCCGAAAAATTTTCTAAGTACCGCGAGTTGTCAGAGTCCTTCCGAACATTCGTCCGAACACAAAGTCGCCCTATCGTCGAAAACGACCACTGATCCTTGCGTGTTGCGACATTGCGATCAATTCATATTAAGGTTTCGACCACGACCCTCGCGCTTGTTTTCGAGAAAATCGCGAATAACCCTAGTCGCTCCCAAAATTTTCAATGTACCGCGAGTTGTCAGAGTCCTTCCGAACCTTCGTCCGAACACAAAGTCGTCCGATCTTCGAAAACGACAACTGAGCCTTGCGTGTCGTGGCATTGTGATCAATTCATTTTAAAGTTTCGACCCCGGTTGTCGCGCTGGTTTTCGAGGTAATCGCGAATATCCACAATCGCTCCCAATATTTTCAAAGTACCGCGAGTTGTCAGAGTCCTTCCGCACCTTCGTCCGAACACAAAGACGCCCGATCGTCGAAAACGACCACAGATCCTTGCGTGTTGCGACATTGCGATCAATTCATATTAAGGTTTCGACCCCGGTCGTCGCGCTGGTTTTCGAGATAATCGCGAATAACCCTAATCACTCCCAAAATTTTCAAAGTACAGCGAGTTTTCAGAGTCCTTTCGCACCATCGTCCGAACACAAAGTCGTCCGATTGTAGAAAACGACCACTGATCCTTGCGTGTCGCGGCATTGCGATCAATTCATATTAAGGTTTCGACCACGGCCCTCGCGCTGGTTTTCGAGAAAATCGCGAATAACCTTAATCGCTCCCAAAATTTTCAAAGTACCGCGAGTTTTCAGAGTCCTTCCGCACCATCGGCGAACACAAAGTCGTCCGATCATCGAAAACGACAACTGACCCTTGCGTGTCGCGGTATTGCGATCAATTCATATTAAGGTTTCGACCCCGGTCGTGGTGCTCGGTTTCGAGATAATCGCGAATAACCCCAATCGTTCCGAAAAATTTTCTAAGTACCGCGAGTTGTCAGAGTCCTTCCGAACATTCGTCAGAACACAAAGTCGTCCGATCTTCGAAAACGACAACTGAGCCTTGCGTGTCGCGGCATTGTGATCAATTCATTTTAAAGTTTCGCCAACGGTCGTCGGGCTGGTTTTCGAGATAATCGCGAATATCCACAATCGCTCCGAAAATTTTCAAAGTCCCGCGAGTTTTCAGAGTCCTTCCGCACCATCGTCCGAACACAAAGTCGTCCGATTTTCGAAAACGACCACTGATCCTTGCGTGTTGCGACATTGCGATCAATTCATATTAAGGTTTCGACCCCGGTCGTCGCGCTGGTTTTCGAGATAATCGCGAATAACCGCAATCGCTCCCAAAATTTTCAAAGTACCGCGAGTTTTCAGAGTCCTTCCGCACCATCGTCCGAACACAAAGTCGTCCGATTGTAGAAAACGACCACTGATCCTTGCGTGTCGCGGCATTGCGATCAATTCATATTAAGGTTTCGACCACGACCCTCGCGCTTGTTTTCGAGAAAATCGCGAATAACCCTAGTCGCTCCCAAAATTTTCAATGTACCGCGAGTTGTCAGAGTCCTTCCGAACCTTCGTCCGAACACAAAGTCGTCCGATCTTCGAAAACGACAACTGAGCCTTGCGTGTCGTGGCATTGTGATCAATTCATTTTAAAGTTTCGACCCCGGTTGTCGCGCTGGTTTTCGAGCTAATCGCGAATATCCACAATCGCTCCCAATATTTTCAAAGTACCGCGAGTTTTCAGAGTCCTTCCGCACCATCGGCGAACACAAAGTCGTCCGATCATCGAAAACGACACCTGACCCTTGCGTGTCGCGGTATTGCGATCAATTCATTTTAAAGTTTCGACCCCGGTTGTCGCGCTGGTTTTCGAGGTAATCGCGAATATCCACAATCGCTCCCAATATTTTCAAAGTACCGCGAGTTGTCAGAGTCCTTCCGCACCTTCGTCCGAACACAAAGTCGCCCGATCGTCGAAAACGACCACTGATCCTTGCGTATTGCGACATTGCGATCAATTCATATTAAGGTTTCGACCCCGGTCGTCGCGCTGGTTTTCGAGAAAATCGCGAATAACCTTAATCGCTCCCAAAATTTTCAAAGTACCGCGAGTTTTCAGAGTCCTTCCGCACCATCGGCGAACACAAAGTCGTCCGATCATCGAAAACGACAACTGACCCTTGCGTGTCGCGGTATTGCGATCAATTCATTTTAAAGTTTCGACCCCGGTTGTCGCGCTGGTTTTCGAGGTAATCGCGAATATCCACAATCGCTCCCAATATTTTCAAAGTACCGCGAGTTGTCAGAGTCCTTCCGCACCTTCGTCCGAACACAAAGTCGCCCGATCGTCGAAAACGACCACTGATCCTTGCGTATTGCGACATTGCGATCAATTCATATTAAGGTTTCGACCACGGCCCTCGCGCTGGTTTTCGAGATAATCGCAAATAACCCTAATCGCTCCCAAAATTTTCAAAGTACCGCGAGTTTTCAGAGTCCTTCCGCACCATCGGCGAACACAAAGTCGTCCGATCTTTGAAAACGACCACTGAACCTTGCGTGTCGCGACATTGCGATCAATTCATATTAAGGTTTCGACCCCGGTCGTCGCGCTGGTTTTCGAGATAATCGCGAATAACCGCAATCGGTCCGCAAAATTTTCAATGTACCGCGAGTAGTCAGAGTCCTTCCGCACCATCGGCGAACACATAGTCGTCCGATCTTCGAAAACGACCACTGATCCTTGCGTGTCGCGACATTTCGATCAATTCATATTAAGGTTTCGACCCCGGTCGTGGTGCCCGGTTTCGAGATGATCGCGAATAAACCCAATCGTTCCGAAAAATTTTCTAAGTACCGCGAGTTGTCAGAGTCCTTCCGAACATTCGTCCGAACACAAAGTCGCCCTATCGTTGAAAACGACCACTGATCCTTGCGTGTTGCGACATTGCGATCAATTCATATTAAGGTTTCGACCACGACCCTCGCGCTTGTTTTCGAGAAAATCGCGAATAACCCTAGTCGCTCCCAAAATTTTCAATGTACCGCGAGTTGTCAGAGTCCTTCCGAACCTTCGTCCGAACACAAAGTCGTCCGATCTTCGAAAACGACAACTGAGCCTTGCGTGTCGCGGCATTGTGATCAATTCATTTTAAAGTTTCGACCCCGGTTGTCGCGCTGGTTTTCGAGGTAATCGCGAATATCCACAATCGCTCCCAATATTTTCAAAGTACCGCGAGTTGTCAGAGTCCTTCCGCACCTTCGTCCGAACACAAAGACGCCCGATCGTCGAAAACGACCACAGATCCTTGCGTGTTGCGACATTGCGATCAATTCATATTAAGGTTTCGACCCCGGTCGTCGCGCTGGTTTTCGAGATAATCGCGAATAACCCTAATCACTCCCAAAATTTTCAAAGTACAGCGAGTTTTCAGAGTCCTTTCGCACCATCGTCCGAACACAAAGTCGTCCGATTGTAGAAAACGACCACTGATCCTTGCGTGTCGCGGCATTGCGATCAATTCATATTAAGGTTTCGACCACGGCCCTCGCGCTGGTTTTCGAGAAAATCGCGAATAACCTTAATCGCTCTCAAAATTTTCAAAGTACCGCGAGTTTTCAGAGTCCTTCCGCACCATCGGCGAACACAAAGTCGTCCGATCATCGAAAACGACAACTGACCCTTGCGTGTCGCGGTATTGCGATCAATCCATTTTAAAGTTTCGACCCCGGTTGTCGCGCTGGTTTTCGAGGTAATCGCGAATATCCACAATCGCTCACAATATTTTCAAAGTACCGCGAGTTGTCAGAGTCATTCCGCACCTTCGTCCGAACACAAAGACGCCCGATCGTCGAAAACGACCACAGATCCTTGCGTATTGCGACATTGCGATCAATTCATATTAAGGTTTCGACCCCGGTCGTCGCGCTGGTATTCGAGATAATCGCGAATAACCGCAATCGCTTCCAAAATTTTCAAAGTACCGCGAGTTTTCAGAGTCATTCCGCACCATCGGCGAACACAAAGTCGTCCGATCTTCGAAAACGACAACTGACCCTTGCGTGTCGCGGCATTGCGATCAATTCATTTTAAAGTTTCGACCCCGGTTGTCGCGCTGGTTTTCGAGGTAATCGCGAATATCCACAATCGCTCCCAATATTTTCAAAGTACCGCGAGTTGTCAGAGTCCTTCCGCACCTTCGTCCGAACACAAAGTCGCCCGATCGTCGAAAACGACCACTGATCCTTGCGTATTGCGACATTGCGATCAATTCATATTAAGGTTTCGACCACGGCCCTCGCGCTGGTTTTCGAGATAATCGCAAATAACCCTAATCGCTCCCAAAATTTTCAAAGTACCGCGAGTTTTCAGAGTCCTTCCGCACCATCGGCGAACACAAAGTCGTCCGATCTTTGAAAACGACCACTGAACCTTGCGTGTCGCGACATTGCGATCAATTCATATTAAGGTTTCGAACCCGGTCGTCGCGCTGGTTTTCGAGATAATCGCGAATAACCGCAATCGGTCCGCAAAATTTTCAATGTACCGCGAGTAGTCAGAGTCCTTCCGCACCATCGGCGAACACAAAGTCGTCCGATCTTTGAAAACGACCACTGAACCTTGCGTGTTGCGACATTGCGATCAATTCATATTAAGGTTTCGACCCCGGTCGTCGCGCTGGTATTCGAGATAATCGCGAATAACCGCAATCGCGCCCAAAATTTTCAAAGTACCGCGAGTTTTCAGAGTCATTCCGCACCATCGGCGAACACAAAGTCGTCCGATCTTCGAAAACGACAACTGACCCTTTGCGTGTCGCGGCATTGCGATCAATTCATTTTAAAGTTTCGAACCCGGTTGTCGCGCTGGTTTTCGAGGTAATCGCGAATATCCACAATCGCTCCCAATATTTTCAAAGTACCGCGAGTTGTCAGAGTCCTTCCGCACCTTCGTCCGAACACAAAGACGCCCGATCGTCGAAAACGACCACAGATCCTTGCGTGTTGCGACATTGCGATCAATTCATATTAAGGTTTCGACCCCGGTCGTCGCGCTGGTTTTCGAGACAATCGCGAATAACCCTAATCACTCCCAAAATTTTCAAAGTACAGCGAGTTTTCAGAGTCCTTCCGCACCATCGTCCGAACACAAAGTCGTCCGATTGTAGAAAACGACCACTGATCCTTGCGTGTCGCGGCATTGCGATCAATTCATATTAAGGTTTCGACCACGGCCCTCGCGCTGGTTTTCGAGATAATCGCAAATAACCCTAATCGCTCCCAAAATTTTCAAAGTACCGCGAGTTTTCAGAGTACTTCCGCACCATCGGCGAACACAAAGTCGTCCGATCTTTGAAAACGACCACTGAACCTTGCGTGTCGCGACATTGCGATCAATTCATATTAAGGTTTCGACCCCGGTCGTCGCGCTGGTTTTCGAGATAATCGCGAATAACCGCAATCGGTCCGCAAAATTTTCAATGTACCGTGAGTAGTCAGAGTCCTTCCGCACCATCGGCGAACACATAGTCGTCCGATCTTCGAAAACGACCACTGATCCTTGCGTGTCGCGACATTTCGATCAATTCATATTAAGGTTTCGACCCCGGTCGTGGTGCTCGGTTTCGAGATAATCGCGAATAAACCCAATCGTTCCGAAAAATTTTCTAAGTACCGCGAGTTGTCAGAGTCCTTCCGAACATTCGTCCGAACACAAAGTCGCCCTATCGTCGAAAACGACCACTGATCCTTGCGTGTTGCGACATTGCGATCAATTCATATTAAGGTTTCGACCACGACCCTCGCGCTTGTTTTCGAGAAAATCGCGAATAACCCTAGTCGCTCCCAAAATTTTCAATGTACCGCGAGTTGTCAGAGTCCTTCCGAACCTTCGTCCGAACACAAAGTCGTCCGATCTTCGAAAACGACAACTGAGCCTTGCGTGTCGTGGCATTGTGATCAATTCATTTTAAAGTTTCGACCCCGGTTGTCGCGCTGGTTTTCGAGGTAATCGCGAATATCCACAATCGCTCCCAATATTTTCAAAGTACCGCGAGTTGTCAGAGTCCTTCCGCACCTTCGTCCGAACACAAAGACGCCCGATCGTCGAAAACGACCACAGATCCTTGCGTGTTGCGACATTGCGATCAATTCATATTAAGGTTTCGACCCCGGTCGTCGCGCTGGTTTTCGAGATAATCGCGAATAACCCTAATCACTCCCAAAATTTTCAAAGTACAGCGAGTTTTCAGAGTCCTTTCGCACCATCGTCCGAACACAAAGTCGTCCGATTGTAGAAAACGACCACTGATCCTTGCGTGTCGCGGCATTGCGATCAATTCATATTAAGGTTTCGACCACGGCCCTCGCGCTGGTTTTCGAGAAAATCGCGAATAACCTTAATCGCTCCCAAAATTTTCAAAGTACCGCGAGTTTTCAGAGTCCTTCCGCACCATCGGCGAACACAAGGTCGTCCGATCATCGAAAACGACAACTGACCCTTGCGTGTCGCGGTATTGCGATCAATTCATATTAAGGTTTCGACCCCGGTCGTGGTGCTCGGTTTCGAGATAATCGCGAATAACCCCAATCGTTCCGAAAAATTTTCTAAGTACCGCGAGTTGTCAGAGTCCTTCCGAACATTCGTCAGAACACAAAGTCGTCCGATCTTCGAAACCGACAACTGAGCCTTGCGTGTCGCGGCATTGTGATCAATTCATTTTAAAGTTTCGCCAACGGTCGTCGCGCTGGTTTTCGAGATAATCGCGAATATCCACAATCGCTCCGAAAATTTTCAAAGTCCCGCGAGTTTTCAGAGTCCTTCCGCACCATCGTCCGAACACAAAGTCGTCCGATTGTAGAAAACGACCACTGATCCTTGCGTGTCGCGGCATTGCGATCAATTCATATTAAGGTTTCGACCACGACCCTCGCGCTTGTTTTCGAGAAAATCGCGAATAACCCTAGTCGCTCCCAAAATTTTCAATGTACCGCGAGTTGTCAGAGTCCTTCCGAACCTTCGTCCGAACACAAAGTCGTCCGATCTTCGAAAACGACAACTGAGCCTTGCGTGTCGTGGCATTGTGATCAATTCATTTTAAAGTTTCGACCCCGGTTGTCGCGCTGGTTTTCGAGCTAATCGCGAATATCCACAATCGCTCCCAATATTTTCAAAGTACCGCGAGTTTTCAGAGTCCTTCCGCACCATCGGCGAACACAAAGTCGTCCGATCATCGAAAACGACAACTGACCCTTGCGTGTCGCGGTATTGCGATCAATTCATTTTAAAGTTTCGACCCCGGTTGTCGCGCTGGTTTTCGAGGTAATCGCGAATATCCACAATCGCTCCCAATATTTTCAAAGTACCGCGAGTTGTCAGAGTCCTTCCGCACCTTCGTCCGAACACAAAGACGCCCGATCGTCGAAAACGACCACAGATCCTTGCGTGTTGCGACATTGCGATCAATTCATATTAAGGTTTCGACCCCGGTCGTCGCGCTGGTTTTCGAGACAATCGCGAATAACCCTAATCACTCCCAAAATTTTCAAAGTACAGCGAGTTTTCAGAGTCCTTCCGCACCATCGTCCGAACACAAAGTCGTCCGATTGTAGAAAACGACCACTGATCCTTGCGTGTCGCGGCATTGCGATCAATTCATATTAAGGTTTCGACCACGGCCCTCGCGCTGGTTTTCGAGATAATCGCAAATAACCCTAATCGCTCCCAAAATTTTCAAAGTACCGCGAGTTTTCAGAGTCCGTCCGCACCATCGGCGAACACAATGTCGTCCGATCATCGAAAACGACAACTGACCCTTGCGTGTCGCGGTATTGCGATCAATTCATATTAAGGTTTCGACCCCGGTCGTGGTGCTCGGTTTCGAGATAATCGCGAATAACCCCAATCGTTCCGAAAAATTTTCTAAGTACCGCGAGTTGTCAGAGTCCTTCCGAACATTCGTCAGAACACAAAGTCGTCCGATCTTCGAAACCGACAACTGAGCCTTGCGTGTCGCGGCATTGTGATCAATTCATTTTAAAGTTTCGCCAACGGTCGTCGCGCTGGTTTTCGAGATAATCGCGAATATCCACAATCGCTCCGAAAATTTTCAAAGTCCCGCGAGTTTTCAGAGTCCTTCCGCACCATCGTCCGAACACAAAGTCGTCCGATTGTAGAAAACGACCACTGATCCTTGCGTGTCGCGGCATTGCGATCAATTCATATTAAGGTTTCGACCACGACCCTCGCGCTTGTTTTCGAGAAAATCGCGAATAACCCTAGTCGCTCCCAAAATTTTCAATGTACCGCGAGTTGTCAGAGTCCTTCCGAACCTTCGTCCGAACACAAAGTCGTCCGATCTTCGAAAACGACAACTGAGCCTTGCGTGTCGTGGCATTGTGATCAATTCATTTTAAAGTTTCGACCCCGGTTGTCGCGCTGGTTTTCGAGCTAATCGCGAATATCCACAATCGCTCCCAATATTTTCAAAGTACCGCGAGTTTTCAGAGTCCTTCCGCACCATCGGCGAACACAAAGTCGTCCGATCATCGAAAACGACAACTGACCCTTGCGTGTCGCGGTATTGCGATCAATTCATTTTAAAGTTTCGACCCCGGTTGTCGCGCTGGTTTTCGAGGTAATCGCGAATATCCACAATCGCTCCCAATATTTTCAAAGTACCGCGAGTTGTCAGAGTCCTTCCGCACCTTCGTCCGAACACAAAGACGCCCGATCGTCGAAAACGACCACAGATCCTTGCGTGTTGCGACATTGCGATCAATTCATATTAAGGTTTCGACCCCGGTCGTCGCGCTGGTTTTCGAGACAATCGCGAATAACCCTAATCACTCCCAAAATTTTCAAAGTACAGCGAGTTTTCAGAGTCCTTCCGCACCATCGTCCGAACACAAAGTCGTCCGATTGTAGAAAACGACCACTGATCCTTGCGTGTCGCGGCATTGCGATCAATTCATATTAAGGTTTCGACCACGGCCCTCGCGCTGGTTTTCGAGATAATCGCAAATAACCCTAATCGCTCCCAAAATTTTCAAAGTACCGCGAGTTTTCAGAGTACTTCCGCACCATCGGCGAACACAAAGTCGTCCGATCTTTGAAAACGACCACTGAACCTTGCGTGTCGCGACATTGCGATCAATTCATATTAAGGTTTCGACCCCGGTCGTCGCGCTGGTTTTCGAGATAATCGCGAATAACCGCAATCGGTCCGCAAAATTTTCAATGTACCGTGAGTAGTCAGAGTCCTTCCGCACCATCGGCGAACACATAGTCGTCCGATCTTCGAAAACGACCACTGATCCTTGCGTGTCGCGACATTTCGATCAATTCATATTAAGGTTTCGACCCCGGTCGTGGTGCTCGGTTTCGAGATAATCGCGAATAAACCCAATCGTTCCGAAAAATTTTCTAAGTACCGCGAGTTGTCAGAGTCCTTCCGAACATTCGTCCGAACACAAAGTCGCCCTATCGTCGAAAACGACCACTGATCCTTGCGTGTTGCGACATTGCGATCAATTCATATTAAGGTTTCGACCACGACCCTCGCGCTTGTTTTCGAGAAAATCGCGAATAACCCTAGTCGCTCCCAAAATTTTCAATGTACCGCGAGTTGTCAGAGTCCTTCCGAACCTTCGTCCGAACACAAAGTCGTCCGATCTTCGAAAACGACAACTGAGCCTTGCGTGTCGTGGCATTGTGATCAATTCATTTTAAAGTTTCGACCCCGGTTGTCGCGCTGGTTTTCGAGGTAATCGCGAATATCCACAATCGCTCCCAATATTTTCAAAGTACCGCGAGTTGTCAGAGTCCTTCCGCTCCTTCGTCCGAACACAAAGACGCCCGATCGTCGAAAACGACCACAGATCCTTGCGTGTTGCGACATTGCGATCAATTCATATTAAGGTTTCGACCCCGGTCGTCGCGCTGGTTTTCGAGATAATCGCGAATAACCCTAATCACTCCCAAAATTTTCAAAGTACAGCGAGTTTTCAGAGTCCTTTCGCACCATCGTCCGAACACAAAGTCGTCCGATTGTAGAAAACGACCACTGATCCTTGCGTGTCGCGGCATTGCGATCAATTCATATTAAGGTTTCGACCACGGCCCTCGCGCTGGTTTTCGAGAAAATCGCGAATAACCTTAATCGCTCCCAAAATTTTCAAAGTACCGCGAGTTTTCAGAGTCCTTCCGCACCATCGGCGAACACAAAGTCGTCCGATCATCGAAAACGACAACTGACCCTTGCGTGTCGCGGTATTGCGATCAATTCATATTAAGGTTTCGACCCCGGTCGTGGTGCTCGGTTTCGAGATAATCGCGAATAACCCCAATCGTTCCGAAAAATTTTCTAAGTACCGCGAGTTGTCAGAGTCCTTCCGAACATTCGTCAGAACACAAAGTCGTCCGATCTTCGAAACCGACAACTGAGCCTTGCGTGTCGCGGCATTGTGATCAATTCATTTTAAAGTTTCGCCAACGGTCGTCGCGCTGGTTTTCGAGATAATCGCGAATATCCACAATCGCTCCGAAAATTTTCAAAGTCCCGCGAGTTTTCAGAGTCCTTCCGCACCATCGTCCGAACACAAAGTCGTCCGATTGTAGAAAACGACCACTGATCCTTGCGTGTCGCGGCATTGCGATCAATTCATATTAAGGTTTCGACCACGACCCTCGCGCTTGTTTTCGAGAAAATCGCGAATAACCCTAGTCGCTCCCAAAATTTTCAATGTACCGCGAGTTGTCAGAGTCCTTCCGAACCTTCGTCCGAACACAAAGTCGTCCGATCTTCGAAAACGACAACTGAGCCTTGCGTGTCGTGGCATTGTGATCAATTCATTTTAAAGTTTCGACCCCGGTTGTCGCGCTGGTTTTCGAGGTAATCGCGAATATCCACAATCGCTCCCAATATTTTCAAAGTACCGCGAGTTGTCAGAGTCCTTCCGCACCTTCGTCCGAACACAAAGTCGCCCGATCGTCGAAAACGACCACTGATCCTTGCGTATTGCGACATTGCGATCAATTCATATTAAGGTTTCGACCCCGGTCGTCGCGCTGGTTTTCGAGATAATCGCGAATAACCGCAATCGGTCCGCAAAATTTTCAATGTACCGCGAGTAGTCAGAGTCCTTCCGCACCATCGGCAAACACATAGTCGTCCGATCTTCGAAAACGACCACTGATCCTTGCGTGTCGCGACATTTCGATCAATTCATATTAAGGTTTCGACCCCGGTCGTGGTGCTCGGTTTCGAGATAATCGCGAATAAACCCAATCGTTCCGAAAAATTTTCTAAGTACCGCGAGTTGTCAGAGTCCTTCCGAACATTCGTCCGAACACAAAGTCGCCCTATCGTTGAAAACGACCACTGATCCTTGCGTGTTGCGACATTGCGATCAATTCATATTAAGGTTTCGACCACGACCCTCGCGCTTGTTTTCGAGAAAATCGCGAATAACCCTAGTCGCTCCCAAAATTTTCAATGTACCGCGAGTTGTCAGAGTCCTTCCGAACCTTCGTCCGAACACAAAGTCGTCCGATCTTCGAAAACGACAACTGAGCCTTGCGTGTCGCGGCATTGTGATCAATTCATTTTAAAGTTTCGACCCCGGTTGTCGCGCTGGTTTTCGAGGTAATCGCGAATATCCACAATCGCTCCCAATATTTTCAAAGTACCGCGAGTTGTCAGAGTCCTTCCGCACCTTCGTCCGAACACAAAGACGCCCGATCGTCGAAAACGACCACAGATCCTTGCGTGTTGCGACATTGCGATCAATTCATATTAAGGTTTCGACCCCGGTCGTCGCGCTGGTTTTCGAGATAATCGCGAATAACCCTAATCACTCCCAAAATTTTCAAAGTACAGCGAGTTTTCAGAGTCCTTTCGCACCATCGTCCGAACACAAAGTCGTCCGATTGTAGAAAACGACCACTGATCCTTGCGTGTTGCGACATTGCGATCAATTCATATTAAGGTTTCGACCCCGGTCGTCGCGCTGGTATTCGAGATAATCGCGAATAACCGCAATCGCTTCCAAAATTTTCAAAGTACCGCGAGTTTTCAGAGTCATTCCGCACCATCGGCGAACACAAAGTCGTCCGATCTTCGAAAACGACAACTGACCCTTGCGTGTCGCGGCATTGCGATCAATTCATTTTAAAGTTTCGACCCCGGTTGTCGCGCTGGTTTTCGAGGTAATCGCGAATATCCACAATCGCTCCCAATATTTTCAAAGTACCGCGAGTTGTCAGAGTCCTTCCGCACCTTCGTCCGAACACAAAGTCGCCCGATCGTCGAAAACGACCACTGATCCTTGCGTATTGCGACATTGCGATCAATTCATATTAAGGTTTCGACCACGGCCCTCGCGCTGGTTTTCGAGATAATCGCAAATAACCCTAATCGCTCCCAAAATTTTCAAAGTACCGCGAGTTTTCAGAGTCCTTCCGCACCATAGGCGAACACAAAGTCGTCCGATCTTTGAAAACGACCACTGAACCTTGCGTGTCGCGACATTGCGATCAATTCATATTAAGGTTTCGAACCCGGTCGTCGCGCTGGTTTTCGAGATAATCGCGAATAACCGCAATCGGTCCGCAAAATTTTCAATGTACCGCGAGTAGTCAGAGTCCTTCAGCACCATCGGCGAACACAAAGACGCCCGATCGTCGAAAACGACCACAGATCCTTGCGTGTTGCGGCATTGCGATCAATTCATATTAAGGTTTCGACCCCGGTCGTCGCGCTGGTTTTCGAGATAATCGCGAATAACCCTAATCATTCCCAAAATTTTCAAAGTACAGCGAGTTTTCAGAATCCTTCCGCACCATCGTCCGAACACAAAGTCGTCCGATTGTAGAAAACGACCACTGATCCTTGCGTGTCCCGACATTGCGACCAATTCATATTAAGGTTTCGACCCTGGTCGTCGCGCTGGTTTTCGAGATAATCGCGAATAACCGCAATCGGTCCGCAAAATTTTCATAGTACCGCGTGTTTTCAGAGTCTTTCCGCACCATCGTCCGAACACAAAGTCGTCCGATCTTAGAAAACGACCACTGATCCTTGCGTGTCGCGACATTTCGATCAATTCATATTAAGGTTTCGACCCCGGTCGTGGTGCTCGGTTTCGAGATAATCGCGAATAACCCCAATCGGTCCGCAAAATTTTCAATGTACCGCGAGTAGTCAGAGTCCTTCCGCACCATCGGCGAACACAAAGTCGTCCGATCTTTGAAAACGACCACTGAACCTTGCGTGTTGCGACATTGCGATCAATTCATATTAAGGTTTCGACCCCGGTCGTCGCGCTGGTATTCGAGATAATCGCGAATAACCGCAATCGCGCCCAAAATTTTCAAAGTACCGCGAGTTTTCAGAGTCATTCCGCACCATCGGCGAACACAAAGTCGTCCGATCTTCGAAAACGACAACTGACCCTTTGCGTGTCGCGGCATTGCGATCAATTCATTTTAAAGTTTCGACCCCGGTTGTCGCGCTGGTTTTCGAGGTAATCGCGAATATCCACAATCGCTCCCAATATTTTCAAAGTACCGCGAGTTGTCAGAGTCCTTCCGCACCTTCGTCCGAACACAAAGACGCCCGATCGTCGAAAACGACCACAGATCCTTGCGTGTTGCGACATTGCGATCAATTCATATTAAGGTTTCGACCCCGGTCGTCGCGCTGGTTTTCGAGACAATCGCGAATAACCCTAATCACTCCCAAAATTTTCAAAGTACAGCGAGTTTTCAGAGTCCTTCCGCACCATCGGCGAACACAAAGTCGTCCGATCATCGAAAACGACAACTGACCCTTGCGTGTCGCGGTATTGCGATCAATTCATTTTAAAGTTTCGACCCCGGTTGTCGCGCTGGTTTTCGAGGTAATCGCGAATATCCACAATCGCTCCCAATATTTTCAAAGTACCGCGAGTTGTCAGAGTCCTTCCGCACCTTCGTCCGAACACAAAGTCGCCCGATCGTCGAAAACGACCACTGATCCTTGCGTATTGCGACATTGCGATCAATTCATATTAAGGTTTCGACCACGGCCCTCGCGCTGGTTTTCGAGATAATCGCAAATAACCCTAATCGCTCCCAAAATTTTCAAAGTACCGCGAGTTTTCAGAGTCCTTCCGCACCATCGGCGAACACAAAGTCGTCCGATCTTTGAAAACGACCACTGAACCTTGCGTGTCGCGACATTGCGATCAATTCATATTAAGGTTTCGAACCCGGTCGTCGCGCTGGTTTTCGAGATAATCGCGAATAACCGCAATCGGTCCGCAAAATTTTCAATGTACCGCGAGTAGTCAGAGTCCTTCAGCACCATCGGCGAACACAAAGACGCCCGATCGTCGAAAACGACCACAGATCCTTGCGTGTTGCGGCATTGCGATCAATTCATATTAAGGTTTCGACCCCGGTCGTCGCGCTGGTTTTCGAGATAATCGCGAATAACCCTAATCATTCCCAAAATTTTCAAAGTACAGCGAGTTTTCAGAATCCTTCCGCACCATCGTCCGAACACAAAGTCGTCCGATTGTAGAAAACGACCACTGATCCTTGCGTGTCCCGACATTGCGACCAATTCATATTAAGGTTTCGACCCTGGTCGTCGCGCTGGTTTTCGAGATAATCGCGAATAACCGCAATCGGTCCGCAAAATTTTCATAGTACCGCGTGTTTTCAGAGTCTTTCCGCACCATCGTCCGAACACAAAGTCGTCCGATCTTAGAAAACGACCACTGATCCTTGCGTGTCGCGACATTTCGATCAATTCATATTAAGGTTTCGACCCCGGTCGTGGTGCTCGGTTTCGAGATAATCGCGAATAACCCCAATCGGTCCGCAAAATTTTCAATGTACCGCGAGTAGTCAGAGTCCTTCCGCACCATCGGCGAACACAAAGTCGTCCGATCTTTGAAAACGACCACTGAACCTTGCGTGTTGCGACATTGCGATCAATTCATATTAAGGTTTCGACCCCGGTCGTCGCGCTGGTATTCGAGATAATCGCGAATAACCGCAATCGCTCCCAAAATTTTCAAAGTACCGCGAGTTTTCAGAGTCCTTTCGCACCATCGTCCGAACACAAAGTCGTCCGATTGTAGAAAACGACCACTGATCCTTGCGTGTCGCGGCATTGCGATCAATTCATATTAAGGTTTCGACCACGGCCCTCGCGCTGGTTTTCGAGAAAATCGCGAATAACCTTAATCGCTCCCAAAATTTTCAAAGTACCGCGAGTTTTCAGAGTCCTTCCGCACCATCGGCGAACACAAAGTCGTCCGATTGTAGAAAACGACCACTGATCCTTGCGTGTCGCGGCATTGCGATCAATTCATATTAAGGTTTCGACCACGACCCTCGCGCTTGTTTTCGAGAAAATCGCGAATAACCCTAGTCGCTCCCAAAATTTTCAATGTACCGCGAGTTGTCAGAGTCCTTCCGAACCTTCGTCCGAACACAAAGTCGTCCGATCTTCGAAAACGACAACTGAGCCTTGCGTGTCGTGGCATTGTGATCAATTCATTTTAAAGTTTCGACCCCGGTTGTCGCGCTGGTTTTCGAGCTAATCGCGAATATCCACAATCGCTCCCAATATTTTCAAAGTACCGCGAGTTTTCAGAGTCCTTCCGCACCATCGGCGAACACAAAGTCGTCCGATCATCGAAAACGACAACTGACCCTTGCGTGTCGCGGTATTGCGATCAATTCATTTTAAAGTTTCGACCCCGGTTGTCGCGCTGGTTTTCGAGGTAATCGCGAATATCCACAATCGCTCCCAATATTTTCAAAGTACCGCGAGTTGTCAGAGTCCTTCCGCACCTTCGTCCGAACACAAAGTCGCCCGATCGTCGAAAACGACCACTGATCCTTGCGTATTGCGACATTGCGATCAATTCATATTAAGGTTTCGACCCCGGTCGTCGCGCTGGTTTTCGAGAAAATCGCGAATAACCTTAATCGCTCCCAAAATTTTCAAAGTACCGCGAGTTTTCAGAGTCCTTCCGCACCATCGGCGAACACAAAGTCGTCCGATCATCGAAAACGACAACTGACCCTTGCGTGTCGCGGTATTGCGATCAATTCATTTTAAAGTTTCGACCCCGGTTGTCGCGCTGGTTTTCGAGGTAATCGCGAATATCCACAATCGCTCCCAATATTTTCAAAGTACCGCGAGTTGTCAGAGTCCTTCCGCACCTTCGTCCGAACACAAAGTCGCCCGATCGTCGAAAACGACCACTGATCCTTGCGTATTGCGACATTGCGATCAATTCATATTAAGGTTTCGACCACGGCCCTCGCGCTGGTTTTCGAGATAATCGCAAATAACCCTAATCGCTCCCAAAATTTTCAAAGTACCGCGAGTTTTCAGAGTCCTTCCGCACCATCGGCGAACACAAAGTCGTCCGATCTTTGAAAACGACCACTGAACCTTGCGTGTCGCGACATTGCGATCAATTCATATTAAGGTTTCGACCCCGGTCGTCGCGCTGGTTTTCGAGATAATCGCGAATAACCGCAATCGGTCCGCAAAATTTTCAATGTACCGCGAGTAGTCAGAGTCCTTCCGCACCATCGGCGAACACATAGTCGTCCGATCTTCGAAAACGACCACTGATCCTTGCGTGTCGCGACATTTCGATCAATTCATATTAAGGTTTCGACCCCGGTCGTGGTGCCCGGTTTCGAGATGATCGCGAATAAACCCAATCGTTCCGAAAAATTTTCTAAGTACCGCGAGTTGTCAGAGTCCTTCCGAACATTCGTCCGAACACAAAGTCGCCCTATCGTTGAAAACGACCACTGATCCTTGCGTGTTGCGACATTGCGATCAATTCATATTAAGGTTTCGACCACGACCCTCGCGCTTGTTTTCGAGAAAATCGCGAATAACCCTAGTCGCTCCCAAAATTTTCAATGTACCGCGAGTTGTCAGAGTCCTTCCGAACCTTCGTCCGAACACAAAGTCGTCCGATCTTCGAAAACGACAACTGAGCCTTGCGTGTCGCGGCATTGTGATCAATTCATTTTAAAGTTTCGACCCCGGTTGTCGCGCTGGTTTTCGAGGTAATCGCGAATATCCACAATCGCTCCCAATATTTTCAAAGTACCGCGAGTTGTCAGAGTCCTTCCGCACCTTCGTCCGAACACAAAGACGCCCGATCGTCGAAAACGACCACAGATCCTTGCGTGTTGCGACATTGCGATCAATTCATATTAAGGTTTCGACCCCGGTCGTCGCGCTGGTTTTCGAGACAATCGCGAATAACCCTAATCACTCCCAAAATTTTCAAAGTACAGCGAGTTTTCAGAGTCCTTCCGCACCATCGTCCGAACACAAAGTCGTCCGATTGTAGAAAACGACCACTGAACCTTGCGTGTCGCGGCATTGCGATCAATTCATATTAAGGTTTCGACCACGGCCCTCGCGCTGGTTTTCGAGAAAATCGCGAATAACCTTAATCGCTCTCAAAATTTTCAAAGTAACGCGAGTTTTCAGAGTCCTTCCGCACCATCGGCGAACACAAAGTCGTCCGATCATCGAAAACGACAACTGACCCTTGCGTGTCGCGGTATTGCGATCAATTCATTTTAAAGTTTCGACCCCGGTTGTCGCGCTGGTTTTCGAGGTAATCGCGAATATCCACAATCGCTCACAATATTTTCAAAGTACCGCGAGTTGTCAGAGTCATTCCGCACCTTCGTCCGAACACAAAGACGCCCGATCGTCGAAAACGACCACAGATCCTTGCGTATTGCGACATTGCGATCAATTCATATTACGGTTTCGACCCCGGTCGTCGCGCTGGTATTCGAGATAATCGCGAATAACCGCAATCGCTTGCAAAATTTTCAAAGTACCGCGAGTTTTCAGAGTCATTCCGCACCATCGGCGAACACAAAGTCGTCCGATCTTCGAAAACGACAACTGACCCTTGCGTGTCGCGGCATTGCGATCAATTCATTTTAAAGTTTCGACCCCGGTTGTCGCGCTGGTTTTCGAGATAATCGCGAATAACCGCAATCGGTCCGCAAAATTTTCAATGTACCGCGAGTAGTCAGAGTCCTTCCGCACCTTCGTCCGAACACAAAGTCGCCCGATCGTCGAAAACGACCACTGATCCTTGCGTATTGCGACATTGCGATCAATTCATATTAAGGTTTCGACCACGGCCCTCGCGCTGGTTTTCGAGATAATCGCAAATAACCCTAATCGCTCCCAAAATTTTCAAAGTACCGCGAGTTTTCAGAGTCCTTCCGCACCATCGGCGAACACAAAGTCGTCCGATCTTTGAAAACGACCACTGAACCTTGCGTGTCGCGACATTGCGATCAATTCATATTAAGGTTTCGAACCCGGTCGTCGCGCTGGTTTTCGAGATAATCGCGAATAACCGCAATCGGTCCGCAAAATTTTCAATGTACCGCGAGTAGTCAGAGTCCTTCCGCACCATCGGCGAACACAAAGTCGTCCGATCTTTGAAAACGACCACTGAACCTTGCGTGTTGCGACATTGCGATCAATTCATATTAAGGTTTCGACCCCGGTCGTCGCGCTGGTATTCGAGATAATCGCGAATAACCGCAATCGCGCCCAAAATTTTCAAAGTACCGCGAGTTTTCAGAGTCATTCCGCACCATCGGCGAACACAAAGTCGTCCGATCTTCGAAAACGACAACTGACCCTTGCGTGTCGCGGCATTGCGATCAATTCATTTTAAAGTTTCGACCCCGGTTGTCGCGCTGGTTTTCGAGGTAATCGCGAATATCCACAATCGCTCCCAATATTTTCAAAGTACCGCGAGTTGTCAGAGTCCTTCCGCACCTTCGTCCGAACACAAAGACGCCCGATCGTCGAAAACGACCACAGATCCTTGCGTGTTGCGACATTGCGATCAATTCATATTAAGGTTTCGACCCCGGTCGTCGCGCTGGTTTTCGAGACAATCGCGAATAACCCTAATCACTCCCAAAATTTTCAAAGTACAGCGAGTTTTCAGAGTCCTTCCGCACCATCGTCCGAACACAAAGTCGTCCGATTGTAGAAAACGACCACTGATCCTTGCGTGTCGCGGCATTGCGATCAATTCATATTAAGGTTTCGACCACGGCCCTCGCGCTGGTTTTCGAGATAATCGCAAATAACCCTAATCGCTCCCAAAATTTTCAAAGTACCGCGAGTTTTCAGAGTACTTCCGCACCATCGGCGAACACAAAGTCGTCCGATCTTTGAAAACGACCACTGAACCTTGCGTGTCGCGACATTGCGATCAATTCATATTAAGGTTTCGACCCCGGTCGTCGCGCTGGTTTTCGAGATAATCGCGAATAACCGCAATCGGTCCGCAAAATTTTCAATGTACCGTGAGTAGTCAGAGTCCTTCCGCACCATCGGCGAACACATAGTCGTCCGATCTTCGAAAACGACCACTGATCCTTGCGTGTCGCGACATTTCGATCAATTCATATTAAGGTTTCGACCCCGGTCGTGGTGCTCGGTTTCGAGATAATCGCGAATAAACCCAATCGTTCCGAAAAATTTTCTAAGTACCGCGAGTTGTCAGAGTCCTTCCGAACATTCGTCCGAACACAAAGTCGCCCTATCGTCGAAAACGACCACTGATCCTTGCGTGTTGCGACATTGCGATCAATTCATATTAAGGTTTCGACCACGACCCTCGCGCTTGTTTTCGAGAAAATCGCGAATAACCCTAGTCGCTCCCAAAATTTTCAATGTACCGCGAGTTGTCAGAGTCCTTCCGAACCTTCGTCCGAACACAAAGTCGTCCGATCTTCGAAAACGACAACTGAGCCTTGCGTGTCGTGGCATTGTGATCAATTCATTTTAAAGTTTCGACCCCGGTTGTCGCGCTGGTTTTCGAGGTAATCGCGAATATCCACAATCGCTCCCAATATTTTCAAAGTACCGCGAGTTGTCAGAGTCCTTCCGCACCTTCGTCCGAACACAAAGACGCCCGATCGTCGAAAACGACCACAGATCCTTGCGTGTTGCGACATTGCGATCAATTCATATTAAGGTTTCGACCCCGGTCGTCGCGCTGGTTTTCGAGATAATCGCGAATAACCCTAATCACTCCCAAAATTTTCAAAGTACAGCGAGTTTTCAGAGTCCTTTCGCACCATCGTCCGAACACAAAGTCGTCCGATTGTAGAAAACGACCACTGATCCTTGCGTGTCGCGGCATTGCGATCAATTCATATTAAGGTTTCGACCACGGCCCTCGCGCTGGTTTTCGAGAAAATCGCGAATAACCTTAATCGCTCCCAAAATTTTCAAAGTACCGCGAGTTTTCAGAGTCCTTCCGCACCATCGGCGAACACAAAGTCGTCCGATCATCGAAAACGACAACTGACCCTTGCGTGTCGCGGTATTGCGATCAATTCATATTAAGGTTTCGACCCCGGTCGTGGTGCTCGGTTTCGAGATAATCGCGAATAACCCCAATCGTTCCGAAAAATTTTCTAAGTACCGCGAGTTGTCAGAGTCCTTCCGAACATTCGTCAGAACACAAAGTCGTCCGATCTTCGAAAACGACAACTGAGCCTTGCGTGTCGCGGCATTGTGATCAATTCATTTTAAAGTTTCGCCAACGGTCGTCGCGCTGGTTTTCGAGATAATCGCGAATATCCACAATCGCTCCGAAAATTTTCAAAGTCCCGCGAGTTTTCAGAGTCCTTCCGCACCATCGTCCGAACACAAAGTCGTCCGATTTTCGAAAACGACCACTGATCCTTGCGTGTTGCGACATTGCGATCAATTCATATTAAGGTTTCGACCCCGGTCGTCGCGCTGGTTTTCGAGATAATCGCGAATAACCGCAATCGCTCCCAAAATTTTCAAAGTACCGCGAGTTTTCAGAGTCCTTCCGCACCATCGTCCGAACACAAAGTCGTCCGATTGTAGAAAACGACCACTGATCCTTGCGTGTCGCGGCATTGCGATCAATTCATATTAAGGTTTCGACCACGACCCTCGCGCTTGTTTTCGAGAAAATCGCGAATAACCCTAGTCGCTCCCAAAATTTTCAATGTACCGCGAGTTGTCAGAGTCCTTCCGAACCTTCGTCCGAACACAAAGTCGTCCGATCTTCGAAAACGACAACTGAGCCTTGCGTGTCGTGGCATTGTGATCAATTCATTTTAAAGTTTCGACCCCGGTTGTCGCGCTGGTTTTCGAGCTAATCGCGAAATTCCACAATCGCTCCCAATATTTTCAAAGTACCGCGAGTTTTCAGAGTCCTTCCGCACCATCGGCGAACACAAAGTCGTCCGATCATCGAAAACGACAACTGACCCTTGCGTGTCGCGGTATTGCGATCAATTCATTTTAAAGTTTCGACCCCGGTTGTCGCGCTGGTTTTCGAGGTAATCGCGAATATCCACAATCGCTCCCAATATTTTCAAAGTACCGCGAGTTGTCAGAGTCCTTCCGCACCTTCGTCCGAACACAAAGTCGCCCGATCGTCGAAAACGACCACTGATCCTTGCGTATTGCGACATTGCGATCAATTCATATTAAGGTTTCGACCCCGGTCGTCGCGCTGGTTTTCGAGATAATCGCGAATAACCGCAATCGGTCCGCAAAATTTTCAATGTACCGCGAGTAGTCAGAGTCCTTCCGCACCATCGGCGAACACATAGTCGTCCGATCTTCGAAAACGACCACTGATCCTTGCGTGTCGCGACATTTCGATCAATTCATATTAAGGTTTCGACCCCGGTCGTGGTGCCCGGTTTCGAGATGATCGCGAATAAACCCAATCGTTCCGAAAAATTTTCTAAGTACCGCGAGTTGTCAGAGTCCTTCCGAACATTCGTCCGAACACAAAGTCGCCCTATCGTTGAAAACGACCACTGATCCTTGCGTGTTGCGACATTGCGATCAATTCATATTAAGGTTTCGACCACGACCCTCGCGCTTGTTTTCGAGAAAATCGCGAATAACCCTAGTCGCTCCCAAAATTTTCAATGTACCGCGAGTTGTCAGAGTCCTTCCGAACCTTCGTCCGAACACAAAGTCGTCCGATCTTCGAAAACGACAACTGAGCCTTGCGTGTCGCGGCATTGTGATCAATTCATTTTAAAGTTTCGACCCCGGTTGTCGCGCTGGTTTTCGAGGTAATCGCGAATATCCACAATCGCTCCCAATATTTTCAAAGTACCGCGAGTTGTCAGAGTCCTTCCGCACCTTCGTCCGAACACAAAGACGCCCGATCGTCGAAAACGACCACAGATCCTTGCGTGTTGCGACATTGCGATCAATTCATATTAAGGTTTCGACCCCGGTCGTCGCGCTGGTTTTCGAGACAATCGCGAATAACCCTAATCACTCCCAAAATTTTCAAAGTACAGCGAGTTTTCAGAGTCCTTCCGCACCATCGTCCGAACACAAAGTCGTCCGATTGTAGAAAACGACCACTGAACCTTGCGTGTCGCGGCATTGCGATCAATTCATATTAAGGTTTCGACCACGGCCCTCGCGCTGGTTTTCGAGAAAATCGCGAATAACCTTAATCGCTCTCAAAATTTTCAAAGTAACGCGAGTTTTCAGAGTCCTTCCGCACCATCGGCGAACACAAAGTCGTCCGATCATCGAAAACGACAACTGACCCTTGCGTGTCGCGGTATTGCGATCAATTCATTTTAAAGTTTCGACCCCGGTTGTCGCGCTGGTTTTCGAGGTAATCGCGAATATCCACAATCGCTCACAATATTTTCAAAGTACCGCGAGTTGTCAGAGTCATTCCGCACCTTCGTCCGAACACAAAGACGCCCGATCGTCGAAAACGACCACAGATCCTTGCGTATTGCGACATTGCGATCAATTCATATTACGGTTTCGACCCCGGTCGTCGCGCTGGTATTCGAGATAATCGCGAATAACCGCAATCGCTTGCAAAATTTTCAAAGTACCGCGAGTTTTCAGAGTCATTCCGCACCATCGGCGAACACAAAGTCGTCCGATCTTCGAAAACGACAACTGACCCTTGCGTGTCGCGGCATTGCGATCAATTCATTTTAAAGTTTCGACCCCGGTTGTCGCGCTGGTTTTCGAGATAATCGCGAATAACCGCAATCGGTCCGCAAAATTTTCAATGTACCGCGAGTAGTCAGAGTCCTTCCGCACCTTCGTCCGAACACAAAGTCGCCCGATCGTCGAAAACGACCACTGATCCTTGCGTATTGCGACATTGCGATCAATTCATATTAAGGTTTCGACCACGGCCCTCGCGCTGGTTTTCGAGATAATCGCAAATAACCCTAATCGCTCCCAAAATTTTCAAAGTACCGCGAGTTTTCAGAGTCCTTCCGCACCATCGGCGAACACAAAGTCGTCCGATCTTTGAAAACGACCACTGAACCTTGCGTGTCGCGACATTGCGATCAATTCATATTAAGGTTTCGAACCCGGTCGTCGCGCTGGTTTTCGAGATAATCGCGAATAACCGCAATCGGTCCGCAAAATTTTCAATGTACCGCGAGTAGTCAGAGTCCTTCCGCACCATCGGCGAACACAAAGTCGTCCGATCTTTGAAAACGACCACTGAACCTTGCGTGTTGCGACATTGCGATCAATTCATATTAAGGTTTCGACCCCGGTCGTCGCGCTGGTATTCGAGATAATCGCGAATAACCGCAATCGCGCCCAAAATTTTCAAAGTACCGCGAGTTTTCAGAGTCATTCCGCACCATCGGCGAACACAAAGTCGTCCGATCTTCGAAAACGACAACTGACCCTTGCGTGTCGCGGCATTGCGATCAATTCATTTTAAAGTTTCGACCCCGGTTGTCGCGCTGGTTTTCGAGGTAATCGCGAATATCCACAATCGCTCCCAATATTTTCAAAGTACCGCGAGTTGTCAGAGTCCTTCCGCACCTTCGTCCGAACACAAAGACGCCCGATCGTCGAAAACGACCACAGATCCTTGCGTGTTGCGACATTGCGATCAATTCATATTAAGGTTTCGACCCCGGTCGTCGCGCTGGTTTTCGAGACAATCGCGAATAACCCTAATCACTCCCAAAATTTTCAAAGTACAGCGAGTTTTCAGAGTCCTTCCGCACCATCGTCCGAACACAAAGTCGTCCGATTGTAGAAAACGACCACTGATCCTTGCGTGTCGCGGCATTGCGATCAATTCATATTAAGGTTTCGACCACGGCCCTCGCGCTGGTTTTCGAGATAATCGCAAATAACCCTAATCGCTCCCAAAATTTTCAAAGTACCGCGAGTTTTCAGAGTACTTCCGCACCATCGGCGAACACAAAGTCGTCCGATCTTTGAAAACGACCACTGAACCTTGCGTGTCGCGACATTGCGATCAATTCATATTAAGGTTTCGACCCCGGTCGTCGCGCTGGTTTTCGAGATAATCGCGAATAACCGCAATCGGTCCGCAAAATTTTCAATGTACCGTGAGTAGTCAGAGTCCTTCCGCACCATCGGCGAACACATAGTCGTCCGATCTTCGAAAACGACCACTGATCCTTGCGTGTCGCGACATTTCGATCAATTCATATTAAGGTTTCGACCCCGGTCGTGGTGCTCGGTTTCGAGATAATCGCGAATAAACCCAATCGTTCCGAAAAATTTTCTAAGTACCGCGAGTTGTCAGAGTCCTTCCGAACATTCGTCCGAACACAAAGTCGCCCTATCGTCGAAAACGACCACTGATCCTTGCGTGTTGCGACATTGCGATCAATTCATATTAAGGTTTCGACCACGACCCTCGCGCTTGTTTTCGAGAAAATCGCGAATAACCCTAGTCGCTCCCAAAATTTTCAATGTACCGCGAGTTGTCAGAGTCCTTCCGAACCTTCGTCCGAACACAAAGTCGTCCGATCTTCGAAAACGACAACTGAGCCTTGCGTGTCGTGGCATTGTGATCAATTCATTTTAAAGTTTCGACCCCGGTTGTCGCGCTGGTTTTCGAGGTAATCGCGAATATCCACAATCGCTCCCAATATTTTCAAAGTACCGCGAGTTGTCAGAGTCCTTCCGCACCTTCGTCCGAACACAAAGACGCCCGATCGTCGAAAACGACCACAGATCCTTGCGTGTTGCGACATTGCGATCAATTCATATTAAGGTTTCGACCCCGGTCGTCGCGCTGGTTTTCGAGATAATCGCGAATAACCCTAATCACTCCCAAAATTTTCAAAGTACAGCGAGTTTTCAGAGTCCTTTCGCACCATCGTCCGAACACAAAGTCGTCCGATTGTAGAAAACGACCACTGATCCTTGCGTGTCGCGGCATTGCGATCAATTCATATTAAGGTTTCGACCACGGCCCTCGCGCTGGTTTTCGAGAAAATCGCGAATAACCTTAATCGCTCCCAAAATTTTCAAAGTACCGCGAGTTTTCAGAGTCCTTCCGCACCATCGGCGAACACAAAGTCGTCCGATCATCGAAAACGACAACTGACCCTTGCGTGTCGCGGTATTGCGATCAATTCATATTAAGGTTTCGACCCCGGTCGTGGTGCTCGGTTTCGAGATAATCGCGAATAACCCCAATCGTTCCGAAAAATTTTCTAAGTACCGCGAGTTGTCAGAGTCCTTCCGAACATTCGTCAGAACACAAAGTCGTCCGATCTTCGAAAACGACAACTGAGCCTTGCGTGTCGCGGCATTGTGATCAATTCATTTTAAAGTTTCGCCAACGGTCGTCGCGCTGGTTTTCGAGATAATCGCGAATATCCACAATCGCTCCGAAAATTTTCAAAGTCCCGCGAGTTTTCAGAGTCCTTCCGCACCATCGTCCGAACACAAAGTCGTCCGATTTTCGAAAACGACCACTGATCCTTGCGTGTTGCGACATTGCGATCAATTCATATTAAGGTTTCGACCCCGGTCGTCGCGCTGGTTTTCGAGATAATCGCGAATAACCGCAATCGCTCCCAAAATTTTCAAAGTACCGCGAGTTTTCAGAGTCCTTCCGCACCATCGTCCGAACACAAAGTCGTCCGATTGTAGAAAACGACCACTGATCCTTGCGTGTCGCGGCATTGCGATCAATTCATATTAAGGTTTCGACCACGACCCTCGCGCTTGTTTTCGAGAAAATCGCGAATAACCCTAGTCGCTCCCAAAATTTTCAATGTACCGCGAGTTGTCAGAGTCCTTCCGAACCTTCGTCCGAACACAAAGTCGTCCGATCTTCGAAAACGACAACTGAGCCTTGCGTGTCGTGGCATTGTGATCAATTCATTTTAAAGTTTCGACCCCGGTTGTCGCGCTGGTTTTCGAGCTAATCGCGAAATTCCACAATCGCTCCCAATATTTTCAAAGTACCGCGAGTTTTCAGAGTCCTTCCGCACCATCGGCGAACACAAAGTCGTCCGATCATCGAAAACGACAACTGACCCTTGCGTGTCGCGGTATTGCGATCAATTCATTTTAAAGTTTCGACCCCGGTTGTCGCGCTGGTTTTCGAGGTAATCGCGAATATCCACAATCGCTCCCAATATTTTCAAAGTACCGCGAGTTGTCAGAGTCCTTCCGCACCTTCGTCCGAACACAAAGTCGCCCGATCGTCGAAAACGACCACTGATCCTTGCGTATTGCGACATTGCGATCAATTCATATTAAGGTTTCGACCCCGGTCGTCGCGCTGGTTTTCGAGATAATCGCGAATAACCGCAATCGGTCCGCAAAATTTTCAATGTACCGCGAGTAGTCAGAGTCCTTCCGCACCATCGGCGAACACATAGTCGTCCGATCTTCGAAAACGACCACTGATCCTTGCGTGTCGCGACATTTCGATCAATTCATATTAAGGTTTCGACCCCGGTCGTGGTGCTCGGTTTCGAGATAATCGCGAATAAACCCAATCGTTCCGAAAAATTTTCTAAGTACCGCGAGTTGTCAGAGTCCTTCCGAACATTCGTCCGAACACAAAGTCGCCCTATCGTTGAAAACGACCACTGATCCTTGCGTGTTGCGACATTGCGATCAATTCATATTAAGGTTTCGACCACGACCCTCGCGCTTGTTTTCGAGAAAATCGCGAATAACCCTAGTCGCTCCCAAAATTTTCAATGTACCGCGAGTTGTCAGAGTCCTTCCGAACCTTCGTCCGAACACAAAGTCGTCCGATCTTCGAAAACGACAACTGAGCCTTGCGTGTCGCGGCATTGCGATCAATTCATTTTAAAGTTTCGACCCCGGTTGTCGCGCTGGTTTTCGAGGTAATCGCGAATATCCACAATCGCTCCCAATATTTTCAAAGTACCGCGAGTTGTCAGAGTCCTTCCGCACCTTCGTCCGAACACAAAGTCGCCCGATCGTCGAAAACGACCACTGATCCTTGCGTATTGCGACATTGCGATCAATTCATATTAAGGTTTCGACCACGGCCCTCGCGCTGGTTTTCGAGATAATCGCAAATAACCCTAATCGCTCCCAAAATTTTCAAAGTACCGCGAGTTTTCAGAGTCCTTCCGCACCATCGGCGAACACAAAGTCGTCCGATTGTAGAAAACGACCACTGAACCTTGCGTGTCGCGGTATTGCGATCAATTCATTTTAAAGTTTCGACCCCGGTTGTCGCGCTGGTTTTCGAGGTAATCGCGAATATCCACAATCGCTCCCAATATTTTCAAAGTACCGCGAGTTGTCAGAGTCCTTCCGCACCTTCGTCCGAACACAAAGTCGCCCGATCGTCGAAAACGACCACTGATCCTTGCGTATTGCGACATTGCGATCAATTCATATTAAGGTTTCGACCACGGCCCTCGCGCTGGTTTTCGAGATAATCGCAAATAACCCTAATCGCTCCCAAAATTTTCAAAGTACCGCGAGTTTTCAGAGTCCTTCCGCACCATCGGCGAACACAAAGTCGTCCGATTGTAGAAAACGACCACTGATCCTTGCGTGTCGCGGCATTGCGATCAATTCATATTAAGGTTTCGACCACGACCCTCGCGCTTGTTTTCGAGAAAATCGCGAATAACCCTAGTCGCTCCCAAAATTTTCAATGTACCGCGAGTTGTCAGAGTCCTTCCGAACCTTCGTCCGAACACAAAGTCGTCCGATCTTCGAAAACGACAACTGAGCCTTGCGTGTCGTGGCATTGTGATCAATTCATTTTAAAGTTTCGACCCCGGTTGTCGCGCTGGTTTTCGAGCTAATCGCGAATATCCACAATCGCTCCCAATATTTTCAAAGTACCGCGAGTTTTCAGAGTCCTTCCGCACCATCGGCGAACACAAAGTCGTCCGATCATCGAAAACGACAACTGACCCTTGCGTGTCGCGGTATTGCGATCAATTCATTTTAAAGTTTCGACCCCGGTTGTCGCGCTGGTTTTCGAGGTAATCGCGAATATCCACAATCGCTCCCAATATTTTCAAAGTACCGCGAGTTGTCAGAGTCCTTCCGCACCTTCGTCCGAACACAAAGTCGCCCGATCGTCGAAAACGACCACTGATCCTTGCGTATTGCGACATTGCGATCAATTCATATTAAGGTTTCGACCCCGGTCGTCGCGCTGGTTTTCGAGAAAATCGCGAATAACCTTAATCGCTCCCAAAATTTTCAAAGTACCGCGAGTTTTCAGAGTCCTTCCGCACCATCGGCGAACACAAAGTCGTCCGATCATCGAAAACGACAACTGACCCTTGCGTGTCGCGGTATTGCGATCAATTCATTTTAAAGTTTCGACCCCGGTTGTCGCGCTGGTTTTCGAGGTAATCGCGAATATCCACAATCGCTCCCAATATTTTCAAAGTACCGCGAGTTGTCAGAGTCCTTCCGCACCTTCGTCCGAACACAAAGTCGCCCGATCGTCGAAAACGACCACTGATCCTTGCGTATTGCGACATTGCGATCAATTCATATTAAGGTTTCGACCACGGCCCTCGCGCTGGTTTTCGAGATAATCGCAAATAACCCTAATCGCTCCCAAAATTTTCAAAGTACCGCGAGTTTTCAGAGTCCTTCCGCACCATCGGCGAACACAAAGTCGTCCGATCTTTGAAAACGACCACTGAACCTTGCGTGTCGCGACATTGCGATCAATTCATATTAAGGTTTCGACCCCGGTCGTCGCGCTGGTTTTCGAGATAATCGCGAATAACCGCAATCGGTCCGCAAAATTTTCAATGTACCGCGAGTAGTCAGAGTCCTTCCGCACCATCGGCGAACACATAGTCGTCCGATCTTCGAAAACGACCACTGATCCTTGCGTGTCGCGACATTTCGATCAATTCATATTAAGGTTTCGACCCCGGTCGTGGTGCCCGGTTTCGAGATGATCGCGAATAAACCCAATCGTTCCGAAAAATTTTCTAAGTACCGCGAGTTGTCAGAGTCCTTCCGAACATTCGTCCGAACACAAAGTCGCCCTATCGTTGAAAACGACCACTGATCCTTGCGTGTTGCGACATTGCGATCAATTCATATTAAGGTTTCGACCACGACCCTCGCGCTTGTTTTCGAGAAAATCGCGAATAACCCTAGTCGCTCCCAAAATTTTCAATGTACCGCGAGTTGTCAGAGTCCTTCCGAACCTTCGTCCGAACACAAAGTCGTCCGATCTTCGAAAACGACAACTGAGCCTTGCGTGTCGCGGCATTGTGATCAATTCATTTTAAAGTTTCGACCCCGGTTGTCGCGCTGGTTTTCGAGGTAATCGCGAATATCCACAATCGCTCCCAATATTTTCAAAGTACCGCGAGTTGTCAGAGTCCTTCCGCACCTTCGTCCGAACACAAAGACGCCCGATCGTCGAAAACGACCACAGATCCTTGCGTGTTGCGACATTGCGATCAATTCATATTAAGGTTTCGACCCCGGTCGTCGCGCTGGTTTTCGAGACAATCGCGAATAACCCTAATCACTCCCAAAATTTTCAAAGTACAGCGAGTTTTCAGAGTCCTTCCGCACCATCGTCCGAACACAAAGTCGTCCGATTGTAGAAAACGACCACTGAACCTTGCGTGTCGCGGCATTGCGATCAATTCATATTAAGGTTTCGACCACGGCCCTCGCGCTGGTTTTCGAGAAAATCGCGAATAACCTTAATCGCTCTCAAAATTTTCAAAGTAACGCGAGTTTTCAGAGTCCTTCCGCACCATCGGCGAACACAAAGTCGTCCGATCATCGAAAACGACAACTGACCCTTGCGTGTCGCGGTATTGCGATCAATTCATTTTAAAGTTTCGACCCCGGTTGTCGCGCTGGTTTTCGAGGTAATCGCGAATATCCACAATCGCTCACAATATTTTCAAAGTACCGCGAGTTGTCAGAGTCATTCCGCACCTTCGTCCGAACACAAAGACGCCCGATCGTCGAAAACGACCACAGATCCTTGCGTATTGCGACATTGCGATCAATTCATATTACGGTTTCGACCCCGGTCGTCGCGCTGGTATTCGAGATAATCGCGAATAACCGCAATCGCTTGCAAAATTTTCAAAGTACCGCGAGTTTTCAGAGTCATTCCGCACCATCGGCGAACACAAAGTCGTCCGATCTTCGAAAACGACAACTGACCCTTGCGTGTCGCGGCATTGCGATCAATTCATTTTAAAGTTTCGACCCCGGTTGTCGCGCTGGTTTTCGAGATAATCGCGAATAACCGCAATCGGTCCGCAAAATTTTCAATGTACCGCGAGTAGTCAGAGTCCTTCCGCACCTTCGTCCGAACACAAAGTCGCCCGATCGTCGAAAACGACCACTGATCCTTGCGTATTGCGACATTGCGATCAATTCATATTAAGGTTTCGACCACGGCCCTCGCGCTGGTTTTCGAGATAATCGCAAATAACCCTAATCGCTCCCAAAATTTTCAAAGTACCGCGAGTTTTCAGAGTCCTTCCGCACCATCGGCGAACACAAAGTCGTCCGATCTTTGAAAACGACCACTGAACCTTGCGTGTCGCGACATTGCGATCAATTCATATTAAGGTTTCGAACCCGGTCGTCGCGCTGGTTTTCGAGATAATCGCGAATAACCGCAATCGGTCCGCAAAATTTTCAATGTACCGCGAGTAGTCAGAGTCCTTCCGCACCATCGGCGAACACAAAGTCGTCCGATCTTTGAAAACGACCACTGAACCTTGCGTGTTGCGACATTGCGATCAATTCATATTAAGGTTTCGACCCCGGTCGTCGCGCTGGTATTCGAGATAATCGCGAATAACCGCAATCGCGCCCAAAATTTTCAAAGTACCGCGAGTTTTCAGAGTCATTCCGCACCATCGGCGAACACAAAGTCGTCCGATCTTCGAAAACGACAACTGACCCTTGCGTGTCGCGGCATTGCGATCAATTCATTTTAAAGTTTCGACCCCGGTTGTCGCGCTGGTTTTCGAGGTAATCGCGAATATCCACAATCGCTCCCAATATTTTCAAAGTACCGCGAGTTGTCAGAGTCCTTCCGCACCTTCGTCCGAACACAAAGACGCCCGATCGTCGAAAACGACCACAGATCCTTGCGTGTTGCGACATTGCGATCAATTCATATTAAGGTTTCGACCCCGGTCGTCGCGCTGGTTTTCGAGACAATCGCGAATAACCCTAATCACTCCCAAAATTTTCAAAGTACAGCGAGTTTTCAGAGTCCTTCCGCACCATCGTCCGAACACAAAGTCGTCCGATTGTAGAAAACGACCACTGATCCTTGCGTGTCGCGGCATTGCGATCAATTCATATTAAGGTTTCGACCACGGCCCTCGCGCTGGTTTTCGAGATAATCGCAAATAACCCTAATCGCTCCCAAAATTTTCAAAGTACCGCGAGTTTTCAGAGTACTTCCGCACCATCGGCGAACACAAAGTCGTCCGATCTTTGAAAACGACCACTGAACCTTGCGTGTCGCGACATTGCGATCAATTCATATTAAGGTTTCGACCCCGGTCGTCGCGCTGGTTTTCGAGATAATCGCGAATAACCGCAATCGGTCCGCAAAATTTTCAATGTACCGTGAGTAGTCAGAGTCCTTCCGCACCATCGGCGAACACATAGTCGTCCGATCTTCGAAAACGACCACTGATCCTTGCGTGTCGCGACATTTCGATCAATTCATATTAAGGTTTCGACCCCGGTCGTGGTGCTCGGTTTCGAGATAATCGCGAATAAACCCAATCGTTCCGAAAAATTTTCTAAGTACCGCGAGTTGTCAGAGTCCTTCCGAACATTCGTCCGAACACAAAGTCGCCCTATCGTCGAAAACGACCACTGATCCTTGCGTGTTGCGACATTGCGATCAATTCATATTAAGGTTTCGACCACGACCCTCGCGCTTGTTTTCGAGAAAATCGCGAATAACCCTAGTCGCTCCCAAAATTTTCAATGTACCGCGAGTTGTCAGAGTCCTTCCGAACCTTCGTCCGAACACAAAGTCGTCCGATCTTCGAAAACGACAACTGAGCCTTGCGTGTCGTGGCATTGTGATCAATTCATTTTAAAGTTTCGACCCCGGTTGTCGCGCTGGTTTTCGAGGTAATCGCGAATATCCACAATCGCTCCCAATATTTTCAAAGTACCGCGAGTTGTCAGAGTCCTTCCGCACCTTCGTCCGAACACAAAGACGCCCGATCGTCGAAAACGACCACAGATCCTTGCGTGTTGCGACATTGCGATCAATTCATATTAAGGTTTCGACCCCGGTCGTCGCGCTGGTTTTCGAGATAATCGCGAATAACCCTAATCACTCCCAAAATTTTCAAAGTACAGCGAGTTTTCAGAGTCCTTTCGCACCATCGTCCGAACACAAAGTCGTCCGATTGTAGAAAACGACCACTGATCCTTGCGTGTCGCGGCATTGCGATCAATTCATATTAAGGTTTCGACCACGGCCCTCGCGCTGGTTTTCGAGAAAATCGCGAATAACCTTAATCGCTCCCAAAATTTTCAAAGTACCGCGAGTTTTCAGAGTCCTTCCGCACCATCGGCGAACACAAAGTCGTCCGATCATCGAAAACGACAACTGACCCTTGCGTGTCGCGGTATTGCGATCAATTCATATTAAGGTTTCGACCCCGGTCGTGGTGCTCGGTTTCGAGATAATCGCGAATAACCCCAATCGTTCCGAAAAATTTTCTAAGTACCGCGAGTTGTCAGAGTCCTTCCGAACATTCGTCAGAACACAAAGTCGTCCGATCTTCGAAAACGACAACTGAGCCTTGCGTGTCGCGGCATTGTGATCAATTCATTTTAAAGTTTCGCCAACGGTCGTCGCGCTGGTTTTCGAGATAATCGCGAATATCCACAATCGCTCCGAAAATTTTCAAAGTCCCGCGAGTTTTCAGAGTCCTTCCGCACCATCGTCCGAACACAAAGTCGTCCGATTTTCGAAAACGACCACTGATCCTTGCGTGTTGCGACATTGCGATCAATTCATATTAAGGTTTCGACCCCGGTCGTCGCGCTGGTTTTCGAGATAATCGCGAATAACCGCAATCGCTCCCAAAATTTTCAAAGTACCGCGAGTTTTCAGAGTCCTTCCGCACCATCGTCCGAACACAAAGTCGTCCGATTGTAGAAAACGACCACTGATCCTTGCGTGTCGCGGCATTGCGATCAATTCATATTAAGGTTTCGACCACGACCCTCGCGCTTGTTTTCGAGAAAATCGCGAATAACCCTAGTCGCTCCCAATATTTTCAAAGTACCGCGAGTTGTCAGAGTCCTTCCGCACCTTCGTCCGAACACAAAGTCGCCCGATCGTCGAAAACGACCACTGATCCTTGCGTATTGCGACATTGCGATCAATTCATATTAAGGTTTCGACCCCGGTCGTCGCGCTGGTTTTCGAGATAATCGCGAATAACCGCAATCGGTCCGCAAAATTTTCAATGTACCGCGAGTAGTCAGAGTCCTTCCGCACCATCGGCGAACACATAGTCGTCCGATCTTCGAAAACGACCACTGATCCTTGCGTGTCGCGACATTTCGATCAATTCATATTAAGGTTTCGACCCCGGTCGTGGTGCCCGGTTTCGAGATGATCGCGAATAAACCCAATCGTTCCGAAAAATTTTCTAAGTACCGCGAGTTGTCAGAGTCCTTCCGAACATTCGTCCGAACACAAAGTCGCCCTATCGTTGAAAACGACCACTGATCCTTGCGTGTTGCGACATTGCGATCAATTCATATTAAGGTTTCGACCACGACCCTCGCGCTTGTTTTCGAGAAAATCGCGAATAACCCTAGTCGCTCCCAAAATTTTCAATGTACCGCGAGTTGTCAGAGTCCTTCCGAACCTTCGTCCGAACACAAAGTCGTCCGATCTTCGAAAACGACAACTGAGCCTTGCGTGTCGCGGCATTGTGATCAATTCATTTTAAAGTTTCGACCCCGGTTGTCGCGCTGGTTTTCGAGGTAATCGCGAATATCCACAATCGCTCCCAATATTTTCAAAGTACCGCGAGTTGTCAGAGTCCTTCCGCACCTTCGTCCGAACACAAAGACGCCCGATCGTCGAAAACGACCACAGATCCTTGCGTGTTGCGACATTGCGATCAATTCATATTAAGGTTTCGACCCCGGTCGTCGCGCTGGTTTTCGAGACAATCGCGAATAACCCTAATCACTCCCAAAATTTTCAAAGTACAGCGAGTTTTCAGAGTCCTTCCGCACCATCGTCCGAACACAAAGTCGTCCGATTGTAGAAAACGACCACTGAACCTTGCGTGTCGCGGCATTGCGATCAATTCATATTAAGGTTTCGACCACGGCCCTCGCGCTGGTTTTCGAGAAAATCGCGAATAACCTTAATCGCTCTCAAAATTTTCAAAGTAACGCGAGTTTTCAGAGTCCTTCCGCACCATCGGCGAACACAAAGTCGTCCGATCATCGAAAACGACAACTGACCCTTGCGTGTCGCGGTATTGCGATCAATTCATTTTAAAGTTTCGACCCCGGTTGTCGCGCTGGTTTTCGAGGTAATCGCGAATATCCACAATCGCTCACAATATTTTCAAAGTACCGCGAGTTGTCAGAGTCATTCCGCACCTTCGTCCGAACACAAAGACGCCCGATCGTCGAAAACGACCACAGATCCTTGCGTATTGCGACATTGCGATCAATTCATATTACGGTTTCGACCCCGGTCGTCGCGCTGGTATTCGAGATAATCGCGAATAACCGCAATCGCTTGCAAAATTTTCAAAGTACCGCGAGTTTTCAGAGTCATTCCGCACCATCGGCGAACACAAAGTCGTCCGATCTTCGAAAACGACAACTGACCCTTGCGTGTCGCGGCATTGCGATCAATTCATTTTAAAGTTTCGACCCCGGTTGTCGCGCTGGTTTTCGAGATAATCGCGAATAACCGCAATCGGTCCGCAAAATTTTCAATGTACCGCGAGTAGTCAGAGTCCTTCCGCACCTTCGTCCGAACACAAAGTCGCCCGATCGTCGAAAACGACCACTGATCCTTGCGTATTGCGACATTGCGATCAATTCATATTAAGGTTTCGACCACGGCCCTCGCGCTGGTTTTCGAGATAATCGCAAATAACCCTAATCGCTCCCAAAATTTTCAAAGTACCGCGAGTTTTCAGAGTCCTTCCGCACCATCGGCGAACACAAAGTCGTCCGATCTTTGAAAACGACCACTGAACCTTGCGTGTCGCGACATTGCGATCAATTCATATTAAGGTTTCGAACCCGGTCGTCGCGCTGGTTTTCGAGATAATCGCGAATAACCGCAATCGGTCCGCAAAATTTTCAATGTACCGCGAGTAGTCAGAGTCCTTCCGCACCATCGGCGAACACAAAGTCGTCCGATCTTTGAAAACGACCACTGAACCTTGCGTGTTGCGACATTGCGATCAATTCATATTAAGGTTTCGACCCCGGTCGTCGCGCTGGTATTCGAGATAATCGCGAATAACCGCAATCGCGCCCAAAATTTTCAAAGTACCGCGAGTTTTCAGAGTCATTCCGCACCATCGGCGAACACAAAGTCGTCCGATCTTCGAAAACGACAACTGACCCTTGCGTGTCGCGGCATTGCGATCAATTCATTTTAAAGTTTCGACCCCGGTTGTCGCGCTGGTTTTCGAGGTAATCGCGAATATCCACAATCGCTCCCAATATTTTCAAAGTACCGCGAGTTGTCAGAGTCCTTCCGCACCTTCGTCCGAACACAAAGACGCCCGATCGTCGAAAACGACCACAGATCCTTGCGTGTTGCGACATTGCGATCAATTCATATTAAGGTTTCGACCCCGGTCGTCGCGCTGGTTTTCGAGACAATCGCGAATAACCCTAATCACTCCCAAAATTTTCAAAGTACAGCGAGTTTTCAGAGTCCTTCCGCACCATCGTCCGAACACAAAGTCGTCCGATTGTAGAAAACGACCACTGATCCTTGCGTGTCGCGGCATTGCGATCAATTCATATTAAGGTTTCGACCACGGCCCTCGCGCTGGTTTTCGAGATAATCGCAAATAACCCTAATCGCTCCCAAAATTTTCAAAGTACCGCGAGTTTTCAGAGTACTTCCGCACCATCGGCGAACACAAAGTCGTCCGATCTTTGAAAACGACCACTGAACCTTGCGTGTCGCGACATTGCGATCAATTCATATTAAGGTTTCGACCCCGGTCGTCGCGCTGGTTTTCGAGATAATCGCGAATAACCGCAATCGGTCCGCAAAATTTTCAATGTACCGTGAGTAGTCAGAGTCCTTCCGCACCATCGGCGAACACATAGTCGTCCGATCTTCGAAAACGACCACTGATCCTTGCGTGTCGCGACATTTCGATCAATTCATATTAAGGTTTCGACCCCGGTCGTGGTGCTCGGTTTCGAGATAATCGCGAATAAACCCAATCGTTCCGAAAAATTTTCTAAGTACCGCGAGTTGTCAGAGTCCTTCCGAACATTCGTCCGAACACAAAGTCGCCCTATCGTCGAAAACGACCACTGATCCTTGCGTGTTGCGACATTGCGATCAATTCATATTAAGGTTTCGACCACGACCCTCGCGCTTGTTTTCGAGAAAATCGCGAATAACCCTAGTCGCTCCCAAAATTTTCAATGTACCGCGAGTTGTCAGAGTCCTTCCGAACCTTCGTCCGAACACAAAGTCGTCCGATCTTCGAAAACGACAACTGAGCCTTGCGTGTCGTGGCATTGTGATCAATTCATTTTAAAGTTTCGACCCCGGTTGTCGCGCTGGTTTTCGAGGTAATCGCGAATATCCACAATCGCTCCCAATATTTTCAAAGTACCGCGAGTTGTCAGAGTCCTTCCGCACCTTCGTCCGAACACAAAGACGCCCGATCGTCGAAAACGACCACAGATCCTTGCGTGTTGCGACATTGCGATCAATTCATATTAAGGTTTCGACCCCGGTCGTCGCGCTGGTTTTCGAGATAATCGCGAATAACCCTAATCACTCCCAAAATTTTCAAAGTACAGCGAGTTTTCAGAGTCCTTTCGCACCATCGTCCGAACACAAAGTCGTCCGATTGTAGAAAACGACCACTGATCCTTGCGTGTCGCGGCATTGCGATCAATTCATATTAAGGTTTCGACCACGGCCCTCGCGCTGGTTTTCGAGAAAATCGCGAATAACCTTAATCGCTCCCAAAATTTTCAAAGTACCGCGAGTTTTCAGAGTCCTTCCGCACCATCGGCGAACACAAAGTCGTCCGATCATCGAAAACGACAACTGACCCTTGCGTGTCGCGGTATTGCGATCAATTCATATTAAGGTTTCGACCCCGGTCGTGGTGCTCGGTTTCGAGATAATCGCGAATAACCCCAATCGTTCCGAAAAATTTTCTAAGTACCGCGAGTTGTCAGAGTCCTTCCGAACATTCGTCAGAACACAAAGTCGTCCGATCTTCGAAAACGACAACTGAGCCTTGCGTGTCGCGGCATTGTGATCAATTCATTTTAAAGTTTCGCCAACGGTCGTCGCGCTGGTTTTCGAGATAATCGCGAATATCCACAATCGCTCCGAAAATTTTCAAAGTCCCGCGAGTTTTCAGAGTCCTTCCGCACCATCGTCCGAACACAAAGTCGTCCGATTTTCGAAAACGACCACTGATCCTTGCGTGTTGCGACATTGCGATCAATTCATATTAAGGTTTCGACCCCGGTCGTCGCGCTGGTTTTCGAGATAATCGCGAATAACCGCAATCGCTCCCAAAATTTTCAAAGTACCGCGAGTTTTCAGAGTCCTTCCGCACCATCGTCCGAACACAAAGTCGTCCGATTGTAGAAAACGACCACTGATCCTTGCGTGTCGCGGCATTGCGATCAATTCATATTAAGGTTTCGACCACGACCCTCGCGCTTGTTTTCGAGAAAATCGCGAATAACCCTAGTCGCTCCCAAAATTTTCAATGTACCGCGAGTTGTCAGAGTCCTTCCGAACCTTCGTCCGAACACAAAGTCGTCCGATCTTCGAAAACGACAACTGAGCCTTGCGTGTCGTGGCATTGTGATCAATTCATTTTAAAGTTTCGACCCCGGTTGTCGCGCTGGTTTTCGAGCTAATCGCGAAATTCCACAATCGCTCCCAATATTTTCAAAGTACCGCGAGTTTTCAGAGTCCTTCCGCACCATCGGCGAACACAAAGTCGTCCGATCATCGAAAACGACAACTGACCCTTGCGTGTCGCGGTATTGCGATCAATTCATTTTAAAGTTTCGACCCCGGTTGTCGCGCTGGTTTTCGAGGTAATCGCGAATATCCACAATCGCTCCCAATATTTTCAAAGTACCGCGAGTTGTCAGAGTCCTTCCGCACCTTCGTCCGAACACAAAGTCGCCCGATCGTCGAAAACGACCACTGATCCTTGCGTATTGCGACATTGCGATCAATTCATATTAAGGTTTCGACCCCGGTCGTCGCGCTGGTTTTCGAGATAATCGCGAATAACCGCAATCGGTCCGCAAAATTTTCAATGTACCGCGAGTAGTCAGAGTCCTTCCGCACCATCGGCGAACACATAGTCGTCCGATCTTCGAAAACGACCACTGATCCTTGCGTGTCGCGACATTTCGATCAATTCATATTAAGGTTTCGACCCCGGTCGTGGTGCTCGGTTTCGAGATAATCGCGAATAAACCCAATCGTTCCGAAAAATTTTCTAAGTACCGCGAGTTGTCAGAGTCCTTCCGAACATTCGTCCGAACACAAAGTCGCCCTATCGTTGAAAACGACCACTGATCCTTGCGTGTTGCGACATTGCGATCAATTCATATTAAGGTTTCGACCACGACCCTCGCGCTTGTTTTCGAGAAAATCGCGAATAACCCTAGTCGCTCCCAAAATTTTCAATGTACCGCGAGTTGTCAGAGTCCTTCCGAACCTTCGTCCGAACACAAAGTCGTCCGATCTTCGAAAACGACAACTGAGCCTTGCGTGTCGCGGCATTGCGATCAATTCATTTTAAAGTTTCGACCCCGGTTGTCGCGCTGGTTTTCGAGGTAATCGCGAATATCCACAATCGCTCCCAATATTTTCAAAGTACCGCGAGTTGTCAGAGTCCTTCCGCACCTTCGTCCGAACACAAAGTCGCCCGATCGTCGAAAACGACCACTGATCCTTGCGTATTGCGACATTGCGATCAATTCATATTAAGGTTTCGACCACGGCCCTCGCGCTGGTTTTCGAGATAATCGCAAATAACCCTAATCGCTCCCAAAATTTTCAAAGTACCGCGAGTTTTCAGAGTCCTTCCGCACCATCGGCGAACACAAAGTCGTCCGATTGTAGAAAACGACCACTGAACCTTGCGTGTCGCGGTATTGCGATCAATTCATTTTAAAGTTTCGACCCCGGTTGTCGCGCTGGTTTTCGAGGTAATCGCGAATATCCACAATCGCTCCCAATATTTTCAAAGTACCGCGAGTTGTCAGAGTCCTTCCGCACCTTCGTCCGAACACAAAGTCGCCCGATCGTCGAAAACGACCACTGATCCTTGCGTATTGCGACATTGCGATCAATTCATATTAAGGTTTCGACCACGGCCCTCGCGCTGGTTTTCGAGATAATCGCAAATAACCCTAATCGCTCCCAAAATTTTCAAAGTACCGCGAGTTTTCAGAGTCCTTCCGCACCATCGGCGAACACAAAGTCGTCCGATCTTTGAAAACGACCACTGAACCTTGCGTGTCGCGACATTGCGATCAATTCATATTAAGGTTTCGAACCCGGTCGTCGCGCTGGTTTTCGAGATAATCGCGAATAACCGCAATCGGTCCGCAAAATTTTCAATGTACCGCGAGTAGTCAGAGTCCTTCAGCACCATCGGCGAACACAAAGACGCCCGATCGTCGAAAACGACCACAGATCCTTGCGTGTTGCGGCATTGCGATCAATTCATATTAAGGTTTCGACCCCGGTCGTCGCGCTGGTTTTCGAGATAATCGCGAATAACCCTAATCATTCCCAAAATTTTCAAAGTACAGCGAGTTTTCAGAATCCTTCCGCACCATCGTCCGAACACAAAGTCGTCCGATTGTAGAAAACGACCACTGATCCTTGCGTGTCCCGACATTGCGACCAATTCATATTAAGGTTTCGACCCTGGTCGTCGCGCTGGTTTTCGAGATAATCGCGAATAACCGCAATCGGTCCGCAAAATTTTCATAGTACCGCGTGTTTTCAGAGTCTTTCCGCACCATCGTCCGAACACAAAGTCGTCCGATCTTAGAAAACGACCACTGATCCTTGCGTGTCGCGACATTTCGATCAATTCATATTAAGGTTTCGACCCCGGTCGTGGTGCTCGGTTTCGAGATAATCGCGAATAACCCCAATCGGTCCGCAAAATTTTCAATGTACCGCGAGTAGTCAGAGTCCTTCCGCACCATCGGCGAACACAAAGTCGTCCGATCTTTGAAAACGACCACTGAACCTTGCGTGTTGCGACATTGCGATCAATTCATATTAAGGTTTCGACCCCGGTCGTCGCGCTGGTATTCGAGATAATCGCGAATAACCGCAATCGCTCCCAAAATTTTCAAAGTACCGCGAGTTTTCAGAGTCATTCCGCACCATCGGCGAACACAAAGTCGTCCGATCTTCGAAAACGACAACTGACCCTTTGCGTGTCGCGGCATTGCGATCAATTCATTTTAAAGTTTCGACCCCGGTTGTCGCGCTGGTTTTCGAGGTAATCGCGAATATCCACAATCGCTCCCAATATTTTCAAAGTACCGCGAGTTGTCAGAGTCCTTCCGCACCTTCGTCCGAACACAAAGACGCCCGATCGTCGAAAACGACCACAGATCCTTGCGTGTTGCGACATTGCGATCAATTCATATTAAGGTTTCGACCCCGGTCGTCGCGCTGGTTTTCGAGACAATCGCGAATAACCCTAATCACTCCCAAAATTTTCAAAGTACAGCGAGTTTTCAGAGTCCTTCCGCACCATCGTCCGAACACAAAGTCGTCCGATTGTAGAAAACGACCACTGAACCTTGCGTGTCGCGGCATTGCGATCAATTCATATTAAGGTTTCGACCACGGCCCTCGCGCTGGTTTTCGAGAAAATCGCGAATAACCTTAATCGCTCTCAAAATTTTCAAAGTAACGCGAGTTTTCAGAGTCCTTCCGCACCATCGGCGAACACAAAGTCGTCCGATCATCGAAAACGACAACTGACCCTTGCGTGTCGCGGTATTGCGATCAATTCATTTTAAAGTTTCGACCCCGGTTGTCGCGCTGGTTTTCGAGGTAATCGCGAATATCCACAATCGCTCACAATATTTTCAAAGTACCGCGAGTTGTCAGAGTCATTCCGCACCTTCGTCCGAACACAAAGACGCCCGATCGTCGAAAACGACCACAGATCCTTGCGTATTGCGACATTGCGATCAATTCATATTACGGTTTCGACCCCGGTCGTCGCGCTGGTATTCGAGATAATCGCGAATAACCGCAATCGCTTGCAAAATTTTCAAAGTACCGCGAGTTTTCAGAGTCATTCCGCACCATCGGCGAACACAAAGTCGTCCGATCTTCGAAAACGACAACTGACCCTTGCGTGTCGCGGCATTGCGATCAATTCATTTTAAAGTTTCGACCCCGGTTGTCGCGCTGGTTTTCGAGATAATCGCGAATAACCGCAATCGGTCCGCAAAATTTTCAATGTACCGCGAGTAGTCAGAGTCCTTCCGCACCTTCGTCCGAACACAAAGTCGCCCGATCGTCGAAAACGACCACTGATCCTTGCGTATTGCGACATTGCGATCAATTCATATTAAGGTTTCGACCACGGCCCTCGCGCTGGTTTTCGAGATAATCGCAAATAACCCTAATCGCTCCCAAAATTTTCAAAGTACCGCGAGTTTTCAGAGTCCTTCCGCACCATCGGCGAACACAAAGTCGTCCGATCTTCGAAAACGACAACTGACCCTTGCGTGTCGCGGCATTGCGATCAATTCATTTTAAAGTTTCGACCCCGGTTGTCGCGCTGGTTTTCGAGGTAATCGCGAATATCCACAATCGCTCCCAATATTTTCAAAGTACCGCGAGTTGTCAGAGTCCTTCCGCACCTTCGTCCGAACACAAAGACGCCCGATCGTCGAAAACGACCACAGATCCTTGCGTGTTGCGACATTGCGATCAATTCATATTAAGGTTTCGACCCCGGTCGTCGCGCTGGTTTTCGAGACAATCGCGAATAACCCTAATCACTCCCAAAATTTTCAAAGTACAGCGAGTTTTCAGAGTCCTTCCGCACCATCGTCCGAACACAAAGTCGTCCGATTGTAGAAAACGACCACTGATCCTTGCGTGTCGCGGCATTGCGATCAATTCATATTAAGGTTTCGACCACGGCCCTCGCGCTGGTTTTCGAGATAATCGCAAATAACCCTAATCGCTCCCAAAATTTTCAAAGTACCGCGAGTTTTCAGAGTACTTCCGCACCATCGGCGAACACAAAGTCGTCCGATCTTTGAAAACGACCACTGAACCTTGCGTGTCGCGACATTGCGATCAATTCATATTAAGGTTTCGACCCCGGTCGTCGCGCTGGTTTTCGAGATAATCGCGAATAACCGCAATCGGTCCGCAAAATTTTCAATGTACCGTGAGTAGTCAGAGTCCTTCCGCACCATCGGCGAACACATAGTCGTCCGATCTTCGAAAACGACCACTGATCCTTGCGTGTCGCGACATTTCGATCAATTCATATTAAGGTTTCGACCCCGGTCGTGGTGCTCGGTTTCGAGATAATCGCGAATAAACCCAATCGTTCCGAAAAATTTTCTAAGTACCGCGAGTTGTCAGAGTCCTTCCGAACATTCGTCCGAACACAAAGTCGCCCTATCGTCGAAAACGACCACTGATCCTTGCGTGTTGCGACATTGCGATCAATTCATATTAAGGTTTCGACCACGACCCTCGCGCTTGTTTTCGAGAAAATCGCGAATAACCCTAGTCGCTCCCAAAATTTTCAATGTACCGCGAGTTGTCAGAGTCCTTCCGAACCTTCGTCCGAACACAAAGTCGTCCGATCTTCGAAAACGACAACTGAGCCTTGCGTGTCGTGGCATTGTGATCAATTCATTTTAAAGTTTCGACCCCGGTTGTCGCGCTGGTTTTCGAGGTAATCGCGAATATCCACAATCGCTCCCAATATTTTCAAAGTACCGCGAGTTGTCAGAGTCCTTCCGCACCTTCGTCCGAACACAAAGACGCCCGATCGTCGAAAACGACCACAGATCCTTGCGTGTTGCGACATTGCGATCAATTCATATTAAGGTTTCGACCCCGGTCGTCGCGCTGGTTTTCGAGATAATCGCGAATAACCCTAATCACTCCCAAAATTTTCAAAGTACAGCGAGTTTTCAGAGTCCTTTCGCACCATCGTCCGAACACAAAGTCGTCCGATTGTAGAAAACGACCACTGATCCTTGCGTGTCGCGGCATTGCGATCAATTCATATTAAGGTTTCGACCACGGCCCTCGCGCTGGTTTTCGAGAAAATCGCGAATAACCTTAATCGCTCCCAAAATTTTCAAAGTACCGCGAGTTTTCAGAGTCCTTCCGCACCATCGGCGAACACAAAGTCGTCCGATCATCGAAAACGACAACTGACCCTTGCGTGTCGCGGTATTGCGATCAATTCATATTAAGGTTTCGACCCCGGTCGTGGTGCTCGGTTTCGAGATAATCGCGAATAACCCCAATCGTTCCGAAAAATTTTCTAAGTACCGCGAGTTGTCAGAGTCCTTCCGAACATTCGTCAGAACACAAAGTCGTCCGATCTTCGAAAACGACAACTGAGCCTTGCGTGTCGCGGCATTGTGATCAATTCATTTTAAAGTTTCGCCAACGGTCGTCGCGCTGGTTTTCGAGATAATCGCGAATATCCACAATCGCTCCGAAAATTTTCAAAGTCCCGCGAGTTTTCAGAGTCCTTCCGCACCATCGTCCGAACACAAAGTCGTCCGATTTTCGAAAACGACCACTGATCCTTGCGTGTTGCGACATTGCGATCAATTCATATTAAGGTTTCGACCCCGGTCGTCGCGCTGGTTTTCGAGATAATCGCGAATAACCGCAATCGCTCCCAAAATTTTCAAAGTACCGCGAGTTTTCAGAGTCCTTCCGCACCATCGTCCGAACACAAAGTCGTCCGATTGTAGAAAACGACCACTGATCCTTGCGTGTCGCGGCATTGCGATCAATTCATATTAAGGTTTCGACCACGACCCTCGCGCTTGTTTTCGAGAAAATCGCGAATAACCCTAGTCGCTCCCAAAATTTTCAATGTACCGCGAGTTGTCAGAGTCCTTCCGAACCTTCGTCCGAACACAAAGTCGTCCGATCTTCGAAAACGACAACTGAGCCTTGCGTGTCGTGGCATTGTGATCAATTCATTTTAAAGTTTCGACCCCGGTTGTCGCGCTGGTTTTCGAGCTAATCGCGAAATTCCACAATCGCTCCCAATATTTTCAAAGTACCGCGAGTTTTCAGAGTCCTTCCGCACCATCGGCGAACACAAAGTCGTCCGATCATCGAAAACGACAACTGACCCTTGCGTGTCGCGGTATTGCGATCAATTCATTTTAAAGTTTCGACCCCGGTTGTCGCGCTGGTTTTCGAGGTAATCGCGAATATCCACAATCGCTCCCAATATTTTCAAAGTACCGCGAGTTGTCAGAGTCCTTCCGCACCTTCGTCCGAACACAAAGTCGCCCGATCGTCGAAAACGACCACTGATCCTTGCGTATTGCGACATTGCGATCAATTCATATTAAGGTTTCGACCCCGGTCGTCGCGCTGGTTTTCGAGATAATCGCGAATAACCGCAATCGGTCCGCAAAATTTTCAATGTACCGCGAGTAGTCAGAGTCCTTCCGCACCATCGGCGAACACATAGTCGTCCGATCTTCGAAAACGACCACTGATCCTTGCGTGTCGCGACATTTCGATCAATTCATATTAAGGTTTCGACCCCGGTCGTGGTGCTCGGTTTCGAGATAATCGCGAATAAACCCAATCGTTCCGAAAAATTTTCTAAGTACCGCGAGTTGTCAGAGTCCTTCCGAACATTCGTCCGAACACAAAGTCGCCCTATCGTTGAAAACGACCACTGATCCTTGCGTGTTGCGACATTGCGATCAATTCATATTAAGGTTTCGACCACGACCCTCGCGCTTGTTTTCGAGAAAATCGCGAATAACCCTAGTCGCTCCCAAAATTTTCAATGTACCGCGAGTTGTCAGAGTCCTTCCGAACCTTCGTCCGAACACAAAGTCGTCCGATCTTCGAAAACGACAACTGAGCCTTGCGTGTCGCGGCATTGCGATCAATTCATTTTAAAGTTTCGACCCCGGTTGTCGCGCTGGTTTTCGAGGTAATCGCGAATATCCACAATCGCTCCCAATATTTTCAAAGTACCGCGAGTTGTCAGAGTCCTTCCGCACCTTCGTCCGAACACAAAGTCGCCCGATCGTCGAAAACGACCACTGATCCTTGCGTATTGCGACATTGCGATCAATTCATATTAAGGTTTCGACCACGGCCCTCGCGCTGGTTTTCGAGATAATCGCAAATAACCCTAATCGCTCCCAAAATTTTCAAAGTACCGCGAGTTTTCAGAGTCCTTCCGCACCATCGGCGAACACAAAGTCGTCCGATTGTAGAAAACGACCACTGAACCTTGCGTGTCGCGGTATTGCGATCAATTCATTTTAAAGTTTCGACCCCGGTTGTCGCGCTGGTTTTCGAGGTAATCGCGAATATCCACAATCGCTCCCAATATTTTCAAAGTACCGCGAGTTGTCAGAGTCCTTCCGCACCTTCGTCCGAACACAAAGTCGCCCGATCGTCGAAAACGACCACTGATCCTTGCGTATTGCGACATTGCGATCAATTCATATTAAGGTTTCGACCACGGCCCTCGCGCTGGTTTTCGAGATAATCGCAAATAACCCTAATCGCTCCCAAAATTTTCAAAGTACCGCGAGTTTTCAGAGTCCTTCCGCACCATCGGCGAACACAAAGTCGTCCGATCTTTGAAAACGACCACTGAACCTTGCGTGTCGCGACATTGCGATCAATTCATATTAAGGTTTCGAACCCGGTCGTCGCGCTGGTTTTCGAGATAATCGCGAATAACCGCAATCGGTCCGCAAAATTTTCAATGTACCGCGAGTAGTCAGAGTCCTTCAGCACCATCGGCGAACACAAAGACGCCCGATCGTCGAAAACGACCACAGATCCTTGCGTGTTGCGGCATTGCGATCAATTCATATTAAGGTTTCGACCCCGGTCGTCGCGCTGGTTTTCGAGATAATCGCGAATAACCCTAATCATTCCCAAAATTTTCAAAGTACAGCGAGTTTTCAGAATCCTTCCGCACCATCGTCCGAACACAAAGTCGTCCGATTGTAGAAAACGACCACTGATCCTTGCGTGTCCCGACATTGCGACCAATTCATATTAAGGTTTCGACCCTGGTCGTCGCGCTGGTTTTCGAGATAATCGCGAATAACCGCAATCGGTCCGCAAAATTTTCATAGTACCGCGTGTTTTCAGAGTCTTTCCGCACCATCGTCCGAACACAAAGTCGTCCGATCTTAGAAAACGACCACTGATCCTTGCGTGTCGCGACATTTCGATCAATTCATATTAAGGTTTCGACCCCGGTCGTGGTGCTCGGTTTCGAGATAATCGCGAATAACCCCAATCGGTCCGCAAAATTTTCAATGTACCGCGAGTAGTCAGAGTCCTTCCGCACCATCGGCGAACACAAAGTCGTCCGATCTTTGAAAACGACCACTGAACCTTGCGTGTTGCGACATTGCGATCAATTCATATTAAGGTTTCGACCCCGGTCGTCGCGCTGGTATTCGAGATAATCGCGAATAACCGCAATCGCTCCCAAAATTTTCAAAGTACCGCGAGTTTTCAGAGTCATTCCGCACCATCGGCGAACACAAAGTCGTCCGATCTTCGAAAACGACAACTGACCCTTTGCGTGTCGCGGCATTGCGATCAATTCATTTTAAAGTTTCGACCCCGGTTGTCGCGCTGGTTTTCGAGGTAATCGCGAATATCCACAATCGCTCCCAATATTTTCAAAGTACCGCGAGTTGTCAGAGTCCTTCCGCACCTTCGTCCGAACACAAAGACGCCCGATCGTCGAAAACGACCACAGATCCTTGCGTGTTGCGACATTGCGATCAATTCATATTAAGGTTTCGACCCCGGTCGTCGCGCTGGTTTTCGAGACAATCGCGAATAACCCTAATCACTCCCAAAATTTTCAAAGTACAGCGAGTTTTCAGAGTCCTTCCGCACCATCGTCCGAACACAAAGTCGTCCGATTGTAGAAAACGACCACTGAACCTTGCGTGTCGCGGCATTGCGATCAATTCATATTAAGGTTTCGACCACGGCCCTCGCGCTGGTTTTCGAGAAAATCGCGAATAACCTTAATCGCTCTCAAAATTTTCAAAGTAACGCGAGTTTTCAGAGTCCTTCCGCACCATCGGCGAACACAAAGTCGTCCGATCATCGAAAACGACAACTGACCCTTGCGTGTCGCGGTATTGCGATCAATTCATTTTAAAGTTTCGACCCCGGTTGTCGCGCTGGTTTTCGAGGTAATCGCGAATATCCACAATCGCTCACAATATTTTCAAAGTACCGCGAGTTGTCAGAGTCATTCCGCACCTTCGTCCGAACACAAAGACGCCCGATCGTCGAAAACGACCACAGATCCTTGCGTATTGCGACATTGCGATCAATTCATATTACGGTTTCGACCCCGGTCGTCGCGCTGGTATTCGAGATAATCGCGAATAACCGCAATCGCTTGCAAAATTTTCAAAGTACCGCGAGTTTTCAGAGTCATTCCGCACCATCGGCGAACACAAAGTCGTCCGATCTTCGAAAACGACAACTGACCCTTGCGTGTCGCGGCATTGCGATCAATTCATTTTAAAGTTTCGACCCCGGTTGTCGCGCTGGTTTTCGAGATAATCGCGAATAACCGCAATCGGTCCGCAAAATTTTCAATGTACCGCGAGTAGTCAGAGTCCTTCCGCACCTTCGTCCGAACACAAAGTCGCCCGATCGTCGAAAACGACCACTGATCCTTGCGTATTGCGACATTGCGATCAATTCATATTAAGGTTTCGACCACGGCCCTCGCGCTGGTTTTCGAGATAATCGCAAATAACCCTAATCGCTCCCAAAATTTTCAAAGTACCGCGAGTTTTCAGAGTCCTTCCGCACCATCGGCGAACACAAAGTCGTCCGATCTTCGAAAACGACAACTGACCCTTGCGTGTCGCGGCATTGCGATCAATTCATTTTAAAGTTTCGACCCCGGTTGTCGCGCTGGTTTTCGAGGTAATCGCGAATATCCACAATCGCTCCCAATATTTTCAAAGTACCGCGAGTTGTCAGAGTCCTTCCGCACCTTCGTCCGAACACAAAGACGCCCGATCGTCGAAAACGACCACAGATCCTTGCGTGTTGCGACATTGCGATCAATTCATATTAAGGTTTCGACCCCGGTCGTCGCGCTGGTTTTCGAGACAATCGCGAATAACCCTAATCACTCCCAAAATTTTCAAAGTACAGCGAGTTTTCAGAGTCCTTCCGCACCATCGTCCGAACACAAAGTCGTCCGATTGTAGAAAACGACCACTGATCCTTGCGTGTCGCGGCATTGCGATCAATTCATATTAAGGTTTCGACCACGGCCCTCGCGCTGGTTTTCGAGATAATCGCAAATAACCCTAATCGCTCCCAAAATTTTCAAAGTACCGCGAGTTTTCAGAGTACTTCCGCACCATCGGCGAACACAAAGTCGTCCGATCTTTGAAAACGACCACTGAACCTTGCGTGTCGCGACATTGCGATCAATTCATATTAAGGTTTCGACCCCGGTCGTCGCGCTGGTTTTCGAGATAATCGCGAATAACCGCAATCGGTCCGCAAAATTTTCAATGTACCGCGAGTAGTCAGAGTCCTTCCGCACCATCGGCGAACACATAGTCGTCCGATCTTCGAAAACGACCACTGATCCTTGCGTGTCGCGACATTTCGATCAATTCATATTAAGGTTTCGACCCCGGTCGTGGTGCTCGGTTTCGAGATAATCGCGAATAAACCCAATCGTTCCGAAAAATTTTCTAAGTACCGCGAGTTGTCAGAGTCCTTCCGAACATTCGTCCGAACACAAAGTCGCCCTATCGTTGAAAACGACCACTGATCCTTGCGTGTTGCGACATTGCGATCAATTCATATTAAGGTTTCGACCACGACCCTCGCGCTTGTTTTCGAGAAAATCGCGAATAACCCTAGTCGCTCCCAAAATTTTCAATGTACCGCGAGTTGTCAGAGTCCTTCCGAACCTTCGTCCGAACACAAAGTCGTCCGATCTTCGAAAACGACAACTGAGCCTTGCGTGTCGCGGCATTGCGATCAATTCATTTTAAAGTTTCGACCCCGGTTGTCGCGCTGGTTTTCGAGGTAATCGCGAATATCCACAATCGCTCCCAATATTTTCAAAGTACCGCGAGTTGTCAGAGTCCTTCCGCACCTTCGTCCGAACACAAAGTCGCCCGATCGTCGAAAACGACCACTGATCCTTGCGTATTGCGACATTGCGATCAATTCATATTAAGGTTTCGACCACGGCCCTCGCGCTGGTTTTCGAGATAATCGCAAATAACCCTAATCGCTCCCAAAATTTTCAAAGTACCGCGAGTTTTCAGAGTCCTTCCGCACCATCGGCGAACACAAAGTCGTCCGATCTTTGAAAACGACCACTGAACCTTGCGTGTCGCGACATTGCGATCAATTCATATTAAGGTTTCGAACCCGGTCGTCGCGCTGGTTTTCGAGATAATCGCGAATAACCGCAATCGGTCCGCAAAATTTTCAATGTACCGCGAGTAGTCAGAGTCCTTCAGCACCATCGGCGAACACAAAGACGCCCGATCGTCGAAAACGACCACAGATCCTTGCGGGTTGCGGCATTGCGATCAATTCATATTAAGGTTTCGACCCCGGTCGTCGCGCTGGTTTTCGAGATAATCGCGAATAACCCTAATCATTCCCAAAATTTTCAAAGTACAGCGAGTTTTCAGAATCCTTCCGCACCATCGTCCGAACACAAAGTCGTCCGATTGTAGAAAACGACCACTGATCCTTGCGTGTCCCGACATTGCGACCAATTCATATTAAGGTTTCGACCCTGGTCGTCGCGCTGGTTTTCGAGATAATCGCGAATAACCGCAATCGGTCCGCAAAATTTTCATAGTACCGCGTGTTTTCAGAGTCTTTCCGCACCATCGTCCGAACACAAAGTCGTCCGATCTTAGAAAACGACCACTGATCCTTGCGTGTCGCGACATTTCGATCAATTCATATTAAGGTTTCGACCCCGGTCGTGGTGCTCGGTTTCGAGATAATCGCGAATAACCCCAATCGGTCCGCAAAATTTTCAATGTACCGCGAGTAGTCAGAGTCCTTCCGCACCATCGGCGAACACAAAGTCGTCCGATCTTTGAAAACGACCACTGAACCTTGCGTGTTGCGACATTGCGATCAATTCATATTAAGGTTTCGACCCCGGTCGTCGCGCTGGTATTCGAGATAATCGCGAATAACCGCAATCGCTCCCAAAATTTTCAAAGTACCGCGAGTTTTCAGAGTCATTCCGCACCATCGGCGAACACAAAGTCGTCCGATCTTCGAAAACGACAACTGACCCTTTGCGTGTCGCGGCATTGCGATCAATTCATTTTAAAGTTTCGACCCCGGTTGTCGCGCTGGTTTTCGAGGTAATCGCGAATATCCACAATCGCTCCCAATATTTTCAAAGTACCGCGAGTTGTCAGAGTCCTTCCGCACCTTCGTCCGAACACAAAGACGCCCGATCGTCGAAAACGACCACAGATCCTTGCGTGTTGCGACATTGCGATCAATTCATATTAAGGTTTCGACCCCGGTCGTCGCGCTGGTTTTCGAGACAATCGCGAATAACCCTAATCACTCCCAAAATTTTCAAAGTACAGCGAGTTTCCAGAGTCCTTCCGCACCATCGTCCGAACACAAAGTCGTCCGATTGTAGAAAACGACCACTGATCCTTGCGTGTCGCGGCATTGCGATCAATTCATATTAAGGTTTCGACCACGGCCCTCGCGCTGGTTTTCGAGAAAATCGCGAATAACCTTAATCGCTCTCAAAATTTTCAAAGTAACGCGAGTTTTCAGAGTCCTTCCGCACCATCGGCGAACACAAAGTCGTCCGATCATCGAAAACGACAACTGACCCTTGCGTGTCGCGGTATTGCGATCAATTCATTTTAAAGTTTCGACCCCGGTTGTCGCGCTGGTTTTCGAGGTAATCGCGAATATCCACAATCGCTCACAATATTTTCAAAGTACCGCGAGTTGTCAGAGTCATTCCGCACCTTCGTCCGAACACAAAGACGCCCGATCGTCGAAAACGACCACAGATCCTTGCGTATTGCGACATTGCGATCAATTCATATTACGGTTTCGACCCCGGTCGTCGCGCTGGTATTCGAGATAATCGCGAATAACCGCAATCGCTTGCAAAATTTTCAAAGTACCGCGAGTTTTCAGAGTCATTCCGCACCATCGGCGAACACAAAGTCGTCCGATCTTCGAAAACGACAACTGACCCTTGCGTGTCGCGGCATTGCGATCAATTCATTTTAAAGTTTCGACCCCGGTTGTCGCGCTGGTTTTCGAGGTAATCGCGAATATCCACAATCGCTCCCAATATTTTCAAAGTACCGCGAGTTGTCAGAGTCCTTCCGCACCTTCGTCCGAACACAAAGTCGCCCGATCGTCGAAAACGACCACTGATCCTTGCGTATTGCGACATTGCGATCAATTCATATTAAGGTTTCGACCACGGCCCTCGCGCTGGTTTTCGAGATAATCGCAAATAACCCTAATCGCTCCCAAAATTTTCAAAGTACCGCGAGTTTTCAGAGTCCTTCCGCACCATCGGCGAACACAAAGTCGTCCGATCTTTGAAAACGACCACTGAACCTTGCGTGTCGCGACATTGCGATCAATTCATATTAAGGTTTCGACCCCGGTCGTCGCGCTGGTTTTCGAGATAATCGCGAATAACCGCAATCGGTCCGCAAAATTTTCAATGTACCGCGAGTAGTCAGAGTCCTTCCACACCATCGGCGAACACATAGTCGTCCGATCTTCGAAAACGACCACTGATCCTTGCGTGTCGTGACATTGCGATCAATTCATATTAAGGTTTCGACCACGGCCCTCGCGCTGGTTTTCGAGAAAATCGCGAATAACCTTAATCGCTCCCAAAATTTTCAAAGTACCGCGAGTTTTCAGAGTCCTTCCGCACCATCGGCGAACACAAAGTCGTCCGATCATCGAAAACGACAACTGACCCTTGCGTGTCGCGGTATTGCGATCAATTCATTTTAAAGTTTCGACCCCGGTTGTCGCGCTGGTTTTCGAGGTAATCGCGAATATCCACAATCGCTCACAATATTTTCAAAGTACCGCGAGTTGTCAGAGTCCTTCCGCACTTTCGTCCGAACACAAAGTCGCCCGATCGTCGAAAACGACCACTGATCCTTGCGTATTGCGACATTGCGATCAATTCATATTAAGGTTTCGACCACGGCCCTCGCGCTGGTTTTCGAGATAATCGCGAATAACCCTAATCGCTCCCAAAATTTTCAAAGTACCGCGAGTTGTCAGAGTCCTTCCGCACCTTCGTCCGAACACAAAGACGCCCGATCGTCGAAAACGACCACAGATCCTTGCGTGTTGCGACATTGCGATCAATTCATATTAAGGTTTCGACCCCGGTCGTCGCGCTGGTATTCGAGATAATCGCGAATAACCGCAATCGCTCCATAAATTTTCAAAGTACCGTGAGTTTTCAGAGTCATTCCGCACCATCGGCGAACACAAAGTCGTCCGATCTTCGAAAACGACAACTGACCCTTTGCGTGTCGCGGCATTGCGATCAATTCATTTTAAAGTTTCGACCCCGGTTGTCGCGCTGGTTTTCGAGGTAATCGCGAATATCCACAATCGCTCCCAATATTTTCAAAGTACCGCGAGTTGTCAGAGTCCTTCCGCACCTTCGTCCGAACACAAAGACGCCCGATCGTCGAAAACGACCACAGATCCTTGCGTGTTGCGACATTGCGATCAATTCATATTAAGGTTTCGACCCCGGTCGTCGCGCTGGTTTTCGAGACAATCGCGAATAACCCTAATCACTCCCAAAATTTTCAAAGTACAGCGAGTTTTCAGAGTCCTTCCGCACCATCGTCCGAACACAAAGTCGTCCGATTGTAGGAAACGACCACTGATCCTTGCGTGTCGCGGCATTGCGATCAATTCATATTAAGGATTCGACCACGGCCCTCGCGCTGGTTTTCGAGAAAATCGCGAATAACCCTAGTCGCTCCCAAAATTTTCAATGTACCGCGAGTTGCCAGATTCCTTCCGAACCTTCGTCCGAACACAAAGTCGTCCGATCTTCGAAAACGACAACTGAGCCTTGCGTGTCGTGGCTTTGTGATCAATTCATTTTAAAGTTTCGACCCCGGTTGTCGCGCTGGTATTCGAGATAATCGCGAATAACAGCAATCGCTCCCAAAATTTTCAAAGTACCGCGAGTTTTCAGAGTCATTCCGCACCATCGGCGAACACAAAGTCGTCCGATCTTCGAAAACGACCACTGATCCTTGCGTGTCGCGACATTGCGATCAATTCATATTAAAGTTTCGACCCCGGTCGTGGCGCTGGTTTTCGAGGTAATCGCGAATAACCGCAATCGCTCCGAAAATTTTCATAGTACCGCGAGTGTTCAGAGTCCTTCCGCACCATCGGCGAACACAAAGTCGTCCGATCTTCGAAAACGACAACTGATCCTTGCGTGTCCCGACATTGCGATCATTTCATATTAAGGTTTCGCCAACGGTCGTCGCGCTGGTTTTCGAGATAATCGGGAATAACCGCAATCGCTCCGAAAATTTTCAAAGTCCCGCGAGTTTTCAGAGTCCTTCCGCACCATCGTCCGAACACAAAGTCGTCCGATCTTCGAAAACGACCACTGATTCTTGCGTGTCGCGACATTTCGATCAATTCATATTAAGGTTTCGACCCCGGTCGTGGTGCTCGGTTTCGAGATAATCGCGAATGACCCCAATCGGTCCGAAAAATTTTCTAAGTACCGCGAGTTGTCAGAGTCCTTCCGAACATTCGTCCGAACACAAAGTCGCCCGATCGTCGAAAACGACCACTGATCCTTGCGTGTTGCGACATTGCGATCAATTCATATTAAGGTTTCGACCACGACCCTCGCGCTTGTTTTCGAGAAAATCGCGAATAACCCTAGTCGCTCCCAAAATTTTCAATGTACCGCGAGTTGTCAGATTCCTTCCGAACCTTCGTCCGAACACAAAGTCGTCCGATCTTCGAAAACGACAACTGAGCCTTGCGTGTCGTGGCTTTGTGATCAATTCATTTTAAAGTTTCGACCCCGGTTGTCGCGCTGGTATTCGAGATAATCGCGAATAACAGCAATCGCTCCCAAAATTTTCAAAGTACCGCGAGTTTTCAGAGTCATTCCGCACCATCGGCGAACACAAAGTCGTCCGATCTTCGAAAACGACCACTGATCCTTGCGTGTCGCGACATTGCGATCAATTCATATTAAAGTTTCGACCCCGGTCGTGGCGCTGGTTTTCGAGGTAATCGCGAATAACCGCAATCGCTCCGAAAATTTTCATAGTACCGCGAGTGTTCAGAGTCCTTCCGCACCATCGGCGAACACAAAGTCGTCCGATCTTCGAAAACGACAACTGATCCTTGCGTGTCCCGACATTGCGATCATTTCATATTAAGGTTTCGCCAACGGTCGTCGCGCTGGTTTTCGAGATAATCGGGAATAACCGCAATCGCTCCGAAAATTTTCAAAGTCCCGCGAGTTTTCAGAGTCCTTCCGCACCATCGTCCGAACACAAAGTCGTCCGATCTTCGAAAACGACCACTGATCCTTGCGTGTCGCGACATTTCGATCAATTCATATTAAGGTTTCGACCCCGGTCGTGGTGCTCGGTTTCGAGATAATCGCGAATGACCCCAATCGGTCCGAAAAATTTTCTAAGTACCGCGAGTTGTCAGAGTCCTTCCGAACATTCGTCCGAACACAAAGTCGCCCGATCGTCGAAAACGACAACTGATCCTTGCGTGTTGCGACATAGCGATCAATTCATATTAAGGTTTCGACCACGACCCTCGCGCTTGTTTTCGAGAAAATCGCGAATAACCCTAGTCGCTCCCAAAATTTTCAATGTACCGCGAGTTGTCAGATTCCTTCCGAACCTTCGTCCGAACACAAAGTCGTCCGATCTTCGGAAACGACAACTGAGCCTTGCGTGTCGTGGCTTTGTGATCAATTCATTTTAAAGTTTCGACCCCGGTTGTCGCGCTGGTTTTCGAGGTAATCGCGAATATCCACAATCGCTCCCAATATTTTCAAAGTACCGCGAGTTGTCAGAGTCCTTCCGCACCTTCGTCCGAACACAAAGTCGCCCGATCGTCGAAAACGACCACTGATCCTTGCGTATTGCGACATTGCGATCAATTCATATTAAGGTTTCGACCACGGCACTCGCGCTGGTTTTCGAGATAATCGCAAATAACCCTAATCGCTCCCAAAATTTTCAAAGTACCGCGAGTTTTCAGAGTCCTTCCGCACCATCGGCGAACACAAAGTCGTCCGATCTTCGAAAACGACCACTGACCCTTGCGTGTCGCGACATTGCGATCAATTCATATTAAGGTTTCGACCCCAGTCGTCGCGCTGGTTTTCGAGATAATCGCGAATAACCGCAATCGGTCCGCAAAATTTTCAATGTACCGCGAGTAGTCAGAGTCCTTCCGCACCATCGGCGAACACATAGTCGTCCGATCTTCGAAAACGACCACTGATCCTTGCGTGTCGCGACATTGCGATCAATTCATTTTAAGGTTTCGACCCCGGTTGTCGCGCTGGTTTTCGAGATAATCGCGAATGACCGCAATCGCTCCCAAAATTTTCAAAGTACCGCGAGTTTTCAGAGTACTTCCGCACCATCGTCCGAACACAAAGTCGTCCGATCTTCGAAAACGACCACTGATCCTTGCGTGTGCGACATTGCGATCAATTCATATTAAGGTTTCGACCACGGCCCTCGCGCTGGTTTTCGAGATAATCGCGAATAACCCTAATCGCTCCCAAAATTTTCAAAGTACCGCGAGTTTTCAGAGTCTTTCCGCACCATCTACCGAACACAATGTCGTCCGATCTTCGAAAACGACCACTGATATTTGCGTGTCGCGACATTGCGATCAATTCATATTAAGGTTTGGACCTCGGCCCTCGCGCTGGTTTTCGAGATAATCGCGAATAACCCTAATCGCTCCCAAAATTTTCATAGTACCGCGAGTGTTCAGAGTCCTTCCGCACCATCGGCGAACACAAAGTCGTCCGATCTTCGAAAACGACAACTGATCCTTGCGTGTCCCGACATTGCGATCATTTCATATTAAGGTTTCGCCAACGGTCGTCGCGCTGGTTTTCGAGATAATCGGGAATAACCGCAATCGCTCCGAAAATTTTCAAAGTCCCGCGAGTTTTCAGAGTCCTTCCGCACCATCGTCCGAACACAAAGTCGTCCGATTGTAGAAAACGACCACTGATCCTTGCGTGTCGCGGCATTGCGATCAATTCATATTAAGGTTTCGACCACGGCCCTCGCGCTGGTTTTCGAGAAAATCGCGAATAACCTTAATCGCTCCCAAAATTTTCAAAGTACCGCGAGTTTTCAGAGTCCTTCCGCACCATCGGCGAACACAAAGTCGTCCGATCATCGAAAACGACAACTGACCCTTGCGTGTCGCGGTATTGCGATCAATTCATATTAAGGTTTCGACCACGGCCCTCGCGCTGGTTTTCGAGATAATCGCGAATAACCCTAATCGCTCCCAAAATTTTCAAAGTACCGCGAGTTGTCAGAGTCCTTCCGCACCTTCGTCCGAACCCAAAGAAGCCCGATCGTCGAAAACGACCACAGATCCTTGCGTGTTGCGACATTGCGATCAATTCATATTAAGGTTTCGACCCCGGTCGTCGCGCTGGTATTCGAGATAATCGCGAATAACCGCAATCGCTCCCAAAATTTTCAAAGTACCGCGAGTTTTCAGAGTCATTCCGCACCATCGGCGAACACAAAGTCGTCCGATCTTCGAAAACGACAACTGACCCTTTGCGTGTCGCGGCATTGCGATCAATTCATTTTAAAGTTTCGACCCCGGTTGTCGCGCTGGTTTTCGAGGTAATCGCGAATATCCACAATCGCTCCCAATATTTTCAAAGTACCGCGAGTTGTCAGAGTCCTTCCGCACCTTCGTCCGAACACAAAGACGCCCGATCGTCGAAAACGACCACAGATCCTTGCGTGTTGCGACATTGCGATCAATTCATATTAAGGTTTCGACCCCGGTCGTCGCGCTGGTTTTCGAGACAATCGCGAATAACCCTAATCACTCCCAAAATTTTCAAAGTACAGCGAGTTTTCAGAGTCCTTCCGCACCATCGTCCGAACACAAAGTCGTCCGATTGTAGAAAACGACCACTGATCCTTGCGTGTCGCGGCATTGCGATCAATTCATATTAAGGTTTCGACCACGGCCCTCGCGCTGGTTTTCGAGAAAATCGCGAATAACCTTAATCGCTCTCAAAATTTTCAAAGTACCGCGAGTTTTCAGAGTCCTTCCGCACCATCGGCGAACACAAAGTCGTCCGATCATCGAAAACGACAACTGACCCTTGCGTGTCGCGGTATTGCGATCAATTCATTTTAAAGTTTCGACCCCGGTTGTCGCGCTGGTTTTCGAGGTAATCGCGAATATCCACAATCGCTCACAATATTTTCAAAGTACCGCGAGTTGTCAGAGTCATTCCGCACCTTCGTCCGAACACAAAGACGCCCGATCGTCGAAAACGACCACAGATCCTTGCGTATTGCGACATTGCGATCAATTCATATTAAGGTTTCGACCCCGGTCGTCGCGCTGGTATTCGAGATAATCGCGAATAACCGCAATCGCTTCCAAAATTTTCAAAGTACCGCGAGTTTTCAGAGTCATTCCGCACCATCGGCGAACACAAATTCGTCCGATCTTCGAAAACGACAACTGACCCTTGCGTGTCGCGGCATTGCGATCAATTCATTTTAAAGTTTCGACCCCGGTTGTCGCGCTGGTTTTCGAGGTAATCGCGAATATCCACAATCGCTCCCAATATTTTCAAAGTACCGCGAGTTGTCAGAGTCCTTCCGCACCTTCGTCCGAACACAAAGTCGCCCGATCGTCGAAAACGACCACTGATCCTTGCGTATTGCGACATTGCGATCAATTCATATTAAGGTTTCGACCACGGCCCTCGCGCTGGTTTTCGAGATAATCGCAAATAACCCTAATCGCTCCCAAAATTTTCAAAGTACCGCGAGTTTTCAGAGTCCTTCCGCACCATCGGCGAACACAAAGTCGTCCGATCTTTGAAAACGACCACTGAACCTTGCGTGTCGCGACATTGCGATCAATTCATATTAAGGTTTCGACCCCGGTCGTCGCGCTGGTTTTCGAGATAATCGCGAATAACCGCAATCGGTCCGCAAATTTTTCAATGTACCGCGAGTAGTCAGAGTCCTTCCACACCATCGGCGAACACATAGTCGTCCGATCTTCGAAAACGACCACTGATCCTTGCGTGTCGTGACATTGCGATCAATTCATATTAAGGTTTCGACCCCGGTCGTCGCGCTGGTTTTCGAGATAATCGCGAATAACCGCAATCGGTCCGCAAAATTTTCAATGTACCGCGAGTAGTCAGAGTCCTTCCGCACCATCGTCCGAACACAAAGTCGTCCGATTTTCGAAAAAGACCACTGATCCTTGCGTGTTGCGACATTGCGATCAATTCATATTAAGGTTTCGACCCCGGTCGTCGCGCTGGTTTTCGAGATAATCGGGAATAACCGCAATCGCTCCCAAAATTTTCAAAGTACCGTGAGTTTTCAGAGTCCTTCCGCACCATCGTCCGAACACAAAGTCGTCCGATTGTAGAAAACGACCACTGATCCTTGCGTGTCGCGGCATTGCGATCAATTCATATTAAGGTTTCGACCACGGCCCTCGCGCTGGTTTTCGAGAAAATCGCGAATAACCTTAATCGCTCCCAAAATTTTCAAAGTACCGCGAGTTTTCAGAGTCCTTCCGCACCATCGGCGAACACAAAGTCGTCCGATCATCGAAAACGACCACAGATCCTTGCGTATTGCGACATTGCGATCAATTCATATTAAGGTTTCGACCCCGGTCGTCGCGCTGGTATTCGAGATAATCGTGAATAACCGCAATCGCTTCCAAAATTTTCAAAGTACCGCGAGTTTTCAGATTCATTCCGCACCATCGGCGAACACAAAGTCGTCCGATCTTCGAAAACGACAACTGACCCTTGCGTGTCGCGGCATTGCGATCAATTCATTTTAAAGTTTCGACCCCGGTTGTCGCGCTGGTTTTCGAGCTAATCGCGAATATCCACAATCGCTCCCAATATTTTCAAAGTACCGCGAGTTGTCAGAGTCCTTCCGCACCTTCGTCCGAACACAAAGACGCCCGATCGTCGAAAACGACCACAGATCCTTGCGTGTAGCGACATTGCGATCCATTCATATTAAGGTTTCGACCACGGCCCTCGCGCTGGTTTTCGAGAAAATCGCGAATAACCTTAATCGCTCCCAAAATTTTCAAAGTACCGCGAGTTTTCAGAGTCCTTCCGCACCATCGGCGAACACAAAGTCGTCCGATCTTCGAAAACGACAACTGACCCTTGCGTGTCGCGGCATTGCGATCAATTCATTTTAAAGTTTCGACCCCGGTTGTCGCGCTGGTTTTCGAGGTAATCGCGAATATCCACAATCGCTCCCAATATTTTCAAAGTACCGCGAGTTGTCAGAGTCCTTCCGCACCTTCGTCCGAACACAAAGACGCCCGATCGTCGAAAACGACCACAGATCCTTGCGTGTTGCGACATTGCGATCAATTCATATTAAGGTTTCGACCCCGGCCGTCGCGCTGGTTTTCGAGACAATCGCGAATAACCCTAATCACTCCCAAAATTTTCAAAGTACAGCGAGTTTTCAGAGTCCTTCCGCACCATCGTCCGAACACAAAGTCGTCCGATTGTAGGAAACGACCACTGATCCTTGCGTGTCGCGGCATTGCGATCAATTCATATTAAGGATTCGACCACGGCCCTCGCGCTGGTTTTCGAGAAAATCGCGAATAACCCTAGTCGCTCCCAAAATTTTCAATGTACCGCGAGTTGCCAGATTCCTTCCGAACCTTCGTCCGAACACAAAGTCGTCCGATCTTCGAAAACGACAACTGAGCCTTGCGTGTCGTGGCTTTGTGATCAATTCATTTTAAAGTTTCGACCCCGGTTGTCGCGCTGGTATTCGAGATAATCGCGAATAACAGCAATCGCTCCCAAAATTTTCAAAGTACCGCGAGTTTTCAGAGTCATTCCGCACCATCGGCGAACACAAAGTCGTCCGATCTTCGAAAACGACCACTGATCCTTGCGTGTCGCGACATTGCGATCAATTCATATTAAAGTTTCGACCCCGGTCGTGGCGCTGGTTTTCGAGGTAATCGCGAATAACCGCAATCGCTCCGAAAATTTTCATAGTACCGCGAGTGTTCAGAGTCCTTCCGCACCATCGGCGAACACAAAGTCGTCCGATCTTCGAAAACGACAACTGATCCTTGCGTGTCCCGACATTGCGATCATTTCATATTAAGGTTTCGCCAACGGTCGTCGCGCTGGTTTTCGAGATAATCGCAAATAACCCTAATCGCTCCCAAAATTTTCAAAGTACCGCGAGTTTTCAGAGTCCTTCCGCACCATCGGCGAACACAAAGTCGTCCGATCTTCGAAAACGACCACTGACCCTTGCGTGTCGCGACATTGCGATCAATTCATATTAAGGTTTCGACCCCGGTCGTCGCGCTGGTTTTCGAGATAATCGCGAATAACCGCAATCGGTCCGCAAAATTTTCAATGTACCGCGAGTAGTCAGAGTCCTTCCGCACCATCGGCGAACACATAGTCGTCCGATCTTCGAAAACGACCACTGATCCTTGCGTGTCGCGACATTGCGATCAATTCATTTTAAGGTTTCGACCCCGGTTGTCGCGCTGGTTTTCGAGATAATCGCGAATGACCGCAATCGCTCCCAAAATTTTCAAAGTACCGCGAGTTTTCAGAGTACTTCCGCACCATCGTCCGAACACAAAGTCGTCCGATCTTCGAAAACGACCACTGATCCTTGCGTGTGCGACATTGCGATCAATTCATATTAAGGTTTCGACCACGGCCCTCGCGCTGGTTTTCGAGATAATCGCGAATAACCCTAATCGCTCCCAAAATTTTCAAAGTACCGCGAGTTTTCAGAGTCTTTCCGCACCATCTGCCGAACACAATGTCGTCCGATCTTCGAAAACGACCACTGATATTTGCGTGTCGCGACATTGCGATCAATTCATATTAAGGTTTGGACCTCGGCCCTCGCGCTGGTTTTCGAGATAATCGCGAATAACCCTAATCGCTCCCAAAATTTTCATAGTACCGCGAGTGTTCAGAGTCCTTCCGCACCATCGGCGAACACAAAGTCGTCCGATCTTCGAAAACGACAACTGATCCTTGCGTGTCCCGACATTGCGATCATTTCATATTAAGGTTTCGCCAACGGTCGTCGCGCTGGTTTTCGAGATAATCGGGAATAACCGCAATCGCCCCGAAAATTTTCAAAGTCCCGCGAGTTTTCAGAGTCCTTCCGCACCATCGTCCGAACACAAAGTCGTCCGATTGTAGAAAACGACCACTGATCCTTGCGTGTCGCGGCATTGCGATCAATTCATATTAAGGTTTCGACCACGGCCCTCGCGCTGGTTTTCGAGAAAATCGCGAATAACCTTAATCGCTCCCAAAATTTTCAAAGTACCGCGAGTTTTCAGAGTCCTTCCGCACCATCGGCGAACACAAAGTCGTCCGATCATCGAAAACGACAACTGACCCTTGCGTGTCGCGGTATTGCGATCAATTCATATTAAGGTTTCGACCACGGCCCTCGCGCTGGTTTTCGAGATAATCGCGAATAACCCTAATCGCTCCCAAAATTTTCAAAGTACCGCGAGTTGTCAGAGTCCTTCCGCACCTTCGTCCGAACCCAAAGAAGCCCGATCGTCGAAAACGACCACAGATCCTTGCGTGTTGCGACATTGCGATCAATTCATATTAAGGTTTCGACCCCGGTCGTCGCGCTGGTATTCGAGATAATCGCGAATAACCGCAATCGCTCCCAAAATTTTCAAAGTACCGCGAGTTTTCAGAGTCATTCCGCACCATCGGCGAACACAAAGTCGTCCGATCTTCGAAAACGACAACTGACCCTTTGCGTGTCGCGGCATTGCGATCAATTCATTTTAAAGTTTCGACCCCGGTTGTCGCGCTGGTTTTCGAGGTAATCGCGAATATCCACAATCGCTCCCAATATTTTCAAAGTACCGCGAGTTGTCAGAGTCCTTCCGCACCTTCGTCCGAACACAAAGACGCCCGATCGTCGAAAACGACCACAGATCCTTGCGTGTTGCGACATTGCGATCAATTCATATTAAGGTTTCGACCCCGGTCGTCGCGCTGGTTTTCGAGACAATCGCGAATAACCCTAATCACTCCCAAAATTTTCAAAGTACAGCGAGTTTTCAGAGTCCTTCCGCACCATCGTCCGAACACAAAGTCGTCCGATTGTAGAAAACGACCACTGATCCTTGCGTGTCGCGGCATTGCGATCAATTCATATTAAGGTTTCGACCACGGCCCTCGCGCTGGTTTTCGAGAAAATCGCGAATAACCTTAATCGCTCTCAAAATTTTCAAAGTACCGCGAGTTTTCAGAGTCCTTCCGCACCATCGGCGAACACAAAGTCGTCCGATCATCGAAAACGACAACTGACCCTTGCGTGTCGCGGTATTGCGATCAATTCATTTTAAAGTTTCGACCCCGGTTGTCGCGCTGGTTTTCGAGGTAATCGCGAATATCCACAATCGCTCACAATATTTTCAAAGTACCGCGAGTTGTCAGAGTCATTCCGCACCTTCGTCCGAACACAAAGACGCCCGATCGTCGAAAACGACCACAGATCCTTGCGTATTGCGACATTGCGATCAATTCATATTAAGGTTTCGACCCCGGTCGTCGCGCTGGTATTCGAGATAATCGCGAATAACCGCAATCGCTTCCAAAATTTTCAAAGTACCGCGAGTTTTCAGAGTCATTCCGCACCATCGGCGAACACAAAGTCGTCCGATCTTCGAAAACGACAACTGACCCTTGCGTGTCGCGGCATTGCGATCAATTCATTTTAAAGTTTCGACCCCGGTTGTCGCGCTGGTTTTCGAGGTAATCGCGAATATCCACAATCGCTCCCAATATTTTCAAAGTACCGCGAGTTGTCAGAGTCCTTCCGCACCTTCGTCCGAACACAAAGTCGCCCGATCGTCGAAAACGACCACTGATCCTTGCGTATTGCGACATTGCGATCAATTCATATTAAGGTTTCGACCACGGCCCTCGCGCTGGTTTTCGAGATAATCGCAAATAACCCTAATCGCTCCCAAAATTTTCAAAGTACCGCGAGTTTTCAGAGTCCTTCCGCACCATCGGCGAACACAAAGTCGTCCGATCTTCGAAAACGACAACTGACCCTTGCGTGTCGCGGCATTGCGATCAATTCATTTTAAAGTTTCGACCCCGGTTGTCGCGCTGGTTTTCGAGGTAATCGCGAATATCCACAATCGCTCCCAATATTTTCAAAGTACCGCGAGTAGTCAGAGTCCTTCCGCACCTTCGTCCGAACACAAAGTCGCCCGATCGTCGAAAACGACCACTGATCCTTGCGTATTGCGACATTGCGATCAATTCATATTAAGGTTTCGACCACGGCCCTCGCGCTGGTTTTCGAGATAATCGCAAATAACCCTAATCGCTCCCAAAATTTTCAAAGTACCGCGAGTTTTCAGAGTCCTTCCGCACCATCGGCGAACACAAAGTCGTCCGATCTTTGAAAACGACCACTGAACCTTGCGTGTCGCGACATTGCGATCAATTCATATTAAGGTTTCGACCCCGGTCGTCGCGCTGGTTTTCGAGATAATCGCGAATAACCGCAATCGGTCCGCAAAATTTTCAATGTACCGCGAGTAGTCAGAGTCCTTCCACACCATCGGCGAACACATAGTCGTCCGATCTTCGAAAACGACCACTGATCCTTGCGTGTCGTGACATTGCGATCAATTCATATTAAGGTTTCGACCCCGGTCGTCGCGCTGGTTTTCGAGATAATCGCGAATAACCGCAATCGGTCCGCAAAATTTTCAATGTACCGCGAGTAGTCAGAGTCCTTCCGCACCATCGTCCGAACACAAAGTCGTCCGATTTTCGAAAAAGACCACTGATCCTTGCGTGTTGCGACATTGCGATCAATTCATATTAAGGTTTCGACCCCGGTCGTCGCGCTGGTTTTCGAGATAATCGGGAATAACCGCAATCGCTCCCAAAATTTTCAATGTACCGCGAGTAGTCAGAGTCCTTCCGCACCATCGTCCGAACACAAAGTCGTCCGATTGTAGAAAACGACCACTGATCCTTGCGTGTCGCGGCATTGCGATCAATTCATATTAAGGTTTCGACCACGGCCCTCGCGCTGGTTTTCGAGAAAATCGCGAATAACCTTAATCGCTCCCAAAATTTTCAAAGTACCGCGAGTTTTCAGAGTCCTTCCGCACCATCGGCGAACACAAAGTCGTCCGATCATCGAAAACGACAACTGACCCTTGCGTGTCGCGGTATTGCGATCAATTCATTTTAAAGTTTCGACCCCGGTTGTCGCGCTGGTTTTCGAGGTAATCGCGAATATCCACAATCGCTCACAATATTTTCAAAGTACCGCGAGTTGTCAGAGTCATTCCGCACCTTCGTCCGAACACAAAGACGCCCGATCGTCGAAAACGACCACAGATCCTTGCGTATTGCGACATTGCGATCAATTCATATTAAGGTTTCGACCCCGGTCGTCGCGCTGGTATTCGAGATAATCGCGAATAACCGCAATCGCTTCCAAAATTTTCAAAGTACCGCGAGTTTTCAGAGTCATTCCGCACCATCGGCGAACACAAATTCGTCCGATCTTCGAAAGCGACATCTGACCCTTGCGTGTCGCGGCATTGCGATCAATTCATTTTAAAGTTTCGACCCCGGTTGTCGCGCTGGTTTTCGAGGTAATCGCGAATATCCACAATCGCTCCCAATATTTTCAAAGTACCGCGAGTTGTCAGAGTCCTTCCGCACCTTCGTCCGAACACAAAGTCGCCCGATCGTCGAAAACGACCACTGATCCTTGCGTATTGCGACATTGCGATCAATTCATATTAAGGTTTCGACCACGGCCCTCGCGCTGGTTTTCGAGATAATCGCAAATAACCCTAATCGCTCCCAAAATTTTCAAAGTACCGCGAGTTTTCAGAGTCCTTCCGCACCATCGGCGAACACAAAGTCGTCCGATCTTTGAAAACGACCACTGAACCTTGCGTGTCGCGACATTGCGATCAATTCATATTAAGGTTTCGACCCCGGTCGTCGCGCTGGTTTTCGAGATAATCGCGAATAACCGCAATCGGTCCGCAAAATTTTCAATGTACCGCGAGTAGTCAGAGTCCTTCCACACCATCGGCGAACACATAGTCGTCCGATCTTCGAAAACGACCACTGATCCTTGCGTGTCGTGACATTGCGATCAATTCATATTAAGGTTTCGACCCCGGTCGTCGCGCTGGTTTTCGAGATAATCGCGAATAACCGCAATCGGTCCGCAAAATTTTCAATGTACCGCGAGTAGTCAGAGTCCTTCCGCACCATCGTCCGAACACAAAGTCGTCCGATTTTCGAAAAAGACCACTGATCCTTGCGTGTTGCGACATTGCGATCAATTCATATTAAGGTTTCGACCCCGGTCGTCGCGCTGGTTTTCGAGATAATCGGGAATAACCGCAATCGCTCCCAAAATTTTCAAAGTACCGTGAGTTTTCAGAGTCCTTCCGCACCATCGTCCGAACACAAAGTCGTCCGATTGTAGAAAACGACCACTGATCCTTGCGTGTCGCGGCATTGCGATCAATTCATATTAAGGTTTCGACCACGGCCCTCGCGCTGGTTTTCGAGAAAATCGCGAATAACCTTAATCGCTCCCAAAATTTTCAAAGTACCGCGAGTTTTCAGAGTCCTTCCGCACCATCGGCGAACACAAAGTCGTCCGATCATCGAAAACGACCACAGATCCTTGCGTATTGCGACATTGCGATCAATTCATATTAAGGTTTCGACCCCGGTCGTCGCGCTGGTATTCGAGATAATCGTGAATAACCGCAATCGCTTCCAAAATTTTCAAAGTACCGCGAGTTTTCAGATTCATTCCGCACCATCGGCGAACACAAAGTCGTCCGATCTTCGAAAACGACAACTGACCCTTGCGTGTCGCGGCATTGCGATCAATTCATTTTAAAGTTTCGACCCCGGTTGTCGCGCTGGTTTTCGAGCTAATCGCGAATATCCACAATCGCTCCCAATATTTTCAAAGTACCGCGAGTTGTCAGAGTCCTTCCGCACCTTCGTCCGAACACAAAGACGCCCGATCGTCGAAAACGACCACAGATCCTTGCGTGTAGCGACATTGCGATCCATTCATATTAAGGTTTCGACCACGGCCCTCGCGCTGGTTTTCGAGAAAATCGCGAATAACCTTAATCGCTCCCAAAATTTTCAAAGTACCGCGAGTTTTCAGAGTCCTTCCGCACCATCGGCGAACACAAAGTCGTCCGATCATCGAAAACGACAACTGACCCTTGCGTGTCGCGGTATTGCGATCAATTCATTTTAAAGTTTCGACACCGGTTGTCGCGCTGGTTTTCGAGGTAATCGCGAATATCCACAATCGCTCCCAATATTTTCAAAGTACCGCGAGTTGTCAGAGTCCTTCCGCACCTTCGTCCGAACACAAAGTCGCCCGATCGTCGAAAACGACCACTGATCCTTGCGTATTGCGACATTGCGATCAATTCATATTAAGGTTTCGACCACGGCCCTCGCGCTGGTTTTCGAGATAATCGCAAATAACCCTAATCGCTCCCAAAATTTTCAAAGTACCGCGAGTTTTCAGAGTCCTTCCGCACCATCGGCGAACACAAAGTCGTCCGATCTTTGAAAACGACCACTGAACCTTGCGTGTCGCGACATTGCGATCAATTCATATTAAGGTTTCGACCCCGGTCGTCGCGCTGGTTTTCGAGATAATCGCGAATAACCGCAATCGGTCCGCAAAATTTTCAATGTACCGTGAGTAGTCAGAGTCCTTCCGCACCATCGGCGAACACATAGTCGTCCGATCTTCGAAAACGACCACTGATCCTTGCGTGTCGCGACATTTCGATCAATTCATATTAAGGTTTCGACCCCGGTCGTGGTGCTCGGTTTCGAGATAATCGCGAATAAACCCAATCGTTCCGAAAAATTTTCTAAGTACCGCGAGTTGTCAGAGTCCTTCCGAACATTCGTCCGAACACAAAGACGCCCGATCGTCGAAAACGACCACAGATCCTTGCGTATTGCGACATTGCGATCAATTCATATTAAGGTTTCGACCCCGGTCGTCGCGCTGGTATTCGAGATAATCGTGAATAACCGCAATCGCTTCCAAAATTTTCAAAGTACCGCGAGTTTTCAGATTCATTCCGCACCATCGGCGAACACAAAGACGCCCGATCGTCGAAAACGACCACAGATCCTTGCGTATTGCGACATTGCGATCAATTCATATTAAGGTTTCGACCCCGGTCGTCGCGCTGGTATTCGAGATAATCGCGAATAACCGCAATCGCTTCCAAAATTTTCAAAGTACCGCGAGTTTTCAGAGTCATTCCGCACCATCGGCGAACACAAAGTCGTCCGATCTTCGAAAACGACAACTGACCCTTGCGTGTCGCGGCATTGCGATCAATTCATTTTAAAGTTTCGACCCCGGTTGTCGCGCTGGTTTTCGAGGTAATCGCGAATATCCACAATCGCTCCCAATATTTTCAAAGTACCGCGAGTTGTCAGAGTCCTTCCGCACCTTCGTCCGAACACAAAGTCGCCCGATCGTCGAAAACGACCACTGATCCTTGCGTATTGCGACATTGCGATCAATTCATATTAAGGTTTCGACCACGGCCCTCGCGCTGGTTTTCGAGATAATCGCAAATAACCCTAATCGCTCCCAAAATTTTCAAAGTACCGCGAGTTTTCAGAGTCCTTCCGCACCATCGGCGAACACAAAGTCGTCCGATCTTTGAAAACGACCACTGAACCTTGCGTGTCGCGACATTGCGATCAATTCATATTAAGGTTTCGACCCCGGTCGTCGCGCTGGTTTTCGAGATAATCGCGAATAACCGCAATCGGTCCGCAAAATTTTCAATGTACCGCGAGTAGTCAGAGTCCTTCCACACCATCGGCGAACACATAGTCGTCCGATCTTCGAAAACGACCACTGATCCTTGCGTGTCGTGACATTGCGATCAATTCATATTAAGGTTTCGACCCCGGTCGTCGCGCTGGTTTTCGAGATAATCGCGAATAACCGCAATCGGTCCGCAAAATTTTCAATGTACCGCGAGTAGTCAGAGTCCTTCCGCACCATCGTCCGAACACAAAGTCGTCCGATTTTCGAAAAAGACCACTGATCCTTGCGTGTTGCGACATTGCGATCAATTCATATTAAGGTTTCGACCCCGGTCGTCGCGCTGGTTTTCGAGATAATCGGGAATAACCGCAATCGCTCCCAAAATTTTCAAAGTACCGTGAGTTTTCAGAGTCCTTCCGCACCATCGTCCGAACACAAAGTCGTCCGATTGTAGAAAACGACCACTGATCCTTGCGTGTCGCGGCATTGCGATCAATTCATATTAAGGTTTCGACCACGGCCCTCGCGCTGGTTTTCGAGAAAATCGCGAATAACCTTAATCGCTCCCAAAATTTTCAAAGTACCGCGAGTTTTCAGAGTCCTTCCGCACCATCGGCGAACACAAAGTCGTCCGATCATCGAAAACGACAACTGACCCTTGCGTGTCGCGGTATTGCGATCAATTCATTTTAAAGTTTCGACCCCGGTTGTCGCGCTGGTTTTCGAGGTAATCGCGAATATCCACAATCGCTCACAATATTTTCAAAGTACCGCGAGTTGTCAGAGTCATTCCGCACCTTCGTCCGAACACAAAGACGCCCGATCGTCGAAAACGACCACAGATCCTTGCGTATTGCGACATTGCGATCAATTCATATTAAGGTTTCGACCCCGGTCGTCGCGCTGGTATTCGAGATAATCGCGAATAACCGCAATCGCTTCCAAAATTTTCAAAGTACCGCGAGTTTTCAGAGTCATTCCGCACCATCGGCGAACACAAAGTCGTCCGATCTTCGAAAACGACAACTGACCCTTGCGTGTCGCGGCATTGCGATCAATTCATTTTAAAGTTTCGACCCCGGTTGTCGCGCTGGTATTCGAGATAATCGCGAATAACAGCAATCGCTCCCAAAATTTTCAAAGTACCGCGAGTTTTCAGAGTCATTCCGCACCATCGGCGAACACAAAGTCGTCCGATCTTCGAAAACGACCACTGATCCTTGCGTGTCGCGACATTGCGATCAATTCATATTAAAGTTTCGACCCCGGTCGTGGCGCTGGTTTTCGAGGTAATCGCGAATAACCGCAATCGCTCCGAAAATTTTCATAGTACCGCGAGTGTTCAGAGTCCTTCCGCACCATCGGCGAACACAAAGTCGTCCGATCTTCGAAAACGACAACTGATCCTTGCGTGTCCCGACATTGCGATCATTTCATATTAAGGTTTCGCCAACGGTCGTCGCGCTGGTTTTCGAGATAATCGGGAATAACCGCAATCGCTCCGAAAATTTTCAAAGTCCCGCGAGTTTTCAGAGTCCTTCCGCACCATCGTCCGAACACAAAGTCGTCCGATCTTCGAAAACGACCACTGATCCTTGCGTGTCGCGACATTTCGATCAATTCATATTAAGGTTTCGACCCCGGTCGTGGTGCTCGGTTTCGAGATAATCGCGAATGACCCCAATCGGTCCGAAAAATTTTCTAAGTACCGCGAGTTGTCAGAGTCCTTCCGAACATTCGTCCGAACACAAAGTCGCCCGATCGTCGAAAACGACAACTGATCCTTGCGTGTTGCGACATAGCGATCAATTCATATTAAGGTTTCGACCACGACCCTCGCGCTTGTTTTCGAGAAAATCGCGAATAACCCTAGTCGCTCCCAAAATTTTCAATGTACCGCGAGTTGTCAGATTCCTTCCGAACCTTCGTCCGAACACAAAGTCGTCCGATCTTCGGAAACGACAACTGAGCCTTGCGTGTCGTGGCTTTGTGATCAATTCATTTTAAAGTTTCGACCCCGGTTGTCGCGCTGGTTTTCGAGGTAATCGCGAATATCCACAATCGCTCCCAATATTTTCAAAGTACCGCGAGTTGTCAGAGTCCTTCCGCACCTTCGTCCGAACACAAAGTCGCCCGATCGTCGAAAACGACCACTGATCCTTGCGTATTGCGACATTGCGATCAATTCATATTAAGGTTTCGACCACGGCACTCGCGCTGGTTTTCGAGATAATCGCAAATAACCCTAATCGCTCCCAAAATTTTCAAAGTACCGCGAGTTTTCAGAGTCCTTCCGCACCATCGGCGAACACAAAGTCGTCCGATCTTCGAAAACGACCACTGACCCTTGCGTGTCGCGACATTGCGATCAATTCATATTAAGGTTTCGACCCCGGTCGTCGCGCTGGTTTTCGAGATAATCGCGAATAACCGCAATCGGTCCGCAAAATTTTCAATGTACCGCGAGTAGTCAGAGTCCTTCCGCACCATCGGCGAACACATAGTCGTCCGATCTTCGAAAACGACCACTGATCCTTGCGTGTCGCGACATTGCGATCAATTCATTTTAAGGTTTCGACCCCGGTTGTCGCGCTGGTTTTCGAGATAATCGCGAATGACCGCAATCGCTCCCAAAATTTTCAAAGTACCGCGAGTTTTCAGAGTACTTCCGCACCATCGTCCGAACACAAAGTCGTCCGATCTTCGAAAACGACCACTGATCCTTGCGTGTGCGACATTGCGATCAATTCATATTAAGGTTTCGACCACGGCCCTCGCGCTGGTTTTCGAGATAATCGCGAATAACCCTAATCGCTCCCAAAATTTTCAAAGTACCGCGAGTTTTCAGAGTCTTTCCGCACCATCTGCCGAACACAATGTCGTCCGATCTTCGAAAACGACCACTGATATTTGCGTGTCGCGACATTGCGATCAATTCATATTAAGGTTTGGACCTCGGCCCTCGCGCTGGTTTTCGAGATAATCGCGAATAACCCTAATCGCTCCCAAAATTTTCATAGTACCGCGAGTGTTCAGAGTCCTTCCGCACCATCGGCGAACACAAAGTCGTCCGATCTTCGAAAACGACAACTGATCCTTGCGTGTCCCGACATTGCGATCATTTCATATTAAGGTTTCGCCAACGGTCGTCGCGCTGGTTTTCGAGATAATCGGGAATAACCGCAATCGCCCCGAAAATTTTCAAAGTCCCGCGAGTTTTCAGAGTCCTTCCGCACCATCGTCCGAACACAAAGTCGTCCGATTGTAGAAAACGACCACTGATCCTTGCGTGTCGCGGCATTGCGATCAATTCATATTAAGGTTTCGACCACGGCCCTCGCGCTGGTTTTCGAGAAAATCGCGAATAACCTTAATCGCTCCCAAAATTTTCAAAGTACCGCGAGTTTTCAGAGTCCTTCCGCACCATCGGCGAACACAAAGTCGTCCGATCATCGAAAACGACAACTGACCCTTGCGTGTCGCGGTATTGCGATCAATTCATATTAAGGTTTCGACCACGGCCCTCGCGCTGGTTTTCGAGATAATCGCGAATAACCCTAATCGCTCCCAAAATTTTCAAAGTACCGCGAGTTGTCAGAGTCCTTCCGCACCTTCGTCCGAACCCAAAGAAGCCCGATCGTCGAAAACGACCACAGATCCTTGCGTGTTGCGACATTGCGATCAATTCATATTAAGGTTTCGACCCCGGTCGTCGCGCTGGTATTCGAGATAATCGCGAATAACCGCAATCGCTCCCAAAATTTTCAAAGTACCGCGAGTTTTCAGAGTCATTCCGCACCATCGGCGAACACAAAGTCGTCCGATCTTCGAAAACGACAACTGACCCTTTGCGTGTCGCGGCATTGCGATCAATTCATTTTAAAGTTTCGACCCCGGTTGTCGCGCTGGTTTTCGAGGTAATCGCGAATATCCACAATCGCTCCCAATATTTTCAAAGTACCGCGAGTTGTCAGAGTCCTTCCGCACCTTCGTCCGAACACAAAGACGCCCGATCGTCGAAAACGACCACAGATCCTTGCGTGTTGCGACATTGCGATCAATTCATATTAAGGTTTCGACCCCGGTCGTCGCGCTGGTTTTCGAGACAATCGCGAATAACCCTAATCACTCCCAAAATTTTCAAAGTACAGCGAGTTTTCAGAGTCCTTCCGCACCATCGTCCGAACACAAAGTCGTCCGATTGTAGAAAACGACCACTGATCCTTGCGTGTCGCGGCATTGCGATCAATTCATATTAAGGTTTCGACCACGGCCCTCGCGCTGGTTTTCGAGAAAATCGCGAATAACCTTAATCGCTCTCAAAATTTTCAAAGTACCGCGAGTTTTCAGAGTCCTTCCGCACCATCGGCGAACACAAAGTCGTCCGATCATCGAAAACGACAACTGACCCTTGCGTGTCGCGGTATTGCGATCAATTCATTTTAAAGTTTCGACCCCGGTTGTCGCGCTGGTTTTCGAGGTAATCGCGAATATCCACAATCGCTCACAATATTTTCAAAGTACCGCGAGTTGTCAGAGTCATTCCGCACCTTCGTCCGAACACAAAGACGCCCGATCGTCGAAAACGACCACAGATCCTTGCGTATTGCGACATTGCGATCAATTCATATTAAGGTTTCGACCCCGGTCGTCGCGCTGGTATTCGAGATAATCGCGAATAACCGCAATCGCTTCCAAAATTTTCAAAGTACCGCGAGTTTTCAGAGTCATTCCGCACCATCGGCGAACACAAAGTCGTCCGATCTTCGAAAACGACAACTGACCCTTGCGTGTCGCGGCATTGCGATCAATTCATTTTAAAGTTTCGACCCCGGTTGTCGCGCTGGTTTTCGAGGTAATCGCGAATATCCACAATCGCTCCCAATATTTTCAAAGTACCGCGAGTTGTCAGAGTCCTTCCGCACCTTCGTCCGAACACAAAGTCGCCCGATCGTCGAAAACGACCACTGATCCTTGCGTATTGCGACATTGCGATCAATTCATATTAAGGTTTCGACCACGGCCCTCGCGCTGGTTTTCGAGATAATCGCAAATAACCCTAATCGCTCCCAAAATTTTCAAAGTACCGCGAGTTTTCAGAGTCCTTCCGCACCATCGGCGAACACAAAGTCGTCCGATCTTCGAAAACGACAACTGACCCTTGCGTGTCGCGGCATTGCGATCAATTCATTTTAAAGTTTCGACCCCGGTTGTCGCGCTGGTTTTCGAGGTAATCGCGAATATCCACAATCGCTCCCAATATTTTCAAAGTACCGCGAGTAGTCAGAGTCCTTCCGCACCTTCGTCCGAACACAAAGTCGCCCGATCGTCGAAAACGACCACTGATCCTTGCGTATTGCGACATTGCGATCAATTCATATTAAGGTTTCGACCACGGCCCTCGCGCTGGTTTTCGAGATAATCGCAAATAACCCTAATCGCTCCCAAAATTTTCAAAGTACCGCGAGTTTTCAGAGTCCTTCCGCACCATCGGCGAACACAAAGTCGTCCGATCTTTGAAAACGACCACTGAACCTTGCGTGTCGCGACATTGCGATCAATTCATATTAAGGTTTCGACCCCGGTCGTCGCGCTGGTTTTCGAGATAATCGCGAATAACCGCAATCGGTCCGCAAAATTTTCAATGTACCGCGAGTAGTCAGAGTCCTTCCACACCATCGGCGAACACATAGTCGTCCGATCTTCGAAAACGACCACTGATCCTTGCGTGTCGTGACATTGCGATCAATTCATATTAAGGTTTCGACCCCGGTCGTCGCGCTGGTTTTCGAGATAATCGCGAATAACCGCAATCGGTCCGCAAAATTTTCAATGTACCGCGAGTAGTCAGAGTCCTTCCGCACCATCGTCCGAACACAAAGTCGTCCGATTTTCGAAAAAGACCACTGATCCTTGCGTGTTGCGACATTGCGATCAATTCATATTAAGGTTTCGACCCCGGTCGTCGCGCTGGTTTTCGAGATAATCGGGAATAACCGCAATCGCTCCCAAAATTTTCAATGTACCGCGAGTAGTCAGAGTCCTTCCGCACCATCGTCCGAACACAAAGTCGTCCGATTGTAGAAAACGACCACTGATCCTTGCGTGTCGCGGCATTGCGATCAATTCATATTAAGGTTTCGACCACGGCCCTCGCGCTGGTTTTCGAGAAAATCGCGAATAACCTTAATCGCTCCCAAAATTTTCAAAGTACCGCGAGTTTTCAGAGTCCTTCCGCACCATCGGCGAACACAAAGTCGTCCGATCATCGAAAACGACAACTGACCCTTGCGTGTCGCGGTATTGCGATCAATTCATTTTAAAGTTTCGACCCCGGTTGTCGCGCTGGTTTTCGAGGTAATCGCGAATATCCACAATCGCTCACAATATTTTCAAAGTACCGCGAGTTGTCAGAGTCATTCCGCACCTTCGTCCGAACACAAAGACGCCCGATCGTCGAAAACGACCACAGATCCTTGCGTATTGCGACATTGCGATCAATTCATATTAAGGTTTCGACCCCGGTCGTCGCGCTGGTATTCGAGATAATCGCGAATAACCGCAATCGCTTCCAAAATTTTCAAAGTACCGCGAGTTTTCAGAGTCATTCCGCACCATCGGCGAACACAAATTCGTCCGATCTTCGAAAGCGACATCTGACCCTTGCGTGTCGCGGCATTGCGATCAATTCATTTTAAAGTTTCGACCCCGGTTGTCGCGCTGGTTTTCGAGGTAATCGCGAATATCCACAATCGCTCCCAATATTTTCAAAGTACCGCGAGTTGTCAGAGTCCTTCCGCACCTTCGTCCGAACACAAAGTCGCCCGATCGTCGAAAACGACCACTGATCCTTGCGTATTGCGACATTGCGATCAATTCATATTAAGGTTTCGACCACGGCCCTCGCGCTGGTTTTCGAGATAATCGCAAATAACCCTAATCGCTCCCAAAATTTTCAAAGTACCGCGAGTTTTCAGAGTCCTTCCGCACCATCGGCGAACACAAAGTCGTCCGATCTTTGAAAACGACCACTGAACCTTGCGTGTCGCGACATTGCGATCAATTCATATTAAGGTTTCGACCCCGGTCGTCGCGCTGGTTTTCGAGATAATCGCGAATAACCGCAATCGGTCCGCAAAATTTTCAATGTACCGCGAGTAGTCAGAGTCCTTCCACACCATCGGCGAACACATAGTCGTCCGATCTTCGAAAACGACCACTGATCCTTGCGTGTCGTGACATTGCGATCAATTCATATTAAGGTTTCGACCCCGGTCGTCGCGCTGGTTTTCGAGATAATCGCGAATAACCGCAATCGGTCCGCAAAATTTTCAATGTACCGCGAGTAGTCAGAGTCCTTCCGCACCATCGTCCGAACACAAAGTCGTCCGATTTTCGAAAAAGACCACTGATCCTTGCGTGTTGCGACATTGCGATCAATTCATATTAAGGTTTCGACCCCGGTCGTCGCGCTGGTTTTCGAGATAATCGGGAATAACCGCAATCGCTCCCAAAATTTTCAAAGTACCGTGAGTTTTCAGAGTCCTTCCGCACCATCGTCCGAACACAAAGTCGTCCGATTGTAGAAAACGACCACTGATCCTTGCGTGTCGCGGCATTGCGATCAATTCATATTAAGGTTTCGACCACGGCCCTCGCGCTGGTTTTCGAGAAAATCGCGAATAACCTTAATCGCTCCCAAAATTTTCAAAGTACCGCGAGTTTTCAGAGTCCTTCCGCACCATCGGCGAACACAAAGTCGTCCGATCATCGAAAACGACCACAGATCCTTGCGTATTGCGACATTGCGATCAATTCATATTAAGGTTTCGACCCCGGTCGTCGCGCTGGTATTCGAGATAATCGTGAATAACCGCAATCGCTTCCAAAATTTTCAAAGTACCGCGAGTTTTCAGATTCATTCCGCACCATCGGCGAACACAAAGTCGTCCGATCTTCGAAAACGACAACTGACCCTTGCGTGTCGCGGCATTGCGATCAATTCATTTTAAAGTTTCGACCCCGGTTGTCGCGCTGGTTTTCGAGCTAATCGCGAATATCCACAATCGCTCCCAATATTTTCAAAGTACCGCGAGTTGTCAGAGTCCTTCCGCACCTTCGTCCGAACACAAAGACGCCCGATCGTCGAAAACGACCACAGATCCTTGCGTGTAGCGACATTGCGATCCATTCATATTAAGGTTTCGACCACGGCCCTCGCGCTGGTTTTCGAGAAAATCGCGAATAACCTTAATCGCTCCCAAAATTTTCAAAGTACCGCGAGTTTTCAGAGTCCTTCCGCACCATCGGCGAACACAAAGTCGTCCGATCATCGAAAACGACAACTGACCCTTGCGTGTCGCGGTATTGCGATCAATTCATTTTAAAGTTTCGACACCGGTTGTCGCGCTGGTTTTCGAGGTAATCGCGAATATCCACAATCGCTCCCAATATTTTCAAAGTACCGCGAGTTGTCAGAGTCCTTCCGCACCTTCGTCCGAACACAAAGTCGCCCGATCGTCGAAAACGACCACTGATCCTTGCGTATTGCGACATTGCGATCAATTCATATTAAGGTTTCGACCACGGCCCTCGCGCTGGTTTTCGAGATAATCGCAAATAACCCTAATCGCTCCCAAAATTTTCAAAGTACCGCGAGTTTTCAGAGTCCTTCCGCACCATCGGCGAACACAAAGTCGTCCGATCTTTGAAAACGACCACTGAACCTTGCGTGTCGCGACATTGCGATCAATTCATATTAAGGTTTCGACCCCGGTCGTCGCGCTGGTTTTCGAGATAATCGCGAATAACCGCAATCGGTCCGCAAAATTTTCAATGTACCGTGAGTAGTCAGAGTCCTTCCGCACCATCGGCGAACACATAGTCGTCCGATCTTCGAAAACGACCACTGATCCTTGCGTGTCGCGACATTTCGATCAATTCATATTAAGGTTTCGACCCCGGTCGTGGTGCTCGGTTTCGAGATAATCGCGAATAAACCCAATCGTTCCGAAAAATTTTCTAAGTACCGCGAGTTGTCAGAGTCCTTCCGAACATTCGTCCGAACACAAAGACGCCCGATCGTCGAAAACGACCACAGATCCTTGCGTATTGCGACATTGCGATCAATTCATATTAAGGTTTCGACCCCGGTCGTCGCGCTGGTATTCGAGATAATCGTGAATAACCGCAATCGCTTCCAAAATTTTCAAAGTACCGCGAGTTTTCAGATTCATTCCGCACCATCGGCGAACACAAAGACGCCCGATCGTCGAAAACGACCACAGATCCTTGCGTATTGCGACATTGCGATCAATTCATATTAAGGTTTCGACCCCGGTCGTCGCGCTGGTATTCGAGATAATCGCGAATAACCGCAATCGCTTCCAAAATTTTCAAAGTACCGCGAGTTTTCAGAGTCATTCCGCACCATCGGCGAACACAAAGTCGTCCGATCTTCGAAAACGACAACTGACCCTTGCGTGTCGCGGCATTGCGATCAATTCATTTTAAAGTTTCGACCCCGGTTGTCGCGCTGGTTTTCGAGGTAATCGCGAATATCCACAATCGCTCCCAATATTTTCAAAGTACCGCGAGTTGTCAGAGTCCTTCCGCACCTTCGTCCGAACACAAAGTCGCCCGATCGTCGAAAACGACCACTGATCCTTGCGTATTGCGACATTGCGATCAATTCATATTAAGGTTTCGACCACGGCCCTCGCGCTGGTTTTCGAGATAATCGCAAATAACCCTAATCGCTCCCAAAATTTTCAAAGTACCGCGAGTTTTCAGAGTCCTTCCGCACCATCGGCGAACACAAAGTCGTCCGATCTTTGAAAACGACCACTGAACCTTGCGTGTCGCGACATTGCGATCAATTCATATTAAGGTTTCGACCCCGGTCGTCGCGCTGGTTTTCGAGATAATCGCGAATAACCGCAATCGGTCCGCAAAATTTTCAATGTACCGCGAGTAGTCAGAGTCCTTCCACACCATCGGCGAACACATAGTCGTCCGATCTTCGAAAACGACCACTGATCCTTGCGTGTCGTGACATTGCGATCAATTCATATTAAGGTTTCGACCCCGGTCGTCGCGCTGGTTTTCGAGATAATCGCGAATAACCGCAATCGGTCCGCAAAATTTTCAATGTACCGCGAGTAGTCAGAGTCCTTCCGCACCATCGTCCGAACACAAAGTCGTCCGATTTTCGAAAAAGACCACTGATCCTTGCGTGTTGCGACATTGCGATCAATTCATATTAAGGTTTCGACCCCGGTCGTCGCGCTGGTTTTCGAGATAATCGGGAATAACCGCAATCGCTCCCAAAATTTTCAAAGTACCGTGAGTTTTCAGAGTCCTTCCGCACCATCGTCCGAACACAAAGTCGTCCGATTGTAGAAAACGACCACTGATCCTTGCGTGTCGCGGCATTGCGATCAATTCATATTAAGGTTTCGACCACGGCCCTCGCGCTGGTTTTCGAGAAAATCGCGAATAACCTTAATCGCTCCCAAAATTTTCAAAGTACCGCGAGTTTTCAGAGTCCTTCCGCACCATCGGCGAACACAAAGTCGTCCGATCATCGAAAACGACAACTGACCCTTGCGTGTCGCGGTATTGCGATCAATTCATTTTAAAGTTTCGACCCCGGTTGTCGCGCTGGTTTTCGAGGTAATCGCGAATATCCACAATCGCTCACAATATTTTCAAAGTACCGCGAGTTGTCAGAGTCATTCCGCACCTTCGTCCGAACACAAAGACGCCCGATCGTCGAAAACGACCACAGATCCTTGCGTATTGCGACATTGCGATCAATTCATATTAAGGTTTCGACCCAGGTCGTCGCGCTGGTATTCGAGATAATCGTGAATAACCGCAATCGCTTCCAAAATTTTCAAAGTACCGCGAGTTTTCAGATTCATTCCGCACCATCGGCGAACACAAAGTCGTCCGATCTTCGAAAACGACAACTGACCCTTGCGTGTCGCGGCATTGCGATCAATTCATTTTAAAGTTTCGACCCCGGTTGTCGCGCTGGTTTTCGAGCTAATCGCGAATATCCACAATCGCTCCCAATATTTTCAAAGTACCGCGAGTTGTCAGAGTCCTTCCGCACCTTCGTCCGAACACAAAGACGCCCGATCGTCGAAAACGACCACAGATCCTTGCGTGTAGCGACATTGCGATCCATTCATATTAAGGTTTCGACCACGGCCCTCGCGCTGGTTTTCGAGAAAATCGCGAATAACCTTAATCGCTCCCAAAATTTTCAAAGTACCGCGAGTTTTCAGAGTCCTTCCGCACCATCGGCGAACACAAAGTCGTCCGATCTTTGAAAACGACCACTGAACCTTGCGTGTCGCGACATTGCGATCAATTCATATTAAGGTTTCGACCCCGGTCGTCGCGCTGGTTTTCGAGATAATCGCGAATAACCGCAATCGGTCCGCAAAATTTTCAATGTACCGCGAGTAGTCAGAGTCCTTCCACACCATCGGCGAACACATAGTCGTCCGATCTTCGAAAACGACCACTGATCCTTGCGTGTCGTGACATTGCGATCAATTCATATTAAGGTTTCGACCCCGGTCGTGGTGCTCGGTTTCGAGATAATCGCGAATGACCCCAATCGGTCCGAAAAATTTTCTAAGTACCGCGAGTTGTCAGAGTCCTTCCGAACATTCGTCCGAACACAAAGTCGCCCGATCGTCGAAAACGACCACTGATCCTTGCGTGTTGCGACATTGCGATCAATTCATATTAAGGTTTCGACCACGACCCTCGCGCTTGTTTTCGAGAAAATCGCGAATAACCCTAGTCGCTCCCAAAATTTTCAATGTACCGCGAGTTGTCAGATTCCTTCCGAACCTTCGTCCGAACACAAAGTCGTCCGATCTTCGAAAACGACAACTGAGCCTTGCGTGTCGTGGCTTTGTGATCAATTCATTTTAAAGTTTCGACCCCGGTTGTCGCGCTGGTATTCGAGATAATCGCGAATAACAGCAATCGCTCCCAAAATTTTCAAAGTACCGCGAGTTTTCAGAGTCATTCCGCACCATCGGCGAACACAAAGTCGTCCGATCTTCGAAAACGACCACTGATCCTTGCGTGTCGCGACATTGCGATCAATTCATATTAAAGTTTCGACCCCGGTCGTGGCGCTGGTTTTCGAGGTAATCGCGAATAACCGCAATCGCTCCGAAAATTTTCATAGTACCGCGAGTGTTCAGAGTCCTTCCGCACCATCGGCGAACACAAAGTCGTCCGATCTTCGAAAACGACCACTGATCCTTGCGTGTCGCGACATTTCGATCAAATCATATTAAGGTTTCGACCCCGGTCGTGGTGCTCGGTTTCGAGATAATCGCGAATGACCCCAATCGGTCCGAAAAATTTTCTAAGTACCGCGAGTTGTCAGAGTCCTTCCGAACATTCGTCCGAACACAAAGTCGCCCGATCGTCGAAAACGACAACTGATCCTTGCGTGTTGCGACATTGCGATCAATTCATATTAAGGTTTCGACCACGACCCTCGCGCTTGTTTTCGAGAAAATCGCGAATAACCCTAGTCGCTCCCAAAATTTTCAATGTACCGCGAGTTGTCAGATTCCTTCCGAACCTTCGTCCGAACACAAAGTCGTCCGATCTTCGGAAACGACAACTGAGCCTTGCGTGTCGTGGCTTTGTGATCAATTCATTTTAAAGTTTCGACCCCGGTTGTCGCGCTGGTTTTCGAGGTAATCGCGAATATCCACAATCGCTCCCAATATTTTCAAAGTACCGCGAGTTGTCAGAGTCCTTCCGCACCTTCGTCCGAACACAAAGTCGCCCGATCGTCGAAAACGACCACTGATCCTTGCGTATTGCGACATTGCGATCAATTCATATTAAGGTTTCGACCACGGCACTCGCGCTGGTTTTCGAGATAATCGCAAATAACCCTAATCGCTCCCAAAATTTTCAAAGTACCGCGAGTTTTCAGAGTCCTTCCGCACCATCGGCGAACACAAAGTCGTCCGATCTTCGAAAACGACAACTGACCCTTGCGTGTCGCGGTATTGCGATCAATTCATATTAAGGTTTCGACCACGACCCTCGCGCTGGTTTTCGAGATAATCGCGAATAACCCTAATCGCTCCCAAAATTTTCAAAGTACCGCGAGTTGTCAGAGTCCTTCCGCACCTTCGACCGAACCCAAAGAAGCCCGATCGTCGAAAACGACCACAGATCCTTGCGTGTTGCGACATTGCGATCAATTCATATTAAGGTTTCGACCACGGTCGTCGCGCTGGTTTTCGAGATAATCGCGAATAACCGCAATCGGTCCGCAAAATTTTCAATGTACCGCGAGTGTTCAGAGTCCTTCCGCACCATCGGCGAACACAAAGTCGTCCGATCTTCGAAAACGACAACTGATCCTTGCGTGTCCCGACATTGCGATCATTTCATATTAAGGTTTCGACCCCGGTCGTCGCGCTGGTTTTCGAGATAATCGCGAATAACCCTAATCATTCCCAAAATTTTCAAAGTACAGCGAGTTTTCAGAATCCTTCCGCACCATCGTCCGAACACAAAGTCGTCCGATTGTAGAAAACGACCACTGATGCTTGCGTGTCCCGACATTGCGACCAATTCATATTAAGGTTTCGACCCTGGTCGTCGCGCTGGTTTTCGAGATAATCGCGAATAACCGCAATCGGTCCGCAAAATTTTCATAGTACCGCGTGTTTTCAGAGTCTTTCCGCACCATCGTCCGAACACAAAGTCGTCCGATCTTAGAAAACGACCACTGATCCTTGCGTGTCGCGACATTTCGATCAATTCATATTAAGGTTTCGACCCCGGTCGTGGTGCTCGGTTTCGAGATAATCGCGAATAACCCCAATCGGTCCGCAAAATTTTCAATGTACCGCGAGTAGTCAGAGTCCTTCCGCACCATCGGCGAACACAAAGTCGTCCGATCTTCGAAAACGACAACTGACCCTTTGCGTGTCGCGGCATTGCGATCAATTCATTTTAAAGTTTCGACCCCGGTTGTCGCGCTGGTTTTCGAGGTAATCGCGAATATCCACAATCGCTCCCAATATTTTCAAAGTACCGCGAGTTGTCAGAGTCCTTCCGCACCTTCGTCCGAACACAAAGACGCCCGATCGTCGAAAACGACCACAGATCCTTGCGTGTTGCGACATTGCGATCAATTCATATTAAGGTTTCGACCCCGGTCGTCGCGCTGGTTTTCGAGGTAATCGCGAATATCCACAATCGCTCCCAATATTTTCAAAGTACCGCGAGTTGTCAGAGTCCTTCCGCACTTTCGTCCGAACACATAGTCGCCCGATCGTCGAAAACGACCACTGATCCTTGCGTATTGCGACATTGCGATCAATTCATATTAAGGTTTCGACCACGGCCCTCGCGCTGGTTTTCGAGATAATCGCGAATAACCCTAATCGCTCCCAAAATTTTCAAAGTACCGCGAGTTTTCAGAGTCATTCCGCACCATCAGCGAACACAAAGTCGTCCGATCTTCGAAAACGACAACTGACCCTTTGCGTGTCGCGGCATTGCGATCAATTCATTTTAAAGTTTCGACCCCGGTTGTCGCGCTGGTTTTCGAGGTAATCGCGAATATCCACAATCGCTCCCAATATTTTCAAAGTACCGCGAGTTGTCAGAGTCCTTCCGCACCTTCGTCCGAACACAAAGACGCCCGATCGTCGAAAACGACCACAGATCCTTGCGTGTTGCGACATTGCGATCAATTCATATTAAGGTTTCGACCCCGGTCGTCGCGCTGGTTTTCGAGACAATCGCGAATAACCCTAATCACTCCCAAAATTTTCAAAGTACAGCGAGTTTTCAGAGTCCTTCCGCACCATCGTCCGAACACAAAGTCGTCCGATTGTAGAAAACGACCACCGATCCTTGCGTGTCGCGGCATTGCGATCAATTCATATTAAGGTTTCGACCACGGCCCTCGCGCTGGTTTTCGAGAAAATCGCGAATATCCACAATCGCTCACAATATTTTCAAAGTACCGCGAGTTGTCAGAGTCCTTCCGCACTTTCGTCCGAACACAAAGTCGCCCGATCGTCGAAAACGACCACTGATCCTTGCGTGTCGTGACATTGCGATCAATTCATATTAAGGTTTCGACCCCGGTCGTCGCGCTGGTTTTCGAGATAATCGCGAATAACCGCAATCGGTCCGCAAAATTTTCAATGTACCGCGAGTAGTCAGAGTCCTTCCGCACCATCGTCCGAACACAAAGTCGTCCGATTTTCGAAAACGACCACTGATCCTTGCGTGTTGCGACATTGCGATCAATTCATATTAAGGTTTCGACCCCGGTCGTCGCGCTGGTTTTCGAGATAATCGGGAATAACCGCAATCGCTCCCAAAATTTTCAAAGTACCGTGAGTTTTCAGAGTCCTTCCGCACCATCGTCCGAACACAAAGTCGTCCGATTGTAGAAAACGACCACTGATCCTTGCGTGTCGCGGCATTGCGATCAATTCATATTAAGGTTTCGACCACGGCCCTCGCGCTGGTTTTCGAGAAAATCGCGAATAACCTTAATCGCTCCCAAAATTTTCAAAGTACCGCGAGTTTTCAGAGTCCTTCCGCACCATCGGCGAACACAAAGTCGTCCGATCATCGAAAACGACAACTGACCCTTGCGTGTCGCGGTATTGCGATCAATTCATTTTAAAGTTTCGACCCCGGTTGTCGCGCTGGTTTTCGAGGTAATCGCGAATATCCACAATCGCTCACAATATTTTCAAAGTACCGCGAGTTGTCAGAGTCCTTCCGCACTTTCGTCCGAACACAAAGTCGCCCGATCGTCGAAAACGACCACTGATCCTTGCGTATTGCGACATTGCGATCAATTCATATTAAGGTTTCGACCACGGCCCTCGCGCTGGTTTTCGAGATAATCGCGAATAACCCTAATCGCTCCCAAAATTTTCAAAGTACCGCGAGTTGTCAGAGTCCTTCCGCACCTTCGTCCGAACACAAAGACGCCCGATCGTCGAAAACGACCACAGATCCTTGCGTGTTGCGACATTCCGATCAATTCATATTAAGGTTTCGACCCCGGTCGTCGCGCTGGTATTCGAGATAATCGCGAATAACCGCAACCGCTCCATAAATTTTCAAAGTACCGTGAGTTTTCAGAGTCATTCCGCACCATCGGCGAACACAAAGTCGTCCGATCTTCGAAAACGACAACTGACCCTTTGCGTGTCGCGGCATTGCGATCAATTCATTTTAAAGTTTCGACCCCGGTTGTCGCGCTGGTTTTCGAGGTAATCGCGAATATCCACAATCGCTCCCAATATTTTCAAAGTACCGCGAGTTGTCAGAGTCCTTCCGCACCTTCGTCCGAACACAAAGACGACCGATCGTCGAAAACGACCACAGATCCTTGCGTGTTGCGACATTGCGATCAATTCATATTAAGGTTTCGACCCCGGTCGTCGCGCTGGTTTTCGAGACAATCGCGAATAACCCTAATCACTCCCAAAATTTTCAAAGTACAGCGAGTTTTCAGAGTCCTTCCGCACCATCGTCCGAACACAAAGTCGTCCGATTGTAGGAAACGACCACTGATCCTTGCGTGTCGCGGCATTGCGATCAATTCATATTAAGGATTCGACCACGGCCCTCGCGCTGGTTTTCGAGAAAATCGCGAATAACCCTAGTCGCTCCCAAAATTTTCAATGTACCGCGAGTTGCCAGATTCCTTCCGAACCTTCGTCCGAACACAAAGTCGTCCGATCTTCGAAAACGACAACTGAGCCTTGCGTGTCGTGGCTTTGTGATCAATTCATTTTAAAGTTTCGACCCCGGTTGTCGCGCTGGTATTCGAGATAATCGCGAATAACAGCAATCGCTCCCAAAATTTTCAAAGTACCGCGAGTTTTCAGAGTCATTCCGCACCATCGGCGAACACAAAGTCGTCCGATCTTCGAAAACGACCACTGATCCTTGCGTGTCGCGACATTGCGATCAATTCATATTAAAGTTTCGACCCCGGTCGTGGCGCTGGTTTTCGAGGTAATCGCGAATAACCGCAATCGCTCCGAAAATTTTCATAGTACCGCGAGTGTTCAGAGTCCTTCCGCACCATCGGCGAACACAAAGTCGTCCGATCTTCGAAAACGACAACTGATCCTTACGTGTCCCGACATTGCGATCATTTCATATTAAGGTTTCGCCAACGGTCGTCGCGCTGGTTTTCGAGATAATCGGGAATAACCGCAATCGCTCCGAAAATTTTCAAAGTCCCGCGAGTTTTCAGAGTCCTTCCGCACCATCGTCCGAACACAAAGTCGTCCGATCTTCGAAAACGACCACTGATTCTTGCGTGTCGCGACATTTCGATCAATTCATATTAAGGTTTCGACCCCGGTCGTGGTGCTCGGTTTCGAGATAATCGCGAATGACCCCAATCGGTCCGAAAAATTTTCTAAGTACCGCGAGTTGTCAGAGTCCTTCCGAACATTCGTCCGAACACAAAGTCGCCCGATCGTCGAAAACGACCACTGATCCTTGCGTGTTGCGACATTGCGATCAATTCATATTAAGGTTTCGACCACGACCCTCGCGCTTGTTTTCGAGAAAATCGCGAATAACCCTAGTCGCTCCCAAAATTTTCAATGTACCGCGAGTTGTCAGATTCCTTCCGAACCTTCGTCCGATCTTCGAAAACGACAACTGACCCTTGCGTGTCGCGACATTGCGATCAATTCATATTAAGGTTTCGACCCCGGTCGTCGCGCTGGTTTTCGAGATAATCGCGAATAACCGCAATCGGTCCGCAAAATTTTCATAGTACCGCGAGTGTTCAGAGTCCTTCCGCACCATCGGCGAACACAAAGTCGTCCGATCTTCGAAAACGACAACTGATCCTTGCGTGTCCCGACATTGCGATCATTTCATATTAAGGTTTCGTCAACGGTCGTCGCGCTGGTTTTCGAGATAATCGGGAATAACCGCAATCGCTCCGAAAATTTTCAAAGTCCCGCGAGTTTTCAGAGTCCTTCCGCACCATCGTCCGAACACAAAGTCGTCCGATTGTAGAAAACGACCACTGATCCTTGCGTGTCGCGGCATTGCGATCAATTCATATTAAGGTTTCGACCACGGCCCTCGCGCTGGTTTTCGAGAAAATCGCGAATAACCTTAATCGCTCCCAAAATTTTCAAAGTACCGCGAGTTTTCAGAGTCCTTCCGCACCATCGGCGAACACAAAGTCGTCCGATCATCGAAAACGACAACTGACCCTTGCGTGTCGCGGTATTGCGATCAATTCATATTAAGGTTTCGACCACGGCCCTCGCGCTGGTTTTCGAGATAATCGCGAATAACCCTAATCGCTCCCAAAATTTTCAAAGTACCGCGAGTTGTCAGAGTCCTTCCGCACCTTCGTCCGAACCCAAAGAAGCCCGATCGTCGAAAACGACCACAGATCCTTGCGTGTTGCGACATTGCGATCAATTCATATTAAGGTTTCGACCCCGGTCGTCGCGCTGGTATTCGAGATAATCGCGAATAACCGCAATCGCTCCCAAAATTTTCAAAGTACCGCGAGTTTTCAGAGTCATTCCGCACCATCGGCGAACACAAAGTCGTCCGATCTTCGAAAACGACAACTGACCCTTTGCGTGTCGCGGCATTGCGATCAATTCATTTTAACGTTTCGACCCCGGTTGTCGCGCTGGTTTTCGAGGTAATCGCGAATATCCACAATCGCTCCCAATATTTTCAAAGTACCGCGAGTTGTCAGAGTCCTTCCGCACCTTCGTCCGAACACAAAGACGCCCGATCGTCGAAAACGACCACAGATCCTTGCGTGTTGCGACATTGCGATCAATTCATATTAAGGTTTCGACCCCGGTCGTCGCGCTGGTTTTCGAGACAATCGCGAATAACCCTAATCACTCCCAAAATTTTCAAAGTACAGCGAGTTTTCAGAGTCCTTCCGCACCATCGTCCGAACACAAAGTCGTCCGATTGTAGAAAACGACCACTGATCCTTGCGTGTCGCGGCATTGCGATCAATTCATATTAAGGTTTCGACCACGGCCCTCGCGCTGGTTTTCGAGAAAATCGCGAATAACCTTAATCGCTCTCAAAATTTTCAAAGTACCGCGAGTTTTCAGAGTCCTTCCGCACCATCGGCGAACACAAAGTCGTCCGATCATCGAAAACGACAACTGACCCTTGCGTGTCGCGGTATTGCGATCAATTCATTTTAAAGTTTCGACCCCGGTTGTCGCGCTGGTTTTCGAGGTAATCGCGAATATCCACAATCGCTCACAATATTTTCAAAGTACCGCGAGTTGTCAGAGTCATTCCGCACCTTCGTCCGAACACAAAGACGCCCGATCGTCGAAAACGACCACAGATCCTTGCGTATTGCGACATTGCGATCAATTCATATTAAGGTTTCGACCCCGGTCGTCGCGCTGGTATTCGAGATAATCGCGAATAACCGCAATCGCTTCCAAAATTTTCAAAGTACCGCGAGTTTTCAGAGTCATTCCGCACCATCGGCGAACACAAAGTCGTCCGATCTTCGAAAACGACAACTGACCCTTGCGTGTCGCGGCATTGCGATCAATTCATTTTAAAGTTTCGACCCCGGTTGTCGCGCTGGTTTTCGAGGTAATCGCGAATATCCACAATCGCTCCCAATATTTTCAAAGTACCGCGAGTTGTCAGAGTCCTTCCGCACCTTCGTCCGAACACAAAGTCGCCCGATCGTCGAAAACGACCACTGATCCTTGCGTATTGCGACATTGCGATCAATTCATATTAAGGTTTCGACCACGGCCCTCGCGCTGGTTTTCGAGATAATCGCAAATAACCCTAATCGCTCCCAAAATTTTCAAAGTACCGCGAGTTTTCAGAGTCCTTCCGCACCATCGGCGAACACAAAGTCGTCCGATCTTTGAAAACGACCACTGAACCTTGCGTGTCGCGACATTGCGATCAATTCATATTAAGGTTTCGACCCCTGTCGTCGCGCTGGTTTTCGAGATAATCGCGAATAACCGCAATCGGTCCGCAAAATTTTCAATGTACCGCGAGTAGTCAGAGTCCTTCCACACCATCGGCGAACACATAGTCGTCCGATCTTCGAAAACGACCACTGATCCTTGCGTGTCGTGACATTGCGATCAATTCATATTAAGGTTTCGACCCCGGTCGTCGCGCTGGTTTTCGAGATAATCGCGAATAACCGCAATCGGTCCGCAAAATTTTCAATGTACCGCGAGTAGTCAGAGTCCTTCCGCACCATCGTCCGAACACAAAGTCGTCCGATTTTCGAAAAAGACCACTGATCCTTGCGTGTTGCGACATTGCGATCAATTCATATTAAGGTTTCGACCCCGGTCGTCGCGCTGGTTTTCGAGATAATCGGGAATAACCGCAATCGCTCCCAAAATTTTCAAAGTACCGTGAGTTTTCAGAGTCCTTCCGCACCATCGTCCGAACACAAAGTCGTCCGATTGTAGAAAACGACCACTGATCCTTGCGTGTCGCGGCATTGCGATCAATTCATATTAAGGTTTCGACCACGGCCCTCGCGCTGGTTTTCGAGAAAATCGCGAATAACCTTAATCGCTCCCAAAATTTTCAAAGTACCGCGAGTTTTCAGAGTCCTTCCGCACCATCGGCGAACACAAAGTCGTCCGATCATCGAAAACGACAACTGACCCTTGCGTGTCGCGGTATTGCGATCAATTCATTTTAAAGTTTCGACCCCGGTTGTCGCGCTGGTTTTCGAGGTAATCGCGAATATCCACAATCGCTCCCAATATTTTCAAAGTACCGCGAGTTGTCAGAGTCCTTCCGCACTTTCGTCCGAACACAAAGTCGCCCGATCGTCGAAAACGACCACTGATCCTTGCGTATTGCGACATTGCGATCAATTCATATTAAGGTTTCGACCACGGCCCTCGCGCTGGTTTTCGAGATAATCGCGAATAACCCTAATCGCTCCCAAAATTTTCAAAGTACCGCGAGTTGTCAGAGTCCTTCCGCACCTTTGTCCGAACACAAAGACGCCCGATCGTCGAAAACGACCACAGATCCTTGCGTGTTGCGACATTGCGATCAATTCATATTAAGGTTTCGACCCCGGTCGTCGCGCTGGTATTCGAGATAATCGCGAATAACCGCAATCGCTCCATAAATTTTCAAAGTACCGTGAGTTTTCAGAGTCATTCCGCACCATCGGCGAACACAAAGTCGTCCGATCTTCGAAAACGACAACTGACCGTTTGCGTGTCGCGGCATTGCGATCAATTCATTTTAAAGTTTCGACCCCGGTTGTCGCGCTGGTTTTCGAGGTAATCGCGAATATCCACAATCGCTCCCAATATTTTCAAAGTACCGCGAGTTGTCAGAGTCCTTCCGCACCTTCGTCCGAACACAAAGACGCCCGATCGTCGAAAACGACCACAGATCCTTGCGTGTTGCGACATTGCGATCAATTCATATTAAGGTTTCGACCCCGGTCGTCGCGCTGGTTTTCGAGACAATCGCGAATAACCCTAATCACTCCCAAAATTTTCAAAGTACAGCGAGTTTTCAGAGTCCTTCCGCACCATCGTCCGAACACAAAGTCGTCCGATTGTAGGAAACGACCACTGATCCTTGCGTGTCGCGGCATTGCGATCAATTCATATTAAGGATTCGACCACGGCCCTCGCGCTGGTTTTCGAGAAAATCGCGAATAACACTAGTCGCTCCCAAAATTTTCAATGTACCGCGAGTTGTCAGATTCCTTCCGAACCTTCGTCCGAACACAAAGTCGTCCGATCTTCGAAAACGACAACTGAGCCTTGCGTGTCGTGGCTTTGTGATCAATTCATTTTAAAGTTTCGACCCCGGTTGTCGCGCTGGTATTCGAGATAATCGCGAATAACAGCAATCGCTCCCAAAATTTTCAAAGTACCGCGAGTTTTCAGAGTCATTCCGCACCATCGGCGAACACAAAGTCGTCCGATCTTCGAAAACGACCACTGATCCTTGCGTGTCGCGACATTGCGATCAATTCATATTAAAGTTTCGACCCCGGTCGTGGCGCTGGTTTTCGAGGTAATCGCGAATAACCGCAATCGCTCCGAAAATTTTCATAGTACCGCGAGTGTTCAGAGTCCTTCCGCACCATCGGCGAACACAAAGTCGTCCGATCTTCGAAAACGACAACTGATCCTTGCGTGTCCCGACATTGCGATCATTTCATATTAAGGTTTCGCCAACGGTCGTCGCGCTGGTTTTCGAGATAATCGGGAATAACCGCAATCGCTCCGAAAATTTTCAAAGTACCGCGAGTTTTCAGAGTCATTCCGCACCATCGGCGAACACAAAGTCGTCCGATCTTCGAAAACGACAACTGACCCTTGCGTGTCGCGGCATTGCGATCAATTCATTTTAAAGTTTCGACCCCGGTTGTCGCGCTGGTTTTCGAGGTAATCGCGAATATCCACAATCGCTCCCAATATTTTCAAAGTACCGCGAGTTGTCAGAGTCCTTCCGCACCTTCGTCCGAACACAAAGTCGCCCGACCGTCGAAAACGACCACTGATCCTTGCGTATTGCGACATTGCGATCAATTCATATTAAGGTTTCGACCACGGCCCTCGCGCTGGTTTTCGAGATAATCGCAAATAACCCTAATCGCTCCCAAAATTTTCAAAGTACCGCGAGTTTTCAGAGTCCTTCCGCACCATCGGCGAACACAAAGTCGTCCGATCTTTGAAAACGACCACTGAACCTTGCGTGTCGCGACATTGCGATCAATTCATATTAAGGTTTCGACCCCGGTCGTCGCGCTGGTTTTCGAGATAATCGCGAATAACCGCAATCGGTCCGCAAAATTTTCAATGTACCGCGAGTAGTCAGAGTCCTTCCACACCATCGGCGAACACATAGTCGTCCGATCTTCGAAAACGACCACTGATCCTTGCGTGTCGTGACATTGCGATCAATTCATATTAAGGTTTCGACCCCGGTCGTCGCGCTGGTTTTCGAGATAATCGCGAATAACCGCAATCGGTCCGCAAAATTTTCAATGTACCGCGAGTAGTCAGAGTCCTTCCGCACCATCGTCCGAACACAAAGTCGTCCGATTTTCGAAAACGACCACTGATCCTTGCGTGTTGCGACATTGCGATCAATTCATATTAAGGTTTCGACCCCGGTCGTCGCGCTGGTTTTCGAGATAATCGGGAATAACCGCAATCGCTCCCAAAATTTTCAAAGTACCGTGAGTTTTCAGAGTCCTTCCGCACCATCGTCCGAACACAAAGTCGTCCGATTGTAGAAAACGACCACTGATCCTTGCGTGTCGCGGCATTGCGATCAATTCATATTAAGGTTTCGACCACGGCCCTCGCGCTGGTTTTCGAGAAAATCGCGAATAACCTTAATCGCTCCCAAAATTTTCAAAGTACCGCGAGTTTTCAGAGTCCTTCCGCACCATCGGCGAACACAAAGTCGTCCGATCATCGAAAACGACAACTGACCCTTGCGTGTCGCGGTATTGCGATCAATTCATTTTAAAGTTTCGACCCCGGTTGTCGCGCTGGTTTTCGAGGTAATCGCGAATATCCACAATCGCTCACAATATTTTCAAAGTACCGCGAGTTGTCAGAGTCCTTCCGCACCTTTGTCCGAACACAAAGACGCCCGATCGTCGAAAACGACCACAGATCCTTGCGTGTTGCGACATTGCGATCAATTCATATTAAGGTTTCGACCCCGGTCGTCGCGCTGGTTTTCGAGATAATCGCGAATAACCGCAATCGGTCCGCAAAATTTTCAATGTACCGCGAGTAGTCAGAGTCCTTCCACACCATCGGCGAACACATAGTCGTCCGATCTTCGAAAACGACCACTGATCCTTGCGTGTCGTGACATTGCGATCAATTCATATTAAGGTTTCGACCCCGGTCGTCGCGCTGGTTTTCGAGATAATCGCGAATAACCGCAATCGGTCCGCAAAATTTTCAATGTACCGCGAGTAGTCAGAGTCCTTCCGCACCATCGTCCGAACACAAAGTCGTCCGATTGTAGAAAACGACCACTGATCCTTGCGTGTCGCGGCATTGCGATCAATTCATATTAAGGTTTCGACCACGGCCCTCGCGCTGGTTTTCGAGAAAATCGCGAATAACCTTAATCGCTCCCAAAATTTTCAAAGTACCGCGAGTTTTCAGAGTCCTTCCGCACCATCGGCGAACACAAAGTCGTCCGATCATCGAAAACGACAACTGACCCTTGCGTGTCGCGGTATTGCGATCAATTCATTTTAAAGTTTCGACCCCGGTTGTCGCGCTGGTTTTCGAGGTAATCGCGAATATCCACAATCGCTCCCAATATTTTCAAAGTACCGCGAGTTGTCAGAGTCCTTCCGCACTTTCGTCCGAACACAAAGTCGCCCGATCGTCGAAAACGACCACTGATCCTTGCGTATTGCGACATTGCGATCAATTCATATTAAGGTTTCGACCACGGCCCTCGCGCTGGTTTTCGAGATAATCGCGAATAACCCTAATCGCTCCCAAAATTTTCAAAGTACCGCGAGTTGTCAGAGTCCTTCCGCACCTTCGTCCGAACACAAAGACGCCCGATCGTCGAAAACGACCACAGATCCTTGCGTGTTGCGACATTGCGATCAATTCATATTAAGGTTTCGACCCCGGTCGTCGCGCTGGTATTCGAGATAATCGCGAATAACCGCAATCGCTCCATAAATTTTCAAAGTACCGTGAGTTTTCAGAGTCATTCCGCACCATCGGCGAACACAAAGTCGTCCGATCTTCGAAAACGACAACTGACCCTTTGCGTGTCGCGGCATTGCGATCAATTCATTTTAAAGTTTCGACCCCGGTTGTCGCTCTGGTTTTCGAGGTAATCGCGAATATCCACAATCGCTCCCAATATTTTCAAAGTACCGCGAGTTGTCAGAGTCCTTCCGCACCTTCGTCCGAACACAAAGACGCCCGATCGTCGAAAACGACCACAGATCCTTTCGTGTTGCGACATTGCGATCAATTCATATTAAGGTTTCGACCCCGGTCGTCGCGCTGGTTTTCGAGACAATCGCGAATAACCCTAATCACTCCCAAAATTTTCAAAGTACAGCGAGTTTTCAGAGTCCTTCCGCACCATCGTCCGAACACAAAGTCGTCCGATTGTAGGAAACGACCACTGATCCTTGCGTGTCGCGGCATTGCGATCAATTCATATTAAGGATTCGACCACGGCCCTCGCGCAGGTTTTCGAGAAAATCGCGAATAACCCTAGTCGCTCCCAAAATTTTCAATGTACCGCGAGTTGTCAGATTCCTTCCGAACCTTCGTCCGAACACAAAGTCGTCCGATCTTCGAAAACGACAACTGAGCCTTGCGTGTCGTGGCTTTGTGATCAATTCATTTTAAAGTTTCGACCCCGGTTGTCGCGCTGGTATTCGAGATAATCGCGAATAACAGCAATCGCTCCCAAAATTTTCAAAGTACCGCGAGTTTTCAGAGTCATTCCGCACCATCGGCGAACACAAAGTCGTCCGATCTTCGAAAACGACCACTGATCCTTGCGTGTCGCGACATTGCGATCAATTCATATTAAAGTTTCGACCCCGGTCGTGGTGCTCGGTTTCGAGATAATCGCGAATGACCCCAATCGGTCCGAAAAATTTTCTAAGTACCGCGAGTTGTCAGAGTCCTTCCGAACATTCGTCCGAACACAAAGTCGCCCGATCGTCGAAAACGACCACTGATCCTTGCGTGTTGCGACATTGCGATCAATTCATATTAAGGTTTCGACCACGACCCTCGCGCTTGTTTTCGAGAAAATCGCGAATAACCCTAGTCGCTCCCAAAATTTTCAATGTACCGCGAGTTGTCAGATTCCTTCCGAACCTTCGTCCGAACACAAAGTCGTCCGATCTTCGAAAACGACAACTGAGCCTTGCGTGTCGTGGCTTTGTGATCAATTCATTTTAAAGTTTCGACCCCGGTTGTCGCGCTGGTATTCGAGATAATCGCGAATAACAGCAATCGCTCCCAAAATTTTCAAAGTACCGCGAGTTTTCAGAGTCCTTCCGCACCATCGGCGAACACAAAGTCGTCCGATCTTCGAAAACGACCACTGATCCTTGCGTGTCGCGACATTGCGATCAATTCATATTAAAGTTTCGACCCCGTTCGTGGCGCTGGTTTTCGAGGTAATCGCGAATAACCGCAATCGCTCCGAAAATTTTCATAGTACCGCGAGTGTTCAGAGTCCTTCCGCACCATCGGCGAACACAAAGTCGTCCGATCTTCGAAAACGACAACTGATCCTTGCGTGTCCCGACATTGCGATCATTTCATATTAAGGTTTCGCCAACGGTCGTCGCGCTGGTTTTCGAGATAATCGGGAATAACCGCAATCGCTCCGAAAATTTTCAAAGTCCCGCGAGTTTTCAGAGTCCTTCCGCACCATCGTCCGAACACAATGTCGTCCGATCTTCGAAAACGACCACTGATCCTTGCGTGTCGCGACATTTCGATCAATTCATATTAAGGTTTCGACCCCGGTCGTGGTGCTCGGTTTCGAGATAATCGCGAATGACCCCAATCGGTCCGAAAAATTTTCTAAGTACCGCGAGTTGTCAGAGTCCTTCCGAACATTCGTCCGAACACAAAGTCGCCCGATCGTCGAAAACGACAACTGATCCTTGCGTGTTGCGACATTGCGATCAATTCATATTAAGGTTTCGACCACGACCCTCGCGCTTGTTTTCGAGAAAATCGCGAATAACCCTAGTCGCTCCCAAAATTTTCAATGTACCGCGAGTTGTCAGATTCCTTCCGAACCTTCGTCCGAACACAAAGTCGTCCGATCTTCGGAAACGACAACTGAGCCTTGCGTGTCGTGGCTTTGTGATCAATTCATTTTAAAGTTTCGACCCCGGTTGTCGCGCTGGTTTTCGAGGTAATCGCGAATATCCACAATCGCTCCCAATATTTTCAAAGTACCGCGAGTTGTCAGAGTCCTTCCGCACCTTCGTCCGAACACAAAGTCGCCCGATCGTCGAAAACGACCACTGATCCTTGCGTATTGCGACATTGCGATCAATTCATATTAAGGTTTCGACCACGGCACTCGCGCTGGTTTTCGAGATAATCGCAAATAACCCTAATCGCTCCCAAAATTTTCAAAGTACCGCGAGTTTTCAGAGTCCTTCCGCACCATCGGCGAACACAAAGTCGTCCGATCTTCGAAAACGACCACTGACCCTTGCGTGTCGCGACATTGCGATCAATTCATATTAAGGTTTCGACCCCGGTCGTCGCGCTGGTTTTCGAGATAATCGCGAATAACCGCAATCGGTCCGCAAAATTTTCAATGTACCGCGAGTAGTCAGAGTCCTTCCGCACCATCGGCGAACACATAGTCGTCCGATCTTCGAAAACGACCTCTGATCCTTGCGTGTCGCGACATTGCGATCAATTCATTTTAAGGTTTCGACCCCGGTTGTCGCGCTGGTTTTTGAGATAATCGCGAATGACCGCAATCGCTCCCAAAATTTTCAAAGTACCGCGAGTTTTCAGAGTACTTCCGCACCATCGTCCGAACACAAAGTCGTCCGATCTTCGAAAACGACCACTGATCCTTGCGTGTGCGACATTGCGATCAATTCATATTAAGGTTTCGACCACGGCCCTCGCGCTGGTTTTCGAGATAATCGCGAATAACCCTAATCGCTCCCAAAATTTTCAAAGTACCGCGAGTTTTCAGAGTCTTTCCGCACCATCTGCCGAACACAATGTCGTCCGATCTTCGAAAACGACCACTGATATTTGCGTGTCGCGACATTGCGATCAATTCATATTAAGGTTTGGACCTCGGCCCTCGCGCTGGTTTTCGAGATAATCGCGAATAACCCTAATCGCTCCCAAAATTTTCATAGTACCGCGAGTGTTCAGAGACCTTCCGCACCATCGGCGAACACAAAGTCGTCCGATCTTCGAAAACGACAACTGATCCTTGCGTGTCCCGACATTGCGATCATTTCATATTAAGGTTTCGCCAACGGTCGTCGCGCTGGTTTTCGAGATAATCGGGAATAACCGCAATCGCTCCGAAAATTTTCAAAGTCCCGCGAGTTTTCAGAGTTCTTCCGCACCATCGTCCGAACACAAAGTCGTCCGATTGTAGAAAACGACCACTGATCCTTGCGTGTCGCGGCATTGCGATCAATTCATATTAAGGTTTCGACCACGGCCCTCGCGCTGGTTTTCGAGAAAATCGCGAATAACCTTAATCGCTCCCAAAATTTTCAAAGTACCGCGAGTTTTCAGAGTCCTTCCGCACCATCGGCGAACACAAAGTCGTCCGATCATCGAAAACGACAACTGACTCTTGCGTGTCGCGGTATTGCGATCAATTCATATTAAGGTTTCGACCACGGCCCTCGCGCTGGTTTTCGAGATAATCGCGAATAACCCTAATCGCTCCCAAAATTTTCAAAGTACCGCGAGTTGTCAGAGTCCTTCCGCACCTTCGTCCGAACCTAAAGACGCCCCATCGTCGAAAACGACCACAGATCCTTGCGTGTTGCGACATTGCGATCAATTCATATTAAGGTTTCGACCCCGGTCGTCGCGCTGGTATTCGAGATAATCGCGAATAACCGCAATCGCTCCCAAAATTTTCAAAGTACCGCGAGTTTTCAGAGTCATTCCGCACCATCGGCGAACACAAAGTCGTCCGATCTTCGAAAACGACAACTGACCCTTTGCGTGTCGCGGCATTGCGATCAATTCATTTTAAAGTTTCGACCCCGGTTGTCGCGCTGGTTTTCGAGGTAATCGCGAATATCCACAATCGCTCCCAATATTTTCAAAGTACCGCGAGTTGTCAGAGTCCTTCCGCACCTTCGTCCGAACACAAAGACGCCCGATCGTCGAAAACGACCACAGATCCTTGCGTGTTGCGACATTGCGATCAATTCATATTAAGGTTTCGACCCCGGTCGTCGCGCTGGTTTTCGAGACAATCGCGAATAACCCTAATCACTCCCAAAATTTTCAAAGTACAGCGAGTTTTCAGAGTCCTTCCGCACCATCGTCCGAACACAAAGTCGTCCGATTGTAGGAAACGACCACTGATCCTTGCGTGTCGCGGCATTGCGATCAATTCATATTAAGGATTCGACCACGGCCC